>JAYKKO010000030.1:6000000-7200000 GCA_037074685.1 Glyphodes pyloalis | reverse complement strand
AGTAGTGATTAGCGCGCTGCGACTGGAAACAGTCGCCGTTGCGAATAAACGCATTTATCCACAAGACTCGTTTTAATCACTCCACCGTCACGAACGATCTTACACCCACCAAAAGTATATTGTGACATTATATTGTGACATTAGCGATACCGAACATTTATTTTAAAACTAACGAGACTACAGTTGTGTGCGGTTGCACTGCCTGCAAAACTTGGCTCCGTTGGTTTTGCAGTTATCGTCTTTGACACATTTTACGAGTATCTAAGCTAGACGCCACGGTCTCATCCGACTCGGAGATGCGCATTCGTACTTTTTTTATTATTTTTTATATTACACTTCAAGATTGACCTCATCCCACCTGATGTTAAGTGGAAATGAGGTCCTAGCTTAAGAGCGACAAGTAGAGCATAATAAAGCTGTTACTGGACTTGTAGCCCTTACCTTGAAGGCTTAACCCCTACTACTAATGTAGCACCCCCCAGGAGCTCTGGAAACTTTACTCACACGCAGGAACACAACAACACAGAAGTGATTGTTATTTGGCTTCTATAAGGTGGAGGTATTTCACCAGACGGGCTGCTCCAGTTCGACCGATAAATCGCTATGCCCTACCTCTCTTAATCGTTCTATTGCTTTGGTAATTTTTCGTTGATACGGTGTACAGGGGTAAAATTCTGTTGTCATAGTTTGTTTTTTTCATAAAAGATCTCGCAATTTGCTAGGTTTTATTAGCATCTCGTTCGCGACCAATACTGTAGACACGCCTTGAACCATGTAACACTATCACATGATTAACGGACGGCCCTTAAGCAGCGACCGAAAGCGATGGCGGCGCGGTTACAGTACGTTGACGGTGCGGGCCCGGAGCGGTGACGGCGCGGTGCCGGCGGGTGTCGTCGCGCATCGTCAGTGCGATGTATACGCACCGACGATGTAGTCGGCGAGCTGCTGCGGCACGTGCGGCTGCTTGCGCTTGGTGAGCGCGACGTAGCGGCGCACGAGGCGCATCGGCAGCGCGCGCGTCTCGCTCGGCGGCTGCTGCGAGTGCTGGTGCACGTACGATGTATACGCACCGACGATGTAGTCGGCGAGCTGCTGCGGCACGTGCGGCTGCTTGCGCTTGGTGAGCGCGACGTAGCGGCGCACGAGGCGCATCGGCAGCGCGCGCGTCTCGCTCGGCGGCTGCTGCGAGTGCTGGTGCACGTACGATGTATACGCACCGACGATGTAGTCGGCGAGCTGCTGCGGCACGTGCGGCTGCTTGCGCTTGGTGAGCGCGACGTAGCGGCGCACGAGGCGCATCGGCAGCGCGCGCGTCTCGCTCGGCGGCTGCTGCGAGTGCTGGTGCACGTACGATGTATACGCACCGACGATGTAGTCGGCGAGCTGCTGCGGCACGTGCGGCTGCTTGCGCTTGGTGAGCGCGACGTAGCGGCGCACGAGGCGCATCGGCAGCGCGCGCGTCTCGCTCGGCGGCTGCTGCGAGTGCTGGTGCACGTACGATGTATACGCACCGACGATGTAGTCGGCGAGCTGCTGCGGCACGTGCGGCTGCTTGCGCTTGGTGAGCGCGACGTAGCGGCGCACGAGGCGCATCGGCAGCGCGCGCGTCTCGCTCGGCGGCTGCTGCGAGTGCTGGTGCACGTACGATGTATACGCACCGACGATGTAGTCGGCGAGCTGCTGCGGCACGTGCGGCTGCTTGCGCTTGGTGAGCGCGACGTAGCGGCGCACGAGGCGCATCGGCAGCGCGCGCGTCTCGCTCGGCGGCTGCTGCGAGTGCTGGTGCACGTACGCGATGTGCTTCGCCAGCTCCAGGTCCTTCTCTCTGAGGAGTGCAACAGACATCATCATCGGGTTGTTGACAACATTCACTAATCATTTGAAGGTAGTTATGCCGTGAAAGACGACTTTATGTTACATCAACCATATTCATTTTTGAAATGTTATTTTAAAATACTTACAAATTAAATAAAATAAATGAATATTGGACAACATCATATACATTGCTCTGATTCTGTGATAAGTAGCTTAAGCACTTGTGTTACAGAAATCAGAAACAACGACGGTACCACAACACCCAGACCCGAGACAATATGGAATAGTTCGTTCCCCATATTGACCCGACCGGGGATCGAACCCGGAACCTCAGAGATGGCGCTCGCCAAAGTCAGGCCCGCTCGCCTCTCGGCTACGGAGGTCGTCTTATTATTTAGTATTCAGTGTGTTGACAAGTAAAATTAGGACTTCACAAAATACTAAATTCATCAAAAAAATATGAAGATATCATGTTTTGACAGGTATTTAATAGTATCTCGGTCGCCTATCCAGTCAATTCTACTTCAATTCTAAACTATATTATTATTACTTTTAAATACTCTAAAGTTTGCAATGTAAATAAGTATGGATTCTGAACGTATGTTTGTTAGTCTTTCACATAGAAACTACTGAACAGATTCAGATGAAATTTAATATAAATAAGATACTAAATTAACATAAATGATAGGTACTTTTTTCATCACGAAATAATGTGAATGAAGTTTCGGGCACCAGCTAATGGTCACCAAAGCCATAGTAGAAAGAGAGAAGTATGTAATCCTCCAACAAACGCACGGAGCGTGGCTACTATGTGTGCGCGCCCCGCCCCGCCCTTTACCGACGCGCGTCGCACGCACACACTGACAAATATTCACAATCTTTCAGAGTCACCTCAGTTAGGGCTTTGCACCGGAGCGAAATTATAGCACCTGAGAAAATCACCGGTGAATTTGACATAACCGATTGATAACCTGTCAATCACCGGAGATTGTGCATAATTTTGTTCCTTTTTTAAATTATCTTCTAAATCAAAAATTTACCATATTATAATATTAAATGGACACTGCAAAACATTACAAAAAGATACAAAATTATAATTTTAATATTTATTTAACAGAAAAACGAAAAATATATGTATGAAGTCTTAACATGCCCAGAGCTACTTTTGTGACAAAAAAAATTTTTTTTTACTATTCGTTGATTTTAAAGTCTTCATTTAAAAAGCATAACATCAGCATCAGACTGCAACGGAATTCTCCGATCATAAAGGATGTTGCCCATTGGTGAAAACACCCTCTCTGACTTCACAGAAGTTGCTGGCATAGAAAGATATGTATTGGCAATATCATTCAGTGGTTTTAAATGCTTGTTTAATAATATCCTCAAATGACATAACATTATACCAATCATGCCTACTTGTTCATAGAATAAGAATGAGTACACTTCTTTTCACTGGTTCAACTTAAGCAGGATTCACTGACAGCCCTAGGGATATAGGCAGTTATCGATCGGTCGGGGCGTTAGTTTACCTACTGTTCTCTTTCTACTATGCCAAAGCTGATCAGCTGTTAATATAAATATTAGGGTGCGGAATAAAGCTAGATATTAGTATGCAAATCTTCGATCCAGATTTTCTAGATGCATGCAACCTTAAAAATGGAACCGAAAAAGAAACGAGGTAAAGCTTTCGAATCCGTTTCTTTTTTGTTTTATATTCAAGATTGCTGATGTTAAGTGGTAATAAGGTCCTAGCTTAAGGGCGACAAGTACAGCATAATAAATCTGTTAACAAGTCCAGCTTGTTGCCCTTACCTTGAAGGCTTGACCCCTGCTACTAATGTAGCACCCCCAGGAGCTCTGGAAACCTTACTCACACGCAGGAACACAAAAATACAGAAGTGATTGTTATTTGGCTGCGGTCTTCTGCAAGGAGGTATTATTTCACCAGTCGGGCTTCGAGCGATAAATCTCCAAGCCCTACCTCACATTGTGAAGCAGTCTCTAACTTCACAGATAAATTGAGCGACGTGTTTACCTGTTGGGCTTGTCTTGTATCAGCCAGAGCAGGTCGAAACGTGAGAGCAGCGCGGCCGGCAGCTGGATGTTCTGCTCGATGGTCCGCTTCGGGTTGTAGCGGCCGTACGCGGGGTTGGCCGCCGCCAGAATGGACACGCGCGCGTTTAAACACGTCATTATTCCCGCCTGGTAACAAACACGATGATTTACTAGATCTACACGTAGCAATTAATGCTATCTAAAAGATAGGTAACATAGAAGGCGTCAAAAGATATATTGCTAATAAGCTAATGAAGGCTCGCAAGCAGCATCGCAATGAAAACACACGCCGTACAATAGTGATGATATTATACGTCTTTACTATGGGGAAAGCATGGCTATCAGGATCAGAATTTTTACTCTTTTTGCCCCCTTTTTAGAGTTCCGTACCCAAAGGGTAAAAACGAGAACCTATTACTAAGACTTCGCTGTCCGGCCGTACGTCTTTAACCAGGCTGTATCTTAAAAACCCTGATAGCTGGAGAGCTAAAATTTTCACACAACAAACACAAACAACAAATACTACAAAAGAAAATAATTATTTAAGATGGGCTTTTGCTGTTTTTGCTCGATATTAATAACAACTGTTGTAACACGCTTGAAATGTAATTTTTAGTTCAAAATTTTGTTGATCGAAAGAGAATTATGCATTTTTGTATTGGGATGTAAATGCAGTCATGAGTAGGCTTGCTCTACTTACTTTGGAAAACCTGATAACTTACTCAAATAGGCACACTAATAAAATCCTCACTTGTCAAGCTGAACCTAAGCCGCTTCAACCGTACATGTACCATTTGTTTGCACAAACCTTGGCGATGCTGATGGTCTGCTGCTCCATGACCTCGTGTATGGCGGTGCGGTCGGTCTCCGCCATCTTGTCGAACTCGTCGATGCAGCACACGCCCTGGTCCGCCAGCACCAGCGCGCCGCCCTCCAGCATCATCTCGCCCGTAAACGGATCCTAACAGAAAACATTAACGATCCTATATGAATAGAGTATGAAAATTAGCATTTGGTTAACGGTGTTGGTTTCACAATTTCATATTCGTATTTGTACAATTACTTTTTAAGAAATTGTTAGTTGACCCAAAAAAAGTAAAAAAAAAAAACAAGAAAATGGTAACCTTTATTATAGCCTGTGAAAAAAGTAAGGTCAAGGCAATTTATTCAAAGAGCCAATAATCTATCTTTATTTGGATGGTGGGACAAAGAAGACGCTTTGCTTGATCCACTCCTCTATTAAGATATCAAAAAACTTATTCACAAAACATCGGAACAGGTTTCGAATTAGGAAATTATATTAAACTTAATATATTTCCTAAAAATAAAATGCCTTGCCCTTGTACATCATTTACTAGCGACCCGCCCCGGCTTCGAACGGATGTAATGTAAATCCTTAGAAATATTGGCTTCTCTATTCTTTATAGCAAATCAAAACCTTCCTCTTGAATCACTCTACCAATTAAAAAAACCGCATCAAAATCTGTTGCGTAGTTTTAAACATTTAAGTGTACAAAGGGATATAGGGACAGAAAAAGCTACTTTGTTTTATACTATGTAGTGATGATAGGACAGAGACAAATCATTGGCTGTCCCAATCCGGTTCTAACGTTTGTGAGCCAGGCCGTAGTTTAATAGGTTACCTTCAAGACGGCGGCGGTGAGGCCGACGCCGGAGGAGCCGCGGCCGGTGGTGTACTGGCTGCGCGGCGCGAGCCGGTCGATGTAGTTGAGCAGCTGCGACTTGGCCACGCCGGGGTCACCCATCAGGCAGATGTTGATGTTGCCGCGGATCTTCATGCCGTTCGGACGCCTGCGCAGAATATAATTGCATTGTAAAACAAAAGGGATTTGGACTGGATAATCAACTGAGATACTTTCAAATACATGTGAAAAAAAAGACTCCTTCATAAATTGTTTGTACCATGCCCTCACAATTTTGACTAAACTATCGGGAGGTATTGAAGATTCTAATCCTAATTTGGTTTAAACGTTCGCCTAAGTACCATGATTTTAAAGTGAAATTCTTCCACTTTCCGGTATATCTAGAGACCAGTATGTACTGTAAAATTTTGCTATTCTTTTTGTTTTTAAAATAAAAAATAAAAAATTTGTAACATGTGCACAACCATGGTAGACTACAGCCCATGCGATTGAGTCTTGAGTTGTCAGAATTTCAAACTTACCAGCTGATATAAAATAAGTAAAACAAATTACAAAACTGGGCGAGTCACAAAAAACACACGAATAAATAAAATAAAGTAGGAAACAGATACAAATATCAGGAAAAGACCATTTCCCTTGAGTACAGGCAATTTTCGAACACTAAACTGGTCTGGTTTTGATGATACTAAGATCCACAAGTTATGCATATTCATTATAAAAGCATCATTATTATGAGTAAAAACATTGGACAACATCACATACATTGCTCTGATTCCGCGATAAATAGCTTATGCACTTGTGTTACAGAAATCAGAAACAACGACGGTACCACAACACCCAGACCCTCGTTTCCCATATTGACCCGACCGGGCATCGAACCCGGAACCTTAGAGATGGCGCGGCGCCAAAGTCCGGCCCGCTCGCCTCTCTACGGAGGTCGTCAGCCCTATTTGTTTATTGCTGTATGAGGTCTACAGAGGTCAGTATGTACACTCTATTGGTACTCACTTATCGACTCCGCCAACGAGGAGCAGCAGCAGCGCCTTCTTGACGTCCTCGTGTCCGTATATCTCCGGCGCGAGGCTGCGCGCCATGCGCGAGTACAGGTCTTCTTCGGCCAGCTCCGCCAGCTCCTCCTCCGTCAGAGCCTCCGCCATCTCACTCTCGTCGCTTTGGTTGAGGCACGTCACGCTCTATACCAATAGGATAGGATACATCTAAATATATAAAAGGAGAAACTGACTGACTGACGGGGGGCTACTACAGGTATCAAGCCAGGATGAGGTTCAAGGTGAGGGCGACAAGTCAGTGACAGTTTTATTATGCTTATCGTCCTTAAGCTACTTAACATCAGGTGGGATGAGGTCAATCTCGAAGTACAATTAAAAAAATACTATTACCATGAACTAACTAGTTGTAATCTTAGTTCTTATCAGGATGAAAGTCAAGGCGGAGTGAAGACTTTCACCACCCACACAGATACAGAATCAGGATGTTTACACTTAGCTGCAGTGAGCAGCAAATTGGGCAAGGCTAGTATGTAACACCAATACTTCTTGCGCCACTTCGGTTTGTAAAAATAGTATAAGATACAGTGAAATAGCATTACAAATTACATTCTTCTAGACTGAGAATGCGTTTTGAAACTCACATGAGCCTCCAGATAGGTGTCCGACAGCAGGCCCTGCACCATCTGCTTGAAGCCGGCGCTGAGCAGCGGCAGGAAGACGCCCGTCACCGCCACGTGGTCGCCCGGCTGCGCACGCCGCGTGGTCTCGCCGCGGCAGTACACCGACAGCTGCCGCGGGATGTGCCCCACCGGCACTTGGTCCGACTAGACAACAATTTATAAAATTAAAACATATGACATATTGAGGCATATGACCAAAGTGGTACTTTCTGAAGCAAATGCTAGTATTCTTGCCTCAGTAAACTTCGCTCTAATTCATCTCTTACCTCAATGAAATTTAGCTCAGTCTGTTAAATGAACTAAATAAATGCCATACATGTATTTCTTTTTATGTGATATTTCAGATACTGATAAAAATTCAAAATATTAAATTATATTTTATACCAATATTACATTATGTACATATGATATTTTCTTAATTTATTCATAATTTCATGCACCTTACTATATTTTTTTTGCTCAAAACTATAAATGCTACTGGTAAAGAATGCCAATGGTATTAAGTCCACCTTTTGTATTATTTAGGCGAAAATAAACAAGTCATATTATTTTAAAATAGTTGTAAGAACTCCTGGGCAAAGCACTGTCAAGTGCCTATAAATTTTACAAAATTTAGGGTTAGAGGCTTTTTCCTTGGTTAATTTCATAAATACAGGTCCAGATAAAGACACACCAAATCACATGAGAACTCAATTTCATTGGTGTAAATGCATTGAATGTCTGATGTAATTTTTTTTTTACATGCAAAATCCATGGATTCACTGTTTTTCTAGGATGACTAGGGTAAACATTATCAACAAATCTCTTCGATACTTCTCATGGTTTTTGGTCAATCATAGGAATAAGATTAACTCATACAGCCACAGTGCCTTAACAATCTAAAGGCTGTCTGCTTAGAAAAATGACAATGAACTCACATGTTCCTGTATCTTGAGCTCCTGGAACTTCTGGAAACGCGAGCCTCTTGTCTGCAGGTGCAGCTGCCCGGCGGCCTTGTTGATGCGGCAGTCGTCGGCCGAGCACGCGGGCGGCGGCGTGAACTGCAGCGCGCGCACCGGCTGGTACGTCTCCGCGCCGCATGCAGAACACGAGTATGTAGCCACTACGAGCAGAGGCTTCACGTCCGTGCACCGTGTTACGATACCTGCAAATAGAGTTAATAACAACATCAACATCACATACATTGCTCCCATTCTGTGGTATGTGGCTAATGTACTCGTGTTACAGAAATCGGAAACAACAATGGTACCACAAAACCCAGACCCGAGACAATATACAAAAGTAAATTTCCTATGTTGACCCAACCGGGAATCGAACCCCCGAGAGAGACGCGACGCCAAATTGCCTCTCGGCTACTGACGTGATTGTTAACAATTGAACACACAAATGAAGTGTGTTTTTTTTTTTAATGAATGGGTATATATTAGGTACTAGTTGTGCCTGCGACTTCGTTTGCGTGGACTACATCCTTTCATGGTCGGTTTTACCCCTTTGTCCCCTAATATTCGAAACTAAAAGTAGTCTATATTTTAATCCAAGTTTCGAGCTATATTTGTGCCAAATTTCATATCTCTAACTTTAAAAATAAACATTTTTCCATATGAACTTTCAAAGGTGGTATAACCCTATCCCCCCCTTATTTTCTAATAAAAAGTAGCATATGTCCGTTCTTGAGATTCAACGTATACCTATACCAAGTTTCATCAAAATTGGTTGAAAGGTTTAAGCAGGAAAGCATAACACACAGACAGACAAGACAGTTACTTTTGCATTTATAATATTAGTAGGGAAGTAGGGATTATTGAAGTTTTTCATGATGCAAATTCATAAGATGCACAACATGAATAAAGAAAAGCAAAAATATGGGTTTCTACCTTGCTAACCAAACAAACTCCTACTATATTATAAATGCGAAAGTTTTGTGAGTATGTATGGTATGGTAGTATGCATGTTTCTGACCATTTCAAGCAAAAACTATTAAATAGATTTGGATGAAATTTGGTAGAAAACAAATAGGATACTTTTCATCCTGCAATAACACAAATGAAGTTGCAGTCAACAGCTAGTATATGTATGCGACAAATCAACAAGACTACTAGGAAAGTGACTACTTTAGATATCTGACATCCTGATATTCTTATCTACATATTTGGCAAGCTTACCTCTAACTGTGACCAATTTTCCAATGTGTTCAGCCTTTACTTCTCTTATAGGCACTGATTTAGAAGTGGACATATCCTTGAAGTAAACCTCACTGAAAAAAAAGATTAAATAACATTGAGTTAATTTCAAATGCTATATTATGATAGACATATAATGAAAAGATAAGCACTTAAAAAATGTTTTAATGTATTAAAAACCATGGTTTAAATCTTACAATCGTCTGATGAGTTCTGGCGGGTAGCGGTTCCGGGGGTCCCTCATCTCTCCAGGTATTCTATGGTTCCTCGCCTCCAACATGATCCTGTGCTCTATGTAGACATCTAGTGCATCTTTAGCGGCCACCTACAATTTTATTTACACTCCATTTAAGTCTATGACTATATCGGGATCAAGCAATAAGGGAAATAAAAAACCATCAACTCAGAGAGATTAGACCAATAATCGGATCGTCTAAATTATTAAATATGTATGTACCTCTCTATGTTTATAATCAGGTAACATTTCATACACCACATCTGACACCATGTTGGTATAGCGACGTGTGTTCTGCTTCACGGCCTCCGCCAGCTCTTCATTTGTTTCGTGCAAGTCATCCAAATCCACAGTAAACGCGATCTACAAAGTAAATACTCATAAACAGATGGAAATAAATACCGACAATGTTTTAGGTTACCTTAGCAAAAATCAATTTTTCTACCTGTTCCCTGTGTGCAAGCCTCGTCAACTGTTCAGCATACTTGAAATTTTTATTTCCTTCATCATCAGTTTGGCAGAAATCAATGAAGAAATTCTTCAGAGATTCTGAAACAAAGTGGAGATATAGGTAAAGTCTAACTGTTGCTCACATTTTAAAACACGTAATTGTATATTGAACAATGACTTACCCCTATCAGCAGCATAATCTCGCATAGCCATTATGACAAAAATCTGAATCTACGATACAAATTTAATGTAATTTTAGTCCTAACTTCAACATCCAAATTCACAATTGATTTCTTCTGTATGTTTTTATTTGTGTGCCAAATAAACCTTATTATTATTATTATTATTATTACAACAAACGACTTCATTCACACGCAATTTTGACAGCAATCAGAAATTGGCGCGAAAGTAAATAGTTTTTTCTAAAACTCTGGACTTGGATTTGAAACTTTAAGCAATTTAAATCTTAAAAAAATGTTGTTTCGGCCTTGCCCTGACATTTTTTTTTTTCAGCACCGCTTCAGAAACAAACAACTTCGCGCCAAAACCTAAATGTCATCTATCAAAACGAAACTCAATGTTGTTGTTTCCAAATTTCGCGAAAAGATTTTGTGAAATTGTTAATAAATATAGTATTCATTTCTGCTGAAATAATTAACACCAAAATATGGCTGATTCTATAGGTAACTTTAAACAACTCTTTGATGTCCAAATCTCAATATTTTCATGAAAACATGAAAGCAATAACCTCTCAATGTTTTAACTTACTTTACCTTTCTTCTAAAGTAATATTTAATGTTTTAGCCGCCCAAAGAGCTAAAAGGCAAAAAGTTGATAAACATGGACGTATGTCAGCGCTGGAGAAACTTAAAGCTTTAAAAGGCAAAGGCTCTAAACACAAGTACGATGTAGATGAGATGGAAAACGTTTACGAGACTGTAGACGAGAGAGAGTACACGGAAAGAGTCCTTCAGAGGCAAGAAGACGACTGGATCGAAGACGATGGTATGTACGAGACTACAGATACTTCAAATTCATGCTTGTATATTGTATTTACAGATGCTAGTAAAATTGGTATAGTGACAATAAAACCATTTTTTGAACCTACCTGACGAATATTGTTGACACTTCACTTAAACGTTTTGGTTTAGTCATGCCAGGAGATATAGTTCAATTTTGTTATAACCTGTTTTTTTTTAATATACGCCTCGGCTGGCATAGCAACAATATAAATATAGATAAATAAATACCTATTATGTATGTGAATGTATTAGAACTTTTTCCAATAATTCGTTGCATGATTTTAAATCAGATGGGACAGGCTATGTAGAAGATGGCAGAGAGATATTTGATGATGATGAAATTGAAGACTCATATGTTGCTGTCAACAACAAAGAGTCAGGCAGAGGACAGAAAAGGAAGGCCAGAGTGGCAGCTCAGTCCACTGCTAAAGGTAACATCAGAAATCTGCTAGGGTCAATGCCCTCAAAGAAAAAGGAGGTTGGTATATTTTTTATATTTGTTTATATACTAATTTTAATTATTTTAATTTCTCTTTCAAATAAAAACTTTGTGATAAGTGCTTATAGAGTTTATGATACTTAGTTGATGGACAGATTAAACTTATATATTATATTTGCAATTCCCTCTTGAGTTACCATACTGAAATTAATTAGTAAAACCCTAGAATAAAAAACTTGGTCACTTGCTAATACTTATTTGTTTGTTACCATTTTCAGGATATTAAAATATCTGATGACAACATATTATCAGATATCATGTCTGATCTTGATGGATCTGCTCCATCAATCAAGCCAAAGCCCTTGGCTCCTAACAAGAACAACTCTGTGACTTCTAGTAAAAAGGAAGCTCAAAATTATTTTAAGACACTATCCTCATCTGTCAAGAAGCCTACTGCAGTCATCAGCAATGGAACTTCGGTCACTGATAATCCTGAACAAGTGGTAATAAAACTTAGTCCAACTTTTATAACATTTTTTAAAGCAAGACTTAGTATCTCTGGTTTTAGTTCAAATGGCCACAACGTAAGACCTTTTATTCTGTTATACTTTTGAGTGTACTCTGTTTAGAAGATAAAGTGTGATAAAACATGTTTTGTTTAGTATAGTTATGTTATAACTGTTACAGAAAAAGGAAATACAAGAGAAACCTGAGACTTTGAACAAACTTACAATGAAAGAGGAACCTCAATCATCTAATAATAATAAAACTGCTCCAAAGAAAGCTGAATGGAAAATAGATAAAGAAATCAAACAGGAGATAGAAGACTCTGCCACCCAGGACATAGAAGAGTTCCAGTCACAAGATATAGATTTCGGAGATGACTTCAGCAATGACATGCCTGAAGTCACAAAGACCCCAGAAGTTAAAAAGGAAGCAATTCCAAATTCTGGCTCCACAATCACTGATGTAGCAGAAGAATTTCTGAATGAAGAATTCGAAATATTTCCAGCATCTAAAAAGCAATCGCCTAAAGAACTTAAGCCTTTGTCCAGCACTTGGTCTGAACAAATGAATGAGAACCAGACAGCTGCATCTGTTCAAACTGACGGACAACTGCCTCTGCAAACAAATGAAAGCGGAGAAAAAGTACTGAGGTTCTATTGGCTTGATGCTTGGGAAGACAGATTTGTGAAGCCTGGAGTTGTGTACCTGTTTGGAAAAGTTTATTCTAACCCATCAAACAAGAAGGAAGGCTGCCTATCATGTTGTTTAGTTGTGAAGAATGTCAACAGGCAAATATTTTTGTTGCCTAGAGAATATGTAAGTAAAAGAACCATATTTTACATTGAAGTTTTTTTATTGAATTAAAGTTTGTTTGTTTTATACAAATTAGTTATCATTGGAACATGAAATAATTTAACCAATTAATGAATTCTTTTTAAAACAGTATTCTTCCAGAATTAGGTGAATTTTATCGGATGGAAAAAGCTATTTAAAAAAACTAATAATTTTATTATTTTTATAGTACTTTACGCCGTACTAGCGAACTTTAAATATTAGAAACAGAAAAACTAATAATTCTTTGGAACTGGCTTAAAAATAAAGTTGATTTGAAATTATAATTTAATGTTTATCCTACTTCTGTTGTAAAAAAATTGTCTAATAAATACATTTTTACCCATAGAAATTAGATTCTATAACTCAAGAGGCGACTGATCAGGAGGTGACAATGATGGATGTGTATGAAGAGTTCAACACCTCTGTGGCCAGTGAGCTGGGCCTCAAGGAGTTCAAATCCAGGAAGGTGACTAAAAACTACTCATTCAACCTGCCAGACATCCCTGCACAATCTGACTATCTGGAAGTTAGATACTCTGTAAGTTTATAGAAGAACATTAAAATAATGTCATAATATACCCATCAGTCATGGTTTATATTTCAGTGTTATGAAACTAAATGAGAAATTTTATTTCAGGCATCATTCCCTCCACCACCTGCAGGAAAAAAGCACCTGACTTTCTCGCATATATTTGGAGCAAACACATCTTCACTTGAAACTTTTCTCTTGGAGAGGAAAATCAAAGGCCCATGCTGGCTGGAAATCAGACAGCCAGAGAATGTGCAGGCCAAAGTGTCTTGGTGCAAGCTGGAGGCAGCCTGTGAGAAGATGGAACACATCTCTGTCATCAGGAACGAGAGCAACTTGGAACCTCCGCCTGTTGTTGTGGCTACTGTAAGATATAGAAAATTATTATACTAGATTTTTAAAATTTTATAGAGATTCACGCCGCACTAGTGAACTTTAAATATTTTAAAGAAACAGAAAAGTTTTATCTCGATCGACTGCGTTGGAAGAAAAGCGCGCGCGATACGTGAAGGTCGTGAGCCCCAAAACGCAAGGGACATTAAATGTTTCTGTTTCTTTAAAAGATTGTTACACCTGTTTGTTGATTACTTATATTTAAAACATTGCATCTTCTTTTAATTTAGTATTTGTTATAGAATTTGAAGAACATGACTTATTTGTTATCTCCTTTCTAAAATTAAAGTAATATTCGTATATTTACAGATAAATATGAGAACAACAACAGACCCAAAGACAAGGAAGACAAAAATACTGATGTTGAGCTGCTTGGTACATAACAGCTTTCCTATAAATAAGCCCCCACCAAATCCACCGTTTCAACAGCATTTCTGCAGTAAGTATTATAAACAAGTGGCGCGCCGCGGCTTCGCACGCCATAAATTTCAACTTTTTTTTATACTAGCTGTGCCCGCGACTTCGTTCGCGTAAACTGCATGTTTTCAAAACAAAAAGTAGCCTATGTCCGTTCTAGAGGTTCAACGTATACCTATACCAAATTTCATCAATATCGGTTGAGAGGTTTAAGCGGGAAAGCGTAACACGACAGACATAGTTACTTTCGCATTTATAATATTAGTAGGGATACCTTATCTTGATCATAACAAAAAATGAAAATTTCTAATTTGGTCCAATATTTCTGAAGTTATGCGCGCTTGTACATAAATTCATATAGATAGTAAAACAATTGTATGTAAGGAGTTTCTGACCTAATTTTTGTTATTTTGCAGTAATGACCAAGTGCAATGAAATTTGGCCACTCGACTTGAAGCAAGCACTCACGCAGTATAAGGCGACGAAGTTAACAAAATGCGACACAGAGAGAGAGTTACTCAATTATTTCATGGTACAGTTCTGGAAACTAGATCCAGACTTAGTAGTAGGTCATGACTTACAAGGATTTCAACAAGATCTGCTCATTGGGAATATTTTAGATCTCAACATTCCCAATTGGTCCCGATTAGGGCGGTTGAAGCGATCGGTAGCTCCTCAAAGGAAGTACGCCGCGAAAGACGCTTTTCTAGGTCGCCTAGTTTGCGACATTAAGCTGTCAGCCATGGAACTTATCAGAGCTAGGAGTTTTGACCTAGAAACATTATGCACTGATGTCTTGAAAATGAAAGAGGGAGAACGCGTCGAGGTTGCGCTGGAAGATTTACCGCGGTACTACGAGAGCAGCAGAGACCTGCTTCAACTAGTTTCCTTGAGCATGCAAGATGCTTCTTACATCCTCAAAATAATGTGTGAACTGAATGTGATACCCCTGGCGTTGCAAATAACGCAGATTGCAGGCAACGTTATGTCGCGCACTCTAATGGGAGGACGATCCGAGAGAAACGAGTTTTTATTGCTTCACGCATTCACAGAAAAAAATTATATTGTTCCTGATAAAGTATATGGTAAAAAGCATGTAGAGACTGAAGATGATAATGACGAGAAAGATGACGCCACAACTAGTAACAATGTGTCCAAAAAACAGGGAAAGAAAAAAGCTACTTACTCTGGAGGATTGGTTTTGGATCCTAAAAAAGGCTTTTATGATAAACTAATTTTGCTCATGGACTTCAATTCACTATACCCAAGTATTATTCAAGAATACAACATCTGTTTCACAACGATTAAAAGAAAAAGCACCACTGCCTCTGATGACGATGTTGCTAATTTGGTACTGCCTAGTTCGAAAACCGAATTTGGTGTTTTACCTACTCAAATCCGTAAATTAGTAGAGAGTCGAAGGGAAGTCAAGAAACTAATGAAATGTCCTGATTTACCTACTGATCAATACATGCAATACAATATACGGCAGATGGCGCTAAAACTCACTGCCAACTCCATGTATGGGTGCCTCGGATTTACTCATTCTAGGTTTTATGCAAAACCATTAGCAGCTTTGGTTACAATGAAAGGAAGAGAAATTCTTATGGATACGAAAGATATTGTACAAAAAATGAACTACGATGTCGTGTATGGCGACACAGACAGTTTGATGATCAACACCAATTGTTTGGATTACGATTATGTATTCAAAATCGGTAACGATCTAAAGAGAGAAATTAATAAGAAATACAAACAAATTGAACTCGACATCGACGGCGTGTTTAGATACTTACTGCTTTTGAAAAAGAAAAAATATGCTGCCGTCCTTATCAGCAAAAATAAAAATGGGGATTTCGTGTTCAACCAGGAACACAAGGGATTGGATATCGTTCGTCGCGATTGGTCACAGCTCGCAGCTGAAGCAGGCAAATTCATCTTAAGCCAAATTCTGTCGGAACAATCTGCTGATGAGAGACTCGAGAGCATCCAGTCCCATCTAAACAAACTTAAAGATGACCTAGTCAACAACAAAATTCCATTATCATTGTTGACAATCACCAAGCAGCTTACAAAGAATCCAACAGAATATGCGGACAAAAACTTACAGCCTCATGTTGTAGTAGCACTAAGACTGAATGCAAAAAACAGTAGAAGATTCAAAAAGGGTGATATTGTCCCATACATCATTTGCGAGGACGGATCGACAGGGAAGTCGGCTACACAAAGAGCATACCACATAGAGGAACTAAAGAATTCCGACACACTCAAAATTGATTACAACTACTATTTGGCTCATCAATTACACCCAGTTATATCAAGAATTTGCGAGCCAATCGAAGGCATGGACCCCGCTCGGGTCGCCGACTGCCTAGGACTTGATCCGTCTGGTTACAAGCACATCATAAAGAAAGAAGCCCAGAACACAGAGACGTTCGAAATAGAAAACGAGCACGAGAAATACAGGCACTGTAAAGAGTTCACTTTTGTTTGCGTAAACGAGAAGTGCAAGACTGAGAATAAGATAAGGGAAGCTGTAGTGAAGTTGGATAAGGATAGTGTAATGTTCCTGGAGAAATGTCAGAATGAGGAGTGTAGTGTGCGGCCTGTGGAGTACTTGGCGTGCATCCAAAACCAGCTGACGCTACAGATCCGTCAGTACCACGCGCAGTACTACGCCGGCTGGATCTCTTGCGAGGACCCGGCGTGCGGCTACCGGACCGCGCGCATGCCGCAGACCTTCGCAGGAGGGTACCCGCTCTGCCGGCAGTGCGAGAAAGGCGTCATGTTCAGAGAGTACACAGAAAAAGATTTGTACCTGCAGATCAATTTCTTCCTGTACCTTTTTGATATAAACAAAAGTAACAACTCAAGTGAGTATATTCGCATAAAATACACTATCTTTCTACTCGAGTAATACTAATATTTTTAAGCTTGATCTAAATGATGTATCGTGTACCAAAAATACGATATATTTGCGTTGTCTGTTTTTTAACCCTTAATCAAATAGTGGTAAAATACTCATCACTTCATATTAAACCTTATGACCATTACTTACCGGCGAAAACCAACAAACAATTTCGTTACTCCATATTCGATTAAATTTAACAAATTAAAGTTGAATTTCTTGTTTCTTTACCAACTTGTTCCAAACTGAAACAGTTCTATTGAACTGACTGATCTTTTAACAGCATCGCCGCAAGATACTAACCGCATCTTTTTTTTTTTACAGAAGTCAAAGTCAGTCCCCAAGTGTCATCTGCACTCCAGACTCTGAAGGAAGTCGTAGAAGACTGGCTCGCTCACTCAGCCTACTCGATAATCAGTCTCTCGAAACTGTTTAGGTTCTTCACTTTTGATCCTAAAGCTGGAGACAATGTGAAGTCTGAGCCAATAGAGTTAGATATACTACCCGAGACTGAACAGATAGATGCGCTGCTGGAGATGGGCACATATTAATTTGACGTGTTTATTATTTTTAATCATGTATGTATATTGTAAAGATTTATTGTCATTTTAAGTATTGATATTTAGAATAAAAACTATTCACATTATGTTTTTCCTAATTAATTGCTACCTTTGTCAGAAGACATGCAAAAAGGGAGGATTATAAATTGTGAATGTGAAAGTAAGTTTGTTAAATCAAAAAGTTCAATATCTTTATTTGAAAGTTGAAAACGAAATCCACGAAAATATGCTTACGAGAGCTAAGCGTGGACAATTACTAATACTCTCGTCTTAATTACAGTCATTTTTATGTATAACCATATTGAAAAGCTAACATCAAAGCTGAATAAAAAAACATCAATAGTCCATCTCATCTCTGGAAATTCTTTCAAATTCATTCAGTAGGAGCGATGTTGTCAAGAATTGGTCTACAAGATTTATCCCGGGAATAAGTGGGAATTGAGATTAAATTAAGTTGTTCATAGATAGAAATCATAACTAAAGTATAAGAATAACTCGCGCTGCAGATGAGAGTGATAATTTTATGGATATTGTCCCGAGTCACTGCCGCTACCGCACTGATAACTGACTGCTTTCTTTATTCGTTTGGCCGGACTTATGCTCAAATATCTTTATACAATATATTTCATCCAAATCACACAAGACAACCCAATGGAAACCACTAATATTAATGAAACACAAAGATTTAACACATTATTTTTATTTCATAGTTACATGTGACATCAAATTTAACTACTGTAACATGTTTAATTCTTTCTTACCTATAATACTTATCATAATAATTAATTTACGCTCATATCATTGTGTCTACAAGTCAGTAATAGCCCCGCCCTCGACCTCGCATGTGACCGCCGAAGTTTCCGCGGCCCCGACCTCTAAAGTTCTGTACATTCCCGTACTGCTGCTGCTGCTGCGGCTGATCCTGGCGGCCGTCTTGCATTCTACCATTCATGAAATTGTTGCCCCGATTCAAGTTATCCTGTCCAAAATTATTGAAACTAGAGCCACCTCTGTTGTTTTGCATGAATCCACCTCTGTTAGTTTGCATGGGAAAACTTCTGTTATTCTGCATGCCGGCCAATTGGTTATCTTGCAAGAGCGGACCTCTGTCTTGGTTTAATGGCACCCTGTTATCCTGGTTAATCTGCACCGTGTTATCTTGGTTGAAAGGTCTTCTATTGTTTTGATTAAACCCTCCCCTATTTTCCTGATTAAGCCGCCCCCTGTTATCCTGATTAAACCCTCCTCTGTTTACTTGGTTAAACCCTCCCCTGTTGTCCTGATTGAACCCGCTACTTTTATCCTGATCGAACTGTCCCCTATTATCTTGACTGATCTGTCTGTTATCTGGATAGAATTGTCCTCGGTTATCTTGGTTCATCTGCCCCCTATTGTCTTGATTTAATTGACCTCTACCCTCCTGGTCGAAAGGTGGTTTAACGCTAGGATCGAAAGGTGGTCTAACGGTATTATCGAAGGGTGGTCTAACTGTCTGATCGAAGGGTGGTCTAACTGTCTGATCGAAGGGTTGTCTAACAGTCTGGTCGAAAGGTGGTCTAACGGTCTGGTCGAAAAGTGGTGTAACGGTCTGGTCGACAGGTGGTCTAACGGCCAAATCGAAAGGTGGCCTAACGGTCTGATCGAAAGGCGGCCTAACGATCTGATCGAAAAGTGGTCTATCCGGATTGGAGCTCATATCCTGCATAGGAGGATCCGGAATGAGCGGTTCGCGATTTTGAGTCAAGTTGGGGGCCAGGCGTGCATTCCAGCCGCTCTGGTCTTGGGGTTCGGTCTGGGAGTTCAGGAACGCCGCGAAGAGGTGTTGAGGGTTGCGCATCTCGTCGTGGTGGGGCGCGGACGGCGGGGCGTCGCCGAAGGAGCGCGGCTGCGAGCTGCTCGCGACGACGTCGGCCACCGCGCCCGGCGCGGCCTGCGCGGTGCTGGCGAGGGTGGCCTGCACCAGCGCGAGCAAGTCCGTGGCGGCCGAAGTGTTCCGAGCCACTTCGGTCGGCGGCTGCAGGGCCTCCGGAGTCGGCGTGACCGCCTTGGTCGACTCCTCTAGAGACTTCTTGACGATCTCCATCTCTTGTCGTATCTGATCCTCTTTCACTTTCTGTGTTGCCGATTGGAAAACCTGCAAAAAACAATTTGATTTAGTCATCCCAAATTGACGACTTCACGTACGAAAAATCCACTAGATGGCGATACGTAGGCGTGGGGTCCAACTGCTATGTGATTGGTTATGGTACATGGCATTGACGGACATGTAACCATTAAATCACCAACCAATTAACAGTACATACTGCAGAAAAAAATTATCGCCTTCGATAACTTGTGGTTAGCTCAGTTGGAAGAGCAGCACGCGCGATACGTGAAGGTCGTAGGTTCGATTCCCGCACTGCTAGTGGAGATAAACATTTTCTGTTTCTAATAACCAATTGGCTACTTGACAGTGCCGACAATAAAATATGAAAAGTGTTAGATATCTTTGCTTATTAGTTAAGTAACAATATTACGTTTTTATTTTTTTAATTAAAAGCGTAGTTAGTATTTTATTTTTGCAAAATAAATTTTACTTTTATCTGTGGAACAAAAGAACCGAAACGGAAAACACCATTGCAATTCGGAAATGACAGCTGTCGACGAAAATTATTTATTTTATTGTGACGAAACAATGATTATTATGATTGTACCGATTAAATTGAATTATTGTGTCTCTTACCGTATTAAGAATTTATTGAAACATTTTTCGTTTATCTAAATTAAGTCGTTTCTATGCATATCGGTTCAATGTCTAGAACTTTGACGTCATAATTGCAACAGTGACGTGATTTGGCGTTTTAGCGCGCTTTTTAAATGTGTTACACAAAATCTTATTTTTCTCTGGTTATTTACATTTTTTGCAGATAAATCGAATTGCTTGGGATATAAAATGAACGGGCGCCCATTTTACAACACATTTTCAAAAAACTGTCAAGTAGCCAATAAACAGTTTCACCCCAATTGAATCATCTTCACCATCATAGGTTTCGAACTGGTTGATACAATTATATTTTTATTTTAATACGATGCGTAAGTATTAATTTGTGACCTATGTTTCATCATTATGTTACATCTTGTTTTAGTACCAGAAAAATAATTTCTAAACTGGATCAGTAATAAAATAAACTACAATCCAAATTTTCTAGACCATAGACATTGACCAAGAGATACATACAAAACAAGATTTGTTCCAAAGAAATTAAACATTGCTTAAAACTAAATTTACGACGTTTTAAAAATTGAGAATCGAAATATCCCTACTTCATTTTTAACATTACATATCTGTAAACACGTTTCTAAACAGTTACATAGTAGAAACGAAATGTAACTCTAGTCAGTACCCAATTTAGAGTGGCAAAAATATATAGTTAAATGTCTTACATCGGCTGCCATGACTCCAACCTAACTAACGCCTCCCTCCTCGAGGTATCCAGGTTACCTGCCATTAGACACTAATTGTTTACACTGTGTACGTGACCATTATATATATCTGGCACACATACGCACTCATCAAAGGCTTGTAAACCGTCATGATTGATCAATTATGCGCACGACATAACGGCGATGCAAAATCCAAGGAGTTCAGTCTGACTACAAGTGTTTAATTATGTACAAACTTTTATAGATTTTTTTTGCTATAATTTGACTCGGTTACTGTATTTCGTTTTTATCTGCTGTAAAGTAATCATGGTTTATGATTCTCCTATGCTTTGTTTACGATATACTTAACCCATCATCCAATAGATGCCTAGTTTGTTTATTGCACTAACCTCCTCGACGGTGTAGTCATCGTCGTCGCTCTCGATGGTGACGGTGCTGGCGACGGCGGGCGAGGGTGCGGGCGCGGGCGAGGCGGAGGCGGGGGCGGGGGCGGGAGCGGAGGCGGGGGCGGGGGCGGGAGCGGAGGCGGGGGCGGGGGCGGACGGCGGCGCGTCCCCCGCGGCGCTGACGTACTGTCGCAGCTTCTCGACGCGCTGCGGCTCGCGCGCCTCCAGCTTCTTCAAGTACGCGATGAGGCTGTGCTGCTCCTCGGCGGAGAGTTCATTGAAGTTCTTCAGAAGGGTCTCAAGGTCCGAGTCGGAGAGTCCGTCCATTGCGTCGGGCGCGTCCTCTTTCTCTATTCTGCGGATAAATTCGTAACAATGCAATAGTAGGTATACTTTTTTTGAGATATTTCATCTTCTTTAAGCTAACCTAATATAATATTTTAAAAAAATAAGTGTAATAATTTCTTAAATCTGTAATTCACTCTACTTTAATAAGATATGTTATATATACTTTGCAGGTAACTATAATCTCACTAAAATTGTAACGTGAAAGTTTACATGCATAGTTATTCTTTCACGCTAAAAAAACTGACTGGAATTTGATGAATTTTGGTAGCTAGTAAAAAGTCCCAAAATAACGCGAACGAAGCATAAAACAGAAACCATAATAAATAATTAATAAGTTTGCGGTTTTTGTCGTTTTATTATTGTATACAGCTCGGATCCTTAGATTCAATGCAAGCTAATTTACTTTTCAAAAACCATCATCTAAACGGACGAATTCGCAGGCAAATGGCAGTCAATGAAATAGTTATGTGTCGAACTCTTTGCATCTTAAAACACTTGTTTCTAGTTTTGATTTTGATACAATACCAATATATATTTTTTTATTTTGGTTTAAAATTGAAAATTACAAAGATATGCATTCTGTGTTATTATTTATTTTAAACAAGCTACCCGCCCCGGCTTCGAATGGGTGTATGTAAATACAAATAAAGTTATCGGCTTTTCTGTACATTAATATGTACGGCTTATTCATATAAACCTTCCTCATACATCACTCTATCTATAAAAAAACGCAGAATAATCCGTTGCGTAGTTTTAAAGACCTAAGCGTACATTAAAAATTGACTTTGTTTTATTAAAGTATGTAATGAAACAGGTTGAAATAAGATATCTCGTTTCCTAGTTAGCTAACTAGCGCGTGATACCTTTTCTCGTTCTCGTCGTAGGCGGTCTGCAGCATCTGCAGCGCGGAGGCGGTCTTGCCGTGCGCGGCCGGCGGCGGCGGCGGCCGCGACGCTCGCTCAGCCGCTCGAGCTTCCACTTTCTTTTTCACCTGGACAGGCATGCAATATATTGATTTACATTGTGTGACGAAATAATTTCGTGATTAGGAACGTTGGCATCCAAGGAGAGAGGAAAATGACGCTCCAAATTAGTTCAAACACGACCACATCTGTTTTTTAAGACTATTCTCACCAAATAAAACACAATTGAAACCTTTCCATTTTCCATTATTATTTATTTGCTAGTTACCACAATATTGACAAAAAACTTTCGATATTTCTTTTAATCGTGTTAAATATTGGACAACATCACATACATTTCTCTGATTCTGTGTGTGACTTAAAACAATGCGTCACAGTGTCAAAAAAATGAAATGCAACGACGGTACCACAACACCCAGGCCCCAGACTTAACAGAAAATTTATTTTCTTAAATAGATACTTCAACAAACAGATGACAACTGATCAAATTATTACCACACACGATAAAGCGGCAACACATCAATTTTATTTTGTGACACAATGCGCAACATCATTCCGTAGTTAACCTTATGAAAGCGTCATAGAAGTTCCATGAGGGTTTTCGCATACGAAAAATCCACTAGATGACGATACGTAGGCGTGGGCTGCTATGTGTTTGGTGATTTAAATGTCAAAGTGACAACTCCGTCAATATCATGCAAACAAAAACCAATCACGTAGCAGTTGAACCACACGACTATATACCGCCATCTAGTGGATTTTAAATACACGAACACCCTCTTTGTAACCATTAGTACAGTCTTGACCGTCCTCACCTCGGCCTCTCGCTTCTTTGCCTCCGCCATGCCGACGACGGCGTCGACCAGCTGCGCCAGCTCGTCGGAGGAGACGTCAGTCTTGCCCTGCGCCACGAGAGCGGCCGCCATCTGCTGGGCGATCTGCGCGCGGTCCACCTCGCCCACGCCCGCCACCGGCATCGCGGCCTTAGAACTGCTGCTTGGCCCGCTGCCGGCTAATGACGTCTTCTGTGACCCTGATTTCTGAAAAACAAAGCATCATCATTAATCATTCAATAAAACAATCGTTGATTGTATGGAACATAGTCGAATATAATTATTTATATAGATTCATCAATAACACTTATAATAATATATACATACATAGTCTATATGTCGCATCTGGTTTAATCATCTATTTGATTGGATCACTTGCGCGTTTATTGAATGACGACGTTTAATTGAATGACTAAAGGACAACTCGTCAAATTGTTTAATATAACGTTCAACTTCTTGACTGAACGTCATTTAGCATAGTCGTTGAATGGGGTATAGCTGACTTTGTAACGTTTGATTAGGGTGACCATACGTTCGCAACTTAAAAGATAACTAACTTTAGATAAAAACAATTAGGACATGACATAACACACCTTAATAAGAATTTTTATTATATTTTAACAATTTTAAGTCTTAAGACACTTACGCTAAAAAAATATTTTTTTACGAATAAGTCACTTTAAAGCCCAATACGAAGAGAATTTGCGAAACTTCATGTA
This sequence comes from Glyphodes pyloalis, assembly GCA_037074685.1. Taxonomy (NCBI): domain Eukaryota; kingdom Metazoa; phylum Arthropoda; class Insecta; order Lepidoptera; family Crambidae; genus Glyphodes; species Glyphodes pyloalis. The sequence continues at coordinate 7,175,667 of JAYKKO010000030.1, read as the reverse complement.
TTTCTGTTCACTAGAACTATGACCTAAAGTAATTCTAAGCATTAAATCACTTTTTGTACGTTTATTCAGATATTTTACAAGGTCGCCGCCTTCTTGAAATTTTAAAATAAATTAATATATAAAAAATATACCAGTTTAAAAAATGATAAAAATTGAAATCGTAAAATTATTTTTATTCCAAAACTCTGTAAATATAAATTTAGAAAGAAATATTTTTACTAAAACATGTTAGGATTGTGATTCCGGAGGTCGCCGCCTTCTTCATTTTCGATACAATCTATTAGTTATTAAAATAATTCATTTAAAACACAAACGCCGTTTATTTTCAAATATAAAAATTTTCCGTTATAAATATATCAGGCGCTCCGATGTGTACCTAGTGTAAGGGGATTTTAGTTAATTGTGTCTGTATTGACTATAACAGTGAAATAATGTTAGGAAAAGAAATAAATATTACCTAAGAGCTAAAATAAAAAGAGTTTAGTACAAGAACGCAGCTCGAATTGTGAAAATTCCATTTTGAAATTATATTTTTTGTAGTATTTTCCAATACAATAATATTTTTTTGTTGGGAGGCTGCTTAGGTTGCATTTTTACTTATTAACATTAGCCAAACTGATCATTTATACGTTTCTAGGCAAGTGAGAAACTCAAAAATGCAAATCGTCGACCCGCGTGCAATACCGCGTATGTAGCATTTGCCATAAAGATTAAATTTGTCTGTTATTTCATATTATTTCAATCTAAATTAGAACTTACGGGTAAATGTCATTACGCGGTATTGCACGCGAGTCGACGAAATATCACAACCGAGTCGGAAAATAATGAACAGAGTAAGTGCAAACACAGAGACGGCAAATAATGTCATATATTGTCATAGGGGTATGATTGACTGCTTGGAATTGTCTAGTAAGAATTAACACACTCAGGACCTAACCCCCACTATGGAGAAAACAGAATGAAGTTTTTAATTGTTTATTTTTGCAATTTTTACAACGACATTTTGTAAGACTCACAAGAACAATAATTTCAAACAAAGTGCGTAAAGTTATTTTTCGTACGTAAGAGCTCTTGGCAAAAATTTTTTTTTCGTTTTTTTTCGTTTTAATGGCCTATGATACGCCTACACATTTTTTTTGTAAATTTTGGACTTAAAATAAGACTTTTATAGCACAAAATTCGTTTATTGTAGGTAAATTAAATACCTTCATATCACATGAATAACAAAACACGCGTCTATTGAATATAATTGTTTCTTTGAGTACACCAAAATAAACGTGTTAAATCAATCTGCCGCTTATGTCCAACCTTTCCTCTGGGTAATACTCCTTTAAAAAAAAAAGACACGATTATTCGTGTAAAAATGGAAGCTACTTTTATTAAATACAGCTATCTTAATATATAATTATTATCTTTTACTAATCTGTAGAATAACCGTGCACCGTTTTACTACACTTGTTTATGGGGCCGTCCAAAAATTACGTCATCGGTTTTTTCAGATTTTAGACCCCCCCCCCCCCCCCTACAATCATCCTATCGTCATTTCTTATAGACCCCCCCCTTCTCCCAAAATTGACGTCATTACCAGTTTAACACAATTTATTATCAATACATAGTATAAAACAAAGTCGCTTTCGCTATCTGTCCCTATGTATGCTTAGATCTTTAAAACTACGCAACGGATTTTGATGCGGTTTTTTTTCAATAAATAGTGATTCTTAAGGAAGGTTTATATGTATAATACATGTAAGTACCTCGGGCGAAGCCGGGGCGGGCTGCTAGTATTCTATGTTATATTATTGTAAGAGTTTTTATCTGTAGTTATTACTGTATTTGTGTACATCTATGTATGTTTTATGAGTTATTTTAGTATTGTACGCGCCTTAGCCGCCTCTCACATTTGCAATCTCACTTACTAGGTGTGCTGGAAGAAATTTATTTTTAGAAATAATCTTTTTGTACGTGAACAATAAACTATAAATAAATAAATAAGAATGACGTCAATTTCGGAACACCCCCCCCCCCTATCAATCATTTACCGTCATCCGCAGACCAACCCCCCCCCCCCCTAATTTAGAATGACGTAATATATGGACGGCCCCTATGCTTCATTTATGACACGAATAAACGTGCAGTGATACATTTCTGTTAACAAGTCACAAATTTTTCACTAGAATAATAAAATTATATGTTTTTTCTTGAATACTGAGAAAATCGATAGATTTATTTTCTTAAAAAATATACGAGCTGAAATATGTTTACCCTTTAATATAATTTATACATTAAATATATCTATTCATTACGTCATTAAAGTAATGTGATTTCAAACGTTTTTATGGTTTCCTGAAAAGTTGTAGTTTTTCGTTTGCACGTTTATTCGTTGGAGCCATCGATATGTTTGTATGTATGTAACGAATAAAGTACAAAATTGATAATCTATTGGTACTTACTAATATGACAAAGTAGTAAGATTTAATAAATTAATACGTACGCAATGCTGTCTCTATTGTATTAGTACTACATGGCATTCGCTCGTACTAGCACCGCACACTCGTGCTGCGCTAGCACGAGCTAATGCCAAATGCGTTCAATAGATGGCGCGCGGTTCGCCGCGAAACGGGTAATGTCAATTGCTTCGTATAGGGCCTTAAATCTCAATTTCACTCAATAAATATCAACACAGTGCTATTTGATTAGATCTGTACCAGCTGTTTGACGCTATCTTTGTTTTGATGGGCACTAACGCCGCAGTGGAAAAAAAATGAACTAAATTACAATCGCCTGACTGATATTACGTCCGCTATGTTCAAAGGGCTATGTTACAATCCGCTAACTTGTTGGACGTTGAGTGAGGCTGGTTCATTCAACGTTCGGCCTAGTCATTCAATTAAACGTCGTCATTTAATAAACACGCTAGTGATCCAATTAAATAGCTGCTTCAATCAAATGACGCTACCTCCTGTTCGTTACCTATAACTACCAAGATACCGGCAAGAAACTCAGTACATAGTGTTTTTCACTAAAAAAGCTACACTTAGTTTGTCAATTAAAAAATATGTATAAAATACGTAAAAAAAAATGTGTAGTCAAAAAAACAGTGTGTTAGTGGTCCAAACGTTTTAATCATTCATTGCGAAAGTAAAAATAGGAAATTATGTTCGTCCGTCAGTCTGTCTGTCTGTCACCATGCTATATGTCAAGGACCGTGATAGCTAGAGAGTTGAAACTGACACAGATTATGTAATCGGTTGCTGCTTTAACCACAAACACAAAAAACAAAATAAAATAATTATTTAAGGCTCCCAAACAACGAAAGTGTTTAAGCCGTTTTTTGCTCGATGATAGTTATAGACAGACTCCAGGACAGGAGAAACTAACAAAAAGGTTACAATATGTGTGTCCAATGTCGAATAGACGGAACTCCTCGTGCGCGGATCCAACTCGCACTTGGCCGGTTGTTTACCCGCGGAACGGGGTACGGAACGGGTACGGAACCGTAACAAAAGCGTTACCTGCGCGGCCGCGGCGCCCACCAGCCCGGCCTGCACCGCGCCCTTCAGCTTGTATGTACCTGCGCGGCGCGGGTGTCGGCCTCGTGCAGCGCGGCCGCGGCGCCCACCAGCCCGGCCTGCACCGCGCCCTTCAGCTTGTATGTACCTGCGCGGCGCGGGTGTCGGCCTCGTGCAGCGCGGCCGCGGCGCCCACCAGCCCGGCCTGCACCGCGCCCTTCAGCTTGTATGTACCTGCGCGGCGCGGGTGTCGGCCTCGTGCAGCGCGGCCGCGGCGCCCACCAGCCCGGCCTGCACCGCGCCCTTCAGCTTGTATGTACCTGCGCGGCGCGGGTGTCGGCCTCGTGCAGCGCGGCCGCGGCGCCCACCAGCCCGGCCTGCACCGCGCCCTTCAGCTTGTATGTACCTGCGCGGCGCGGGTGTCGGCCTCGTGCAGCGCGGCCGCGGCGCCCACCAGCCCGGCCTGCACCGCGCCCTTCAGCTTGTATGTACCTGCGCGGCGCGGGTGTCGGCCTCGTGCAGCGCGGCCGCGGCGCCCACCAGCCCGGCCTGCACCGCGCCCTTCAGCTTGTATGTACCTGCGCGGCGCGGGTGTCGGCCTCGTGCAGCGCGGCCGCGGCGCCCACCAGCCCGGCCTGCACCGCGCCCTTCAGCTTGTATGTACCTGCGCGGCGCGGGTGTCGGCCTCGTGCAGCGCGGCCGCGGCGCCCACCAGCCCGGCCTGCACCGCGCCCTTCAGCTTGTATGTACCTGCGCGGCGCGGGTGTCGGCCTCGTGCAGCGCGGCCGCGGCGCCCACCAGCCCGGCCTGCACCGCGCCCTTCAGCTTGTATGTACCTGCGCGGCGCGGGTGTCGGCCTCGTGCAGCGCGGCCGCGGCGCCCACCAGCCCGGCCTGCACCGCGCCCTTCAGCTTGTATGTACCTGCGCGGCGCGGGTGTCGGCCTCGTGCAGCGCGGCCGCGGCGCCCACCAGCCCGGCCTGCACCGCGCCCTTCAGCTTGTATGTACCTGCGCGGCGCGGGTGTCGGCCTCGTGCAGCGCGGCCGCGGCGCCCACCAGCCCGGCCTGCACCGCGCCCTTCAGCTTGTATGTACCTGCGCGGCGCGGGTGTCGGCCTCGTGCAGCGCGGCCGCGGCGCCCACCAGCCCGGCCTGCACCGCGCCCTTCAGCTTGTATGTACCTGCGCGGCGCGGGTGTCGGCCTCGTGCAGCGCGGCCGCGGCGCCCACCAGCCCGGCCTGCACCGCGCCCTTCAGCTTGTATGTACCTGCGCGGCGCGGGTGTCGGCCTCGTGCAGCGTGGCGGCGGCGCGTACGACGGCGGCACGCAGGGCGGGTGCGGCCGCGGCGCCCACCAGCCCGGCCTGCACCGCGCCCTTCAGCTTCTCCTTCGCCGTCTCTAGCAGCGCCACAGCAGACTCGCGCTCCAGTAGCGCTTCCGACGAGTTAGCCCTCTCCTGCGAATTACATAATTTATCGATCAAATTCACAAATTCTGGCCAGCTGCGCCTGCTCCGGATAAGCACGTGTACGTCAGAACGTGACGTGGACAAGGCAGAGGCTATGCTCTATTGTGCTTATTATAAACCTAAGTTATTCGTATATACCTAGCTAATAATTTTTTTAACACCGACCGAAACTATTCATCAGCTGAGACTATTCGGAATCAAAATGCGTGGTTGGTGGCGTGGCTTCTGTTATACGGTACATTTAGGATTGCTTGATCTTTTATTATATTGTCGCCACATATATATAGCTTCCTAAATAAGCCTTAGAGAGTAGGAATGCAAAGGTGACGTTATTGAGGTCGAATTATATAATGACGCCCAAGGTCATCAGTAAATTTCTAATGCATCCTCCACACTACTCACGAAATTGAACGAAGCCAGACGATAGTGAAGAGGCACTTCGGGTGCCTCGTCGAACTTCCTCGCCTCGGGCGATTTCCGTTTGTTGTCGGTTTTTGTGCCCGAGTCCAATAGTTGGTGGGGGTTGTTGTCGTGAAGTTAAACTAGTGTGTAAAGTCACACTTCGGATTTTGCCAGAGTTTGCCGAGGAACTTCGCGCCTGGAGGAGGTATTAAAGTCAGTGATAAAGCCACCGAATATCTTCGCACGACCCTCCTGCAGCACGTGAAAAATACGACATCGAAGACAAGTCACCTTCTCCATCCTCAGCGCTTCGGTGAGCAGGTCGACGACCTTGGGCCCGAGGCTGCCGAGGTAGTCCTCTAGCGCGACGAGCAGCCGCAGCGTGGCGACCACGTTCTCTGGCGGGCCGAGGTCGGAGGGCGCGGCCGGGCGCGCGCGGGGCCCGTGCTCCCGGCGCGTGCGCGACATCTCGCTGCCCGCGCGCGACCTGTGCGCCGGCGACCGCGCCTCCGGCAGCGACCCCAACGAGTCAGAGTTGTCGCTGTTCCACGGGGAGAGACCGTCGTCCCTGTTGGCGAAACTATACCTTATTATAAACATGACCTGTAATCACAAAGTTGTAGAAAACCTTGAATGTAAATTTTGCCTAGTTTCCGAGTTCTGAAACTCGCATGTGGGTCGTTCTTCTTTTTTACCGACAATGGACATGACTGATAAATCAATATTTAATATGTACATATCATATTAGTAATCATTGGTAATACTGCCTAAATTGTTGTGTGAGGAATCATTTTTCAGATGGTCTATCTTATGATGTCAAATTAATTTATAAGCAAACAATATCGATCAAAATGTACAACTCCGTCACGGTCTTCAAAAATAGTACCACTTACACCTCCGTCACGCGATGTAACTTTTTTCTTAAGTTAAATAATTAAGAGAAGTACCTACGACATGATAACATAATTCCTAATCTATCATACATTAGGAATATTTCAATAGTTTGAAGTACTCATATGTTTGTTTTTATAATTATACATTCGTGTTAATGGGGACAACTTATTGTCGGTAAAAAAGAAGAACGACCCATATACATTGGCAAGGCCTCGCGTACCAGATACAAATTGATGCTTATATGCTTCACAAATAAGAGACGCTTCATTTAGGTGTATGAAAAGGAAGTTTACGGAAGTCCTTTAAGGAACCTCAACAGCAATATGATTTTTTAATCGAACAAAATATTCAAAATATATATATTTAAACCTTGTGGTTAGTGGTAATAAATGATAATCAATGGAAATCCAAGCGTACACAGGCCACCATGACACGATACGATATGATCGTCTTCGATCACCTGGGTGCAGCGGCTGCGGCGCACGCTGCCTCTCGGCGTGTCGCGTGTCGCAGTCGGCGCTACTCACTTGAGCTCGTCGTCGGAGAAGAGCACGGTCTGCATGGAGGGCGCGAGGTCGGCGGGGCGCGCGGGGGACCGGTTGCGGAGCGGCTGCGGCGCACTCTGTCTCTCGGCGTGTCGCGTGTCGCAGTCGGCGCTACTCACTTGAGCTCGTCGTCGGAGAAGAGCACGGTCTGCATGGAGGGCGCGAGGTCGGCGGGGCGCGCGGGGGACCGGTTGCGGAGCGGCTGCGGCGCACTCTGTCTCTCGGCGTGTCGCGTGTCGCAGTCGGCGCTACTTACTTGAGCTCGTCGTCGGAGATGAGCACGGTCTGCATGGAGGGCGCGAGGTCGGCGGGGCGCGCGGGGGATCGGTTGCGGAGCGGCTGCGGCGCACGCTGTCTCTCGGCGTGTCGCGTGTCGCAGTCGGCGCTACTCACTTGAGCTCGTCGTCGGAGATGAGCACGGTCTGCATGGAGGGCGTGAGGTCGGCGGGGCGTGCGGGGGACCGGTTGCGGAGCGGTGCCGCCTCGATGCGGCGCGACAGCGGGCTGCGGCTGCGTCGCACGCTGTCCAAGTCGATGTGTGTACGCAGCGGACTGCGCGGACGGCTGCAAACAAGTTTAACGTGTACACACAGACATCTAATATGATGGTATGTAGGTCTTGCACTATAATAGATAAGATAGTATGTAGAAGATGCAAATGTCAGAAACATAATAAAAACAATATTTGAGAAGTAGTAATACTTCATATTATAAAACTGAATATTCAGTTTGTGTCTTTGAACGTTCTAATCTCATGAATTGCTGGTTCAGCAATATACTATGTGTTACGTGTATAAAACACCTACGTGACCAAACCCGCATTTAATTAAAATTGAAACTTATTAACTTAATCATTACTGCTTTATTGGAGTAATTGCGAACTGAATCAACTTACCTATGAACGGGACTACGAGATCTGTTACGGTCATGTCTTTCTCTATCGCCGAAGCTTCGAAGAGGAGACCTGCTACAATAATGTGTTTCAATTAGAAATTTGGTTATGGGGAGGGGGTTGAATAAAATCTCACGATATCTCACCAGGCGGGGAGGGAGGGGCAGAAAATAAAATAAAACACCTCACGTAATTTATAGACCCCTAGGTATAAAACTTAACACTGACCTATTATTCCGTCGAGGCCGGTCACCGTCGTTCCTCGGCCTGTACCGGTCGTTGGCGGGCGACCGCCTCGCGTCCGGAGTGCGCCGTCTGGGGGGCAGCGGCGACCGGCGCCTCACCTCCGGCGACCTCCGCCGAGGGACGTGGGGCCTTTAATAAAATAACGACAAGCATTTATTGACACGAACTAACATAGATATGGAAGAAAAGTTCAATGCTGATTTATTCTATTTATTTTAAAGTTACAAACAAACAAACATCGCATAATACCGTTTGTATGTGTTGTAAAATAAGAATATTTTATGGTTAAGTACAGTCATGAAATGCTGTTGACGGTATAATTGAAACGAAATAAACATTTAAAAGTAAATGTCTTACGTTACATTTTCAGAATAACATGAAAAATATGGTTTGATGTCTTGTTTTGCCAGTGCCATTTTTAAGTCACAACTTTAAATGTACAAAATCTTAAATCGAAGTTTGATTAAAGCAGCATTTATTCATTTATTCTATTTACTTTATTTAAAGGGTCACATCAGGGTAAACACTGGGGTCCCGACATTAGTTCTTATGCCTACCACATAAGGGCGTCGGGCGGTACAAATTCCAAATCGTGTAGTCTGGCGTGCTTTTATCTGTACATGATCGTTATAAGCAAGCCACATACAACATTTTGACGGTGGTTTAAACAAAAAGTCCAAGCAATATCCCGACGAGCAAAGATATACAGAAAAAAATAACAACTCAAGTGACCATAAATACCTTCGCCTCGGATCCGGCGACCTGCGCCTCGGATCCGGCGACCTGCGCCTCGGGTCCGGCGACCTGCGCCTCGGGTCCGGCGAGCGTCGCCTCTGGTCCGGGGAGCGTCTCCTCACTTCTGGTGACCTCCGTCTCTCTGGTGACTTTTCAACTGTGGTCTTCTTGTCCTCGGCGTCCGGCAAGGGCAGACACATCTTGCGGTATATTTCGCTGACCAACACCCGCAACTCCTCTTCATGTAGCACCTTCATGCGCGCCGTCCAATACACGATCCATTCCGGTTTGAAGTCGTGCTTGGATGGGTCTTTGCCCTCTGCAACATACATGTCAAAGTGATGTAGAATTTAAGACTTTCGCGTTCCATTTTATACATTAGTACCAAACGTGGTCACGAGCTGACTGAAAAAGCTAATTAAGTCAGCTCATGACCACGTTTGGTGCAACACTGCTACCTAAGTGAATTTTATACATTAATACCAACCGTGGTCACGAGCTGACTGAAAAAGCTAATTAAGTCAGCTCATGACCACGTTTGGTGCAACACTGCTACCTAAGTGAATTTTATACATTAATACCAACCGTGGTCACGAGCTGACTGAAAAAGCTAATTAAGTCAGCTCATGACCACGTTTGGTGCAACACTGCTACCTAAGTGAATTTTATACATTAATACCAACCGTGGTCACGAGCTGACTGAAAAAGCTAATTAAGTCAGCTCATGACCACGTTTGGTGCAACACTGCTACCTAACTGAATCGTCGGGTTAGTAAGTAGTTCATATTACCTACTAAAAAATGTTGTTGCGTTTTGACCCGGACTTATTTTAAATGTCAAAGTCATATTTGGATAGTTCAGTATTTTAATAACATAGCACTCGTGTTACAAAATTAAAATCCAAACAAGAAATTGAGCCGAAGATACAGTTGCTAAAACCGCGGCGAGATATGTAAAAGTGGTACATTACTAATTTAATAATAATAATAATTTATCGTTTATTATCTCTTCACAAGGGGTACAAAGATTCTTAACACTAATATGGTTACAATATTCAACCCATGTGAGAGACTGGTGTCCACACTAGGGAATCCCTGTGTGCCGGATCACCAGGCTCCCACCCTCAGATCAAATATGCCTCAAAATTATATGTGTATTCGTGTGTGTGTTCGCGCGTGCGTCTGTGTTTGTGAGTTTATAACTGGCATTGTGATCATGCTCTCTTTTTGTGACTAACCTAATAAAGCTCAAATTATGTTGGGAATATATGAGCCACTAACACCGGCTAAAGGATTGAAACTCTAAAAGCGCGAATTAGGAGTGATTTATTCAATCCACTGACAATGAAAGCATACCGTAGTTGGACAACATCATCAACATCACATGCATTGCTCTGTTTCTGTTATAAGTAGCTTAAGCACTTGTGTTACAGAAAACAGAAACAACGACGGTACCACAACACACAGACCCGAGATAATATAGAAAAGTTCGTTCCATATTGGGGGACTGGGATCGAACCCGGAACCTCAGGTGATAGGGTGACGCCAAACTCCGGCCCGCTTGCCTCTCGGCTACGTAGGTCCGTCATAACGCCATATGAGTTATAATAACACCGATTTCACACTATATTTATACCTGCTTGTATCTCCTTGTACCGGCGGTTCCAGAACTTCTTCCACTCCTCGGGGTACAGTGGGTGTTTCTCCGGGTTCTTCTCGTGGTACGCGAGCGTCTTCTTTGAGGCGTCCTCGATATGTTGCCTCTGCTCTGCCGCTAGCTTCTGCTTGTAGTCGTAGTTTGCTGGCTTTTGCTGAAAAAACAATGGTAACGGTAAAGGCAGTCACTTTAAATGTTTACCATCGTAAACAATCTTGTATTGGTCGCGTTCAAAATGGGGATAATAACTTTATTAGGTGCTGTATCCAAAATCTATGAAATGAAAAGTGAAAACAGCACCAATATTAAGTTTCTGTAACAGGTTCTTGTACCAGGCGTGTAAATAGGTACAATAATTTTATTCAGGCTGTAGACTCAAAGAAATAGATGAAATTAAAATTGATTAAACAAAATGACGGACAGCTAACACGGTCTTGAAAGTTTATATGAGAAAAGGTTAATTTTTTTGAAATTTGAAATTTGGCACAAATTTAGCTCGAAGCTTGGAGTACCTATAATATAGACTACTTTTTGTTTCGAATATTAGGGGAGATGGGGGTAAAAACAACCATTTATATTTTTTGCTAGAAAAGAATAAAACCACGCGTAGGAAGTCGCGGGCGGAAGTCATGTATTTGTAAACAGACCCGATATGAGATAAATAAATCTCAGATTTACTAATCAATCGCGCACGCGTGCACCCATGCATCGGGTCGCAAGTTTAACAAAAATGGGCAAAGAAACTGAACTCAACAAAGTATTCAGATCGTAGGTTCAGTTGTTACCTTCTCGAGGTTTTTCTCAGCGGTTGTCTTCAACTTGTTGGTGAAGCGGTGCGAGCGCGAAGAGTTCTCCTGGCTGCGGTACGGCTCGTACCGCTGGGCTCTGTGACAGAATATAATACATACGTAGTAAGTAGTTTTTGTTTATGTAAAATATAGTAAATCAGCACATTACTGAATGGTCAAATTCAAGTCAAATTACTGCAATGTTCCGAAAGTTGTTTCTTTTAAGAAACGGTAAGAAATTAAATAGTTACCCTTTACGAAACTTACAATACTCAATATCGTTTAGACAATAGCAATGTCAGAACATTATGTTAATAAAGCTAAGCCTGGTAAGTAAAGTAGACTAGTAGTAGTAGTACTAGTCCAAAGATCTATGTCATTTCAATTATCTTCTATTTTATAAAAATAAAAAATATATAGATGCACAATTGGCTACTTGACAGTTTTTGAAAAAGTATTGTAAAATGTGTGCCCGTTCATTTTATATCCCAAGCAATTGGACTTATTTTGATAAAATGTAAATAACCAGAGAAAAATAAGATTTTGTGTAACACGTTTAAAAAGCGCGCGAAAACGCCAAGTCTCGTCACTGTTGAAATTATGACGTCAACGTCCTAGACAACGAACCGATACGCATAGGAACGACTTAATTTAGATAAACGAAAAATGTTTCAATAAATTCTTAATACGATTAGAGACAATAATTCATTTTAATTGGTAAAATAATCGTTGTTTCGCCACATTAAAATAAATAATTTTCGCCGACAGCTGTCATTTCCGAATTGCAATGGTGGTTTCCGTTTCGGTTCTTTTGTTCCACAGATAAAAAAAGTAAAATTTATTTTGCAAAAATAAAAGTAGCCAATTGGCTACTTGACAGTGTTAACAATAAAATATGAAAAGTGTTAGATATGTTAGCTTATTAGTTAAGTAATCATTTTACATTTTTACTTTTTAATTAAAAGCATAGTTAGTATTTTATTTTTGCAAAATAATTTTTACTTTTTTTATCTGTGGAACAAAAGAACCGAAACGGAAACCACCATTGCAATTTGGAAATGACAGCTGTCGGCGAAAATAATTTATTTTAATGTGGCCAAACAATGATTATTTTACCGATTAAATTGAACTATTGTGTCTCTAATCGTATAAAGAATTTATTGAAACATTTTCCGTTTATCTTAATTAAGTCGTTCCTATGCGTATCGGTTCGTTGTCTAGGACGTTGACGTCACAATTGCAACAGTGACGCGACTAGGCGTTTTCGCGCGCTTTTTAAATGTGTTACACAAAATCTTATTTTTCTCTGGTTATTTAGATTATTTCCAGATAAATCGAATTGGTTGGGATATAACATGAACGGGCGCACATTTTACAATACTTTTTCAAAAACTGTCAAGTAGCCAATTGCGACGTAAAAAATTGCACCATAAAATATTAACAAAAAGAAAGTAATATGCCTTCTTTCGCTCTCATTCTAATTTTGAATTTGATTAAACTGTATGAGACTCTAGACTTTCTTGCAATATGTTCGTAAAGACGCGGGTGCCAATGATTTGTTTGTATTTTCAGCCCGATTCCAATATTTTACGAATCGTAATGTGTCAAAAATGACTATCCGTTTTTCTATGAGTCGTTAATTCTAATTTCAAATTTACTCTCCATATCAGCTGTCATCAGTCGTTTTTAGCATACGTCTTGTATTATTTATTACGTACTATCCGTAACTAGAACGGAACGTTTTTTCAATATTGGAAGCGGGCATAAGAATACATATCGCACCTTGGCTAGAACAAGGGCACAATTGTCAACAGTCTTAAAAACAAAACTAATAAAAAAACTAAAACTTCTTAATTATTGTAAAGCACATACACGTCTCAATCAAAAGAATATAGTATAATGGATTATGTCTTGTAAAGGAGGGCAAATTCAGAGTAATGATAACAGAGCTAGACCACACTAAAGCAAAAAAATATCTTAAAATGAGTCTCCTATAAAAGTGCCCTTGTTCTACCGAAGGTGCGCTATGACCGCAGCATCAACCGTGTTGCACCGTGACACTCACGCGTGCGGGCGCACGACGGGCGCGTCCCGGCGGCGCGTGTCGGGCTCGTCGCTGATGTCCGAGAGCGCGTCCACCGACTGCCGTCGCTCCTGCCGCCCCGCTGGACGCTGTTCGACGATAACATACTTTAACTCTTAATCGAGCAATGGGAAAATTGTTGCCACTTTAAATTTAACCTTATGACCTTGATTTACCGGCGAAAATCAATTGACATTTTCGATATTGCATGCCTTATTAAGAGTTAAGACACACATTACTAGCATGCGCTATACGTCAAATTTCTCGCGTGAGACGACAAAAGTTTCGATACCCTTGATTGGTATTTCCAGCCAATCAGCAGTTGACCCATTGAATTTGACATTTGTTAGGAGCCCAATAAAATTAAGTCGCGCGGCACATGGTGAAAGGGACAGACAACACCATTTTACGGACTATAATTTTTCGAGCTACCGTGGCCCTGTGGTAGGCGTCAAAGGTCAAAATTAAGGTTATAGTGAACAGTCTAGGTCTAGACAAACTTGATCTATCTCTCCACCTTCCAACAAGCGTGAGCATATTTCATATACATATATATAAAAAAAAAACTAAAAGTGTGCTTTATTTGCGCTTATACACAAACCTCATATTAATAAAGATGAAAAGGTAATATTTAAATTAGTATTTCGTTTCATGCTTTGACTTTTTTCGTAAGGAAAGAATCCTATAGGAATAATATTAGTTGTCGTTGATATGTAAAAAATACATTTGTTGTAAGCAAATTGATAATAACGATAGACATAACGTTTCTTACTGTGTAACTGTTGAATAGAGGTTTCGTCGGTGCGGCGACCACTGGAGGTGATGGGTCTCTTTTATCTCTGAAATTAAATGGACCCATGAAACACATACTATTAGCAATTGGCTACTTAACAGTGTTAACTATAAAATATGAAAAGTGTTAGATACGTTAGCTTATTAGTTAAGTAATAATTTTACTTTTTTATTTTTTAATTAAAAGCATACTAAGTATTTTATTTTTGCAAAATAAATTTTACTTTTTTTATCTGTGGAACAAAAGAACCGAAACGGAAACCACCATTGCAATTCGGAAATGACAGCTGTCGGCGAAAATTATTTATTTTAATGTGGCGAAACAATGATTATTTTACCGATTAAAATGAATTATTGTGTCTCTAATCGTATTAAGAATTTATTGAAACATTTTTCGTTTATCTAAATTAAGTCGTTCCTATGCGTATCGGTTCGTTGTCTAGGACGTTGACGTCATAATTTCAACAGTGACGAGACTTGGCGTTTTCGCGCGCTTTTTAAATGTGTTACACAAAATCTTATTTTTCTCTGGTTATTTACATTTTATCTAGATAAATCCAATTGCTTGGGATATAAAATGAACGGGCACACATTTTACAATACTTTTTTAAAAACTGTCAAGTAGCCAATTAGCAAGAAATATAATGAAAAATAAAATTTCATACTTGTCAAATCGTTTGGCACCATCTGAAATTAAACAATATTTATGATTAATTGTGATACATGGGATGTTATAATAATGTATCGATTACATTCTAAATGCATATCTGTAATTAATAAAGACTGCATTCTCTGAGATAAAACAACAGCCAACTAGTAAGATTCTGGCAGGCAGCATTAAAAATTTTTTTTATTTAATCAATTGACAATTAAATAAATTTAAAAACCTTTTAAATATTTTATTACAATTCATGGAAAATAAATTTAAATTAAGCATTCTTACGGGAATTGTGTAGAGACTCAATTAGACCGATGTCAACCACCTCTTCAAATGTGGGCCCGCCCTTTTCAGAGAAATGATGACCTTTGCAAATCCATTGATGAATCAAATCTCTGTAACAAGTTTAAGTAATTAAATAACTGTTCTAGTGTTAATTTTAGTCCCAGACGAACAAATGGCATTGCAGCTCTTAAATGGGTGAACGGATAATTTTAAAGCAAGATTTCCAACAATTGTTAAAGACTTGTTTAATTGCAAATTTTTAAGTTACCTCTCTTTTATTAGATATGGTTAGGGTCTTAGATACATAGTGGATATGTAATGGGCAACCGCGCATAAAATCACCAACAAATTGCGCATAGAATCACCAGCAATAAATAAATAATAATACATAAATAATCTCGTAAAATAAAGGCGAATAAAATTGGGAAGCAGTTTATCACGAAGCAGTTGCATGCTTAGTGCAATAGTCCTAATTGCGTATAGGGTATGTCTGATAATTAGTGATTCCGCTATTTGGTGGACACCTGCAGCAGGCATATTTTTAAGTTAATTTTTTTTGCAACTACTTCCAAATTTATTTATTAACCGACTTCCTAAAAAAAGGATGATTATGAATTCGACCGTGTGTATGTGTTTATTTGTGCTCAAGGATAACTTCGCAATTTATGTAACGATATTTATGATGTTTTTGTTGGAGAGAAGATATTTCGACGGTGGAACCACGATAAGAAAACTAGGAACTGATGATGATATCCCAGTGAAATCCCCGGGGAAACTGTTTTGCTAAAAATTATTATAACGTTTGTGCTTAATGTTGCGTTGTTTGAATGAATACTGTCGTGCAAAATGTTTACCTGTTTACCTAATATACTCTTCTCCCATAAACAAAATTTAATCGAGACTCACCTCTCTTTCTCATATTCCTCCTTGTCGAAGTTGACGGGCTTCAGACGGCCGTACTTGTCCTCGATGCGCTGCGTCAGACGGTTGATGATGAGGGTCACGCCTTCGCGGTACTTCGGCTGGGTTCGGTAAGGGGAAATCAGAACCACCGCCTTCGGGAAGTGCCGCGTCTACGGATATGAAAAGGAAACACGATTTAAACTTATTCAAATAGACAAGAAGTTCAAATTAGCATGCTATATAAAATGTATAAGATTGGATAACAAGGCACTGATAAATATCGTAAGTGGACCTTAAGGTGTAGGTTTAACTACCTATTGCCCGCGACATTCGTATTATTTTGAGATAAAAATTATCCTATATTTTAATCAATTATCTCATTTATCGTTGTGTGTTATACTAAACTTCATGTAAATGCATTCAAACATACATCCACAAACTTTTGCATTAAGAATAAAAAGTCAATGATAAATAGCCTGAGCAATTACTCGACATACTAGGGTATGTCATTAAATAAATATATCTATCATAGTAAAAAATATGAGACAATTTGTTTTCTCCTATACTTAATCATCTTAAATTTTATACATACATAGTATCTATACATTTTAATCTCGTATCACTAGCTGTTCAACTAATTGAACAAATCTAGGATAGAGTGAACTAAAGATCCATATGGAAGAGTAGGGAGTAAAGCTCTACAATTGAGTCATTCATTCATACCCCCAAGATTATGAAATGGATCTATGCCCGCTAACGTCAACGTCGTCACCGAATGACGAGTCATGTGCATCATGAACAGCAGAGGGACA
This sequence comes from Glyphodes pyloalis, assembly GCA_037074685.1. NCBI lineage: Eukaryota > Metazoa > Arthropoda > Insecta > Lepidoptera > Crambidae > Glyphodes > Glyphodes pyloalis. The sequence continues at coordinate 7,159,000 of JAYKKO010000030.1, read as the reverse complement.
GTGCAGTGCTTAATGGCAGGTACTCACGAGGTAGTTGTACCGGTGCCAGAAGCATGTCATGTGGTTGATGATGGTGCGCGGGTGGCCCTGCTTGTGGCACAGCGTGCACATGTAGCTTGGCTCGTAGTGCGCCTGCTCCGGCGGGTGCTCCACCAGGTACTCGAGCCCGACTAGCGGAGCCCTGACGTAACAAAAATAGTTAGAAACGTATTGATTTAACACCATTAGCAATAGTTCCAAGACATAATTTTTGTAACAGATGGCTACAAAACGCAGAAATAACTGCTTTGTTAATCTTTATAAATACCTAAAAATTAAATACTGCACCAAATTGGACGAGAATTTATTTGTTATGTTCGTAGGTATAAAAAAATACTTAGTCCGGTAAAATATCAACTTTAGTAAAGTAAATATTAACCGGGCTGCTAGTTATTTTTTTATAATATATTTATATATATATTTTAATAAAATTTGGTCTAGTGTTTCTGAAGTTAACAACGTACATACATCTTGGCGATTCATTATTATAGATAAATTACAAAATTGACCAAAAAAAAACAAATTTAAGGACCATCGCTTATGACAATGCGCTCTGGTAAAGAAATGGAATGGGCAAATACCATTTTAAATTCATCATACATAAGACAATATTGAAAAACTCACTTTATAGCATCCAAAGAATCCTGTATATGACATCTCACATTCCTATACTTGTCATATTTCAAGTCTAAGGCTGAACTATTGTTATGGAGATTTACTTCCTCGGCCATTTTCTGCAGAACCTTCTCGGTTGCTGTAAATAATGAATTATTTTATTCCAGATTTTCAATTACGCAAGCAATAGATAATCATACCCATCGTTTGCAAACTAAGTGGTAATGTCATATGGCAAAGATGATTAACATAAATTCTATTCCAGTCCATTGAACGATTTAGCATGAATCGACATTGTTATTTTACAAGTTTTTTGTGAAATCTTTTGTGCTTATATCATTTTGTCGAATCTTTTTCGACCGACACTACGATTCACCGAACATGATTTCGCCGAATCATAGGGCTTTGTATGATTCGGCGAAACGATGTTCAGTAAAGCGTAGCGTCGGTCGAGAAAGATTCGGTAAAATGATATGAGCCCCTTTTGCTGGTGATTTTCAGTCCTTATTTTTCGACTGCTTATTACAAGAGTAACGTATACAGTCACTTACCGCCATCTTTAGCTTTTTCCTTGCCGACGCCTTTCTCGCTGAGCACGTAAGGGTGCTCATCGAATATGCTCTGCGGCCACACATTCTTCATCGACAGCTTCGTCTTGTGCTTCTTCCCCGATATATGAGTCTGTAACGAAAGTGTGTTTAATGGCGACACTTATCCGCTTAGTAATACTATGTCACTATTTGTCTGCTAGATATTTTTTCCAGAGGACAGAATTCTGCGAATCGCACAATGCGCGCGAGCGAAGTTGTGCTTTAAACGGGGACCAAAGAACCTATTTTTATTATTAAAGTGCTGATACTTAACATATTATTAGAAATAAACTGACCATCATGAAAAGTTTACACTTTACATTGTAAAAGACCTCAGGCATCGTAGGTAAAGTGAAAAATACAAATAATAGTGAAAAGTTTAAAACTGAGAACTATTAACCTTATTATCCTTTCAAAAAATTCAAAAGGTTTTGCAACGGAAATCTCTCCTAATTTGTAATTTATTCGTAATTGTTCAAAAAGATAAATTTAATTCCGACTGCTTCTTTGTTTATAACGTTTCTTATGCTAAAGTATCGGTAACGATAACGTATCGGTATTGTCAAGTGCATTAAATGCTCACCTGCAAAATACTCTCCCCACTGCAGACCGCGGCGCAGGGGTAGCACAGATAGATCCACTTGCCGGAGACGTCGCGCCCGCGCCGCTCGACCATACATCTCGTACCCACATTTTCGACCTTGATCTTTAAACTGTTCAGATGATCTTGAAACTCTTGCTCCGCCTGTAATGTAAACAAAATTTACATTAGCTATAAACCTGCTTGAATTTTAAACATATTTAAAAAAACCGAAAGTATCGCGATTAGGATTCCTCGTAGAACCACTTCGCATAAAACACCTAAAAAGTCATAGCCTAAAAAACGTTAAACAGGGTTTACAGAAGGAAATAAAACAGATAGATGTTATATCTTTTACAATTTTATTTAAGTAATAAAAATCTATTTGTTTGTGTTGTATACGGATACTACTTACCATGTCGCTGGAACATGTTGTGTTTGGTCTAAGTCGTGGTTACTCACAGCAAAAACGCAATTCCTAACAAGCGCGCAACTTTCAACATCTCATAAACGAGGTAATAGGTAATAACTGACCTTACCAATTTCGTAATACGAAAGTTAGTTTTTATTTTTTTATTTTTTTTCCGGACTAGCGATGGTGGCTGATAGAAGACCCCTATTTGATTAAAGCAACAACCAAAGGGCGCCCCCTATATGCCTAAACCTAGCCTCAATTTTTTTTTAATTAGAACGGAGCAATGTACCTATATAAATAAGTAAACTAATTTGTAGACAACAGGGCCAGAATAACGTTCCTCGAATAATCGATCCAGCCATTGGTACCTTTGCCTACCGTACTCAAAGAGCGAACTAAACAGAGCGTCATTCCCGTCCCACATTCACGAACAATTGTTAAGGATACGATACGTCTTGCGGTTGGTTAAAATCATAGAAGTTGTTCCTTTTGGCCAAAACGTCACATCTGCGACTAATCCTGGCGAAATGAAGAGCTAGTGCTGGTTTCACTCGGAAAATGCGGCATAGTTAAGCGACAAGCTGTTTACAGTGGCACGCACACAGTGGCATGCATATCGTCGGTTTTCGCCGCTAGTTAATCAATAATTTAAGCTCCCCTCCATTTCAATATAAGGGGCTCAAATCATTTTACCGATTTTTTTTAGATCGACATTTGTCTTCACTGAACATCGTTTCGCCGTATCATCGAACGTTGTATGATTCGGCGAAACGATGTTCGGTGAAGCGTAGCGTTGATCGAAAAAGATTCGGTAAAATGATATGAGCCCCAATATAAGAGGTAAGCGCCAAGTTCTAACAAGAGACAGAGGGGTTCATTTTCGAATTTTCGTTACTCTCACTCCACTTGGTCAAGATTTAGGATCGGTACTGCTGCCTCATGTGCCAAAGGCCATGCTCTCCCCTAAGCAACGACACTACACTCATAAAAATAAACTCCAGTTCGCCACCAGGATCAACCACTCGCCACTCGAACTACCGATGTTGTATGCCAGCGTTCCTGCTAGGTTAGAGAGAGAAGCAATATGTTCTGCTCGTTTTCAGACACAAAGTAGTAAGTTTACGCTGACCTTTAAAACGTTTAATATTATGCCCTAACAATACCAAATACGCTCAGATATAAGAAACTGAGGGTCTTCTCCCAAAAAAGAAATATGTCTGATCCGACAACGGACACCAATTTACAATTCTCACAGTCGCAACCAATTCACTGCGAATTCGAATCAAGCGTTTTCATAAAACAAAATGTTACTTATGCAAATTAAAAACCACGTTTTAACTCCAGAACTTTTGATAAATCTTCAAAAACGAAATCTTTCGATTGTTCGTTTCGTTTTTGGAAGTAGACATTCCTGAAGTTAGTGTCAGATTTACACGAAATACCCATTATTTTTATTCAAAATATAACATGGGTGACGAAATGAATACGCGCGTGGTACGGAAGTTTTGTGATTGATAATAATTGTTTTTGAAAGGCATTAGTAATTTGGTATTGTGACAAAAAAAAAAGTCAATCCAATTCTGTGATGCCCTTTTTGAAAGTCCGCAAAATAAAAATAATTTTAATTGTTACTTTGACACGATTCGTAAACAAAATCATACTTTTTTTTTGCGAGTGCTAAGTTGCTAACTGATTTTTATTTCGTAAGGGGATATGTCCATGTTATGAAGTTTTAGCAACTTTTTATACTTAGTAAGAGTTTTTAAAAAATGCTTACATAATATAAACTGTGTTTTGGTTTAGGAAATAATATACACATGATCTCAGTAACCCTCTGTAAAATACGATGATGCCCGGACGCCCCTTCCCCTTAAAGCCTAACGTCTAATGCATGCTAAGCACTTTTTCCGGAATATAATTATAAAAAACAATGGCCAAATAAACTTCGTCAAGACAACCAAACAGCTTGTCTTCTGTAATTTTTAAATTAAAGCGAAAAACGCTATAGGCTGCCCTTTATCTCGATGTTGTAATGTTGACGATGACACACTGGTGCACACTTGGTTTTTAAGATTTTGGTTGTGGAGAGATGATGTCACAAGTTTTGGGCAACTATGAGCGCATGAGTACTTACATGGTGTGAGCACTCATTTGTTTTGGTACTTTTTGAGCAGAATATATCTAGTGTTTCTAATATTGTTCCTTAAAAAATTCATTAAGAATTTATGTTTTATTTTTGGAAATAATTATTTTACAAAGCAATGAAATCTAGGTTCAGCAGATAGGAAAGATTTATATGGATAAAAAAAATTAATAACACTACTTCTGTCTTTTATTCAGTCAAAAGAAATATGCCAATTTGTCAAGAGTAGACGGATCAAAAAATTTTTTTAAAATTGTATACCCAACTGAATTTCAGAACCTAAAAGTTAGGTGCAAATGATGTGATGACACTAAGTCACAAATGTATATTAAAAAATGGATGCTTGTAGTTGCTGTTGGTTTATTATATAAAAATGCATTAAACAATATGTTTGGCTTTTCAGAAAGCATTATTATATTGGCATACTCCTCAAGGTTTTTATTTGAAATCTAAAAGTATTTTGATAGGTATTTGAAAAGAAAAAAATAATATGTTTATATTTAATGCACTCATAAAATTCTTGAAATTAAAATATATTATAAAAAATATTTACCTTAGTGCATTCTCCTTCATCCAGGCTCAGCTTCTTAGGTACTTCAACAACAGAATCTTCATATCCCTCTGCCCCAGGAGGGCAGTCAGGGAGGTCCATCTTGATGCACTACACTTGCTAGTTTATGACCAAAAAACGGTCATAAACTGTTTCACAAATGTAAAGCAACACTTCTTTCTTCAACTTCCTGGTGATTGTCCAACTGGAATGTAAACCACATGACAATCAATATTACAAACTCTCCCGACTCTTCAAAAGTATTCAGGTATTTAATTACAAATGAATCAATACTTACACCATTCACCTCCATATAATACTTACATTTAATTTGTTGAGTAAAGACACTCAAATACAAGTCCATGCTTTTTCTACTAAAATAGATTTAAACAAACATAACACAACTTTGGTTAGGTTTGTTTTTGCACAGTTGCAAACATTTTTCAAAATGAGGCACTTATTGAACAAACAGTGACAAGTTGATGCCAAAAAATAATATAAGTGGTCAATTTATGAACTCCAGGTTTAAATTCAAGAAATAGATAATTGAATATCAAGGAATAACTTTATATCCAAATTCCTAACATCAAATCTAGTATGTTTTTTTTTTAATATGGCGCTATCATTTTATTCATACTAAGTTTTTAAAATTTTAGTCAAGATGAATAAGAAAAATTTAGTAACCAATTTTTTATATTGTTATTTAGTAATTTAAATTTTAAACCCAATTAGACTTAAAGCTGTAGTTGACATAAAGTTATGGTTTTGTCTAGGATAAATTTCTTCTCTTCTACATAATGAATTTAGTCATATCAATTGACTAAAAATTTCGAACATTGTCTAAAACATTATCAGTATTTATTTTTAACCTTGTCATGCCTTGTACAATTTGATATTAGCATTTATTCATAAAAACTTTTGTTTATAAATTTTTCCAGTTATTATTCATAATTAAATGAAAGGTTTTAATAAATTTATAGGACAAAGAACACTAAGCTTTTCTTACTGTAGTAAACTCAAAAAATTCAAATGTAAATTTTCTATAAACCAACAAAAACTACAAAATTGGTTTGTACCTACAAAGCATATGGTAGTTTCCTTATAATAAGGCATTATTAAATAACTGCACTGACTGCACTCAAGCGAACACTCTGACCGGCAAATTTCTTAATTTGTAAGGATCACATCGTACAGATTATGCTTTTAATTCACTGCTTCAACACGTTTCTAATATTATGAACCGATATTATTGAATATTATCACACAAATATCATAAGACGTACAATTTAAACACTGAAAGGCTACCTTTTAGTGTCGATGATTCGTTGTTCTACGTTTCCTTTTCAAATCCATATTTATTGATCGTTAGGAACGTACGATTAGTAAATAAATTAGTTGGGAAGTGCCTTCTGAATTTAGGTACTGCCGATTCATTCAACGCTACACAAGATTATTTAAAATACACAAGTCGTTTATATTAACTAACCTGTCATTCAATTCAAGCGCTCCCAAAACAACACACAACACAATATAATTTCCGATGCAATAAACTCTAACTAGATACTTTAACAGTGTTTTCACAAAAATTCACGGCTAAATTCGTGAAAGTAAATGAACGAATGACGCTCACAAATCTCCAAATCGAAATCAAAATGTCCGATGACGACAAATTTAATGTCAATTTGACAAATGACAACCAGAGAAAATCATAGAGCTCTCACACAATTTTTTATTTTTTCGGATCCATAGTTTCGTAGTCTATTTTCAGGTCCGAGATCACCGTCAAGTTGTTCGTGAAGATTTTTTATCATATTCGTGGAATTAGTTAATTTCACGATGGCGTTTAGCAACACCTACGAACTGTAGGTAATTACAATAAGCCAAACTGCACAGCGCGAATAAAAACAAGAGTTGAAGATGAAATTATATCTTCATCTTCATTATCGCAAAGGAGATTCTGACAATAGGTGGAGGAACACCAGTTACCTACTTCCTTAAGCCCTTCAGAAACGTTAATTCCACGATTATCGATGGTAAAAGTCACAGAAATGGGCTAGAGGTGTGGTGGTTTTGTTCTTTACGAAGGGTAATAAAACCCTACTGAAGAATCACTTATACATCCATCTCGCGTCTGTACAACAAAACCAACAGACATGCTTTAAAGTTATTTCCGACATTTATCACGAATTGTCTGTCGTGTAGGTTGACGACATATGTACAGCCCTTTCTGGATAGGCTTGTCGACATCCTACTACTATTATAAAGGCGAAAGTTTGTAAGTATGGATGTATGGATGTTTGTTACTCTTTCACGTAAAAACTACTGAATGGATTTGAATGAAACTTTACCACAATATAGCTTATACATCAGAATAACACATAGGCTACAATTTTTGAGGTTTCTAATGTGAGGTCGTAAAAAAACACATTTTTTGCGCTTACATTGCAAACGCTGACTGAATCCTACAAGATAGATCAAAACAATGTACTACAGTATTGTACAACTTAAAAAGGTCTACAAAAAAGTCCGTGATGGTATATGTTTATCTCTTAGGAATAACCCACAATAACCATTTTTTATCCTTTACTTTGTACGAGAAATAATGGCTTATTTACGAAGCGATTTTAAGCAATACAGTATTAATCCTTATCCAATTAAGTATCTTAAATACATTGTGCATTTAATAAAGATCAATATGGCTTTTTACAGCATGTAAATTAAATAAATAGTGCTTAGTTACCGTATTTCTTACTTATTACTAGACTAGACGGGACGAACCTGAAGTCCACGCGAACGAAGTCGCGGGCAAAAGCTAGTTAGAACATATATGTACATTCGCTGCGGCAAGTACCTAATAGGTACCCGAAAACTACCTACTTGTATAACCGACCCATAAATATTTTTGGCGTTTGTGGATTATGAGAAAGACATCAGCAATCTATGAAAATGCCACGATATCATTTCCATTCCAGTACCAGTGCACGAAACCGATCTAATTGCAGTGAGACAGGGAGATGTTTATCTCCAAAACAGTTCACCGCTGCATTGGAAGTTGTTTTTATAGGTACTTCTGCATTAGAAGGGACTAGGCATAAACATTTTGGCGAATATTTAACTTTTCTCAATCGAATTATCAATTAAGTTCTCGCACCTAGAGTTCGCAACCGAAAACATCGTATGTAGTTAAGCGGCTTCCTGGCTGTCTAAGATCTATACCTACATACCACCCATGAACGTAATATAATGACATCATTGTAGCCTACTCGGTCGGTCGATCGTCGATCCGTGCATAGCCTGCGCAAGCTACATATGTCAAACACGTTACCCATGCCCGCCAAGTCATATTTTGACTTCATACAAATAGTCCACTAGTCACAGACGGAGGCATCGTGCTTACCTAATATGTAGGTAGGTATATTACCAAACTTAATTTTACATTCTCAACTTCTGTGCTCGCAAATACTACTACACAGTTCTGTAATAATTAAGAAACTAACAATTTAAACACGTACCTACCTAAGTTGTAGTAGCCACTTTAAGTAAGTACCGTACGAAAATGTTAACATACCATGCATGGGTGTGATCCGATTCGCAGATCCCTCTTGTATCAATCGCAGAGGGCATTCACCGAAAACTCCGGGGTCTCAATGCTAATTAGACACGAAGATTAGCCTGTAGCGATTCCTGAGCCGGGCCGGTGGTCAGCGAAGCGCGGCCACAACACTCACAACCGCGAACACGATGATCGCTGACGGACGCGCTGGGGCCGGTGCCCGCGCAGGCACACCGCTGCTCCCGTGCCTAATTTGCCTACACGCTGTCTTCTCGTTAGCAACCACCGCCGACTACGGTGTCCCGATAGAAATAAAGCTCTGGGAGAATGAACGAACCCCCTTAGCCCAAATGGTGGATATCACGAACGCATTCGGTTTGAAAATACTCGCTGAACACAATTTCTTAAACGACAACAACATAGCATTTTCTCCGTATGGTCTGACGGGGATCTTGGTTGCGTTGTACGAGGGAGTGGATGGCGAGTCCTCGTATCAGATCCAAAGGGGAATGCATCTGCCTTGGAACAGGAACGTCATGAGGATAGGGTTTAGAGACATTCATCGTACCTTAAAAGTAAGTAAGTCATTAATTTAATATGAATAATGCACAGGTTAAAACTCCATCTAACCAGAACACTAATTATGATCAACAGCCAAATAATTGTGATGGCGCCAAATAATTTTTCTTTTAAAATGTTGATCAAGTTAGTATATTTTAGAATTTAGTTCTATTCATCAAATTTCAGAATCCAATCAGAAGTTTAGCGTACCAGAATTGTTAGTGATCCATCCATCCGTTAATCCATATAAAGAACCAATTTTATGAATTTATAGCCAGAATAAATTACAACAAGATCAAAGTAAAAATCAACATCAACATGTAACTTGGAGGTTTTGCAGCTCTGATAATTATAAATATTTAAGGATAAAGAGTTAATTCCTGTACTCGTGAAGTAATGAATTACACTTAGGTAATTCGTAACTCTTATGATTCATTGGTACATAAAAAAAATTAAACCCACATGGCTTACCGCCATTCAGTTTTAACTATTTAACGTATTAATATCCCATAGTGTTGTACCTACCTACATAAATAGTTTGTAGTGTTATTTACTTACTAAATTAATTCATTAATTTTACCCAAAATTTTAGAGGTCGGTGCTACGGGCTCAAAGATTGTCACACTATATGACCCAATGTGACCGCTTTCTAGCTGAGAACAATGACAGACTAGCAATTGTTTTGATTAGTTGATCTGTAACTAAAAGGCTTGAACTTTTTGCAAATACGATTTGATTAACTTACTTTTACTTTCTATCGCTGTTTCAAAACATTTTAAAACTACAAAAACCTGGTTAGCTAAAATTAGTTTATCATGCGCAGTACGTCAATAATCTCTCATGAGGTGAAACACGGCATAGGCCAAAATGATTTAATCATACCACACTCGTATTTTCAACAAAGTAGGAGTTGAATGTTTAAAATTTGAAATTAGCTTTAGAGAGAGTACAGTAACGAGTTATAAAGGTACGCTTAAGCTCATAAGACGTTACCATGTTTACTTTAGAATTAAATAATAATTAGTGCACGGGACTGTACCTACCTATAATTAATTTATTAAATATTCAATATTTTTCAGACGTATTTTGTACCGGAAGAAGGATTTCTTGCAGGTTTAGCATTAAACAATGAAAACGTAACGTTTAATGACAATTACAAGAAAATATTGAGATTCTACGGCTTCGATCTAGAGAATGATCAACTGCCAACTTTTCCTCCTGGAAATGAAACTGATGCAGGTAATTCGACGACCACCCCTGACAAAGGCGCAGAGTCTACTACTGTCTCGATGTCTGAAACTACGTCAAGTCAAACCACAGCGTCGACGAGGGAAGAAACCACAACGAATCCAAATGCTGAAACTCTGAACGAGGTGGATATCCGTGGGCCTACGACTACCATCGGTCCTACTTCAGCAGCTAATGCTGAAAGTACACCGCTTGGTACTGAGCCAGCACTTTCAACTACCATAGCGACTAATACTCAAGAACCTTCTACCAGTCAAATAATGGATACGAGCTCAACGATAATGACAATAGTCACTTCTACACAACCTAGTACATCGACAACGACAGAGAGCTCATCATTACCTTCGACTGAAAATGGCAGAGAAACCACAAATTCAGAGACTACATCCACCATAACATTAATACCAGATGAACCGACAGTGAATAATGAAGTTGATACTCTGACAACTCCAGATGTAGGAACTAGTAATGCTGCAGATGAAACGACCCCACAAGTGACAATAACCACAACAATTGTAACAAACGCTGCGAGTGAAGCTCCCACTGAATCTTCAATCATGACTTCGACGACGGAATCTGACCAAACCCCGACGACAACTGAAGTGAGCACACCAGATTTAACTACAGCGTCTAATGAAACTACTTTAGAAACACTTGAACGTCGAAAAAAATCCATAGTGGACTTCATATTCACTAATCCACCTTACATTGATGATTACTTGGTATACAGATCGTACGATGTTGGATTGGAATTACCTATTCCTAATTTTGACGATAAAATGTTCCTTGCCAATGGACTACGAAGCGTTCAGGTTAGTAGTTATTCCTACGTTGAACTATTACTCTTAAAAATTTTTAAATTAAAAATTAAATGATACCTAGCCGATCCGATGGTTCTGACGTCTTTAATTCTTAAGCCGGGTTAATATATGCAATTTACCAACATCTGAGAATAATTTAGAGAGCGATAGCTATTACCGAGACTGCAGAGTCACCGCGTACTAATTACGTCATTGTGGTGATGTACCATAAACATATCCGTTTGTTCAACCTGGACCAAAACCCGAGTATGTGCTTGAACTGTCATCGTGTAGATCTTAGAATCACGATTAATGCGCAGGTGACATACATGCACTACGACACAATTCTGGAACACGCCTATCTCCCGCACCTGGAGGCTTCAGCGCTGCGTCTACCGTTGGACAGTGAGCGGTACTACCTGCTGGTAGTACTCCCGACGAGATCGGGGGCGGCAGAGTTGGGCAGGTTGCTGTCAAGGATGGCGCGGGAGTCTGATCTGTCGGATGTGTATGCTGCGTTGAGGCCGCGTCGCGTACGTGCTGTAGTACCCAGCTTCACAGTCAAAGGCCACGTCACTTTGACAACAGACTTGCAAAAGGTACAAAAATATACCAAAATATCCCCGCACATTTCATTTATAGATCTTATCTGTTTTAGTGAGATTCTCATCACAGGTAGGTACATTCAAACGTGCTTAAATCTAATGACAGAATGCTACCTAATGTTTATGATTCGTTTTGATACCTTTCTTTATTCTGGCTAGTAGTCCGCCCCAAAATTAATAGAGAATTCTTATAGATCTCAAACTTTATCAAATCAGGCCCGTTACCAAGAGACCCCTGTCGCATTAGGTGCTGCCCAGACGAGTCGAGCGGGGTGAACGGCAACCACGCAACTTTTTTCTAATACTAACATTTTTAAACTCTATCTTTCATAGTTAAATATGTAATGTATCAAATACCAGAATCTATTCGGTACAAACAAAAATAGGAATTTTTCTTCTTTCATATTACATTTTGATTGTAGTTTTTCGCAGTATCATCATAAGAACATCTTAGTTTATGATAATTTTATAGGTCAAAAAAATAGTAATCATATTTTGGAACAAAGTTTTTGCCTAAATTCATTACAAGTGAAAGTCGACTTTGCACCTACATACACATTCCGTGATATGATTCCGCACAAGATTATTCTGATAGAAGCGAGCCTGCTTACGTTATTTAACATCTGAAAATCAGGCCAGTCTTATTCCTAGTTATCTTCCAGCTCGGCATTCGTGACGTGTTCGAGCCTCGGCAGCAGGACTTTACCTCAATGACGCGTCAGCCGGGTGTCTATGTGCGGAGCATTGAGCAGGCAGTCTCCGTCGCCATCAGAAAGTATCGCCCCGACGAACAAAAAAAGAATAGTAAGTCGCACATCACAACATATGCTAAATGCTAGAAGATAGATAAAACTCCAATCCAATCCCACAATCCAGAACTGGGTCAGTGCGCCAGAGTGGAGGAAGTGGATTGATCACTCTTGGCACTGGATCACTAGGTGCGCCAAAATGCCAATTGTGTTAGAAGTAAGCTATCTGCTGTTAGAAAACTTGCAATTATGTATTGCCAACTTTGCTATACGAAAACGACGATTTAAGGTTCGGGCAAATACTTTTTGCCAATTGTCTAGTTCTGGATCCAGATCCTGGAATAATGGAAAGAAGTTGGTATGATTAGATGCATGTTTTTATGTACCTACCTAATTAACTAGTTTTTGTGTGTAGATAGATAGAGATGAGACACTAGTAGACCTAAGTACTTCCAAAAACCAAACGACCAAACGAAAGGTTTCATTTTTAAATATTAATCAATAGTTTGGAAATTAAAAAGTAGTTTTTGGTTTGAATAGATATTTTTTTTTATTTCATTCGAATTTAAAGTGAGTTGGTTATGATTATGTGAGTTAAAAATTGGTAAAATTCATCGGATCCGGCATGTTTTGATTTTCTAAGTAGGCCTCTAGACGACATAGGTTCGACATACTGTTCATAACTCGAAAGAATGGGGCAACATGATCATTGTACAGGAACAAAATTTTGATCATCATCAGTAACATGGACAGAAAGGACAGGATCCAGCCAGCTGAAAATAACTGTACCTAATTAGCGTAACGGTTTTATGAATTTCGTCGAAGCGTACCGATATTTTGAGCTCTTGCCCTTTTTCGCCTCCAGCTGGACAGTAGCCCTATCGTAACCTACGCTGGCTACGGGAAAATTAACCTAAAAAGTTGTTAGAATAAAAAAGGATACACCGATTTTTAGTCGATGACGCATGCTGCTTGTTATTATGGTCATACAAAAGCATTGCTTATTATCTACCGCTTCCTTCCATTCTGCAATTACAAATTCATCACCAAATGTTCTGTCGGTGCAATCACACATAAGTATGCATAACCATTATCCATACAGACAAATCTGTGCTCGCTCATAATGTCAATGAAAACATTCTGTAACGAATATTTCGATGGTCTACGTTGACGTTATAATACAAGTCATGATGGGCCAGTACCTATTCGTAAGCGTTTCCATGAACATTTATTTAGTTTCTATATTGAAGAGGAGGAGGTTGTTCAACTACGAAGCCCCACGCCTCGTATATCAATTTCTATAAACAGTTACATCTTGGTAGGTACATTATAATTTTCAATGTTGTGCCCCAGTTCCCTAACAGTATGCACTGCTAAGTATACCTACTTGTTAATAGGTAGGTAGTGGTCGACGAACTATAAATGTAGTCCAAGAAGTAGGTAAGTAGGTATGATAAACACAGCAAAATGTTATATACATTTAAACAACTGACCGGACACACATGTGTTTCTTTTTGTTAATATCCCTACCTAGAGCCCTAACAAGAACAAAGAGTCGCTATGGCTAAAATCTTCAAATAAAACGCCATATAAAATGTTGTTTCCGGTGTGATCCAGTTAATTGCTTTGGGTATGCGTAGGGTTGCCAGTCTCAGTTAAATCATTCCCCCACACTGAGCATTTTGCATAATTAAAGTTTAACCGTCCTGGCTTATTTGCGTTTGATGCGTTTATTCGTATCGTATCGCATCGAGTACTTACCTAACGCAACGAAACCCATCTAGTAACACAGGATTATGATTTAGAGTCGATTGTGATCGAAAACCCAAATCTCAACGACAATTTCTGTCATCATTGGCATATTCGTTATTTATAACTATGGAATATAAAAAAAAATACAAAACGGAAGAAAACCGATACGCATTTACCGAAAATATTTATAGTTAGTAAAAAATGTTAAAATAATTTTAGCGCGCTCTTAACAAACGTCAAAATCGATTCAAGTAAGTGCGTCAGCTTCTGGTTGGCTGAAAATACGACTGCGGTTTGCTATTAGCCAATTAACAGAATCAACACTTTTGTCGTCTCATGCGTATTGCGCATGCTAGGCCTATTAGCCTATATACCGTACATGAGTAATGTCAAACATTATCCGGGTCCGGTCCGGCAGCCCTGCAATGCGGGGCAAGTGGGTGGGCGCGCAGGTGCGAGGGCCGCGGGCGCAGGCGTCACGGCCCGTCGCCTCGGACCGGATAGATTCTTCGATGACATTGATGCGCTCACATAATAAACGCCAAATTGATTTTGCACAATTAATTAAATTGACCACCGTGAAGGACGTGACAACACATGTACGTTATTAGGTTGGAAATTGTAGAATGGATTGTTGGTTAACACAGCAGGTAGGTACGACGGTACCTACCTAATTTACAACTAGGAATTTGATAACAATAAATAGAATTAAGTTATTTATGTGGCATCAGCAAACATTTGAAACGAAAAGTCAAAGCTAAATAGGGTTGAAAATAGTGTCTCATAATAATGTCCTACCGTCGAGTCGAAGCGGTCGTTGGTATTAGTGGTACCTACTTTGTGGTGCCTCGCTTCGGTCAGAAATATGTGAACGGGAACCCATGTAATGGTTGTGGAACAGGTACAATGGCAATAGCCGCAATGTAATAACGAGACTGAACCACTGTAGGTACCTGCCTATAAAACTCAAATGTTCAACACATAGGTAGGTACTTAGTTGTTGTACTGAGTAGGGGTCGAATCCACGGCCCCTGGCACAATTAACTGTAGGTAGTTATTTCCGTCCATATGACCGAAAATCATGGTTCTGCTATTATTACGTGACAAAATTGCGAGACTAATTTAACTCGATATTAATTGTGCCATTTTGTAGTTTTAACGCGAGGACAAGCCTTACAATGTTTAGAGAATGTTACGCATTAGGCGTAATTAGGCGCGAAGACATAATGGTAGAGTGCTCCCATTTTCCAGTGCAGATGCCGAGATAAACGTTGCCAAAAGAGTGCAGAACTGAAGTGCTAAGTTGAGTCCACCAGCGCGGGTGCCCATTGTCTCGTGCGGAGGTGTCGCAAGCGCATGCGGTGACACGCGCATTTGAATCCATTGATGCGAACGCCGCACTGCTCTCATCCCACTTTAGGAATCATTAAATGCACTGATAGATGCACAATAATAACCTCTATGCCAACAACAATAAGACCGCTAAAATACGACTTGCTACGCACGATCTATTCCACTGAAATGAAATTCACCCGACCTGAATGCCTAATCGTGAGATGAAAATGATGATTAGCAAATACTATTTTTCAATTACATAAACGAGTATAACTGGAAAAAATTACTGTATGATTGTTTCCTGTTGCTACAGTTGGCTTATTTTGTTTCAACCATTACGATAAGCATCGGGCATATTCAAATTGCAAGGACGTTTTATGAAATACTGAACATAGACGAACTATAGGCGAAGGCCTAGCAGCTCTTACGTATAGTTGGACATTCCACTGAGGATGCGACCCCCTGGCCCTGAAATTATTTTCCAAATACATAGTATACTAGTGTTTTTATTAGTCTCTATTGTGGAGGCCCGGGGCTGTAGCCGTTGTCCTTCCATAAATCCGACTATGCAATCGAATGGCTAGCATTGTCGATTGCTGGCCGTAGACCACATTTACCCGGCTGTTCCATGCTTGCCGAATGTATTTTGTATTATTATAATTTTTCCGTAAAGCGTGGTATGCTCCATTAAATACCCTTAATTCATTCTTAATACAAATTAATTATTTTTCTTACAGGGTACGTAACGAACCGCCAGCCAGTGACATTTACCGCCACATATCCTTTTCTTTATTTCGTAATGGACGCCAGCATTCACGTATCTTTGATGGCTGGAAAAATGGTGGACCCTCTCAATACAAGAATATTATAATAGAAAACCCCGAAGTACAAAGTTTGTTTAATTTAATGCATTTCCTCGATTCGTTGATCTTTTGGCCTGGATACCGTTAAGAACTTCATGCACGTTTGAGGGGGTCTACTCCCAAAAACGTAACAAACAAACAAACGAAAGGTTTCGTTTTTGAATGGTTTTAGAAGATTAATTAAACGTTTGGGAATTAAAATGTGGTTATTGATTTGCATAAATAATATTTTGATTTCGATATTTCGCATTCGAGGTGAATTGGTAACGATTATGAGAATTAAAATATTATGTTCGTCTTCGAAACCTACATGTTTCGTTTTTGGGAGTAGTCCTCCAGTTCAGACTATCCGTTACGGTCAGGACGCCAACCATGTCGTGATTCTTGATTTAACCACATTTTCCTATAATATGGAAAAAATCATGTGGGTGTGGATTGAGTGAGCACCTTCTAGAAAAAAACTAATGATACGCCTATCATTTAGTAAAAGGTCTTAAACAATTTGTAAAACCAATCTCAGAATTTGCCAAACCAATCTCAGCATGTGTAAAACGATACAAGCTGAGATAAATAGGTAAACGTGTGCTCACTCAGGCGTTAGTTCGTTCATTATCGACCTAAAATTAATATTTAGATTTGATCGATTACATCGATAGTATCGCTTCAAAACTTGGTATCGATACTATCGATAATATTGTATTTAACTACGCATTATAATTGATTATATTAAATAAAGATAGGTATCGATATAATCGATTGTTAGATTATTTGGGCCCCTTTTGATCGACGGCAACACTAGTTTCCACCAAATCAGAGGAGAGGAGACGAGTAGTGTTGCCGGATAATCGATAGTATCGATACAATTGATACCTATTTTTATTAGATATAATCGATTATTTCAATATAATTGATTAATTTGCAATTATTTTTAGATTTAATCGTCATTCATATAATGTCTTCTTAGACATAACACATTCAAAATGAAACCGTGAAAAAGTTATTTATACCCTACTTTTTATTCATAAAACGTGATAGCTAAGTTCCTTGGTACCTACCTGAACTGTACCATCATGGCGATACTATCTAAAAATAATTGCAAATTAATCGATTATATCGATATAATCGATTATATTGCTTTCAACTTGATATCGATATAATCGATTATATTGTATTTGACTTAGATTATAATCGATTATATCTAATAAAAATAGGTATCAATATAATCGATTATATCGATTATTAGATTATTTAGGCCTCTTTTGGAATAATCGATTATAATCGATATAACACTAGAGACGAGATGTGCTGCAAAACTGGCAGGTTAGGCCCGGTTTCCACCAAAATAGAGAGGAGAGGAGACGGGAGATGTCCTGCAAAGATGGCAGGTTATTTCGACCAAAGCGGAGAGAAGTGAACCGATACCAGGCCTGCTCTGTCTACGAAAGGAAGACGAATGTCGGAAGCCGCTGGCCCGCTCGACCCACAAAATTCTATAGAAAAATAAGACATGTCTCCTCTGCGCTTGATCTGTTTTCATCGAAGGAGATGTGAAAATAACGAAATCTGATTGGTTTATTCAAATACATTTCCTCCAGTCTCCTCTCCTCTCCGCTTTGGTGGAAACCGTGCCCTATTAGAGTTGATAAATACTAAAGTGTGGAGTGAATATTATTTGAAACATGTGTAAATCTGTTAATTTGTGTTGGTGTTTACGTATTGGTCTAAACAATGGTGAAATAAAACATATTTGTGTTTTTTAAGTTTTATTTATAACATTACACCTTTACTTAGCCCTCTTGGATTTGATCTTTCTTAGATAAAATTCCAACTCCTTGCCCTCCAGCACGTAGCCGTCGGCGCGGCCGCACTGGCCCGGCCGACTCGCCACACATGCTGTCAACAAAATATATTCGTTATTCTCCAAACTAATATCATTTATATGAAAATCAATAACTACGAAAATAAAACATCAGAGTAACTATGACAGTTGAATCATGCAACTGCAAGATCGATTCCAAAACGGTTTCAACCTGTATAGCAGTCTCGAAACTTCTTATTTTCATCATCAAATATTAAAGATATGATTTATAAAACCCAATATATTCATCAGGGCGCCGATTCAAAAACGTCAGACACGATTCCAATTCGGTAAGTCAATATTGGGATTTATGTCCAATCGTTTATGTCAAGAAAGATATAAAACATAGTTTCCGAATTCGAATCAGATTCCGACATTTCGTGATGGAGTCGGCTGTCCAAAGCCAAAACCTAGCAACGATTATTCTTTCAAACACACTTTCTCAATTAAATATTTCTAAAATTTTAAGCTACACTTTTGGCAAAAACAACTGTCCTAAGTAGAATCAGAGTGTTCATAACGCTCAAACCTAGCAAGTGCACTTCATACTCAGGGTTCATAAAAAAAAGCTATTCCATATGCTAGGTTATTGAATTTGTGAATTTTTTTTTTTATTATTTTCAAGTTGACTATTTCATAATGTAAACAAATTCTACTTATTCATTAGAACACAAGATATACTTACAAAAGGAATACTGTTCATTATGACAGAAGAAAATGATTAATTAAATAAGATGCACATGCTAGGTTTTTATTTTGGACAGCCAAGGTGAGGTGAGATACTTAGTAGAATGGTTGATGGCATAGCTTTTGTTATAAAATTTCCCCTGGCAATTACCAAGACAAAGATTTTTTTCAAGAATGCTTAAAAAATTAATGCTGTATCAGGAAAGGAAGTTAACTGTCCATTACTAACAAATCCTAATAAAAATAAGACCATCATGAAGTCAATTTCGAACTTGTCATGTTTCGCTGGCTTAAGCATGGTATGTCACTTACATTTTCATTAGATGTTGATAAAGCAATTTGATTACAAAAGTGTGAGTTCAAAAGGCGGGGAAATTATCATAAGGTCCTAGCTTTATTTTTTCATTTAATTACTAAACTTAAATCAAGCAAGTTACGTAATGAAAGATTACCTGGAAAGCTCTATGAAACTTTAGGTGAATTTTCAAGTTCCCAATTTCAGTAAAATATTGATAAACCAAAAAAGTTATGAGATAAATGAAGGAAATGGTTTTCTAACTTAATTTACAGCATAATAGTCACCCAATTGCATTAACAGCTATTAATAGCCATCTGATATCCCTACTAATATTATAAATGCGAAAGTAACTGTCTGTTACACTTTCCCGCTTAAACCTATCAACAGATTTTAATTAAATTTGGCAGAGGTATACGTTGAACCTCAAGAACGGACATAGGCTACTTTTTGTTAGAAAGTATGGGGGGGGGGGGGGGGAATACCACCTTTGAAAGTTTAATGTTTATTTTTTAAGTTAGAGATATGAAAGTTGGCACAAATATAGCTCTATTAAAATATAGACTACTTTTTGTTTCGAATATTAGGGAAGATAGGGGTAAAACTGACCATAAAAGGAGTCTACGCGAAAGAAGTCACGGGCACAGCTATATTTAATATTTCAGAACAACTTTCCAGGTTGTATTATGCACATGATTTTTAATCCTCTGTTGTAACCCAAAAAGGAGGTTGATTTCTTAACATACATTGAGTACACCATATATAATAGAATGAAATATATTATACATTTTGAAACTTGCTTCAAAAATAGGTTCATAAAAACTCCCAAGGAGATAAAATCATTCAAAGACACAGACCCCAACCTCCTCAACAAACATCCATTGCCATGCTGCATCCAAACTGGTATATCCAAATACATAATTCACTTTTTTAATTTCGTTATTTATTAACCTTATTGTTAATTTGATTTAAACTGTATTTGATTAATATCTACATTTTATGCTTAAACTATATCATAAAGGATAACTAGGCTACAATTGGGTAATTAAAGATATGATTAAACTAAATAACGACAGTACTTCTTAACTTACCTAACAAACGTCCAGTATGGAATTGCTCTTCAAGTGCTGCCTCTACCTTGGACAGACGCTGTCTTGACAAGTACTTCTTAGCGGTCTTCTTGCTACGTTTCTTGTTGATGATAGCTTCTTCAGCCTCAGTCTGGAATATAATCAAATTGTTTGTATAATTTAACAAACAAAAATATTTATTTTAAAAGTCGTCAGCTCAATCAGCAATTCATATTGCTATAATCACTATAAAAAACTGGATTCATATGACACGCAAAGATTATCATCATTATTTAAAAACCCAGTGGTACATGATCAAGAATCAAGATAACTTATCAGGAATTCAGGCAATGCACAGTAACAATAAAATTAACAAAATCAACTTCTATTCCACCCTTGGTGCTCCTAAGCGCTTGCCTCTTTAAAAGACTGCACCTTCTAGTATTCCCAAACACTATCAACAGAGATAACCAAAATAAATTCAAAAGCAATTATTTTCTACTAAATATACTCACCAACTTAGCTCCCTTCTTTCTGCCAAGAGGCAGAAGGTAGTGCGACTCATACCACTGCCTGAATGGTGTGGCATCCACAACAACAATAGCATTCTTCACCAGAGTTTTGGTACGCACCAACTCATTGTTTGATGCATTGTACACTACATCAATGATGCGAGATTTGCGGGTGGCGCCTGAAAATGTAATGTAAAAGGATGTTGATTGATTCAAAAGAAACTGCAATATAAAACGGCAGACAATTAAACCAGGTATGTCATTTATGAGTTACACATACATATAAAGTATAATTATTGAGAATTAGCTAAAACATACATTCTGAACCCCATGAAAAGTTTCCAGTGTCGAGGCGAAGTGCTCGGTACTTGGTATTGCCACCTCGCGAGCGCACTAGATGGATACGTTGTGGGCCAAGCTGAAAAACACAATAAATTATAGTCAAATTATTATTCAAAACCACTTTCACATGTGATTTTCAATCATGGTTAAAGACTATTTCAATCAAGACCTAAAATAATCAACACTTGATACAAAGAGGTTAGGAACTTACTTTTGTATTGGCAGCTGGGCGACCTAACTCATACTTCCTCTTCTTACGGATGGGCGCACGTTTGCCGCCCGTAGCCCTCCGCTTATGCCAATGATCACGGCTGATACCTGTATAGAATAACAGCCATGACTTCAATCATGATTACAGTTCGCCGACATTTCTCCACTCACAACAAGCCACATATTAAAAATAAACATTAAATAATATCAATTCAGAAATACACTTTAATAAACCAATAATGATTGCTTAAATCACTACATAATTTCAATGATAAAACGTGATGAAAATGCCCGAATAAAATCGAAACTCACCCATCTTGACTGGGTCGAAACAGAAAAGGTTTATTTGACAGACGGAATCACTTCACCTCTATTTCTGTAGTCTATGGTATCTGTTCTCGACTGGAATCGACGGTCTCTCTTTCAAACGGGTTTTATAGTAAAATCCGTTTTATTGTCACAAAGATGAGCAAAAATATATTTTCTTCGAAAGTTTTTGTAGTATATTGCTATCAATAAATACTCTTTCGAAGACATTAATTTTTTCTATACTAACGGAAAGCAAAGGTTCGCTAGAAAGGGCGCCCTTTTCAAAGAAAATCTTCACTTTATTAGATATCTGCTTAAATATTATAGTAAATCATAATTGAGCTTAAACAATCATAAAATTTGCACTTATGATAAATAAGCAAACTATAGATTTTTTATAATATTTGCACGAAACACGAATTCACAAAACACGTCGAGCAAATTTATTAAAACAAATGAAGCCGAAATTACTTTTGTCATTTTTCTAAATAGAAGTGGCACATTTTAAGGTTTTAAACAACAAATGTTTATTAAACAAAAAAGTTTATTTCGAAACCAACCACTGACAAACACACAATACTATTAATATAAATAATAGTTTTTTAAAACATATATAAAGCAAATCAAACTAAAAAGTAGAAAATAATGTTTAATTACAAACAGATTTATTCAAAACTAGCTGTGACCGCGACTTCGTTCGCGTGGACTACATCCTTTCATGGTCGGTTTTACTTTACCCCTATCTCCCCTAATATTCGAAACAAAAAGTAGTCTATATTTTAATAGAGCTATATTTGTGCCAACTTTCATATCTCTAACTTAAAAAATAAACTTTCAAAGGTGGCATTACCCCCCCCCCCCCTTACTTTCTAACAAAAAGTAGCCTATGTCCGTTCTTTAGGTTCAACGTATACCTATGCCAAATTTCATCAAAATCGGTTGAGAGGTTTAAGCGGGAAAGCATAACAGACAGACAGACAGACAGAGTTACTTTCGTATTTATAATATTAGTAGGGATAAGTTAACGGGTCAAAACGCGACACCATTTTTATTTAGTATTTTAGTTTGACCCGTTAAATTATTTTAAATGTTTAAAATGGAACGCGAAAGTCTGAAAAATTTAGATTTATTCAATTCTGAGTAAAATACGGGGTGAAAGTATAATGCAATGTATAGATAATTGGATAAAATGAAAAAAAAATCAAATTATTATATTGTCGTCGGTCCTTGATAATTTTGCAAAGTTTTAAGTTGATCAGACGTTTTGAAACCGGTGAAAAAAGATTCGGAACGTACATACGTCCAAACATAGATTCAAACCAAGCTTTTAAAAGCGTGTTAAAAAGTAAGTGCACTAATATTTGGAACATCAAACAGCGAACCACTAAAAAAGCACTGCCAATATTTATAGTAGAATTAAAACAAAAAGAAAATAATAAAACTGCATTCGACATAAAATATCTACTTCACTGTAAGGTAGTACTCGAACCGCCAAGACCCAAACGGGAAATCCCTCAATGTGGAAACTGTCTCCAATACGGACATACAAAAACTTATTGTAGGAGAAGCCCAAAATGCATTAAGTGCGCAGGTGATCATTTATCAGCAGACTGCCTACGAAAAACTAGATCTGATAGCGTTAAGTGCGTGCTGTGCGAAGGAAACCATCCAGCAAATTACAAAGGCTGCAACGTATACAGAGAACTACAAAAAATCAAATTCCCACCAGCACCTGCAAAGGTACAGAAACATAGACAGACATTTGATAAGATAAAACAATTACATGGCCCATCATCAACTGAAACAACTTATGCTGAAATAGTCCAAAACAAAATACCCGCACAAACCAAGAAAACAGACAACAAAACGAACAGTGACCAGAACCCTGATATAAAAGATTTAATGATAACAATGAGACAAATGATGGAACAATTAATAGAAATCACAAATCTTATCCTGAGTCTCACGACGAAACTAACTGCACACTGGACTCCATAAAAATAGTGCTCTGGAACGCCAATGGGCTGTCACAACATACCCTTGAGGTTAAAAAATATACGAAATTAAGAAACATTGACATCATGTTAATCTCTGAAACGCACTTTACAAGTAAAAGCTATTTTAACATACCAGGATTTAAATTCTATCATACCATGCACCCTGACGGAAAAGGCTATGGAGGAAGTGCAGTTCTTATTAAGAACAACATAAGACATCACTTAGCCCACAGCTATTGTACTGAAAAAATCCAAGCCACAAATATTGTGATAGAAGACTGGTTGGGCCCTGTTACCGTATCAGCTATATATAGCCCTCCAAAACATGTCATAAAGCAAGACGAATACGAAAAATTTTTTCAAACCTTGGGACGGCGGTTTGTTTCTGGCGGTGACTTTAATGCTAAACACACATTCTGGGGTTCTCGGATTACAAATGCAAAAGGCCGACAGTTGTCCCTAGCTATAAATAGACTCAGTCTGTGTGTTATCTCAACAGGAGAACCAACATACTGGCCCACTGATCGAAATAGAAAGCCAGACCTCATTGATTTTTGCGTCATCAAGGGTATTAGCAACTCCGACTTCAGTTGCAACTCCAGTACTGACCTTTCCTCTGACCATTCCCCTGTGGAAGTATTATTGAGTAGAAAAATCGTGCAAAAGGAAAGTCCTTGCCGACTACATACTCGCAGAACTAACTGGGAATACTTTCGAAAATTAATAACCGAATCTCTTGATGTCAAAATACCATTACAAAAGGATGAAGATATTATCGTGGTCTTGAGGAGATGAGTGAAACTCGATGATTACCAATGTAAGAATGTTTCTTTATTTCGGTTGCTCATATTTATATCAGTAATTAATTTATAATGGCGGTACTGTAGAGTAATACTTATTCTATGGGAGGTACATTGCAAACGTAACAGATGGTTGTACGAGAGGACAGATGTGGAAACGGGACAGCAAACACATAAATATATTCGGGCGCACGGTTGCACCCACTCCAGTGTTCATCGGATGTCAGCAGAGGTAGACGTCGCTCAGCGAAGCCTTGTGACGTCACGCGATGTCAGGCACGTAAATACCGCCTGCGAGTCGCGCACGCGCTCAGTTGTATGGAGCGCGCGGCGTGCGCAGACGTGCGACGCGGTGATATGCCCAATTGTATGCGCCCTCTACTAAGGTAGTGTAGCTACATTACTCCCCCTCCAGCGAAGCGTACAGGAGGCTTGGATATTCTTCCAGTCTTGGTAACGTAGGCGTCATCAGTACGGTTACGATTATCAGAGTGTGTTACATCTGAGTGATGATCTTGGGTTTCAGTGATGACGAATGCAGGCTTAAGTCTCTCGATGTTGATATTCGTTTGTCTGAGGGGCATTTGGATGGTGAAGACTTTACCGTTGCGCTCGATTACTTTGTACGGTCCGTTGTAGGTAGGCGTGAGCGGTCGATGGACCGCGTCGTTCCTTATGAATACATGAGTACATGTATTTAAGTCTTTCTGAATGTACGTAAGCTTAGACGACAACCTTTGTTTCTGCGATCTGTGCATAGCTTCGGTCAACTCGTTATGGAATTGTGACGATGTGATTGAAGTTGAATGTTCGCCATGAAGTTCACCAGGCAAACGGAGTGCTTGGTTGTACAGTAGCTCCGCCGCACTATAGCCAATGTCTTCTTTAATGGATGCACGTAGCCCCAACATGACGGTAGGTAGTTCTCGCGACCAATTGTTGTTATCTTGAAGGCGCGCGGTCAGTGCAGTCTTCAATGTTCTGTGCCAGCGTTCGATAATTCCGTTTGACTGAGGGTGATATGAAGTAGTACGTGTGCGCTGTATACCGAGGCGCTGTATAAGTTTCTTGAATACTTCTGACTCGAACTGCCTACCTTGATCTGTAGTTATAACGGCAGGACAACCGAATCTCGACACCCAGGTTTGATAGAAGGTGTTGGCAACCTTTTCTGCCGTGATTTCCTCCATCGGAGCTGCTTCTGGCCATTTAGTCGCTCGGTCAATCATCGTAAGGCAATACCGATAATTATCAGCCGTAGGGAGTGGTCCGATAATATCGATGTGAACTTGGTATAGTCGATCAACTTGCTCGAACTGTGCCAACGGTGCATGCGTGTGTCGCTGTGTTTTCGATCGTTGACAGGGGACGCAGGCTCGTGCCCATGTCGATACATCGACGTTCATAGACGGCCAGAAAAATCGTTTAGCGATCATCTTCCTTGTCGCTCGTATTCCCGGGTGGCTCAGATTGTGGAGTGCTTGGTAAGCTGGTTTCCGAAATTCTGGCGGTAGGTAGGGTCGAGCTGTGCCTGTCGCCGTCTCACAGAATATAGGTAACGACGAGCCGGGCATGATGATCTTCTTGATTTCGTGTTTTCCTTCTTTGATAAATGATAGCAGTTCGTTATCTTGTACTTGTTGCTTTGCCAGCGAAGAATACTCGATTGGAGAAGGGCAAGCTATTGCGTCGACACGTGACAGGGCGTCGGCGACGTCGTTTTCTTTTCCAGCGATGTGACGAATATCGGATGTAAATTGTCCGATATATTCCAGGTATCTGGTTCGACGGGGTGTCTCGTTCTTACTTTGAGCGTTCAGTGCATAAGTCAAAGGTTTATGATCAGTGTAAACCGTTAATTCGCATCCCTCGAACATCCGTCGAAAATGTCGTACTGCCATGTATATAGACAGCATCTCACGGTCGTACGTGCTGTATTTCTGCTGGGCATCGCTGAACTTCTTAGAAAAAAATCCAAGAGATTTCCATCTACCCTCGATTTTTTGTTGTAAAACTGCCCCCGCGCAGTGGTCAGAGGCATCGGTGAACAATGCGTACGGTGCGTCCGGCGAAGGATGAGTAAGCAGTACGGCATTACATATGTCTCGCTTGCACTGTTCGAAAGCTTCTAATGCTGCATCGTTCCATGCAATACTCGTTTTATCATTTTTTTTTGAGTTATGAAGGTATTTGTTCAATGCCTGTTGATGGTGCGCTGCGTGTGGAGTATTTTCGCGATAAAAATTAATCACCCCCAAAAATCGCCTTAATTCTTGTATAGTTTTAGGCAGTGGGTACTCGCTGATCGCTCTGATTTTGTCTGTCGTTGGTTTTATTCCTTCCGAACAAACATTATATCCCAAAAATTCTATGTTTTCTTGGCCGAAAATGCATTTGGCGGCATTTATTTGTAAGCCGTTCCTCTCCAGACGCTTGAATATTTCTTCTAGAAGTTGCTTATGTGAAGTTTCGTCTTCCGTAGCTAGAAGAATGTCGTCAATAAAAGCGAAAACAGGCAATCCGCGCAAGATTTCATCTATGTGTCGTTGGAATGTCTGGCCACTGTTTCTCAAACCAGGACACATCCTCGGAAATTCGAACAGTCCAAATGGAGTTATAATCGCCGTTTTGATAATATCTTCTTCTCGAATTTTTATTTGAAAATAGGCTTTTTGAAGGTCTATTTTCGAAAATATCCTCTTGCCTTTCAGGTTGTAGGTAAAATCGTGCAGTCTTGGTACTGGGTACCGGTCGGGTACAGTGGCTGCATTCAGTCTCCGATAATCGCCACAGGTACGATACTGGCCATTTTTCTTCTTCTCGAGGTGGAGTGCACTGGCCCATGGGCTGCATGACGGACGGCAAATTCCCTGATCCATCATCTGGCGAAATTCTTCCTTGGCCGCGTTGTATTTATGAGGCGGCAATGGTCTCGCTCTGCAAAATACTGGTGGGCCTTTTGTCTCAATGTGATGTTCAACGTCTGTGCTGCAGATATTGGTCAATCTGGGTCGGGTGATTTCCGGGTACTTGCTGAGAAGGTCATGGTACGGTTGGTTGTCGTCCAAAGTTCTCACACTGCATTGAGTTGTAGGTATAACGCAGCCTCTGATGGAAAGATTTGTTTCTTGATCTAGTAATCGTTTTCCGTGCAGGTCTACAGCAATGTTATAGTATTGGAGAAAGTCGGCGCCGAGTATCGGTCTTGATACATTCGCTACGACGAATCTCCATTTGTACGGTCTTCGTAACCCCAGATTGAGTACCACTGTCTTTTCGCCATGAACCGATATTGACGAACCGTTAGCGGCGTACAGGTAATTAGTGGGCGCGATCTTCAATTTTTCTTTTCCACTTGCGGGTAGTACTGAAACATTGGCGCCGGTGTCGATGAGGAAGTTTAGTGTAGAATTCTTATCTTGTATGAAAAGACGGTGGTTTGATATTTCTGCGACTCCAGCTCCCGTCGTTGCTTGAGTCGGCGTTAGTTTAACGTATCTACTTTCTTCTTTTTGAATTCGCAGGGGTGCTGACAGCGAAACGCATCTTTTCCGAATTTCCGGTGGAAATAGCAAAATGGATCTTTTCTGACACGACTCGACGATCTTGATCGCGAACGATTGCGGTTAAAACGATTCTTTCGAAATGCCCCGTTACTGCGTGATCGGTCGATTTTCAACGATGCGACCTCTCTTGCTAATGCGTCGATCTTGCTATGTAAATCTTCATTTATATTCGGTTTTGAGCTTGAACAAGAACACACAGAGTTGACTTCTTGCGTATGTTCTGTCATTTTATCTGCCATTGTCGCTAGTACGTCGAGCTTCGTTTCAGTGCTTATGGCGATAACGGCGCGTACTGATGCTGGCAGGTGTCCGGTCCACATATACTTCAGGGTGTTGTCGGGAACTCTGTCATGCGCTAGGTCACGCATCTTGCGCAGTAGCTGCGAAGGTTTCTGGTTGCCTAATTCCATTTCTCCTAATAATTTTTGAATTTGTCTGGACTCGGATTCTTCGTATACAGAGAGAAGTCTGGTCTTCAGTGATTCATATTTATTGCTAGCTGGTGGTGATAGCAATATATCTCCAACTTGCTCGATGTCGGCAAGCTCCAGTTGTGCTACGACAAGGTGGTATTTTGCTTCATCTCCCATCTTCTGACTCACGATAATCGATTCAAATTGCGCGAACCAAAGTCTAGGCTTTTGACGCCAGAATTGTGGTATTCGAGCCTTCACGGACACTGTTGCCAATTCTATATGTCCATTTCTTTCGTCATCCGGGTTGCCCCCGTTGTTGACCTCGTCTTCAGACATTTCTCAGTTGTCGGGGTCACCAATATCGTGGTCTTGAGGAGATGAGTGAAACTCGATGATTACCAATGTAAGAATGTTTCTTTATTTCGGTTGCTCATATTTATATCAGTAATTAATTTATAATGGCGGTACTGTAGAGTAATACTTATTCTATGGGAGGTACATTGCAAACGTAACAGATGGTTGTACGAGAGGACAGATGTGGAAACGGGACAGCAAACACATAAATATATTCGGGCGCACGGTTGCACCCACTCCAGTGTTCATCGGATGTCAGCAGAGGTAGACGTCGCTCAGCGAAGCCTTGTGACGTCACGCGATGTCAGGCACGTAAATACCGCCTGCGAGTCGCGCACGCGCTCAGTTGTATGGAGCGCGCGGCGTGCGCAGACGTGCGACGCGGTGATATGCCCAATTGTATGCGCCCTCTACTAAGGTAGTGTAGCTACAATATTATAAGCGCAGTTGAGCATTTTAACAACACAGTCCAGCAAGCTGCTTGGGAAGCTACGCCTCCACCAAAGCCAATAAACCAAGATGGATCCCAATGCTCACCATCTATCAGAAAACTAATAGGGGAAAAGCGTAAAGCTAGAAAGAGATGGCAAACCACACGATACCCAGAAGATAAAACAAAATTCAACAGACTAGCTGCACAACTCAAACAAATATTAAGCGATGATAGAAATCATAAAATTGCAACATACCTGAAAAATCTAGACGCTAAACCATCAACTGACTATTCACTGTGGAAAGCGACAAAAGGCCTCAAACGCCCAATAACCTACCAACCACCTCTGCTCAAAGCCGACAATTCATGGGCTAGGAATGATATCGAGAAAGCCAATGTACTTATGGAGCATCTAGAAGAAGTCTTCCAACCGAACCCGAATAATGGCTCCTCAAAGACGGAAAAGGTCGTAGAACTGCTGAACCAGACGCATCAACTTGAGTTACCCATTCAGAAACTCAGCAAAACAGAGATCAAATCTGCAATCAGAAAACTGAATGTAGGGAAAGCCCCTGGGTACGATCTAATTACATCGACCATCCTAAAAGAGCTACCAGAGAAGGGCTTAACATTCCTAACGCAATTATATAACGCCATCTTTCGAAGGGAATACGTGCCTCCACAATGGAAAGTAGCAAAAATCATAATGATCCTGAAACCAGGCAAAAGCCCAGAAGATGCTAAATCATACCGGCCAATTAGCCTACTCCCAATTACATCCAAAGTAATGGAGATGTTGATCCTCGGAAGGCTAAGTCCAATTATTAAGGATAAAAATCTAATACCCGACCACCAATTTGGTTTCAGGGAAAAGCACGGTACTATTGAGCAGATCCATAGGCTCGTTGATGGCATAGTAAAATCATTTGAACGGAAAGAATATTGTACAGCTTCCTTCCTTGACATATCTCAAGCATTCGATAGAGTCTGGCATGATGGACTTATGTACAAAATAAAAAAGACACTGCCCACCAACTTCTACAGTCTAATAAGATCTTACCTGCTTGGCAGACACTTTTTCGTCAGTCACGGCGAAGCAAATACAGAACTTAAAGAAATTCAAGCTGGAGTGCCGCAGGGTAGCGTAATGGGACCTGTTCTGTATCTTCTTTATACCGCAGACCTACCAATATCTGACGATGTTGTAATGGGCACATTTGCTGATGACACAGCCATCATGGCATCAGATGTCTCACCAACCCAAGCTTCAGACAAACTACAGAACAGCTTGGATAAGATAACGACATGGCTAAAAGACTGGCGTATTAAAGCCAATGAAACAAAATCAATACAGGTAACATTTACAACTCGGCGACAGACTTGTCCCCCAGTTACTCTGAATGCCGTCCAGCTTCCACAAGCTGACGAAGCGAAATACCTTGGAATGTATCTAGACCGCCGCCTGACATGGAAAAAGCACATTTTTACCAAACGTCTAGCAATGGGGCAACAAGTTCGTAAGATGTATTGGTTGATGAATAGAAACAGCCAGCTTTCAATAGAAAATAAGCTTTTGTTATATAAGAGTATAATAAAGCCAACATGGACATACGGAATACAACTATGGGGCACGGCTGCCAACTCCAACCTGGAAATTCTACAAAGGTTTCAATCAAAAATGCTAAGGATGATAGTGGACGCACCTTGGTATATTTCTAACGAAAGACTTCACCGAGAGCTTGGCATCAAAAGCATAAAAGAGGAAATAAAAGAAAGAGTCTCAACATATAAGGACAGACTGCAACTGCATCCTAACATATTGGCACACCACCTTATGGACGATATACCTCCAAGTGCGAGGAGACTAAAGAAAAGAGTTCCTCAAGACTTGATTTGATTTAATTTAAACACTACTTTAAGAGGGCATGCCACTGGACCTGTACCTCACATACCAACACCATTTTATAAATATTGTTGAATGTCTCTCGGACAGATTGCAATAACAAGAAAATAAATAAAAAAAAAAAAAAAAAAAAAAGTAAGTACAATAATCTTGGATACTGTGAAAGGGTAATAGAGAGAAAAACATGGTTGATTCGATATATTTGTTTCCATTTTAGATTCCGTAAGTTTTCTACACTAATATTATAATAAGGAAATAAATGTATTTTTGCGCGTATGCGAACGTTTATCCCTACTAATATTATAAATGCGAAAGTAACTCTGTCTGTCTGTCTGTCCGTCTGTTACGTTTTCCTGCTTAAACCTCTCAACCAATTTTGATGAAATTTGGTATAGGTATACGTTGAATCTCAAGAACGGACATAGGCTACTTTTTATTAGAAAATAAGGGGGGGAGGGGGGTAATACCACCTTTGAAAATTTATATGGAAAAATGTTTATTTTTGAAGTTTAAGATATTATTGGCACAAATATAGCTCGAAACTTGGATTAAAATATAGACTACGTTTTGTTTCAAATATTAGGGGAGAAAGGGGTAAAACCGACCATGAAAGGATGTCCACGCGAACGAAGTCGCGGGCACAGCTAGTAATAAATAAACTCAAAAACCACTGCGCAGATTTCATAAATTCTTTCACTATCGCAAAGCTACATTCAGCCTAAACCACATAAGCTAAGTACGAAATAGCTGGTAGCAGCTACCTAGTATATAAGTTTAGTATTGATTTATATAGTGAAGTTCATCTACCGATAGCTCCAAAGCACTATGATATTCTATCTTTAACGTTCTTCCCACAAAAAACTTTTATGCCATTTGTTTACAAAAAGAAAAAGAAGTAAGAATCTTGCTCTTCGTCTCTTCGTAGACAAAGAAATCCATGTTGGCTGAGTGAGAAATGTACGTTGGCCTCTAACTCTGTGGTCTACAGACAAACAAACGTTGCTTGAATCGCTTCTCTGTGGTGCGCCTGTCGGCAGCGTTTGCAAATTTCAGTGGGTTATGTTTGGATTAGTGTTTTAGTAAAAAATTACACTCTGAATCTGGTATTTCACCTCATTGCAGTGTAGCAGGTGTTGTAAATTTATGATTTTTCATAACTGAGGCTATAATGTCAACCGATTTCTACATACGTTACTACGTTGGACATAAGGGAAAGTTTGGCCACGAATTTCTTGAATTTGAATTTCGGCCTGATGGTAAGCTACGTTACGCTAACAATTCCAACTATAAAAATGACACAATGATTCGTAAAGAAGCTTATGTACACCCTTGTGTAATGGAGGAATTAAAGAGAGTTATACTGGACTCTGAAATTATGCATGAAGATGATCGTCTGTGGCCGCAACCGGATCGTGTTGGAAGACAGGTAATTAGAAGATACAGAAATAAATAACAAGATTATATTTAATAATTTCTAAACACTCAATATTTCTGATTTTTCATGAGGCGTAACAAAAAATTTTAATAAAATGGGCATCAATGTTGTTCTTCAACTCTTGCCTGAATAATATACAATTAATTTCGTTAGATCTTGAATATTACAGCTAAAAAATTAAAATCTTATTTTAGAAATGAAATTGCTTTCAAATCCTCTCTATTTTTATTATAATGTGAGATAACAATGGAATTATCATGTTAACTTGAATATAGAACAGAGTCCATTTAAGAAATTAAACATAACTGCTTAATATCTACAAAAAACAATTTTCTACTAAAATGTTACTTACTACTTAGATTAATTATCTCAGAAGAAGATTTATGTTAGAATACAGTGATAAGATATTGAATGCTTTAAATCATAATACTTATTTACTTTTACAGGAATTGGAGATAGTAATAGGTGAAGAACACATTTCTTTCACTACTTCAAAAACTGGTTCATTAGTGGATGTCAACCAGTCACGTGATCCTGAGGGCCTACGCTGCTTTTATTATCTGGTTCAAGATCTAAAATGCTTGGTGTTTTCCCTCATTGGTCTACATTTTAAGATTAAACCTATATAAAATAATGTAAGACTTAAAAAGTAAATAAATAATTTCTACAATTTTAAGAAATTCTGGGTTATAATTTTAGTACCTTTGTACTGAGGATAAAGTTCAAATGATGATTATACATGTTATCAATTAAAAAAAACACTCCAGTACAGCTTAAATATGGAATACTAAAATGGTGTTTAATGAAATATGTATGTATGATCCTACTAAAAAGAAATTACAAGGTGCAATTCTACCTGAATCATTTGTTATCAATAAATTTACGGGCATCTGTTGACCACAAAAACATTTGTCAAGAACATTTCTTGAGTTGACAAATAGTGGCAACTCAACCTGTCATCACAAAGTGATCAATTGTATGATTGGATAATGCTATACAAAATTTAATATGAATAATTGCATTTTCACATATTTTTAGCGATCCTTAATCTTGCTATTTAAAGTACATACATTATATCAAGCTCTTTTTAATCGAATACAGTACATACAGTTTGCCAAATGTTACCACATGTCAGTAGGCAATCCTTATAAATCTATTTTTTTTTTCATACTACAAATTTAACGTATTGTGTATGTTAGACATGTGAAATAGGGCTTTAGACATGTGAAATAGGGCTTTGCACCAGAGCGAAATTATGACACCGGTGAATTTGACATAACTGATTGATAACCTGTGAATCACCGGAGAATGTGCATAATTTTTTTTTTTAATTTTCTTCTAAATCAAAAATTTATAATATTTAATGGACACACCGAAATTGCTGGCATAGAAAGATATATGTATATAGGCAATATCATTCAGTGGTTTTGTATGCTTGTATATTAATATCTCAAAACAACATAACATTATGCCAATCATACTTGTTCTTAGAATGAAAATGAGTTTCTGTGTAAAAATTCAGTCGCTGAGGCTGATAATGTGACTGCACCATTTTTGTCTTCTAAATCTTCTAAAAACCAAAACCTGTGGAACCAAAAGATTTACACTTCTTTCCACTGGTTCAACTTTAGCAGGATTAAGTTGATCTAGTCTTAGTCGGTTCCCTCCCCCACAGGGCACTGCATCTTATAGTTATGGGGGGGGCTCAGTAACACAGTGGGTGGGGCGGCTCGAAGAAATATATTCGAGAAACTAGTAGCATAAAACTATAATTTAACTCGTGCTTTAAAATACGAAGTTATGACGAAAATAATTACCGTTCTAAGAAAAAAACAGAATAAATTATGTAAATTTTGTTCCTGATATAGATGACTTAATAAAACAATTTAAAACATTAAAAGTATGTAAGTAGTTTAAGTACTTTATAGTTTTTGATTCACCGGTAATTCTCCGACGATTCTCCGGTTCTCTATGCTCCGGTGCAAAGCCCTAATGTGAAACCGCCTAGATGCGCGAAACGAGTAATTTTAATGCCACCTTTGAAAGTTTATATGGGAAAATGTAAATTTTTTAAGTTATATGAAAGTTGGCACAAATATAGCTCTATTAAAATAGAGACTACTTTTTGTTTCGAACATTAGGGGAGATAGGGGTAAAACCGACCATGAAAGGATGTAGTCCACGCGAATGAAGTCGCGGGCACAGCTAGTAGTCTATAAAACAAAGTAGCTTTTTCTGTCCCTATGTACGCTTAAATCTTAAAAACTACACAACGGAATTGATGCGGTTGTTTTAATAAATAGAGTGATTCAAGAGGAAGCGGTTTATATGTATATACATCCATTAAAAAATAGTGGAGAAATACTGTTTTGAAGTTTCTGATAAAATCAAAAGTACTGGATCAATTTGAATCACTTTTTAGTGAGGGACATATGCTATTTATTTTACACCCGCACGAAGCCGAGGTCGGTCGCTAGTATAGTAGAAAGTGTAGTTGTAATTAAATCATTTTAAGAAAAAATAAAACATTTAATTGACCCCCTCATCTATCGTAATATTCTTGATTATTTTACGCAACACTCCACCACTCCGTAAACGTTATGATGATGAGAATAGCGTAACAATTTGTAAATAAAAAAACATAAAACTTTCCTAAAAACTTTCATCTTCTATTTTATTTACCCCCGTGAGAGTATATATTTATCATTCACAAAGCTGAAATTAAACTTTAATTTACATGTAATCAAAAATTAATAAAAAGTTTCATCATTCTAGCTTTTGAATTGACGACATTCCGTATAAACTATCACGATTATAACTTTAAGAGCTATACTGTGGAAACTTGGTAAGTAGATGTATTCGGTGAACTACATTAAGATTTTCATAAAAACGAGATCTCGTTAGTAGTTTTTTTAATACGACGTAAATCGTAAACCGTATAACTACCAGTAATCTATCTTTGTTAAAGCAGTCCCAAATGGCGAGCTTGAAGAAATATGGGCTTTCTGTTTGTGCCATCAAATTATCTACAAGAACGAAAGGTACCTAACACAGACCAATAATGAACGTACCTAATCAGCGACCATAGACAACCAGATTAAATACTACTACTGGCTTTGCTACCAGGATTTACAAAACTTGCCCCCAAGAGATAAGGAAAGACTATCTTCTCAGTCTTGTGGATTCAAAATATTTCGTCGTCCTTTCTTAATTTACAAAGACTTTACCTTTTATACTAACTAACTTTCTTTCAGTATCTTCCTCTTCAGTGCCCCCTGCATGTCATATATGCATAGGTAAAATTAGGCCAATGGGAACAAGTCCTATGCACTAATCTTAACAAGCATTAGCTTAAAATTTAGTAAATGCGGAGCAGAGAGGGTCGAAGGCGCTCTGCTGGATTGTAGAAAGACTTTAAAATAAAAATGGTTGCTTATGTTAAATAAATGTGTTAGGTGTGTATTCTAAAAATAAAATACTGATTTAAAGTAATGTTGTAGTACGTATAATACGTAGTTTTTACTTATCACGTTTTGAAAACAGATAATTAAATTAAAACCTCTTTTCCACGATTTATTTAATCGTGACATGACCGTTTGATGTCGTATTTTATTTTTAAATAGGAACACATGAGTTAAAAAATATACCTAACCAGCAAGTAATACACTTTAAATGTACGTAGTTTAGGGACGATGCTCTTCGATAAGTACATACTTAAATAAATTTGAGCATAAAATTAAAGCGTGTGACGGAACGTTCACGGCGTTTCATGTATTTGTGTTTATAGTATAGCTTTGCGCGTTGCGCGCGCATAGCATCTGCCGGACCGACCGATTATGGCGGACGGGGAGTGAAGAATGATTGTCGTCTTTTTTAAATCAGAAAGGATCGACATTAGCCAATGGCTTAAATCGGGTTTTTTGTAAAAATTGTACATTGTAAATAGTTCTGTGTACATATAGTAATTATATTTGTGCTCGTTTTGTTTAGAATTTGTGTGAATAGTGTATTATTTTGAGTGTTTATTCAGTTAAAAATCGGACGCCGACAAATAGCTACACCTTGATGTTAGTACACTGGAAAACTAAACACAACTTCTAAATTTGAAAATTATATTCATTTTGTCCCTCACGAAGCATCGATTTCTCTTCTCACCTTTGTGTTTCGATCCGTCAAGGAGACGGTTGCAGTACTCGCATTATTTTGGTTGTCCATAGCGGCTGTCATCGTGTTTCGATAAAACTACGAACTGTCATTACAAAGACAAAAAGACTGCTGTAGTCGCTAAATGGCTTCGATGCCAAGTTAAAATAAACTTTAATTATTGTTTCCTGATCATGTAAATCGATTGAGCTATACGTCTAAGTTTGAATAATAGTGTTTGAAGTCTAGCTGTTTAGTTAAAAATTGTAAAGAAGATAGTTGAAGATTAATTTGTCGTTGCGAAGTAACAAAGTGTAGTGAAACTGAATGCTCGAGCCTCACGGTAGCCCAATGAAGTGGCCGGGCACGGGAGGTGAAGAAGAGGCGGGCGAAGCAGGGTTGCAAAACGCTCGCGCCTCACAGTCTCGCTCTCAAGACGATGCCGCCGTGCATTATGTATTCCAACGGGACACCCAGGAAGCAGAGTTGCCTTCTCTAACTCCTAAACAGCGCTGGGCGGTCGGCGACGACACCATTGTAGAGGTTTGTATTGTTTAAGTAAATTAATTGTGCCCTTGTATGTACTCAATAAACATAACCTCACTTGTTGTTAATTAATTGGTAACTTTTTACTTTCTGATGAAATAAACAATGGTACATAAATTTTTATGGTGTCTTTTTATTTGTTAAAGGAATAAATAAAGACATAAATACAAACAAGTTTGAAATCAAAATAAATTAATTTTAAAGTCATGTGTTCAATTATGACTATTTCTTGTTTATGATCCTAATCGTTATTGATGTAATTTTAGAATCAAGATAAATGGAAGAATCCTATCCCAATTACTATGAATAACATGCCGCAAGGAACAGCTGTGCAACTGAAAAATTCACAAACTAATCAACAGCAATACATAAGTCAAGCAATAGCTTCTTCAGTTGGAACATTAGCAATTAATCCTTCAGTTATTGGAAGCCACCCGGCTCATTTGGCTACAAATATGGTTCATACTCAACTAGCACCATTACAGAATCATACATTGGGTAACAATCTAACTATTCAAAATAGTGCAATGATGCTTCCACCTCTCCAAGGAATACAGAACCCTCAACAGCTGGGTCAACAAGGATTGTATGACATTCACCAACACCCTGGAACACCAATGCAAGCTATGAATGGAATTGGAAAGAGCGCAGAACACCTCATGTATTTGAGTCAAGCTGGAATGCTTGCACCGGGGACTAACCAGTTCCTGCAGCAAGGGCAGAATCAGCTCGGACTTACTCCTGTTGCTGCCATCAGAAATCAGGTAAAGAATATGCAATTAATTAATATTATTATATTCTAACTCTTGATTAAAATGTATGTAGGTTTATATGGCATGGGTAACAGTGATAAATAACTTAATCATTGTTTTACACTAATCAAAATTATTTTGAAAACATGACATTGCATGCAGCTGATTATATTTTTGAAGATTTTTAGGAATTGGTAAAGATAAAAGTTAGTGCAGTAGATATCGCACCTGGCTTAACTCTTTATATGACTGAACATGTTTCATTGGTTTTGAACCTTATTTCAAGTTTATAAGGCTCAAATTATAGTATTCATCTCGTGGACAAAGCCAATTACAGATTCAATAATCAAAATATTATTTTATGCAATGTTTACCTGTGACTTCCGTTTTTTTGGGATAACAATTTAATCTAGTCTCTTATCTACCAAATACCATAATATTTAATTTTTTGTAGTTTTTGCATGAATGAGTAACGAACATCCTTCGAAACAAACTATTAATATTTCTAATATTTAGCATAATTAAAGTAATTTGGTACTTTTCTTCACATTAAATAAGCACATACTGGTTTCTT
Organism: Glyphodes pyloalis; assembly: GCA_037074685.1. NCBI lineage: Eukaryota > Metazoa > Arthropoda > Insecta > Lepidoptera > Crambidae > Glyphodes > Glyphodes pyloalis. Next base: position 7,120,400 of record JAYKKO010000030.1, on the reverse strand, counting down.
TATTATATTTTTAAGATAAATAATAAAATTGATAGGTTTGCTTTGGCCAAATAATATGATTTAGGCATGTAGAGAAGATTAATTTAGTTTTTCGAAAACCATAGCAACTAAAAGCAATGTCAAGAAAATTGTTTGTTTTTGTTGTTTTTCCTGCATGATGAGTTTGTTCAGAATGTTAGGTATCCTATGCTATTTTTGCAACAATTAAAATAACAATTATAATCATATTCATCAAAGAACTTTAGTAGACTTCAGTGTATATATAAATTAATAACAAAATCTTAATTATTTGGTATGAAAAGGATTAAAGAACATTTTAAAAAGAATATTTTGCAATGAGGTACTTGTTTTGGTATGTCTCCCTTCATTGTTTTTGCTTTGAGGTTTTTGAAAAGTTTCAAAGTGAAAAAAAGTGGTGGACAAAATTATCTAAATATTCTTGTCGCCCCTAGAAGTGTACACCAGAAAGAATTAAGTTGCTTTACATGAAATGTTGCAGTAAATCCGCCAGTGGGACAGTGTGTTCAAAATTTTGAATCTTCTAAAATAATACCTGGTGTAAATTTTTAAATCCATGTTATTTAAATATTACGCAGTGTAGTTGTCCTTATTCACATGAGAGTAAAAAAAAGATTACAAAAAATAAAAAAGGCCTACTAAAACTCATTAGAAGAATAAATCACTAGCAATTTAAAAAAAAAATTAATACTAGATTTGAGATTTAAACACAATATAAACAAAATTTTTTAATGTACCTAATCACTTTTTATTTATTACACAACATTCTTAATTCAAATAGCTTATATTTTAATTGAATAATCAGACCCAATACTCATTTTATATGGAGGAATGCCATGTATTTTTGTATGATATTATTAATATGTTAAAGGCTCAAAAATTTATGTTATAGTGGAAGCGTTTGTAGCATTTTTTTTTATTTATATCTGAATAAATATTATAACCATTTGTAGCCTGATCAGTAGAAGTTGTGTGCATATGACGTCACCTGGTTACCTGGCCTTACAGGAAATTTATTTTTAAATTGTAAAATCATATTGATGCACCTAATGTCTGATAAATATGCATGGTCTTCTTAGTATCCCCACACCCTTAATACTTGCTGCGTGAGCATACGCGTGGGTACCGATAGACATCACAAAGTTGTCACACCACTGCACACAAAAAAACATAACCAATGCTCGAAACCGTACAAGAGATACCTAACTGAAAATTACTGTGTTTAATTATGCTATAAACTGGCTTTAAAAGGTATACTCGAGAGTAAAAAAAGATTAAACTTAAAGAAAAATAAAGACAGCTCAATATGAATAGTTTCTACAAAAATATTAAATTGTGTTAGGTCACTTTCATGCTAAAGGTTCGAATATATTTAATTATAACTAAATGCTATAATTAATAACTTCATAATATTTTTTTTCATTTGTTGCATTTAAGTGAATTTAGTCGAATGGCGACTTTGTATTGACTCATCTGTGTATATAAATATGAATCCCTATTTCCAAGTGACCAAGTCAAGCCATCACACGTTGTACCAATTTCACATTTTTTTGTCGGGAGAAGGATTCTTTTGAAAGAACAAATTAAAAAAATATATATGTATAATTAAATAGTCGTCGTTAAGACAAGACAACGTCTATCGGGTCAGCTAGAGGGATATATTTTTGCGCTTTGCGTAAACAGATTTTTGATAATCTGAATAACAAAATGCATAGTGCATTTTAGGCAGCTTTGTCCAACATCTATATACAACAATAATATAATAAAAGTTGCTAAGGAAACAGTCATACATAAAATAAACAAGGCGAATCATGTGTTCTTAGCATATACTCTCAAGTGAAGTAAATGGTGACTTTAGAGACGTCTTTCACTCATTAGAGGCCCTGGGAACAATAGAAAAATATATTGAAATAGAGGAGTCCCTCGCATTTCACGAATTGTTCTTTCGCTACATTTTAACGAAATTTACTATCGTAACAAATGCAACACAAAATAAAGATAATTAATCTATGATTTACTTTATAAGCTAAAAATCTTCCAAAGAAAATATTAAATTGTAGCTATTTTTATGAAAGTAATAAAATATAAATAGTTATCGGTTATGGCCATATCGATCAATACTTCAGGGGGCCCTAGGCACGTGTCCTGTGTGCCCAGTAGAAAGATGGACCTTGGTGACTTTGCTGTAAGTTCTATCTTCTGACAGCTCTATTTCGGGCAATCCATCATAATAACAGTTAAATTGATTTTGCAATTGGCATTTTCGGCCATATCACAGTAGCGGTTTGCGACCGCAGCGTTGCGCAGTCGCACCGCTTTCAAAACCTTTTAATGTGATAAAGACGTTAGATAGTCCATGATAGTTATAAACAATATCGCTTCCTTCTGGAGTCATGCCCCTATGTACCTATGCTTAGTTTTTTAAAACGACGCTACGGATTTTGATGCAGTTTTTTAAATAGATATAGGTTTACATGTGCAATACATTCATCATATAGTACTGACCAGCTGTGCCGGCGACTTCGTTCGCGTGGACTACAAGTTTGAATGTATTTTTTCTTTATAAAGTATCCTAAATTATTCCCTAGTTCATCAGCTACCTGCTAATAAAAACTCCCATCAAAATTGGTCCAGCCAATTTAGAAATTAGTTTCCCCTGACTTCCCCTGAAGTCCGCATAAAACGAACATCTAGCAAAAAACGGCTAAAAATAACGTTTTTTTTGGTATGGGCCTCCTTGGATATTTATTATATTTAAAATTTAATTATTTATTTTTAAAGAAAATATAAATTTTATTATTCTGTATATATTTCAAGCGTCCAGCAACAGTTTCAATTAACATGGAGCAAAAAATTGGAAAAAAATCACGTTTGTTGTACGGGAGCCCCACTTAAATAATGATTTTATTATGTTTTTAGTATTGATCGTTATAGCGACAATAGAAATACACAAACTGTGAAATTTTCAACTCTCTAGCTATCACGGTTCTTGAGATACAGCCTGGCGACAGACAGACAGACGAACGGACGGACGCACGAACGGACATACAGCGAATTCTTAGTTAAAGGGTCACGTTTTTGGGTACGGATACCTAAGAATGGAGTAATTTCTCCCTATTTCCAAACATTTCCCTTTACTGCTCTGCTCCTATTGATTGTAGCGTGATAAAAGTATACAATAACCTGCCCAGAAGTATGAAAAATAATTGTACCAAATTTCGTCATAATCCGTCGAGTCGTTTTTGTTTTTATAAAGAACAAACAGACAGACAGAAATATTTTTTTCTGATTGCGTTTTTGGCATCAGTATCGATTACTAATTATTATTACCCCCTGATAGTTATTTTGGAAATACATTTAATGTACAGAATTGCCCTCTCTACAGATTTATTATAAGTATATATAGATAAACCGAAAAATACACATTTACATTGCACTCGTGCGTATCCGGGGCGGGTAGCTAGAGAGGCATAAATAAAGCGACTAGGTAATTATCGGCTGCAAGATTGAGACAGAGCTTTTCTGTATCTCTCTGGTTATTTTTTTTTATAGGAAGGCAACGAAAAAGAGTATCCAAAATTATACATTTTTAAACAATAATAAATAAGTTTTTAATATTTCCCTAATTATTTTTATTAATTTGAATAAAAAAACTTTCTTTTCTATCGCAAATGAAAGAAACGTGAAAGGTAGTCTGTGCCAGCAAATATGGACATGTAAATTATTTTAATATCCCACACTGAAGGGTTAATGCTTTCACTTGGAAATCAAGTAAATTATGTGACATACAATAACGACCCCAATTCAAATTGGATAAACGGTCAACTCTGTGGTTATAGACTAGACAAATAGAAGAGATGCTTCAAGCAAAGCACTGGACAAACCTCTCTTCTTCGAGTTTCTCATAATGTTGATGACTCCAACCCCCTGAATGGATCCCGCCACCGAATGTTCACCGAATGATACAAACTATACGGATAAAGATCGTAGATAAACAGCAGTATGAATTTGTTCCATAAATGAGGAATGAGTGAGAGCATTCCGCTCCTCTTCGGTGGAGATAAGGTTTTTTTTATTTTTTTTCCTAACTCTACTAATAATGATGGTTGCAGATAGCCTTTAGGTACGTCTTCACCAAAGTCTTAGGAGGGCGGAGGGCTCACACCTATAAAACTTAAACTAGGTACTGCTAGAGGGCGTCCCATAGTGCAACTCGAACCTCGCGGCTTGTTGTTGAGAGATGTAACTACGTAGGTAATATAATTTTGGGGCCAAAAAAGTTCCAACACGTGTCGAGTTTACTGAAAGATTCCTACTTGTAGGCATCGCGTCACAGGTCGTCGCCCTAAGGGCGGAATAGCGGTTGTGTCGTGAGCTGTTCGGCCACATCGACCATGGCGATCGCTATTTGGTTTATGGATTTATTGTAAAACGGCTAGGGATTGGTCTAAGTCCATGGCATTGGATAGTGGCATGAACCATTCCTGTATTGCCAAGTGAAGATGATAAAGCTTCGCTGCTATGATTAAGATAGTCTAATCGAGAAAAAAGGGCACCATGAAGTCTATGTAACATATTATAATTGGACGGTGTTAAGCATTCGTGTGTTAATTTCGAGTAATCGGCTGTTTAGTTTATTTGAGAACAATCTTCCTTTTCTGCATATAATAAGCAAAGAAATATTGTTATGCGGTGTCATAAGTTTTGTTGAAATAAATAGATTAATAAAATTAATGTATTTATTGAAATTAATTCATTATGAAATAGAAATAGCATAAAAATGGTTGATGTTTAAATTACTAAACGATGTATTACGTTTTGCATTTATGTGTTATGTGGCTTAACACATGAATGCATAATAATGATTTGTTTTTTTAAAAAGCAAATCTGAAGTGAAGTGATCCCCCCTCTGTTTGTCGCGATGGGGAGGCTCAGTAACTCTGTGGTCCGGGACGTTGAGGCTGGCCTTGTTACCCAGCCTCCGATACCGCACAGGGTGAAGCCAAGACGGATCCCGAGCTGGGCCGCGGAGAGCAGGTGGCTCTCTGCGCAAGCCCGCAAGGTCAGAGGTGGATCGCGGAGGAAGAGGAGGACCTCGTTGTTTATTGCCGGTCTCCCTGTTCTCTGCGACCCGGCAGTGGCGTGCTGCCGCGCGGGGAGCGAATCGCGTCGCGGTGGGGCCGCAGAGGAAGAGGAATAAGAGAAGATTTGCCGGCCTCCCTATCCTCCGCGGCCGGTGGATCTCGGGACTCCATCTAGCTCTCGAAGGGAGAGCTGGAGTGAGCGTCTCAGGTGTCCGCAGTAGCGATAGGCAGCGGAGCCGCACAGCAGATCAGCTGCTGGGCCGCTTGGCGGACGGCGCTGTGGGGGAGCCTGTCTAGAATCCGCATGAAATCCCGACTCCCCCACAAGTGCGCAGCGTCGGTGTGAGCCCGACACACCAGAGAGTGGTTGAGTTGAGAGTTGTTTCCCGCAGAGAGTGACGGTGCGGTAGGCATTTTCCCCTCAACGAATAAAAAAGGTGCGAAGTGATAATATCACTGATACACCACGATTGAAATAAAATTTTGTTTTTGCGTTATCCGAACGCTATTTGCCTGCACGTATTTAAAATCTTTAACCAAATGTCGCTCAAAACAGCAAATAAATTATATGTGACTATGCACCTACCTAATTAACCTTATCGTTTATAGCTTTGTAACACATTTTGAGCCTAAACTGTAAGAAAATGAAGTACGTCAAAAGTTTGAGATTTAGTTATTTAAGAGCATGGATAAATATCCGATAATTATTAAAGAAAATAATTCTCTTATAATTTCGAACCCTGGTTTGGAGTAGGTAGTAGTTTAGATATTGACTGAAGCCATAATGATTCCTTCATCTTTAATTATCTGATTTAAAGATTATACCAATGTTCCATAGACTTTTATGGTCCGCGTCAGGAATACCTTCTTTTTTACGAAGGGGAAATGCCTTCCGAGAAGTACCTATCTTAACTTTTCAACACAATTCTGTCTGTGGGAATCGAACCTGTGAACCTGAACCTTTCATCCACGACGACATTTTTATTACTTTGCTAAATGACACGTTAAGGTTGGTTTATTTTGAAAGGTTCAGCTTGTCATATGTACATATTCTAAAGGGTAACGCCTCATAGTATCAACCGAACGAAGAATGTACATTTCCCATAAGTCAACTTCTTGGAAAGTCAATTTCACAAAAATACCATTTTTCAAAATGTCTGCTCTCAATGACAACCTTGCGTTTAGTAAACTTTTCACAATATCAACTCTTAGATGAAACTAAATTACAACTATTAATAACTATGAAGGGCTAAGTAAAATTTTTCATTAGGTGTTTTAGATAGAGGTAAAAGAACTTGAGTTTTTAAGTCCTTTCTCAACTACTAGAATCCATTTTCAAGACTCGACTCCAATAATACGACTCACGACTTTTAATAATCTGAACTACAGTCAGTATCAGTAGTACAGAGGGGACTACAGTCGTTATAATACGATTCGAGCCGTTAAACATGTGATGAGCTGATTAAAATTAAATTATAATAGGTAAAATATTAGTGTTGCATTGTTTCCAAAATTTGATTAATTAAACAAATCAATATTTTGTTATCTTGCCAATAGAGACACTATTTATATTTTTATTAAAACAGCGTAGTATAAGACTTCTGAAAGCTTCAGGACTCAATGGAGTTGTAAATCGTCATAACCAAGACGGGTTTCTTTTAGTGGACTTAAATTCTTTCTCTATTTTTACATGATTTTCGTACTTATGTATTATGCTTATAAGTTTTGAAAAAAGACGTGGTATAAAAAATTCCAAAATAATATCCAAAAACAACAACTTCGCTTTACTGAAATGGTACACATGTTTTAAATGTAGATTTAATTTTGGAAGGATTTACTCACTTTAGTTAGTTATGTATTCGTGTACATCTTAATAAAAAAACGAATATGATTTTAGTACCTATTATTTTATTCCATCTTCTCACTCAATCCACTAGGTTCTCTAAGACTCGATACATAATGTTACTCATTTATTTCTCATTAGTATTTTAAGTTGCTGAACTTGTTCGTATTCTTTTGAGATATGTACTTTATGATAAAAATTGGTCAGTTTTTTTACACGATTGATATATTGAGCTATATTGAGGATTTTTTTTTGCCGAGACGTAATTGTGTCCTTAAAATTACATCACTACATAGTTTAGAATAAAGACGCTCTTTATGTCCTTAGAGGCTTAAATCTTTAAAACTACGCAACGGATTTTGTTGCGGTTTTTTCAATAGATAGAGTTAGTCAAGAGGAAGGTTTTTATTTGCAATAAAGAACAGAAAAGCCAATACTTACATTATATTATTAAGCCGGGGCGGATCGCTAGTCATTTATTAATCTAATACATACATAAAGATTCATTATATCTTTATTTTTTCATGGAACCAGTCACAATAATAATCGCAATTAAAAGCAAACAAAGCTCTGATTTTAATATATAAATTGCATCATAACAATTTTATTCAAAAATCTATCGTAAAAACACGAGACGAATCCCGCATAGTTTCCTGAACCATAGAGAAAAATATAACACTTGAATGTTCCTGTCCGTAAGCCAATTCCATAAAGCGCGCCATCTATATATTTAGAGCGCAAACTTTGCCTCTAGCAAGCGACGACAGACGCTCCCGTGTTGGGGTGCCGTGTTTTAGCGCAGGCGCTGTGGTCGGCGTATGTCCTTTGTTCGAAACAAGTCAACATTGTGTTCTTTGAGTTTAGATCTTTCTAGCTTTATTTTGCTTCTTGGAACCGTAATATTGTAAGAAATGAGTGTGCAAATATCATTGAATCGTGTTAGGGATACGTGATTATTGTATTTTATGTGTTGAGTGTTATTATTCCCACGACAAGCTTTCGCTCAAGTACATGACCGAGCTTTAGGCGGACTGTACGCATGAAACCCTTGAGTGACTTTTTTTTTGAAACTGATGTTAAGGATATGGGCCCCGACATGGTGAGTTTTTTTGATAAAATCCATGTAAAATTAATCACGGACACTGTTTTAAGTCATGAAGTGGCGATATTTCCCTTTTTTACAAGCAACAGGTCCGTTTTTGTTTTGTTTACTTGTCACCGGCGTCCGCCATTTCTGGTTCGAAATCTTCACCGGTTGTATCTGCAAGTTGGATCTGTATGAAAACCTGATGGAAATTTCAATGCAATATCGTAAACAGTACGAATTGCTCTGTATTTTTGTAATTTGTTTCTTTAAAGATACTAGACATAAGCGCCATCACAATTTATGAAACCCTATTACTTCGGGATGACCTACCCTTTGTGAATAACATAAATTGTTGATGTACTCGGTAGTCAGTCCCATCAACAATTCATGTTGATTGTATTATAATCAATTAATACTGATGCTTAGTTCTTAAAGGGATTCTCAAGGTTAGATTGGTAGAGACCTTGTTTTGGTAAATAACTTTAATGTGATGATAATTTAGGTAATTAAGTACATAACTAAACCTGTAAAAATGAACACTTTGTCAATTACTTACTATCTATCATTATTGAATAGTTTGGTATAAAACTAGAACAGTCAAAAGTTTATGTTAGTAATAAGTGCCTGTAAATTATTGTATGGACACAAAATCATGGGACTTTCATGTTTCATTCATAATGTAAGATTGTGTCTGAATTCTGAAATTGATTAAGGATTTCTTGAACTGACATCTTTTCTATGATGTGTGAAATATTTTCTAAACAACATAAAATCCCAAAGTTTATTACTTTTTAGATTTGACTCATGATTAATTATAAATTATTGTTTAGGTAGTTAAACGTCAGAACTGGTGTTGTAATCTTAATTAATATTTGTGAAGGAAATAATTTTTAGAAACGGACAATTGTCAAAAGATGTTATCATGCAGCATTAAGTTCATAGGGCCAGAATCATATTTAAACCACTCTTAATATATGAAAAAGAACAAACATCTTTGTACCATAGATATCACAGATAGCCCGGTGTAAAGAACATGCATGGAGGTAGATGGGATGACTGTAATTGCACTCTAGGTATCCGCTAGGCTGAAATAATACAAAATTAAAACACAGAGGAACTGACTAACTTCAAGAAATATTCACAATGATCAAATCATTGCTGGGAGCATGGTTGGCCATGTATGGCACTAAATTATCCAAAGTATGCAAAAAAGCCACCTTTGATGTCAAGTTATAGGAAACAGCCCGCTTTTATTTTGAACCTTTAATATCTGAAGGGTTTTATCTACATCTGACACATGAATCTGAAAGTTGTAGGTTGTATTAACCCTTCATGGGGCTCTGTCGACTTTGACCACCATAATTTAAACCTTACTTATTTGAATTATGGTCCAACACCAACGAAAAATTGAAACAAGCTTTGCTGTATAGACTTTAACTGGCAGTCAGCTCTTAGTTGTACCTATTACCTGTGAAACATGTCCTGGGGTTTTCTTTTTAATTATGTTTTAATTTTTTAGGAAACCATTAAACTTTTCTTTTCAGGTCCTAGCTTATACACAATACTTTTATACTTATTAATTGAATTAAAACACACATTACATGTTGCAATAAAATCTGAAATTTAAACAACTATTAAACTTAACTTTGACTTCATCTTATTCCATGCATAAACTTTGTAAGAAAAAATGTCTTGTTCATATGGACTGAAAAGTACAAAAGGACTTTATTTTAGGAGTATTATTTTCCAGGTGATGGTTTGTTTATGGGTGTGGTAAAAGTAGAAATGTAATCCGTACACTAATTACAACAAAATTAATAATTAAAATAACTCAAACACTAGATATATTAATGTTTATTCAGGCTTTTACAATCTAGTTTTCTATAAAAAGGAATGTTGTTACAGATTGCACCTGCTGCAAAAAAACTGTGGGATAAAGGCCCTGGCGCCGGCGGCGACAGCAAGGGTCCACCGCATCTTCCTCCATTGCAACTGAACCCCGAGCAGATGTGGCGAGATCCCACATGGTCTGCACAAGGTATGCATAACCATAAACAGTACACAATTGGTATCTTGCTCTGGATCACCATAGCAGAGGCGACACCGCTGCATGCAGACAAGATCTGAATCATACCTTTGCAATAATTTATGAACTTCATTTTTAATTTAATGTTGTGTTAATTGTCCAGATCAATTAATATTTTTTCAGTATTTTTAATCATAATAGTTTTCGTTTTGGAATACCAAAATTTTGTAGTCTCAATAAAGGGTTGTAGTTTATTTTGCTTTGATTAAAATTTAACTTATTTTGCTATGGTTAGTAGGCTGTTTCAGGACGAAGTGTTTTTGTTTTTAGCAGTTGAACATAATGTTGGTGTGCCCATGATGAGCACTCGACGTGGCGTGACGGCGTTTCAGGGCGGCGATGCTGGCAGTATCTTATCACCACGTGATACGGCTGGTCTCGGTGTGAAAATGGTCGAATATGTGCTGGGAGGATCCCCGACAGGTTCGCTTATATTTTTCATAATAAGAAATGTGTAGTTGTAAAATAGAACCACTGCTTGAATTTCGTAGTTTACCTGTTAAGAATTGTTGATTTTGCAATTGTAATACAAAATAATATGAATATGTTGTATATTTTTATCTTTTTGTGGTAATTAAAACCGAAAATCAAAACAAAACCATTCTTTGGCATTTGTTCAATGGCTGCCTTATGCCAACTTGAATTGAATTTATAACCTGTTTAGGTTAAGATTTATTCATTTATCTACAAGTCAAATAATTATCTGTCACAATTTGTGTTCCTTGCCTTAAGTTAAAAGATATTAATAAAGAGTATGTTCTATAAAATATAAAAAGATTCATGGAATAGTTTTGCTATTTAAATGTATTTAGTACCATACACTGGTAATACATCATAAATGCAGTATTTGGTACAAACCAGTGAACTAAATTTTTACATACATATTGTAAAATTATAGAGGCTGGGGGTGTTGCTACCGGGGGCGGGGGCGAGAAAGTGGCCGGGGTGGTTGCCGGTTTGCGCGGCATGGTTCTCGAAGAACGTCCTGAAGACAAATCAGCTTCGCCTTTCGAGAAAGACCTCCATGAGCTACATGAACATGGGCCCTTGCCAAATGGGCTCCACAATGGACAAGAAGATGACAAAGCTTTCAAGTAAGTGTAGTTCATTTTTGGTGTTTGTTAAATTTTTATATTATATCAAACCTTTGGTACCCAACGACAGTTGTTACTAAATTAGTGGATGAACCTTGTTTTCGACTTAGGTCCGTATTCTGTGACGCTAACCCAATATTTGGCAGGCTCGATTGTGTTGCTAAGTAATGATACTAAGATTTTATGTTTCCAATTGCCTCATGTGTACTATGTAATTCATATTTTCATTTAACAGTAGATTTTTAATGGATAGTAAGGTTAAAATGCGTAAAGTAACTAATGTTTTGTTTATTAATCGACTTAAACTAAAAACTAAATACATGAAGGTCATTAAAGCGATACAAAACGGTCGCCTCCGTTGTCGCCGACCGCGGCGGGCCGTGCGACTGGCAAGCGAGCCGTGCGGGCAATAACCGCACTTCGTAGATCATGGCCTCTGCCAATGCCATCCGCGCCTCGCGCCGAACGCCTCTCGCTCGCTCGCACCAGACGCGAACTAGACTCGACATATTATCACTTAACTGCTCAAATTATGATTCATACATTACCACTTTCTTATTTATATTGCTTCATAAAATTGATTTGACAGATGTTCCGTATACACTGTCAACGCCTTTTGTATGTGTGCGCCTACTTGAAACCAATTATGAAATGGTACCAAATTTGCTTATTATTGTTATATATTCGCAATTACTACATATTTTTGTAATCATAATTTTATTAAGATAACGACAGATTTTTCGAGCGGCAGTCTATATAGATGAGTATAGTTGTGTAAGTGTTAAATAAAAAAAAAAGTTGTAAAGGAATTGAAGTTTTTAGTAACCTGTAAATGTTATCTATATGTTATCGATTTCGAGCTGATCTATTTTATTCCCTTAAACTTGACATCATAGAAAAAACTAATTTAAAGTCCAAATGACCATTACCCACCTAAAAACCTAGTGGAATGAATAATTCTGATAGAGGGCAACTAACGACAAACGGTCCAACTGTAAGATTTTAGTTTTGTGACATCTTTCATGGACATATCTAAATCTAAATAACCCATCAAGTAGCAGATCTCACACCTATGTATAGCCATTTCATATCCATTTACCACAATTAACTTACGAGTTTAAGTTTAAGGTTAAATTTGCTTATTGTTTGCTTATAGATAGAACTTGAAAATAATAACTAGAAACTATAATAAAATTGGTAATCTACTATATAAAAATAAGTCGGGTTTTCCTCCCTGACGCTATAACTCCAGAACGCACGAACCGTTTTCCACGGTTTTGCATTCGTTGGAAAGGTCTCGGGCTCCGTCAGGTTTATAGCACAAAAAATTCGGGAAAATTTTCAACAGAAAAGCGGGAAATCCTCTAAGGCGAAACGAAGTTCGCCGGAACCGCTAGTCCACGATAAACGTATAAACCCATAAACGAACTATCTGCATGACCCAACGGTTGACTGTAGAGAATGTTCCTAGCATTAAGTCCACCTTTTGTACTTTTTTTGTGCAATGAAGTTTTTAAATAAATAAATAAAAAAAATAAAGCAATTTCTTAATAAATAACCAATGCTCTAACATGTGCTGGATATCATGGGGTTAGCTACAAGTTATGGGTGAGCTACTCCTTTATGTGCATTCCTACCTGTAAGCATATGCTGAAGGGATCCGATGGTTGTTGCAGCCGCACGCCAGGCTCGCGACAGCCTTCGCCGGCGGAGGAAGAGGCCGGCGTGGGCGGTGTCGGCGTCGGCGGCGCCGTGCGCAACGGAGACGCCGCCGCCTTCCCGCTCCTGCCGCCTCACCACCTGCCGCAGCAGCCGCAGCTGCATCACCTGCCGCATCTCTCGCACCCGCAGGTGTGTACTGCCTTGAAAGTCAAAGAGTTCTCTATTTTGGGTTGAAGATTTAGATCCTGTCAGTTGCAATAGCCAATGGTCAGTCATACTTTAATTCCATAGAGGCTACTAGGTATTCCTGCTGGAACATTTACTATTCTCAAAGAGATTGCTATATAGAACTGCTTGTATAGTTTAACAGCCATAGTAACGGGCAAGGCCTATTACCACTTGGACATATTTCCAACCAATTTGGCTCTGTTACAATCGCTCAGAATAGACCGGGATTCAAGAGTTTCTCGTAGTCTACAAATGCTAAGCACATAGGCTGATTATACTCTTTACTGCTGCCCTGTATCAACATGTACCTAATAGTGCCATATTACCCTTGATACCTGTACAGTTCGTGGGCTGGAACTACAAAAAGTTACGCACAAAACGGTTCGTACTTAGAAAAGGTTTGATAGAAAAAAAAAAAGGTTTGATAGAAGAAAAAAAGGTTTAATAGAAGAAAAAAAGGTTTGATAGAAAAAAAAATTTTGGTAACTGTGTTTAAAATGTTATTAAAATAAAAAATATATTTTCCTTTGTTTACAGCCACACCCTGGAATGTTGGGTGTTGCTCCAATTCAAGGACTTCCGCACCCACAGCACCCACAAATTCATCCTGGTTAGTATAATTTTAAAGGAACATCCTAAATTATATTCCTTAATTGAGTGAAATAATAAAGCACCATAATTATTTTAAAAAGTATTAACCATATTTTGTTTAAATCATTAGCTTAATAACATCTAAATGCATCATGTTTGTATGTAATTAGAAGTATCAAGTGCAAGTACGTTAAATATCATCACAATTATTGGGCCTTAATAGGATTCCTAGTCCCCGTATAATGTACGCGATTTACAAAATTTATAAAAAGCTATTTGTTTTGTCAGGTATGACTCTGAATGATTCTATGAACCAGCACATCGAACTTGTTCTACAAATGGAACAACACCCTCAATTCGACAACAACAGTTTTGCAAGCACACAACAGGTGGGTCCTTTTCGTATAATATTTATGATAAAAAAAAGGCTACTGGTAATGGGCTGGCATGATTATACTTACCAACCATGCTGGAATATCATTCCCATTAAAAATAATGAGGTCACTTACAACTAAGTAAGGGTTTGACAATCTTTATGTCCAAATCATACCTCGCATAGAAAACCAAAAAAGATCATAATCTGATCATTGAGTTACAGTGTGTATCTGTAAATCTGATTGATATGGTATTTGTTTGGTTGTGCCTGTTGTGCAGTAAAGTTTTAACCTAGAGCTGAACAAATATTTTCAAACATCCTCATTTAGTAAACAGAGGGAATCCATAATTTTGTGTCGCTTTTCGAATAAATTTTATTTTATGGGATTATTGACCAAACAAACGTCGGATTCTGGTACTGAGGGTTCTGTAATGTCATTATCTCCTTATATTTCTCTACCCCTTCTCTAAGTTTAAAAAAAAACGTCGTAAAAGCAATATAAACAGCAAAGGATACAACCGTAATAATTAAATCCACTGACTTTGTAAAAGTCCTAGTTTCGAGTCAATCCCGCAATACTGTTTGAAGGCAAGTTGTTAATATCGTATGTAACGATTGTCAGGTGGCGCAGTACGGCGTGGGCGGGGTGGGGTCGGTGGGCGGCGTGGGGTCGGTGAGCGGCGTGGGCGTGGGGTCGGTGGGCGTGGGCGGCGCCAGCGGCGGCGTGTCGGGCGGCGCAGGGCTGGTCAACGGCGGCGCCGTGGTGCCGCCCGCGCCCGACTCGCAGCAGCACCACCAGCCTTTCGATGTCCAGGTGAGTCCATACCCTTCCTTACCATACCTATCATTCTCATTGTTATTAGCATGTGTCTTCACACTTTACTTCGAGTACGTCGCTCCACGTCTTCGTAGGCTGACGGGGCCCTGATCGAAGCCTTCCTTTAAGATTTTAAATACTTCCTTTGACAAATCGCCTAGAAAATTACCATTTATTTATCGAGACCTGAGTTAAAGGTCAACATGATTGTCAATTTTACTACTGGACCAATCACTTCACTGAATCGTAAATGTCAACGTAGCCACCTTTTGCGCAATCCCCGTTGTTGATTATTAATGAGAAACAGATTCCATTAATTGATTGTAACACGAAATAAAGAACAACAGGTCCATGACATCATTATTCACTAAAAAAACAATTTAATCAGATGTTGTAAACTTACTAAGAGTCCTAGGACAGGTATAATAGGGATGTTGTCAAATTTTTGGAACTGTTTATTTCATAGATAGGCACATAAATAATATTATTAGGGTTTCGTAGCCAAATGGCGAAAAACGGAACCCTTATGGATTCTTCATGTCTGTCTGTCTGTCTGTCTGTCCGTCTGTATGTCACAGCCTCTTCTTTCCTAACTCCTATACTGTGACCTATACTGTTTCAAATTGGTATGTACATGTATTCTGTGAACCGCATTAAGGTTTCTGACAAAAATAAAAAAACATTTTAGGAGCTCCGCATGTTTAAAACTTAAACTCAACATTTTTTTTCTTCACACTAATACGTGTGGGGTATTTATAGATAGGGTCTTCAAAAATGATAAATAATAGAAAATAGGTTTTTAGTATCTTTTTTTAATTAAAAAATAGGTTGTGCGAGAGATACTTCATAACCCGCATTTTATCTTTAATTCGATCATAAACTTCCATTATAAACTTTTATATTATGTTACTTGCTGCTACAGAAACCTTCATGGGCGAGTCCGACTCGCACTTGACCGGCTTTTTTATTAATTAAGGTTTTGTACTCCACGCCTTAAACGCACATATAAAGCCCTGAATGAAGGTCAATAGCAAAAAGTAAACAACACTGTCTACCAAAAAATAGTTTTGAGCAACTATACATATGTATTACAGATGTAGTCATCTCCTACTTTGTTTACGTCTTCATAATGAAGAAAAGATTCGTTACTCACAAGGGTCGGAAGATATCGGTGTGTTATTTCATATTTGAATTATTTTACAATTAATATAAATAATAGTTAAGCCAAATGAGCAATACGGTCATACAAGTTTATCATCTTAGTTTATCAAATTTGATTTATTATGAACTTAACAAACGCTTACCTATAAATCTTCTTCTGGCAATGATCTGGATTCTGAAATTTGGGGATCTACTTTCGAAGGCGTACAGGCGCCTTCGAAAGTAGCTTTTCGTAGTAGTTTCGTGCAAACGCTTGTATTGCACTGGACTAACTTTACCACCATTTCGTAAATTATGTTGACAGGATGTCATCCATCCTTGACCATGGCGTCCAGTACTGACCTGGCATACTGATAATAAACATTCAGCCGCTAGGGATGCGCCAGGGTTGAGATATTAGATCCATATTACTGTTTTTATTTATGAACGTAGTGGACAACATTTAATATTTCTTACCTTTTGTAATAACATGTTTGAGCATTGAATAATTTACAATTACACATTGATTTGCATTTTTGTAAAACAAAGTTTAATAGTATAGTTCTTTTAATTTCTCTCCTCAAAGCTCCAAGCTGTTATTTTGTACAAATACAAACTGGTGTTAAACTGTTTGTCTTATACGTTAGAATGAACATGACAGTATGATAATATATTTTGGGGCATTGCAAGGCATGCATACACAACCTGTAACGGAAAGGGGGTAACAATGTAAAGTAGGTGGATACTATACCTTGTATAGATTCTATATACGAAATCCCGAGTTAAAATAAACACTTTATTGTTTTTATGAAATAAAAAATGATTAACTATAATGACTGACTAAAACGTAAACAAACGCATTACAACACTATTGAGGTCAGCGACCCCAAATCACGTTATCACTTCACGACAATCACTGCGATCCTGAATTTCTCCACCTCCTTCCTCGACATGCGCGCCTAGTACTTTCTTTGAAGATGCGCGAACATTATGCAACATTTGTGGTGTCACTGTACAGAACGCGGCCTTGATGCTTTCTATCATCTCTTCCCTTGACGAGCATGCTACAGCGTACACCTTCCTTTTAAATTAGTCCCACAAGAAGAAGTCCAACGGAGTGAGGTCTGGTGACCGAGCTGGCCATGTGATACGACCTCCTCGCCCAATCCACAGATGGAAACGAGCGTTTTGATGGTTTCGTAAATCTCTTTCTCTAGCTCTCGGTCGGCCATCAAGCTGCCCTCGGTTGCTCCGACACAGAGAATCATCTCAAATATTCTTGATTGCTCATAGACATCACGAAATATCACTAGGCTATCCGTAGTAAGTAGGTAATCCAGAAAGGCAAAAACACAAGATGTTGTCACGGCGACGACAACTCAATGACTTAACTGAATTGTCAAAATGAGAAACGCTAAACCAACAAATTTCAGATGTGATTCAGTAAACACTAAAAGATGAACCACCATTGTGATATTTAAATCAATAGCATAATAGGTAGGTACATCCAAGTCTTTCGACGATTCCAACAATACTGTGATAGTGTTTTGCAAGCGTGACTTAGTCAAAATTTTGACTTGTATTTGACTGATATTTAAAAAAAATATATTGAATCAATAAATGCGTGTACACAGCTACAAATGGTCCCATACAGTTTGTAACCGTTAACTTCTTTGGTATTTTTGATATTGTTATACCCTTTCCGTTACACGTTGTATACCTATGTAGCTAGGTTCGACAACTTGTGTTTTAAACATAACTGTGATGGGTATAATTTTCGGTGTATTATTGTATGGGTAGGTATATTATTCACTGCTACAGGAAAATCTGTATTTTAAATATTTGCTATTCGTGTCAACATCTTTAATATTGACCACCATTGTCATTGATAATAATCATTGTGTAGTCACTAAGTAGATCAACATGTTGCATAGTCTACGATATTTACCATAAGTCTTGATAGTCCTATCTCCATTACTACTTTTCTAAATCTCTCTAATTTCAAACATAGTTGGGTCATGTAATTTGCTTATTTTCATTGCACATATTTTCTGGCAGCTCTGACATGAAACCTATTTTACCCTTCTTAGATTGGTGGATTGTATACGTTTTGTTGTTTTAAAGGTTCTGAAGTGGTTCACCTAGTGTACTTTTTGTTTTATTCCTGTTACGTCTGTCAAAGAATGTTTCCTTTCAGGCCACAGCATTATTCATTTATTAGATATTATTATTTTTAGAGACTAGATATTATTGTAAAGCACTAAATATAATAATTATCGGCAACTCTGCTTATTTCAAGACCCGTTAATTGCTGGGTTGGATTGATTACAAGTAAAGAAATCCTATTTTCAATAGCTATTTTTAATGATAAATGACACGCGTTGAAGTCTTTTATATAAGCGTGTAGTAAACACTAACTGCCCTGAATATGTTAGTAAATCTCCCTGATCGCCCTGAATATCTTAAAAATTATCCTCGAGACCGAGGTAACGGACGCCAGGCTTGCCCCACAGCTAGGACTGTGGAGAGCACCCGAGACCCGCACTCCAGCTTTCCCTCCGAGAGCCAGATCGAGTCCCGAGACCCACCGGCCACGGAGGATAGGAAGGCCGGCAAACGCAACATCTGTTCCTTCTCTTCCTCCGCGATCCACCTCTGCCTTTGCGGGCTTGCCGCAAAGAGCCATCCGTTCTCCGCGGCCCAGCTCGAGATCCATCTGAGCTTCACCCTGTGGGGTTCGGAGGCTGGGTGGCAAAGGCTACCTAAACGAATCGGATCTCCAGGGTTACTGAGCCCCCCATCGCATCAGCGGGGGGATCGATCTAATATATATCCTAATATAAGTGCCAAACACTCAAAAGTATAACACAAACTGATTTATTTTTGTGATGGTAAACATTAATGGACTTTACAGGGTTCCGAAAGTGGTTCGCCGTAATCACCGGAAATGAGCGCCGTAGAAAACGCCACCGGGGTTTGGTAAACCTTATAAACCCAAATAAATTCAAAACAGAAACCAATTAATGCTCGAGACGTGCATACACGAGGAGTGATCAAAAAGTAGTGAGAAGAAAGCTGATAAAATTATTTATAAATATCAACAAAGTAATTTTTTGCCATAACCTCTATTTGCACACTGAGTCCCTATCATTCGTACTCCATTAAATTAAAAAGATTTATCTCTGTCGTCCAAAACCCCTTCTACGGCCTATATCACTTCATTGTCATCAGCGTATCTATTACCACCTGAGTATTCTTTTAGCTTTGGGTACAGGTAAAAGTCACTGGGAGGCTACATCTGGCGAATAAACTGGGTTATTTAATTCCAACTCAGTTTGTCGAATATCATCCAGCTAAACAGCAGCAGTGTGCGCGAGTGTAGTCATAGCGAATCAAAATTTTGTTTTCCTCGCCTTTTCTCTATAATAACTTCCCTCAATTGTACGATTTGAATAATAAATTCCTGTTATTGTGTTTGTTTGCCCGTTCTAAAGGTAATGAATTTGTAATATTCTTTCGGAATTCCAAAATCAATTTGTCTCAATTTTGCCTATGACAATGCGTGGTTCTGATTTTTTTTTGGCTATTTAGGTGGTGAGGACGCTACTGTGAATATTGCTGTTTGTCTCAGGATCAAAATGGTGAACCCATGTTTCATACATGGTTACAAATCCGCTCTTTAAGTTGAGTCTCAGTTTCTTTTGATTTTCCTTTAAGATTGTGGGTACCCAACGCGTGGAAAATGTTTCTACCTGCACTTGATAACGCATTATATTTTCAACCCTCGGTGTTATCTTGCGAACCTGACGCAAGGCCTCGAGTTCTCAAGTTGCCTTCAACGTGAGACATAAGAAATACGGCGATGAGATGTTTCTCTTTCCTCTTTTGTTCTCGTTCCATTAGTGGTTTTTGTCTCAGTTTTTTATTTGTTTGTCGGCCTTTTGCGGGAGAGAGAACATAATTTAATAAAAGTCACGTGGGGTCAGTTCGTTGTTTGAGAGCTGCATCCCATTAATATTACCAATGCGAAAGTTATACATGGCTAACAATCTTGATGCCAAAACTATTGAAAGGACTTGGAGATTAGGATAGGATACTTCTCATCCTGTAATGTACTAAAATTTATCCCGGACGAAGTCACAGAAAAAAAAACACGCCGTATTCGAAGGCACTAGATTATTTTTTTAACTTGACCTCGTCTCTTGCCAACATAACATCCCCAGGGGTCCTTTTAATAGCCTCGAACTATAGTTACATACAGTATACGGACATCTGGACATAAGACCGCAGCCAAATAACAATCACTTGGGTGTTGTTGTGTTCCTGCGTGTAAGGTTTCCTTCCAGAAATCCTGAGGGAGTGCTACATTAGTAGCAGGGGTCAAGCTTTCAAGGTAAGGGCGACAAGTCCAGTAACAGCGTTATTATACGTGTCGCCCTTAAGCTAGGACCTCATTACAGCTTAAAAACAGCTGATAATGAAGAGTACCTATTAGTTTTATGTTTGTTATTTTGTTCCGTAAGTTTTATTTGAACATTATGACAG
The DNA here is from genome assembly GCA_037074685.1 of Glyphodes pyloalis. NCBI lineage: Eukaryota > Metazoa > Arthropoda > Insecta > Lepidoptera > Crambidae > Glyphodes > Glyphodes pyloalis. The sequence goes on along the minus strand of JAYKKO010000030.1, from coordinate 7,099,829 downwards.
GTTGGAGAAAAATTTTCTTCGAATTTTGTATCATTATTTTTTAATTACAGACTTCATTACAGGTAGGGGCATAATCTCATTGCTATATAAGTTTAAGGGGCTTTTAGTAATAAACCGCGATAAGTTTTTTGTTTTTAGAATCACTCATCTCGAAAGTAAAAATCTGCAATAGGTACTCATAATTTTGACTTGGAATTGTCTTCTATAAGAATTGGAACCATTAATGATACCAAATCCAGCCAGATGTTCGTTGAAATCCACGGATGGTTATTACGACGAGAAAAATTCGAATGATTGCCGGGAAAACCCTTAAGTCATCCTTTTATTTTTTCAGTACAAAGGTTTTCTAACTTAAAATGCAGATAAATTATTAGTAAGTATTATAAGTAAATTTGAACTTTATTGCTATTCAACAAAGTTCATATTAAAAAGTGGGGGTAATACGCGTGCGAAGCCGCGGTGGGTCACTAGTTTCAGAATAATATTATCCAGAAATAACGCTGATTCGCGGAAAACAACTGGTGGAGGTATTTGCCATTATGATTATCGGCATGTGGTCATTAACAGTCGCGCGAAATCTAATCTATTGATCGTTCTTATTTGGTTAGAGAGCCAGTTTTTTCGTGTTTGTTAGAAAAATTGTTTAGAATAAGCAATACAGATAGGGTAGCGATTCCGTTATCGATAGTGTTGTGCCATTATATTGTGTGGTAGTTTCGACGCGTGCCCCGCTAACGAGCGACTATCTCCGGGCCCTGTTCCCACGGCGCGCTTCTACGAGGAAGCAATAAAGCTACACCTTAACTGCACACACCATTACCGATTGTAACGGCGCCCATGTCTGATAGAATCGATGTCGATCGTGCGACACCATCCGCCACCGCCTCGATGTGTCAATAACGTCTTATCGAATTGTCATGTTGTCACGCTGCTGCCGCATACACTTTGCTAACCTTTTTAGCGGTTCAACGCCTCCTCTTTGTCGAATCGTTCTCAGGCGGAACGGTTTCTCGGCGAGTGATGAAGCTGTGATTGTGAAGAATCCTAATCTGGGTCGATCTTTTTGTCCCTATTCATTTAGGAGGTCACTATAAGAAGAGGAACGACGTCTTTTGTGCATTTGTAGAATCTTCGTATCCGATTTTTTTAAATACCAATATCCGTTCTCTGAGAGTTACTTTCGTAACAGGTTAAAATAAAGTCTTTTTAAAGTAATCTATAATTGTTTAAATGATTTTCCTGAAAATTATATCAAAACGTATACCAGTGAACACGAAATGTTTATTTTATCAACTACTTAAGTTTTATAACAAAATACTTCGTCGAATTGCGAGGTCGATGAACTTAAGGCAACGACATTTCTGTTGTTACCTGCATTGTTCGATGTCTGCAATCCGTGTGAAAACTTCAATCTAGGTTACCTACTCTCTGACTGCATAGTAATATACCATACCATTGTATTTCCTTAGACACGCTAATAATAACATAACTGACATGTGCAACCCGCCTGACATAAATCCATGGTTCGTTTTATGCGTTCAAGACGGGATTGAGATATTTTCGAGTCGCCATTGTGTGCAAACGTTTGATGTTATCTTCAGAACTCCAGTTCTGATGTACATAATTAACGGACGTTCACTTGACTATTCATTACTGGCAATTAATTCCCGCGGGTTGCGCTCCGCGGCGCTGAGATCGACCTCGTGGGAAATTAAACTGTGCGCGGGCCGTCTTCTGCCGCCCGCCGCCTCACGCCTAGCCTCACCGCCCCTCTTTTCACATATGAGAACACTTTCTCTCGCCGATTCCCCGATTTTTATAAATCCAACTAGTTCTCGTACTAGCCATAACAAGCTATGGCGCATATCTTAAGTTTTCAATTGGTTGCCATTTTTACATCTTTCCATTCACTCTAAAATATTTATAATGTTTTCCGCGCATATACTTTCCTGTTTTATTAAATAATTAAGCAAGTTGGTATTGAAATTAGTTTGCCGAGCTTGTTACGACCCACCACCTAGGTGGCTCATTAAATATGAAGCCGTAATCAGTGTGGTGCTCGCAGAGCCTCTCTATTTCACACCGCAGGATGCGCATGGTCTTATTTCATATAAGTACACAATCTACTGTGTATTCTGTACTGTCATTTGCAAGAGAGATGTGATTCAGGTCTTTAAATTGCAAAATAATAACACTAAAAATGAAACGATTCTCTTTTTGCAATTTTTTCTGTTAAAGTTTTCTAGAACGTCAATTACTTTTATTTAGATTTCTATTCGAAGTTTAGATGCCGGCTTTTCTATCTTGATTGTTCAAGTTTTTGCTAAAAATACAGATGTTTTCAATAGGCGTAGCTAATTAATCTGCGTTGCGTTTTATCGTGACGACGCTTTCGCTTTAGCGGAAGGGGCACGTAGGCAAATGGTGCAATGAAGGAATAGACCGCTGCCGCGAATCGGATCGGAATCGCTCAGCCGCGCCCGATTGCGCTGCCACGCATCACTGACCATGGAGAAATTGAAGTATTCGCACCGCTAGAATACCGTCTACCGACTGGTCCAGCAACACCGACTTGCGAAACTTCTCGCTGCTAAACTGTACCCGCATTTATCAAAACCCAAATCGTGGGTATTCATCGCAACAGCGGGTCCGACTTGCATGAACACTTTACCTAAGTTGGACTAATTATGCAATCTTAAAAGTTAATAAAGAATTATGCATTGTTGGGTAAGAGGCCGGTGTTCTCAAAGCACGATCTCTGTAAGCCTGAGGGTGCTCGGCATAAGCTGGCCGTGTCGTCCGGGATGCGGTTATGAGATTATTCTCGCTTTGACGGCCGGCTCGCCTCGTATGCATCACATTGCGCTTTTAAAGTTCACTCGACTCGTTTAGAAGTCTTAATTGGCTGTTTTATGTCTTGATGCCTTTGCTTATTTAAGTAATTAACTTAATTACGTAACTTTTTGAACGAGGCATAAAACATGAACAACTCTTCATGTTTTTTTAAGTGAATAGGTATGTTTTAACGGAATTATGAATGATACACACATTTTCTTTTTGAGAATACACCAGTTTAGTTGCATAATTTTAAGAATGCTCAAAGTTTAACCGATGCAGCTAATGAATTAAGGCTGGATACTAAATTTAAATCTCGTGACTTTGGCATTGATAGGTAAACATAAGGTTAACTACTCTTAGTTTAGAATTAGATAATATGCCGGAGGTGAGCGACGCTATGTGACGAGCGGAAGACGTCGGTAGGCGTAATTCGTTCGGGCCCGGTGCTGGTGCACAGCGCACCGGAGATAACGGCCGCCTTATTGCACGCCGAGCCGCGCCGCCGCCAACTAACGCTTATTAAACTTCAACAACGCTCGCGCTGATCACTTCACCTTCTTGTTTACTCTTAAACTTAGATTAATCGTTCGCCAGACCTCGTTTGTACAGCTATTTATTTTCACGAATAAATATTGCAATGGTACTTTGTTCGCGCTAATTTTGTTTTGGACTATCTCATTCTATGCATAGTTTAAAGGTGTCGAATATTGACTTAACGTTTTCCTTGTAGCCTCCTTATGGTGTTTGGCACTAAGGCCACTTGTGCGGCAATGGGGTAGGTTCGGCTATACTAGCGTTTGGTAATCTCCGTTTTTATTAAATACTCCAATACTTTCTTAACTAATTTATTTTATTGTTTTAAACTAAAGTTAGCTGAATAGTATATGTATTGGTCGCTACAGACAGACAAGACAGACTTGGTGAAAAACTTGACTTAGTTTTTAGCGATTTTATAAAAATATAATTACCTCATAACGACGACCGAAAAATGCATATTAAATTTAATTTCGGATTAACAATCACCAGATATTGTCATATCTCAAATTTAATAGAATAACCTGTCTACTATTTTATTAAATTTGCTTGATGATTAATTAAAACATACATTTTGTACACTATAATTGGTAAAAACGTAGAAAATGGGTACTTAATAATTTGCACTTCGTGCGTGTCGTCTTGTGTATGTCTTTTGTTTTTTGTCCTTGGTGTGAAAACGAATGGTAATGTGTGTTTGTCTATTGTCAATGCCTTTTTATGTAACTTTCTACCTGTCACTGCGGCCGTCTAACAGTAGTAGTAAAATGGTAAAACCTATGGCGATGTCCCTCTGCGATTATTACCGCGAGAGTCGATGTGAAATAAGAATATGGAATTCATGTGAATAACGTTGTTTATGTATGTATATTCGAAGTTATTTTTAAATTCATTTCTAGTGTTACAAGATAGAAAAACGAGAATTACATTTTCGGATGTCTTGGCAAAAACTACTAAAATGAATTCAAAAGACAATACATGTTTTCTGAAAGTGTAAAAAATCGTATGCTTGATTTTTAGTACAGTTGCTTTTCGACTGAAAGTATGTAATGTATGTAAGGTATGTGGAGAAACAAAGGAAGTCATTTAAACCGTCCGACCCGCTAGACAGTCACGCGACCGTCTATGTTAGTGTGGACTTCGCTATCTGCTGTTGTAATCGACTTATTTCTATACAGAATTACAATTATGTATTCGTTTACAAAAGTTAAAAGCATTTATCAATGTTACAACAACAATAGCGTTATAATAACAGTGTAACATCTTGGGTAATGTAATAATGAATAACGAGGCGATCTCGCCGAGCGGACTGTTGACTCAGGGTGAGTAGCTAACCCCCGTGAAACATTGGCCGCGTCACCGGGCAGTACGCACAATAGCAACCGTGTTTGCTCGCCGCCTCGCCTCTGTTGTACTGTTATGTCGCTCAGCTACAATAACAACTGCGAGCCATTGCTGTGTGACGTCGTGGTCAAGAACGTGATTAAATTTACAATCGCATCACTATTTTATGTGTAGCTTGCCTTGCAGATGTTGTGTCGCATTATGTCGACTGCTGTTATAGCACTATGTGCCTGTTATTTTGACGTCTCAACAAATGAAAATGTTCACAAGTTTGTCCCAAATCCAGGGTCACTTATAAAATAAATTTAGATAAATAACAAGACAACATCACATACATTGCTCCCAAAATAAATAAGCTTTAGCATTTATGTTATAGAAATCCGAACCAAAGGTAAATGCCCAGACACAGGACTAACACAAATGTATATCTTGGGAACTGGAAGCACGAACCTTACCGCACGTTCGACATCCAGTGGCGTTGACTATTGTTTCACCGGGCCAGTAAAAATGATACAATTCAGTGAATATTCACTTAAGTTCCATCAATCAAGTTTCCAAAACATTTTCAATTAGGCACGAGGTCCAAACATTGATTCACCTTTGACAAAACGTGTGAAAATGTCACATTATTAATAGTTGCATCTACTGTGTAGTACATTTTGCTATCTTGTGCATAATACGTAGCTACCTGTCATATTGTATGTGTCAAAAGCAAATGTATTTGAAGTAAAATATCAGTTAATCGATACTCTTAACATTCGTCGTGGATTTCGCAAAAGGATTTGTTGTTTGCGGTCTGAGGTCGACGCGCGGATTTGCTCTGTCACCATGGGCATACCCTAGCTTAATATTGAAACCAGGATTAATGTCGGGGCTTTTGCTGGAGGACGCGAGTCTTTGCTTATGGGGATTGACCTATTCATCTATTGATTTAAGACTTGGTATGCTCTATGGCTCTTCTTATATATGGCAAGCTTTAATATGAATATTTCAACGTTTTAGAACATAATAAGCGTTTGTTATTCTATGATATTTATTGATCTTGGAACTTATGAACATAAAATGTTTAACCTAAGATTCAAAGATTATTTTTAAATTACCTCAATTAAATAGGTTTTACCTATTTATTTTTCCGCGTTTAGTGATTTCACAATTGTCTCAATTGTGAAATCACTGAATCCTTTACCAGATTCTCGTCTAAATGTCGCAGTAAAAGAACCCACTCATTCAAACATTTTCGTCAAACCAGTAACAAACACGTAACTAATTTACGTGACCCTGAGTTACGATACCCTTTTTCCAAATAGCCCTTAGAACTAGGTAAACTGTTGATTGTCAATACAATTGGGGGCGGAAATTTACAATAGGGCACGTAGAATAGAAACATTACACGTTTCATTTCACGTTTCGGATTAACTTGATACACGAGGGTGGAGTGATTAGGGTGGAGCTCGTTGTTAATCATGATGTAAAAATACTGCTTCAAGACATGGATCTTTTTTTAAGATTTGATTTGGATTTGATTTATTTTTTTAACCATTTCAACTTTTTACCCCTGGCGCAAATCTGACGGGTTATAAGTTTGACTGCCTGTCTGTGGATGTGTCTGTGGCATCGTAGTTCCCGAACGGATGAATTGTTTTTGATTTTGTTTTTTTATTGAAGGTAATTTAGTCGGGAGCTTATTTTTAACTATGTTTGAAGGAAATCCATCCAAGATAGCTGCCGCCACAAAACATCTAATATTTTGACACAACTCTTTTAATATAGGTATCAAATAAAAGATATATTGAGTAAACTACAACAAACCGTACACTATGACTAATTTTAAATTCAACATGCGCTTATATATAACTTTTTTTGGTGTTTTTTATGTTGACTGTATTAGAAACACGTGAATAGACAAACAATTTTCGGATCACCGTAATCAATTTTGGTATCTCTATGTTATTTACTATGCCAAGTACATTGTTTATGTTCTTTAAAACATTATAAACCCAGCATAAACAATTTAACATTAAATAGGAAGTGAGGCATGAAATCAGTTTCACTATATAAATCATTATCTCGTTTATACCTGACCATTTTTCGTTAATTCCGACAGCAATTATCACTAATTAACTGACCGAACAAAGCCAACTCCTCGTTCTAATTTAAAGTTACTAGGCCAGCTGTCTTTCGGATAGGTACGATATGGTTATATAGATTACAAGCGATGACATTTAAAGTTCATGCTGATATTTGCATGGGGAAGCCCTCGTCGATCCATGACGAAAATTGTCTTTATGTATTAGATTGCCATTGATAACATAATAATAAAGTACATAAAATACGCGTCTAAAAAGCACAAAGCTAATTGTTGCGAATTTTTGTGGAAGATAATTAAAACGGCACAAACTGTTCATTTGTTAGGTTTTGTGGGGATCGCAGTCGGTTAAGCCAGGAACACAATCGCACTAATTCGGCGGCGGCTTCAGATCTGCGCGCCTAATTAGCCGGCCGTTTGCGCCAGCCTGGTGCGGCGGGTCAAAGGATTCGCCGCTCATTACGTGCGCTGCCGACGTGCAACTGTCATTTCGGCGGTATAGTTCGTTTCGACAAAGATTCAAATTTGTGAAAGTCGAATTTTAATTTACGACCGCACAAAATAGAGGAGATAGGGCAAAGGCAGTCACGGAACAGACACGGGCGGGCAGTGCGATGTTCGCGGAAGGCGCGATAAGATCGCGTGAGAGGCGGGCACGCGGGCACGCTCCGCTGCGCCGCACACTGGTCCGGATTTTTAATATGGAAGACTTAGGACCCAATGTCAATATTTCGGGCTGAAAAAAATCATGTGGATAGATAAATGAACGTTCATCAACGTTTGTTCTAGCAGTTTTTATGAAATTGGTTATTTTTGCGAAAAAAAAAACATTGAAAAAAAATTTGTATGGAGAAAAAGTGAAATTTTTTTTTTTTCGAAAAGTTCAAAACTGTTAGCAGTGAAACCTTTTGTGTGTTATTGTATTACACTTATTCGTTAATTCCATATTTTTTTTATTTGCATATACTTGCAGCCTTGGCCAAAATATGCATCGGAACTTTCATTGTATTTATTTCAACTATTTGTGACAATTTAATTTTTTTATTGATTTATAGTCACATAATTTACGCATATTTTCAATATAATAAATTTTAAAATCCATTAATGATTTTGAAAAATAGATTACAATTAAATTTTAAAAATCAAAATAATATTTTACTTCTTAGTGGTTAGCTGTTGCTCAAAGCGCAGTTAGTGATCGAATGAGGCATTGCCTGCTAATATTCCCCTCCCATTCCCTAATATTGCTATCTCTTTCATTTCCTACTATCGCTATCTCTTTCATTCCATACTTCTCTCTCTTTCGCTCCTTGAAACCCTTGCTAGTTGAGCGCTTATGAATCAAATAAAACAGACGGGAGCTCATGTTGGAGCGTCATTAGACATTCAACCCTTGAAGAGTCAACATACCTGGAAATTTTAACGTGAATAATCTAGCAACTTGATCATGGCTGGATTTGGCACTAACCTGGACATTTACGTGTTTCTGCGACAAGAGGACCTCAAGGATTACAAACGACTGCATCAAGCAATTTTGGATTGCGTTTTGCTTGAAATTTCGCAAGAAGATTCAGAAAAATTATTGAATTTTGCAAGATCTTTTACTGTGAACTTAAATCGTCGATGGACCGAGGCACACAGGGTGCAAAAAACATTCATGAAGAAGCATATGAACTGGTTGGAAACAAGAATTAAGTGGCCTGAATGTGAATCAGTAAATCTCACCGAAATTTTTGAAGGGACCGAAAATTTGGATCCTCGTTCTACAGAAGAAGAAGCAGCTGTTCAACCCATTCCATCTACTTCGAAGGCGACTAGTGACATTGGAACATCTACAGACATTGCATCAAGGAAGCCATTTGAAGACTTGGGGAATAAGCAGAAGAAAAGGCGATCGGGTACATTACTCGACTATCCGGAAGAGGAACTGACTTTTGCTTTTGTCACGAAGCTAAAGTCTAATGGGAAAGAAGGTCTTGCTCGCATCATCGATCACCTTGTGAAGAATCCTGAAAAGGTTGAAGCTGTCGAATCACTTTTATCAACAAACGAGAAGACGGACACTATGCAGGAAGATCAAGCGTTGGCCCTTACTGCATCATTGGATCTGTCAAAGTGGAAGTATCTTACTTTACGGTCAGCATTGTCACAGCAATTGAAGCTTCCGTCTTACTACAAGTTGTTGGAAGCTAAGCAGAGGTGTTATCCAGATACCAGAGATATTGAAGTATCAGAACATTTAGTGAAGGTGAAACTACAAGCACTGTTAGACGTGACAACTCGAAGAATACTGCAAGTCGTTGGTGATGATTTAAATATGTGCAGTGAAAACTTGAAGCTTACCTCCAAGTGGGGATTCGATGGATCTTCAGCACAGAGCAACTACAAGCAAAGAAGTGAACTGGCAGAATTCGACGACTCCTCTGTGTTCATGACGAGCCTCGTTCCTTTGAAGCTCGAGAGCGGCAATGTTGTTATTTGGAATAATCCAAACCCATCTTCAACATCTTATTGCAGACCTATTAAATTTCAGTTTGCGAAGGAAACGACCGAATTTGTTAAGCAAGAACAAGCGGCAATGGAGGAAGAAATACGAAATTTGACTATTTCAAGTTGCGGAAACTTGGAAGTTACTCATGAGTTGCACATGACAATGATTGATGGGAAAGTGGCTACAATTATTACAGATACTCCATCTGCAGCTACGTGCAATGTTTGTCTTGCAAAACCTAGTGAGATGAATAATCTTTCAGAAATGTTTTCAAGACCTGTACGGGACGATGTGTATCAATATGGACTATCAACACTCCATATGTGGATTCGAAGCATGGAGTGTCTTTTACATATTTCATATAATTTAGATTTCAAAATGTGGAGTGCACGAGGTGACAACAAAAACCTTAAGAAGTTAAGGAAGGATATGGTGCAATCGGAGTTCAAACAACAAATGGGACTTTTGATTGATGTTGTAAAGCAGGGCTTTGGAACTACTAATGACGGAAACACGGCCAGAAGATTTTTTCGGGAATACAAAAAAAGTGCTCAAATAACGAAGATTGATGCTGATTTGATAAAGCACTTCGCAGTTATATTGCAAGTGTTATCTTGTGGAAAGGCTGTCAATATCGATAGTTTCCGTGAATACTGCAAGGAGACTGCTGAGATCTTTGTACATCACTACCCCTGGTACAATATGCCTTCCAGCATACACAAAATGTTGATACATGGCGCTGACATATGCAAACATTTCTCTTGCCTTCCTATCGGAATTTTGTCAGAAGAAGCAGGAGAAGCAAGAAATAAGGACTTTCGAAATACCAGAGAGCGACACACGAGGAAAACAGGAAGACTGCAAAATAATGAAGACATTATACACAATTTTTTGATATCATCAGATCCATATATATCTCATCTGAAACCTAAATACACCAATTTTAAGTCATCAAGGATGTTTCCAGAAGCTACGCAGTTGATATTATCAGATGAATTAATAGAAGTTGAAGAAGAAATTGAAGTTGATGAAGAAGCTCCAGAAAATGTGCCAGATCCTTTAGAATAAGTTTTAAGTTATTTATAACTATTATTTTGCGTGTTATATATAGATAGTTTTAGTCAATAACTTTAGTTTTAATTTCATTTTAGTTATTTTATTATTATTTCCTATTTACTAAATTAATGAAAAATGTATTAAATTTAATGTAATGTAAACAACCTTCAATTATTTTCTATTGTAGTTTTAAGTTATTTATATTAATTTGTATGTTATGTATAGATAGTTTTAGTTAATTACTTTATTTTTAATTTAATTACTTATTTTATTATTATTTATTATGTACTAAATTGATAAAAAATGTATTAAATTTTATGTAATGAAAACGACCTTCAATTTATTTTTTATTGTACTGCAAGAATTATGCAATAAACAATTTTTAGTTATTTTGTAATACATTTACATACATACCCTATGCTACTTAAAACTTCGTCCGCGTGAATAGCGTCGCGATAACCGACATTAATGCGGACGAAGTCGCGGATGGCCACTAGTTATTCATAAATCAACTTCAAAATGTATAACAAAATAACCAGAAATAGTTTATTGCACAATTCTCGCAGTACAATAAAAAATAATTGAAGGTCGTTTACATTACATTAAATTTACCGCTGCACCACTGAACCGATATAGATGAAATTTGGTATAGATATTCTTTGGGACACTAGATTTATTTAGTAGTTTAGGCGTGATTGAGCGACAGAGAGACAGACAGACAGAGTCACTTTCACATTAATAATATTAGTATGGATTTTATCTTAGTACCGAATTTACTTTCCCGAAACCACTTAAAGAAGCAAAAGTACTGATTTTAAATAAATATATATTAGGATAAACGAAATAAACGCCAAAGCTGCAAGTAAATATTTTGTATTACCAGTAGAGCTCTTGTCTATTTTATCTGATTTATAAGCGTGGAACACCACTTGTCTTAAGAAGAAAAAGAGTGAGCAAAAGAGAATGAAAGAGACAGCAATAGTAGAAAATAAAAGTGATAGCTATATTAGGGAATAGGAGAATATTAGCAGGCAGGCAATGCCTCATTCGATCACTAGCTGTGCTTTAAGCAACAGCTAACCATGAGAAGTAAAATATTATTTTGATTTTTTAAATTAAATTGTAATCTATTTTTCAAAATCATTCATAGTCAACAAATAATGGATTTTAAAATTTATTATATTGAAAATATGCGTAAATTATGTGACTATAAATCAATAAAAAAATTAAATTGTCACAAATAGTTGAAATAAATACAATGAAAGTTCCGATGCATATTTTGGCCAAGGCTGCAAGTATATGCAAATAAAAAAAATATGGAATTAACGAATAAGTGTAATACAATAACACACAAAAGGTTTCATTGCTAACAGTTTTGAACTTTTCGAAAAAAAAAAATATTTCACTTTTTCTCCATACAAATTTTTTTTCAATGTTTTTTTTTTCGCAAAAATAACCAATTTCATAAAAACTGCTAGAACAAACGTTGATGAACGTTCATTTATCTATCCACATGATTTTTTTCAGCCCGAAATATTGACATTGGGTCCTAAGTCTTCCATATTAAAAATCCGGACCAGTGTGCGCCGCCCGCCCCACAACGCCGGACGATTCGTCACGCTGCGTTAATAGTCGCGAGGCACGCCACACTTGACTATCTCTACCACCATTCTCACTTACTATCCAATTCGATATACAAAATAGTTCCTATATTAGCGATACCGAAATGTTCGAACATCACGTAAATAGGCAAGATTCTATCGAGATCGTTCTTGATTAATACCAATTTATTACAAGTGATGCACTATTTGTAAGACAGGCTTACGGTACGTGCAGTATGTTTATTTTCCAACAGCCTTGTTCAGAAAACATAGTTGGCATTATCAACTCCTGATTATAGCATAAAGTGTGAAGAATATTTCTGATAAACAACGAATCGTATGCGCACATGGCTTTTTACGTAACTGTATATGGGGGCGTTAGTCAACTAGCAGATGGGCGCGGGTACTATCAGGGCACTGATTAAACTTAATTAACTGAAGCCATTTACGCGCGGTGGGTCGCCGGCCGGCGGCGGGTGCGATGCGTGCACGCGACGCGCCCTGCGAGACGCTAGAGGTTCACGTATGGCATCGGTCACCGACATTGTCTGCTCCATTTCGCTTAAACTACTGAAGTGCAACGCTACGCATTGAAGACTGAAACGTCACGGTCCTAGATGTAATCAACCTTCAATATTTGAAAAATTATGTATGCCGCAGTTTTACAAAAAATTATGAATGACAGTTATATTTTAAAAAATTACACACAAACAGAGAGAAAGTTTCAAACCTGGGCGTCCTTCTTTTGCTAGTTAAAGTATATAACTTCTGGTATCTTTATTGCAGTAGGATTTTTTTCTTACTTTGTCTTGAGAATTCATTTTGTGAAGAAATTGTAAACAAAACATGAAAATATGTTGAACGATATGAGGTCGAAATTATATATAACATGCTTATGGCTGCTCCTCTCCCTTCTGTGCATATTATCGTAAAAGCATTTGGTGAATGTAATTCAGTCAGTGAAAGATAGTTTCAGTAGTGCTGTCTTTGAAATGGATAAGCACCACATAGCTGTTATAATTACGCCCAGAATTGATGTCATTCCTGAAGATTATTTTGCCTTAGCCACTTGTCACCTACGGTTCAAGTGGCACCTGCTAAGCGGCGAATTCAATCAGCTCAGATTTAGGTTACAGAGTAGAGTGTGGAACGATGGAAGCCGGCTGCGAGATTTATCGCGCGGGCGCACGCAGCTGGCGCACTGCCCGTCGCCCTCGCGCCCTTTTATCACCGAGCAAAATACGCCCGTCGCGTTAATTTGTTTGTTCTGACGCGGCCGGTCTAATGAATCGCCTTGGGCCCCGGACCCGTGTCCGCGGCCCGACAGAATTAAACGTTTACCACCCTTAAATTGTTACGGGCCCGCGAATAAATCTTTAATCACTCGATTTTGACCTAACCTTTAAGCGACTACATATTGAACGAAGACAAGATTTCATAATTACATTAGGGCTTCGTTATGAATTTCTTACATCCCTTGACTGCGCAAAAAAGCAAACCAATCCAGATATCAGTGGACTGCAATATGTCAGAGCTTGTTTTAACGAAGTACGCTCTCAAAAATATAGTCCTATTTAATTTTCAACAACTATATACTTCAAGCGTAAATGTTGCATTTCGTGAGGGGAGATGTCTAATAAATATGTGGAGCGCACTGATTTAGAGCAAGTGATTCAGCAACGCTCAGGTGAGGTCGAATTCCTGCGCGCGCGCGCCGCCCTACCTGAGCGCCCGAAATAATCTGCAAACGCGCGCCGCCCGCCCGCGCGCTCTCTCACACCGGTACACTGATTATTTTTGTTGGTCGCACACTACTTCACTTTGTTAACATTGTTTTGGTTTATCTGAAGACCGGAGATCATTTTTCATACAACCTTTACTACTAGTTTATTGTTTAATCTTTCATCAATTTACTATTTTGAAATGTATACTCTAGTTTATGTATACTGAAATTGTCATTTCTACACTAATATTATGAAGAAAATCAAAATATTACATAAAAATGTGTTCATTTCTACGAATATACTTAAAAACTACTAAACCTATTTCAAGAATTATTTTAACAATTCAAATTATTAGATTATTTTTTCTTTTATTGACAAAGTTAATAAGCAAGTCAAGTCAGAAAGAACAAAATATAAACACCTTGTGAAGTATTTCTTCTTAGGAGGTAAATGTAATAAATGTGGCCTCAGTTATCCTCCGCCTAAGTTATTAACCTTGATCTTAAAACGATCTTGACTGCTGTTGAAGGTTGATACTTCATAATCAGTAATCACCCATTACGGTGTTAGCATTGGTGCACAATTAGGTACATAGGTTGTGATAGTGCTACTTTAGCACTCTGCCACTTACCCTGTAAACGCTTACTTCGTTTTGTTTGGTTCACCACTTAATTAGGTACCGCTCGTAAAACTGTCTTCCTCATCTTATATTTACCGCGTTTGCCCTTTTTATTATTCGATTACATGGGCCGCGCGGTTTGTAAAGCGCGAGGGGAGGTGTTTCATTTGTTTCTTCTGAAATTACTTGAGACTACCTCACAGTACTCGCGAGCATTTTCCCGTCCGCCGCTATTTGGAGAGAACATCTTGTTTCTGAATAACACATTAATGTATAATTAGCTAAGACTGCTGTTATAACCGCTTTCGGTGTCAAATCGTATAATTAATGTTCACAGAGATATGATTACCGGTGGTCAGAGCTTATCAGGTTAGTCCGCTGGGAGAAATTCGTGCCGCAATACGCAGATAATGACGTGTTTTCATTGCGTTGGTAGATTTACTAATTTTATTGGACAAAGCAATGAAAAATTAATGTTTCCTAGGCGTGTTGGGAATGAAAATATTGCGTGGGTTGATCGGCGTCAGGTAGGTACCCACCTACCTGATGTGTGTAGGGTAGCGTGGCGCTGCAATTAGCAGGGCACTCGACGCGTCGCTCCCCGCAAACCATTGCACGGACTCCACTCGTGTGTCGCCGCGCAAATTAAAACGCGACACTCGACCCGATCGCATCCTCAAACTGCAATTCGTTCATCGAATAAATCGTTTGAAGTTTTTTCATATTTTTGCGATGTTGACAGTTACTATTGATAATTATAATTAACCTAATTAGATTATTTACAAAAACCGCTCCCGGTGCTTATTTGTATTTAACGATGCGCTACTCGAGTCGTTGAAAGTTTGAAAACGTGCTAGAAATAAATAATGGAAGAGGTTTCCTGAGCTGTTTGCTACTTGTTGGGCATAAGACAGTAAGACTAGGAGATTTGTGGCTGGGCTCGGTCGGATCGGAGGTTGGTCCCGCGGGTGCGCCTCTTTGTAATTGAGAGCGCCCGCGGGCCGATAATTGTGCCAGGCCGCGAACGGCGCGCTCGCCCGACCGCTGCGCCACCTAAATCATGCCCGTTACTCTCCATTACCTCATAATACCAAATTGACTAGCAAGGTTTTTCACGTTGTTGCAAAAAGTTGAACCGGTTCTCTTTTACTTCACCTCATTGTTATTTCGGGTACGTAAAAACTGGACATGACGCTTGTTGAATAATTTGTTTACCTAACTGTTGCTGTTAACTCTAACAAAACCTAATTCAAATAGTGACTAAGAGTTCACTCACAGCTTAAACGTTTGTTTTGCTCGTTTTAGGATGTCGAGGGGGCGAGGTTACACCACTTGTCACGACAAGGACGTCAATATAGAAAAGACATGCGAACTTTTTAAAGAAACTTTATCTGTCTATAAAACACAGAAAGAAGGTGTGCGATAAAACGATCGCGTGACTTAACCTCGCACTATAGCGTCGGGGAATGCCTTGATTAGGCGAGGCGTTTTGTGCCTGTGCCAACGTAAGGTTCGGCCAAAAAAGTATTGCTTAAACCCAAAATAAAGTGGCTTTGAAATATACGCTATGGCGTAGGCAGAATACACATAACTGCAGTGAAGTCGTGCATTCGTTTGGACCGCTGCTAGACCAAGTGGTGGTGGTACCAGCGGTTAACTGGCACTATGAGCTTTATCGGTGTGACGTCAGTCCACGGGCGGTGCCGACGTAGAGACATGTAGATCGCGAAATTGATTGCATGTTATCTGATGGAGCACGGGTTCTTCGCTAGCGTTTAATACGGGCGTCCACGACTTTGCACGCGATGCTTTTGACAGGAGATCGCCCGCGCCCCATCGACCCGCGCCGTGGTAATTACCGCCCGGTGTGCACCCGCGACATCGCCGGCTACCGACTCCTGGATATGCTGCTATAATTACACCTTACTGCATTACCACATTCCCATCCCCCAACCCTATCCTCTACTATTTATTACTCTAAAAGGTTATCATTTCACCATTTGATTCCAAACGAACAAGTGATGTTTTGCAATATCATCTGCTCAAACTTTTTTTTGCATAATTTTAGATGGTATGTAGATTGATACAATGTTCAAAATTGATTGCTTCGGGGTTTAAATGGAGTATTGGTTTCTTTTGATCATTAGTTGAAGTGTCGATGTTGCAACACGAATTGAAAAGGTTTGTTTTAATGGTTTGGGAGGGCGAACAGCGGTAGTCCCGTAATTTGATTGGCGAGAGCGGGCGGGCTCGCGAAGAGCCGCGCCGCGTCCGAGTTGCGCTAATTGCCCCGCGCAATATAGAAACAATGACAAAACTTGGGACCGCCTCGGCCGCTCACGACCCTCGACTTCTCGCTCTTTTATTTAAAATTCACTTACCCGACTCAGATTGTTATTCAGACGAGTTACGTCCGACGTTATGAAAACAATAAACTTGATTACATTCCTGTCTAACTAAACTTGAATGTTTCTTGCTATCACAATTTACTCAGTTGGCGTAAGTAGAGTTCAGCCAAATATATGAACAGGCGTAAAATCAGTTCATTAGAGGTGTAGTATTTGATCCGCAGCGTGGAGTGAGGTAGGCCGTCGCGGTAATTGATAGTGACATTTGATGGACATACAGCAGCGCATATTGCACCTCTCGGGACTAGCAATACATGTACCACTAACTTGCCAACCGCTGTATACTGGTATTGCTCTCATTGCCTGCCTACTACACACCTGCCGCATTATAACTAACTATACACTAACGTCCACGCATATTACTACAATGCTTGAATAGAATTGTCATGAACAATCACCGTAAATAGTTGTAAGGAAACTCTGTTTTAAAAAGTTTTTCTTTGTTTAGGTAAGCGTTGTTAACAATGCTAGTAAAATAAACTCTCTTAGTAACCTCGAGCTTACCTTTGTAAACCAAACAGCCCTAAACTTTGAGACCCGCCTAATAACGCAAGCAATTTGAGGGTCTCCCTCTGTTTGCTTTCTTTGCTAAGGTGATTTGATGATTTTGACTTATTCAGCCATTTGGGAGAGTGTTGGACGAAGTCAGAACAGTTGACTCGTGTCCGCACTTGAAATTATTAATGCGCACCCAAGAATTGCGGAGCTGTCTTCAATTTAAAATTATACAAAGAATTCCCGTGTCAGCAAGCAATTGCCGCTTGAATTAAAAATACTAGTTGTATGCTATTCTGACTCACGGATTTCGTATTTCTAAGTGAAGAAATTTGTCTTTATTTAATAGGTACTTAAACTGTCTCCCTATTTTGATTATTTATTAAAATTCAATAATAAGGCAATCTTCACTTTTGAGGTTGTGGTTAGGATGCTTTATCCTACTACTAAATCTAAAGCTACCACATTAGAATAGAGCTATCTTTTCATTGGTTGATCGAGTTCTGGCGCATTATTGAACATGTTTTCTGTTTAAGAGTATTTTTCGTTAAATTTTAAACGGTCAAGAAATAAAAAGTAAAACGCAATGGTTTAGTGGTAGTGTTAAAAGCTCGGTTTCACTTGCAGTCATCTAGTGAAACTAACATCGTTTCTCTTGCGAAAGTCACATAACCAGTCTCCGCGATGTAGCGGTCTCACGTACATTTATTTTCTTTACCTCTTTTATTTGTTAATTTGTTCTTAATTACCTTAAAATACAAAATGAGATATGGTTAACCGACCATTGCAACATAATCAGGCGCTTTTTAAAATTATGCCTCCTTAAAGTTTGATTTAAAGTTTGTGATAGATTTTTACAATTTTTTACAATGCTTCACGCCGCATTAGCGAATTTTAAATAGTTTAAAGGAACAGATTTTTTTTATCTTTTATTGCGGTCTGGAATTGAAACCCACCTTTACGTAACGCACGTGCGGCTTTTCCAATCGAGGATAAGAGGTTAATACAACAGAAAAATTCATCGCCTACGATAACTTGCGGTAAACTCAGATGGAAGAGCAACTCGAGCGATACGTGAAGGTCGTGGGTTTAAATCCCAGACCGCAAGGAGAGATGATTTTTTTCTGTTTCTTCAAAAATATTTAAAGTTTTTATTGTAATTTTATGTTTACTAAATCACTTTATCGTTTGCCTGTTAATTGGACGGTAATATCTACTATTTTTGATGATTCAGTTTCATAAATATATATTCAAATATATTTATTTTATCCCTAATCATATAAAATCAATAATTGGCTTGAATAAAAAACAATATTTATTTAATACAACGCACGTCCAAAGTACAATAAAATAAAGAAATTATCAATGTCTCATTCTACCAGACAGAAGCATCATCAATTTCTAACGAAACCGCAAACTCGTAATATTGTAACGCGGTACATAAAGTCGGGATAATGGTCACATATGAAAGGTGGCCGTTACTGCTAAGTGATATTGATTGGTGGAGGTGGTGTGGCGCTACGGCGAGGACGACGACGAGATGTAGCGGAAATGTTTTCATTCGTGAGACACGTTCACGTTCAGTCTTCGGACGAGTGTCGTCCTCCCGCGGGACGTTGGCCGTACTTCCGAACGGAGATATTTATAGCCGCCCCAGAAGCCGCTGTTACCTAATGTAACGTTTTATGGTGGCCCTTATTACGGTTCCTTCACTTACCTGTCCTCTCCACCTTACAAACGTTGCCCTCGTAAGAAATTTTATTTATTCAATTGCTTTATTTATAAATTCCACATTTTGTTCACCTACTAAAACTTGTAGAGGCGGGCCGTGTGTAGAGTCTCAATGGTGTGATGGTCACTAGCTAACAGCTCGAAATAAGCTAGTTCGAAGATATTGTTTGCGGCAATCGTAAATTCGGCAACTCTCTAGGGTGCATGGCGGTGCCTGTGTGATGTAGTCGAGACGCGTGGCGCTAGATGTACCGAGTACTGCGCTACGCTAATCGCTCCTCGCGCCTCACGCCTTGTTTCCTTCTGTGCATCCCGTGGTAATGGTTGCGAGAAAGCCTCTTTTGTTGCGCTAGCGATTTGTTATATCTCGCCACGCTTTTCCGAGATACCTGCTTTGACTCGCATAATTGTTCTTTCGAATCGGGGTGTTTTGTTATGCTTAAAATGCTTTGTCACACAAATCAGCTAAATCGTCCTCCTTTACAGATATTTATACCTCTAGTCTATTGTTAGTAATCTATGTTCATTAGCGTGTCATCCAGATGAATTAGCATTGAATGGATCTCTTCTTGTGTCCCATCGTTTGGTAAATTTTAAGTTGAACTTTAAAATCTAAGTAAAAATTACATTTAATCTAAGTGATATCACTAGGCAAGCTCTGAATGATTTTCAAGATCCATGCCAATTGACTACTCAGTGGGCAATGATAATTCCTTGAATGTTAAGTTTTAAGTTGAAGAAGATAGCAAGAATTGTGAATCTTAAAACATTAGAACATTGATAGCTGTGTGAATGAGTGATGTAAGTAATACGTGTAAGGTGCGACGGCGTATGTGCCACGCTCCGGTGCCCGCGCGGCCGTTCAACTCGCTGTCGTGCTGCTTGCTTGAGAACCATCACTTCCTACATTCCGACATTATTTTTATACCATTAATATCATAACAGTAAGATTATATTTAGTTAAGTAAGCATTTAACAAATGTATTTGCCAAATAGACTTACAGAAAAAGGTGTCATCCAAATGGCTGATAGAGAGGAAGCTTTCCTGCAAGCAGTTGTGTACTTTAGGGTACATCTTTATCTGTGTGACATACTCAAATAAAATGTAGTCTTCATTTCTACATGGGTTGTTACGGTTCGATCAGCATATTTAGTTATACCTAATTTATTTTTTTCCCATGGTTGCTGATTAATTAACCTAGTTAACATGGTGAAAATAAAGCAATACAAGCAACTCTCATGTCTTTCAACATTCCCGCGGCAGTTCATTCTAAAAAATCAAAAACATAAAACCATAAAATCTTAACGTCGTATTGTAAGTGTGGATTGTGAACGATGATGAATTAAACGATCTTAGTTTGGTTTCTAAGTGTTTGTGACTACCGCTGATTTTGGTAACACAAGTGTTTTTGCTACTTTGCGATCAGATTGATTTTTGTATGTGATATTGTCCACATTTATATGGATTTTGTATGGATTATACCTAATTTGTTATAAACATAACAATAAGTTGACGAGTGGTAAATGCTACCCAATTTATCTTCGAAACTAGAATGTGCGAGATTTTATCTCACAAAATATTTTATTGTGTTATTTACGCAGCTGTCCTGCTCGGTATATCTAGGTGCTGAAATAATGATCCCCGTGACATACTTTGCTGTGACAATTTTCGTCGCAAGGGGCTACTCTCGCACCCCACGATGACTGGGCGACCGCTCGTTACTGTCTCACCTGTCTTGCCCGACGCAATAGTACGTTTACGTCGTCACTAATGAACTCGCTCTGTCTCACGTTATTCTAAATCCACACAGTATCAAAATATTTATACTCTTATTGTACAAGCATCTGCGCTCACTAATTACTTGCTGCATGCTTACACGCAACATCTGTGTCTCTCCGGTTTTTACATTGTTGCAGGAAATATGCATAGGAAGTAAATAGACTTTTTACTTCGGCGCCAGTATTCATCCCAGTGTATTGTTCTTCGAAATTGCTCTCCGTGGAGTTCAGCCTTTTGGGTCTAGCTGGATTTTGCGTCCTTTTATTGTTTCCAAACTAGACGATCTTACCATTCTAGTATTTAAAGTAAAACAAATATTATGTAAAATTTTCCATTTTATTTATATAATTTCGTAAGATTTTACGCTCTCCAAGCAGTGTATTTAATGTTAAACGAATTTATTCACTTCATGATACACTGAATCTCTTGCTCATTCGATAATTCGTTCGTGTTTTTGTCATTGAAGCGTAACATTATTATTGATATATAATTGCAAATTTTGATAAATTTATGTTCGGTGTAGTAAAATTTCTGTTTTAAGGTCTTTTTTGTCGTTAAACGATAATCGACTTGTTATTCTACATTATAAACCCAAAGTAACATTCTAATGGTTTCTTATTGTGTTATTGTCATTGTATAAGAACCATCCCCAACCTAAAAACAACTTAATTACGTTTGTGTTTTGGGTTCCTGGAGCACTGTTAAAAGATAAAAAGTTTAATATGAAATATTTACTTGTGTATAGTCTTATATCAAAGGAATCATTTGTGTTATAGGTAGAAGTAACAAGGGCTTAATTTGGGAAGCTTGTTACAAAAACAGTAGTCGATTTCAGCACTTTTGCCTGCACTGGTTGGCAAATAGATAGCCGATAGAATGATAAAGTCTGTTTAGCTGTAGCTAGTTGTTTACCCGACAACGGTAAAAGGTTTGCGAGTCCCTAGCGGCGCGGGCGCGCTTGTTTTCATTTCGTTATTTACTTTTAATTTGGCAGCAAGCGGATGATGCGGCGGGTGGGGGCGTGTCATGTGAATAATTGAGCCGACATACCGCCGGCCGAGTGTCAATCTCTCGGCGCGCCCGTCCGCGTCCTACCAACACGATCATCAACCGCAAATGCATAATTCACATTGCTACCTCATTGTTTATTAATTACTATTAATTAATATCTGCTCAACAAGGCAAATTAAGTTTTCCTAAATAATTCTTCCTCGATAAAAAAAAGCTCGCAAAGAAGTGCACTGCGCACTGTGTTAGTTAGTACTCGTTCGTTGCGGCTGAATTAATGGTCATATCAATATATGTAATTCGAATCGTTTTGAAATATCATTGGTCAAAAAATAATTGTCACATTTTTTATTACTAGAAATCTGATAAAAGATGTTAAGATGCATTAAGTATCTTTATTCAACTCTTCTACGTCGGTTTTTGTTTCTATTGCTACGGCGCAAGGAAAAGGCGTAGCGTGAATCGTATTTTGTAGTAATTTTCAGCGAAATGGGTTGTTACCGAAATAATTACCAAGTTCATTAAAAATGCTCGACTTGACATTGCCGTGGAAAAGAAAGTTAATTACGTTCGGTAGAATGACAGGCGAGCTGCCGAGACGGACTACTTCCTTAAATCTTTTGAATTGTGAAATAATTGATGCGATGGTATCGTAATGTTTGCCTTTGTTTATAAAACAAATAATTTGTCTTTTATCATTATTATGTAACGTTTTTTGTCAGACAGAAACGGAACAGTTGACCAGGTGACTCGTCATGATAGCTCTTATGTTGTCAGCTGATTACAGGTATATTCATATACCACTTAAGTGACATAAGTTCATAGTAAGAAATTCCATCATAACATCTCATACGTAAAGCATCATCTTATTTATATGCGTTGTATGCAAATGTAAGCCTTGCCTTCGAGGTCGGGGTGCGACGACGTGGTTCGCGTGCTGCGTTACATTAGGTCGCTGACTAGGAGTTCACGGGGGGTAGCTTATTGTCTCGCGTCTATTAATACCAGTGTTTATGGTAAATTAATTTTACGGCCCAGACTTCAGACTAGGTGGAACAGCCGCTGCGTGTGCCATTCGCGTACACAATATTATTTTTGTATTAATTGTATTGCATTGCGTTATACAACAAACAAAATTCATTCATATGGTGCTCCAATTGTCCAATGATTTAGTTGTGATCTATCCTTTTTCATCGAATCCAAACACATAAATGTGCCGTACGAATCGAATTTTTCTCAAGTTTTATCATTTCTTTGGCATATCTCTCTTGGGGACGTTCTTCTAAATTGGATTCAAGTTGAATCACGCATTTGTGTAGGACAGTTCTTTTTTTTTGTTTCGTTGTTTCCACTTATCTGGATGGATATGAATTTACCTTTTGAAAGTTTTTTAGTTGTATTGTTTTGGATAATCGAAGTTGTTATTACGATGGTTCTTGGCTCCAAACTATTTAGTGCGCTCATCTATTCAAGAAGCCGATAATTGTTTGAAAGTTGGTTTTGTTGTTAAGATGGAGTGTTTGAATTATTTAAAGAGGGGAGGGGTTCTAAAATTTGTCACGTGGCAAGAATCGTCGCGCCGCGTGCCATTTTCCAACTTTGTGGACCAATTTCGCCGTCCGCATTCATCGATGTTCTATTGTTTTATATTATTTACAACCAATGGCCCAAATTACGAAGTCTTACGTTCATTGGGTGTAAGTTTGGATATGGTTTCTTTGCTGTGTTTGTACATGACTTTACATAAGCTGGGTTTTAAAAAAATCTGAATATTGCAGAAAGAAATGAATAAAGCATCACATACTTCGTATTAATTTTATTGAGTTGAACATTAACGTGTGAAATGTGATTCTCAATGAGCAAATTACTATAATCATTGGCTGATAATAACGATCATAAGCTAAATTTTAAAATATCCTTATCCGAATGGCGAGAGGACTAGACTTTAGCATGGCGCCGGGTCAGATACAAAGTTCGATTCCCGTTCATGTCAATAAAATATGGAAAACGAACTTTTCTATATTGTGACGGGTCTAGGTGTTAAGCACCTTTGTTGTTTCTGATCTGTGTAACACAAGTGTTATAAGCCACATAACGTGGAATCTAAAACAGTATACATCTTTGTGATGCTCTGCAATATCAATCGAAATTACATAGTTACACTAGGAAAAGCTAGTACTGCGTTGTTCATCCAACATGCCATTTGAGCTTATTAAAAAATATATATTATTGTTTATTTCAATCACAAAACTTCGTTTGACAACTTTGTTGGTGGATAAGAAATTGATAACTTGCTTGAAGAAAAATGTTGTTAAAGACCTAAAACTCGTACCTATAAAGTTTTCCTATTCTTCGAAGTTTACCTATTAAAGAAATTTTTCATTTTACGGACTGACATAGAACGAATTGACATAGAAAGTCAGTTTGTCATGTGATTCTGTTTTTGTGAAAAGTTCGGGGTAATTATAAATCTTGTGTTTTGTCAAAGAGCTAGAATGAATTAGAGATACGATTCTACAAGACAATATTATCACATGAGCATATGATACTATACTCGGGTGATTAAAGTGACCTTCAGTGACAAACGCTTTTTCTTAAAACAACAACAAGAAGTAATATAACGGGTTTAAAATTAAAAGAACCAGTTATCGATGTAGCCTACAGTCGAGCGGAGAGTTCAGAAAGTAGGACGAAAGTAGTCTGCACAGGTTTGTGGATGGCGAGCGACCGCTGCAGCAACGGTGTTTGTTGATGAGTTGGTGGGCGGCGCGAGCGGGGCGCGGGCGGCGTCGCGGCACGGCGCGCGCCCGCCGGCAGGTGCGCCGCGCCAGTTCCGCGATCCTCGCCGCTCGGACGTCACGCGTCGCGCGACAGACATGTAGCTTTACTACACACGCGCATTCGTCTACCGCTCCAGTGTTGTGCTTCAGACACCCAGTGACAAGATATCGTTGGACCCATGGTGGTGCTAGAGGGCGGCGGCGCCCTTCTAGAGCCGGCGCTCGCGCTCGATGGTGCGGCTGCCGCGTGCCTTGAACGTGCTTATGCACAAGCGGATGTTTCACTTAAACTTTTACCTAAACGGTACATAAACTTGCATCAGTGGTTGTCGCCGGTTACTACCTCTGTCACAGCTGCGGCCGCTGCCGGGAAGGATCTCAAATTACAAATTGTAAGATTATCGTCCACACAATAATAATCTAGTACCTACGTTAAGTTTGTTTACTAACGAAATCAAGAATGCCAACAATGCATATGTATTAAAAATGCACATAACGGTTCTACAGGCATACATGCTTGTATTTCGTATAAACACTTGTAATCAGACTTTCCTTTTTACGAGCTTTTATTAACTGCACTTTTTTTCTTATTTAGTTTTACTTAGTTTAAATAACAAGTAAAAGCAATTTGCCGTTGTATTGTAAACGTACGTAAACATATTTTCGTTTAAGAATTAACCGTAAAAACAATGAAAATATATATTTGAAGTAAGTTTCTTTACTAAATCCATATTTTTGGAAATCCATAATACTTGCGTTTTTTGTGAAAGTTAAACGTACGTTACACATTTTTAAAAGCCTTTTTGAAATAGCAATCTTTCATTGCCTTTTATTGCGTTATGATAATAAAGTCATATGCAAACCTGATATCCTTTCAAATAGTATCTAAACGTAATAATAAATTCACAAACAGTTCGGGTTAGTCACTAGAAAAAAATTATGTAGATAAGATGTTGGCTCCGACTTCGTCCACATTATTTTATCATGATTAAAAGTTAAATGTTTGCAAATCTGGTATCTCATCTAACGTGCGACCAAATTTAATGCTAATCCATTAACACGTTACATTCATAAATTTACGCAGGATGTTAAAATGTTAGGATTTCAATTTTAAAGTTCGGTGTTAAGTCTTAATCAGACAAAGGCGTCTCTATTCATTTATGATATTTATTACCAGCAATTTACCAATCTACCAAAAAGAAAATGTTAAACCTTTTTTTTTCCTTTTGAAATATTAGCAAATTGAAATAAAAAAGAATCCCAATGACGATCGAAAAAATATAAACTTGAAATCATGACTCTCATGCGTCATAAAAGCTCCTAAACTAATCCGGTTTTGTACGGTTCTTTTAGATTGTACGTGTAAAATACGTCATTTAAAACGAAACTTATGTTTTGCGTGAATAATTTAAAAGGTATTTACCATGAAGTCAGTTAGTAGGTTGTGTTTTTGACTCGGGGTAGATTTTGCCGCGATTGCAACTTGTCTGCCTTTACGCGTGGTTCAGCCGCCCGCCGCCGCGGCCGCGCCGCCCGCCGCCGCCGTATCTCGCCGCCCGATCTACCTGCATTCATCGCTACACCCGGAAAAGCGCTAAATGTAGAGATATTCCTTACAACCGTCTCACCTAGCTTTTGAAACTTACACTCACAGGCTAAAAGTTACATTATACAAATTGAATCCGTCCTTTGTGTCTTCCTTCTATTCAAAGCAAACACTCTTTAATAAAAACCTGATAGCGTACATACGTACACATTTATAATGGACAGAAACTTCATTCTATTCAAAGCAAACGCTCTTTAATAATAACCTGATAGCGTATATGCGTGTACATTTTATAATGGACAGAAATTGGAACTGAATATTACTGGCAAATAGACGTTAGGTTAGATATTTAGGTATCTGAGAAGGGGGACTGTGTGCGTGCACCCGAGTCGCTTGCCGCAGCGCTCGTTTATTTGCGACTTCCTAGCTCTTTTGTTATGCTCTGTCGCCTATGTCTGCTTTGAAAAATTGTAATGCAGCGGTATTGTAGACGCGAGTTACCGCGATTGTGCGCACTGGCTGCAGTTACAACCAGTTGTACGTTGCGATTTATTCTTTCTGCGAATAGCCTTCTGTAGCATTTCCAGGTTAAGGAAAATATATCGAAGTCACCCCCTACTAACGATTACCAAATACGTAATATTATTTGTATGAACCCTTACGTTTGACACCTTCCATCGTGGGTTATTTGCATTTAACTTATGCTGTATGTATATTACGGCCCCAACACAACACAAAGACGTAGGCAAGGCGAGGGCGGAGCGTACGAGCTGCGGAATACATTAGCCGCCACCACCAGTGTCGGCGTCGGAACGCTCTAATATATTTCACTGGCGGTCATTTTCGACAATTAACCACATAAAATAAGTGAAATTATGCATGCGGCCGTCGACGGCGTATATCACGTCCAGTTACAGGGCACGATACCTACCTGTACATTCATTATTCAAAGAAATGTTTCGCCCGACCAACAGCGTGCGGAAGCGAGGGCTCTGTACCTGTGATTGATGGCGATCTCTTTATTTTTACTATTCTCATTGTGATTATGCAGTGTTTGCATAACCCATTCATTCATCACTGTTGACGATGACATTACGATAATTTGGCCACTTATTTGTTTTATTTTAGACTAACTGTTACCTGTGACATCGCCAGCGTGATTTCGGGATAAGTATATTATTCTATATGTTAATCTAGTATGTCATCTCTCTTCTTACAAAATTTCATCCAATAGTTTTAACGTGAAAGAGTAACAAACGTCCGTTCATTCTTTCAAATTTTCGCGTTTATAATATTAGTAGGAGTAGGATATAAGTAGGATTGTGTTAACATTATATCTGATGAAGATAAGACAACCGTGGTATTTAATGTTATGTGTAGTAAAGTTGAACAACGTGCATTCAACCCTCTAATACCTATACCCATATGTGTACAGAGCCTAAACGGCCCTCGTAAGCCTTCACATCGGACCTCTCAAAACGTCGGATTCATTTTCTCTTGCAATTTCCTACAATTTCCGGCCAGCGTTTGGTATACTGATGTGCAGGAAAATTATTTTCAGGTAAGTCTCATGTCAAAAATCCAACCTGTTCCTATTTAATGTTCATTTGAAAATGTACTGACTTTTTAATTAATAACTGTTTAAAGTTTAAAAGGATATTGAACCTCTTTTAGCATGCATTGTTTGTGTTATAAAAAAAGGGTTCCGAATGTCAAAAATGGCATCTAATAATCAATTTGAAATATAAAAGATGTATCGCTAATTTTCTTTGAAATAAACACAATTTGTAAATATTCAGTAAAATACGTATTTTATTGTGTAAACATGAGATCAAACAATAACCCACTTAAAAATTAACATCATACGCAATAAAAATTTGCGAGAGTTATTTCTTTTCGCGTTCGGTTCAATAATAAATTTCGAGAGTGTAGTATTATTCAGTAAATTTCTATTCACGTTTTGTCCCTGGTTTTAATGAACGATCAGGTCACTTATGTATTTGCTAAATTCCTTTGGATTCCGTTAGATGAACTTGACTGGGGCGTCTTCATTACGATTGTATAGGTACTAAATAGTGTAGAAATTGTCAGGTCTCCAATCTATTGAGCTTTCGTGATTCAAGTTCAAGCGCGAGATCAATGTCCTGGTGTGCAGACTGCCGTTACGCAACTCGCGAGGGAAGTCGATGCGCTTGCATGACTCGTGCGCAAGGCTCTGCGGCGCTCCCCTCCACTGAGATCTACCCACGACTCGCTAACAGCTGTTAATGAAGTCATGTAGGCGCGATGAACTCTTGTCATCAATTGTTTACTTGACAATTATTTTGCTGAAGATCAACGAACCGAAAATAAATGTCCACGATATTTCGTTAACGTTAACGTTAATTTCAAATTATAATTAAAGACATTATTATTACGATTTCTTGAATTGCTTAAAAAACTGATTTTATCGCTAGAAAATTTTTATATTTAAGAACTAATTTAATAATCAGCTAGGTTGAAACTATGGAACCAAAACTTGTTATAATTTTATAACTTAATAAATTGAAAACCTTTTTAATCGCTTAAATAGAAAATATCACAATTCACATGCGGTTTGTCCTTGGCAACTCGTATATATCGACTTATTATTCCACATACACGAGTCGCTGACAAACAATATAAACCTTTCGCGTGATTCAGTTGAACGTTCAGGGTAGGGCTCGTGCGTTTTAAAAATATATCAACCGAGTTGTTCAAAACATATGAATCTGAAACTGGTGACTATCAAGTACTTAGGTAATAGCCCGTGTATAAGCTGTGCTCATTCCTGTCGACATCACCTTGAGGTGTGTGTGAGTCAGCAGCCGGCACGCTCACCGGTTGACGGTAACAGATCAAGAATAGCTTGCGTTCTATTTAGGAGTCCTCTTCGTTTGTTTGCCAGCGAAATGTGTCATTGTTAACTAATTTAAGTAACAACTTGTGCCAGCTGTTACGACATACTGGTTCATAGGCGGTCATCGATATGCTCAATGCTCATTAATCCCGTAGTACATGTGCCGTATAATTGAACAGCTTTGTGAGTAAAAGCTGTTGTTTACACGACGGCTCCTCGATCGTCTCCTCGGTTTAAGTTCCGGGCCATGATGATCACATAAATCCTAGGTCGGATTCCCGGGCCAAGTATAGATTTTTCAGACAAAGCTCAGGTTTGTGATAACCAACCCGCAACACCACGTAAGCTAAGTGGTAATTAATTACCTAATTAATTGGCTTAAGCCAATTGTTGTAACAAAGGCCTGATTTCAATGATACAGTTCTCTTAGCCCTGCGGGGTAGGCCATTTAGTTATACTGACACTTACTTTTCCCAACACGGTCACGTATGAGGATGGTGTGCGCAGTTTTTGAATAACTGTAAACAAAACAAAATATTGCCACATTCGAGACCCAACCTTGACGATTACGAGCGACTTGATTCATGAGCTCCAGAAACAGTAAATTCATGTCTGTTTTGTTTTATGGCATTCCCGTAAGCCTAGAAGTTTTTGTAATTCACCTTCCTTTATTATCCCTGTTAGACATTTTACTAGAATGTAACATTGAATCAAACACGAACATGTTCGGACATTCTGTCCGCATCTTACTATTAACATTTTTCTTATAATCTCTTTCTGAATCTGTGGTGGTCATATTCACATTAGAGTGTAGTAAATGATATACGCTTTCGCTGGCTTCGCCGTTAGCTACTAAAGAGATTGCGATAAACCTACAACTGTCACTATTTTCTAACCTTTACCAATCATTGAGATAAACCATTATTAAAAAAGTTGCTGAAACAAAAGCTTTACTTTTTATACGTTTTTTCTCTTACAAATGTGTAATTTATATGCACGGAACTTTACAAACCATAACGAGCTCAATAATGAAACAGTTTTAATTTTTTAGCGAGGTGGGGTTATGTAATTATTAATTAATATGTGCACTGGTGGCTGTCATTCCAACGGGCTGCGACATTATCAGTGGAGAGCTGCGTAAACATCAGAATGTAAAACACGATACCGTTTAGCCAGTTAATTAATTGCCGTAACTGGGAAGCGAGCGCGGGGCGGTCGCCATCGGTGGATACGGCCTGCCCGACGGGCGAGCAGAGCGGCTCGCGGCAGTCGTCGCGAGCTCGTTACGGAAATAATGAGAACGACCCCGCGCAGCCACTGCACAAGTTGCTCCAGGCCCGCGCCTACTTCGATCTTTATTGTTACGCCGGACGTTTACGAGTTTAATTAACCTCCGATACCGCCTCTTCGACTCCCCCACTTTAATATTTAACCGATTGCACTTGTACCCGATACTACCATGCAAATAAACTAACACGGATAGCATGTTTATGGATTTTGTGGTGTAAAAATTAAATTTGACGAAGAAAGCTGCGGTGAAATGCTAAAATTTTATATGACGGTAGAACGTGGGTTCGCATAAGCAAAGCTTATTAGGTTAACTGACTAACAACTACACATGCAACCCATATGCTACGTACTGCGGTCCAGTCTAGTTTTTTTATATAGTCGATATCATAACGTTTGTTTCAGTGGCTTATTAACTTTTTGGGTTACCATTACATATTTCTTTTTATGTCATCAATACTGTTTTTGTTATATTATGTAAAAGTATAAATATGCGTCTATCACATCCTTTCGTCTCAGGTATTAATTGGCAAGCTGTGTCATGGATCGTCTTAGTTCGTTCCGTTCGGCACATGGGTTTTATTAGGGGTCGTGTGATTGAGCTAACCGACGAGACGTGTCACTTGATTTAATTAAGCACTGCTTTACCGCCTTCCTCCCGAGGTAACGCTTCAAGCCATATACCCGGTTAATTTCCAACAGTCTCATTCCACACGTGATTTATTTTGATATTGAACCAGTCTTATGACGCCTTCCGTAGCTAATATCCACTGACTTAACAATGTTTTAGAAGAGTTTATGTCTTTGTAAAATATAATCGCAAGATGTGTCATACAAATTACTAGTAGACAGGCTGCGTTGTCGGTAAGTTCCAAATAACTTAAAGCATTCTTAAACACTGAAGTAAAACCCGGCGTACCTTGCCTAGTTAACGAGACGATTTCTTTTGTAACAGCTGAGAAAAAGATTAAAATGAAGGCCAGGTGGAATTCTCTCAAATCCGCTAGTGATTGCATCGCTTAGCGGAGATAGTCGTGATATTTCAACCTCCAACTCTGAATTTAACAAATGGACTTCATTTGTTTGCTCTTGTGACCGACCCTCGTTTGCACCCTTTTCCTGTTGCATCTTTCAAATTTATTTTTCCTATAAAAGAGCTTTAAAAATCTCGTGCTAACCTTTCGTATTATGACTTGAAGTTACTTTTAATTTGTATATTATATAATATTATGTTTTTGGATATTTACTACAAAAATAATAAGTTGTATTAATATCCCACACCATTTTTTAGATGATCAAAATTTAGGATATCACATTTGCTATGTTAGGAAACCTATTTTTCTATTGTGCGAATAACTAGTCGGAAATAAAAATACACTTAATTAAATATACCATACAAGCTAGTACATACTGTAGCCACGGCCTAAAGGACTACACGTACAATCACTTCGTTAAAAATGCATCATCTCCAAAGCCACGTTTGTCGTTTGTACTTTTGGTGGACAGGTGAGTGATTTTATTTTCCAAGTTATAAGTTATTTTTGATGTTCTTTCCATAATTTCCATAACGATACTTTTCGTAAAAGAAAAATGTCCGGATAATTACCGATTTTTTTATAAATTTCGCTGTGGCGTCTAATGCGCGACTCGTGTTGGCCGTCATCACGCGTCGCGGGAGGAGTTCGTTATTAATTCACCGCATCTCAACTCTGCTTTTATTCGTTGCAAGACCTTTCCTGTTCGAAATCGCACTACCTTTTTTAGGAGGAACGTCGCCACTAGCATATGCAAAATTACCTCATTCTGGCTAGTGCCTAATTATGAATAATTGAGATTGCTAAAAATACAGTTAATTTTAAATTAATAATAGACACGCTCTGAATACGTTGTAACAGCATCATTTAGTATCAGCCTAATATAAACAGTACAATGCAATGGGACCTCTACAGGGGGTAAATAATTCAGAATGAAGTTATCGTTGCAACAACGGGTACTGGCTTTTAACCACCACGCTTACCTAATATGACACAAATCCGAGTTATATTGAAAAACCCGGGTTCGGACCTTAGAACACGGAGATTATACTTGGTACTTGACTCATTAGACCATCGAACCCTTATTGTGGGAGACTTTTGGTATAGTGCAGTTTAAAAAACAGTGCAATTTAAAATGCGTGTCCCGATAATTATGGCGCAGTACAATCGGCAATCACATGGTGGCCAAAAAGCGTCCACGCGATGTTGATTGTGACATTGTGCGGTGCGGGTGGGCATCGCGCTGTGCGAAGGGCGAGCGTCGCATCGCGGCTCACCCGCATTTGTGATGCAAATTGTAGCCCGACGCCGCGCGCTCCGCCGACGCCGCTGCGCCACGCGCCTCTGCACCTCGCGCCTTACCTGCTACAACCACTGTAATTATCCTGAAAAATATTCATTTGTCCACGACTAGTCTCTCATTATCATAATGCAGCGCTTCGTTCACTCCTCGCTTCAGATGTACATAGACAACTTACACCTACGGAGAAATGCTTTCCCCCTGTAAGGCGATATCTACAGGTAGAGCCCGTTAGTCTTAATCGCGGGAATTCAATAGCTAACAGAACTAGCTGCAAGAAGTCCGTGTGAAGTTTCGTGAGAACCTAGAATCGCTGGATACTCGACTAAACGTTATCATATTTCAAACGATTTCGCAAAACGAATAAACAAGAACGGAGGCAAGAAGCGTGCGGTGAAACCGAGTCAAAGCGTGGGTATTAGAAACGCTCCGATTACCACGCCGAGACGAGGTGCCGCCACCGCACGCGGCCTTTTACCATACCCTCACAGGGCGCCATTTCACGTTATGAATTTTTGTGCTATTGTTTACTGCCTCCCGTTTTCTCATCAACCTACCCGTGAATACTAGGTATTTTAAACGACAATTTTGCAAGTATTAGTAACTCGATTGTTGTATTTATTATTTGATAAAGTCGTTTACATATTTCATAAATACATAGTGTATTAAGTTTTGTACATTAACTTAATTTTTGAGTAGCTTTTTTGGTCGACGCCGTTTTGTATTCGTGTCTATAGAATGCATAGATACTAGGGTGCGTTTTTAGCGACCTAAGAAAAGGTATCTTTATAATTTTTGAATTGTGCTATTAAATTGTAGAGTTTTATGTTTCCGGAACGCTCAAATTATGCAGTCACATAATGCAGTCTATTCTATCAACAAAATTTTACTTGAATCATAAATGATAATTCAGATCCAAATGTTATCTCTTCAGATATTTACACCTTTTGTTGATTGATTTTTAAAATAGACTGGCAGCTATTAGTACCTATTCGGAACACTTCTGTACATAGTTAGTTCTATTGCGCACTAATTATATCCCTTTTTGAACGTTAGAAATACATAATCATCTCTACTCATATATTAAATATGTGCATTTCTTTGCACTCTTTAAATAAGTTTATATTTAAGTACTGGTAAACATAGGTTAGTTTTTTTTTCGGGATTATGCTATTATACTTCAGGTTTTTTGCACTTCAGGTAATATAAATTTTATGACAATCTGCCCGTGCATTACTTGCAGGAAAAAGTAACGAACGCACTTTCAATCTCCCTACTAATTACGATTAAAACGTAGAAAACATGTACCTACTTAAGATTACATGTAATTTAAAAAGTTAACCAAATTCTAACAAGAAGCAGTTGTTATAAGATTGCTGCCATCTAGAAGCTATATTTACTGATCATTTAAATTCTAGGAACTTATATTTATCAATAAAATAATCTTATAATGTTTTTTATGCAATATGTGTTCTGTAATTGGGGTACATAAAAAAATAATAGTTTATTTCACGCATGCAGCACATCAAAAAAAACTACTGTAGTACGATATTACAAATACAAATACTTTTTATCGTTATCACAGGTCAGGGTACATACAGGTGTTAACAAAATTATTATAGTTTCGCTATGATAAGCCAAATGGCATACGACTATTATTATTGTTCAATATGAACAAGTTCACTTTTAACTAGTGTCATTCTAATT
The DNA here is from genome assembly GCA_037074685.1 of Glyphodes pyloalis. Lineage (NCBI taxonomy): Eukaryota > Metazoa > Arthropoda > Insecta > Lepidoptera > Crambidae > Glyphodes > Glyphodes pyloalis. The sequence goes on along the minus strand of JAYKKO010000030.1, from coordinate 7,065,582 downwards.
AAATTAATTTACATGTCAAAGTCCATAAGATATTCATTAATATTATAGTAACACTTATCCACTAAAAAAATATACAATAGTTATTATAGTTCTCTAGTCCACGAAATAGATGGCACAATGTCCAAAGTACAGGCCGACATGCTGTTGACTGTACTCTGCAGACATCTTTGTCAGTATCTGAAGAATAGTTACCAAATTGAGAAAAGTCGTCTTTATTTTGTTTATTTAATACCTAGAATTCGATTTAACATTTTCCGAAACTTATTTTGTAGTAAAAATGTTTAACTACCTCTTACGATTATTTTACGTCCTAATTTGTAATCGATAGTTGAATTTAAGTTATCCAAGTACTGCTTGCACTGCTATAAGTTCGGGCGCACAATTTGATTGACTTTCCTAAAAACTTATCAAGTTTCCTCACGTCGGTATTTGAAATGAATCCTGGATGATCTTAGAACCTCGTAACCGTAAAAGTCCCAGGTCTTTAGTTGTAAAAGTAGCTTCTTGTGGGCCAGGTCCAATAAGAAAAAAAAAAACTGTAAACATAAAATTTTGACTATTTCGGCGTGAGGCGTAGGTTTGGTTGGCATATGAAAGGAAAGGTGATAAGGCTTCGTTGTCGCAGCACGGTCACTGGTACCGCTGCTGCCTGCTTGACCGCGTTCCACTAACGGTATACACTCAGAAGTATTTCTCTGGCGCGTGGCACACTTCGTGCGTACATTCACCTCTACCATCTTGTTGTCTTCGCACTATATAGCGGCACAATCCCTTCTCGTTGCAGAACTAAACTTATACGATAATTATTATACGGTGATGCATACTAAACTTTCACCGAGCGCAGTGATTGTTACTACTCTGTGACAACTCCCTGCACGTACCAGTGCTAGTAATTTAAGAAAACTAGGCCAGCTAGGCGTTGTATTGACAAGAAATCCGGTAAAATCTTATTAATCAAAGATTAATCATTCACATTTAATTTAAATTTCTGTCCCATCAAATTAAGACTTAGTGTAATCATGCCCTCATTATCTTAATTCCAATACAATATGTTTTAATCGTGAAAAAAACGCAACAATTTTAATTCGACAAGTCATTAATTTCATGCTTCATACATGCAAATAAGATTCTTAAAACCATAAAGAAACTGGATTCGATGAATTCGGATCATAGTACCGTTAGAGGTCGACGCACTTCACGCTTGTTAAGTAAAAGCTAACAGTTTTCTAAAAAAGATTCGCGATACTGAGTCTAACTATCGTGTCATCATCGTATTAACTTACGAAATATTTAACACAAATCTCAGCCACTTTGAAAATAGACAATACGTTCAATATATTTCCTTTTCTAAAATAAAGTGTGTAAAAAACCAAAGTAATTGTAATGTGTACTTTTTCCATTTGCATGCTTTTTACCCTTTTTTTATAGGTGCAAATCAAATGCGTTCTTTTTGAGAAAATCCAAAATATGATAATAAGAATTAGGAAAGCCATTTCGCTAGCCCTCTATCCCGTCAAGCAACATAATTAGATTTACTTTGCTTGTTCTCCTTTTATTTATTTTCTGAAAATGAGATTTTCATAATGGCTTTCCATGGAAATAATTTCGGATTTTAACAAGAATCTTGCCCCAATTTGGTATGGTTTCCTAAATTATTTTAGTGCATATGGGTAGACAGAAGAGGTAATATAAATAGCAGTAAACGCTCGGGGCTCGTTTCGCTAGGGGTCCAGTTAGTGCGAAATTGGAGCGAAGGTGCGACCCAGGCCCTAACGCGCCACTTCATTACCCGGCCTCATTACCCACGCGTCTTGCGACTCTGTCTACACCACGAAGGGAAATTGCACACTACAGCATAACTCAAAACAACTTCACGAAATTCTGTATACAATTAAAAAGTCATACCTATAGCCAATATTCCATCAAAGCGTCAACACTTCGGCAAGTAGTCCAACCTAATATTATTATTATCCCCTTTTTTATAAATCGCCGAAATAACCGAAATTAAAGTGTATGAAGGTAAATTTATTGGTTTTAGAAAAATTATTTCTCTGCAGGCATGAACCGCGCTCGGCTATTGCGTGCGTGTTATTACTTCGTTTCCATTGCCCTGTAATATATTCACATTTTCACCACTTTCGCATCTTAAATGTTTCGTTTTTCTTCCCTTTATTTTCAACTGTAATACTAAAACGCTATATGGGTGGACATGTAGCTGTTACTTGTATTTGTTACTTATGATCTTGGCATGTAGGTACTAGGTATGTATATTTGTGATAATTCTTTATCGTTGTCCACGTATTCAAAATTTGGTTCTAGCAGAGTTTTATGTATGTGCATACAAACCGGGATTCTAAATAAGGGGGTGCCGCCGCATATTGCTTCCTTCAGCAAGGTATCCTAAATATTGAAATTCTGCAAATTACCCAGCTCGTCTGCCAAATCTCTTCTGTATCTTGTGTCATTTAACAACAAATGTCTTGGCCACAAGCCAATGTAATATGCTGATAAATAACTTTTATGTACCCTAATTATAAACATGTTACCTGCGGTGAATCAATTTGCTTTGAAACGCTATAACTTACCGTAGAGCGACAGTTTTATTGTATCTTCATCACCGGGCAAGGCAAATAGACTAGATACCTATCCCTGTACGTAAAGAGAATACAGATGAAGATGGATTCAAAGTGTTGTCATATACTCTCACCTTGGCCGCTTGACCAACTGGTTGTGTCACAGGTGCATTACGTCCTGATTTAGAACCATTACCATGCCAATCATTAAGTGACTGCCTCACCGAAATTAGGATCAAGTATTGGTTGCAAAACTTTCAGAACTATCATCACACAACCGTGTGTACACCGCCCGTCACGAATAACATAGTATGGCAATCATAATTAAATAAAAAATAAATAAATAACTAGTGCACTGATCTATAAACGTGTGGGTCCGTAATTACTAAAGGCTTATTATGACTCATAAGAAGAATCCACTGCGTTACTGATTCAAAACATAACGTTACCTTTGCATTTAATGTAATAATAGTTCTTGAATTAATTTATTGTGCTCAATAAGTTGTCCAAAAAAGTATAATATTTAAAATTACGACTAAAACGTCCGCAGTTCTAATTCGTCCGTTTTATGTCACAAACATTACGTACACTAATATTATAAAATGAAGATATAGTTTCTATTTGTGTTGTTAATTATTTCTAACTATGAAACAAAGTACAATAAATGTTTTGTATTCTATATTAGGTCGATTAATGTCCTAAAAAAATACACAAAAAAATAAAAATATCGTTTACGTGGCTACATAAAATATTTTGTTGACTGTGGGCAGCAATCCCTTCAAATCTCTTCTATGATGTATATCTCGAATATAAACCTAGTTACTATTCAGAAGATGTCGACATTAGCATAGCGCAAAACCGTTTGCACGCTTTCTATCCTTTAAATTGCCATTTCGGGTAGAAAAAGGACACACTAAATATGGTATGATTTTCCTCACTCACTGCGGGCGATTTATGGCACTTTCTGATACATTAAAAACGTTTGTCTAAAAAACGAATATACCGTAGAAAATCAACCCAAAGGGTAAGTCGGCTATTAGGGTGCGACAGCTAGGTGTGGTATCGAAGCCGTCGACGATGCCGTGATGTGTTGTTTTTATTTTACGACTGGGGTGCGACCGGCGCGGGCGCGCCTGCTAATTTTGATAAAAGCATCGTCCGGCCGCGCCCGTTCGCCACTATCACCGCTGCGACCAATAAATACACATCTATATCCCTCTAGACTGAACCAACCGCACCGTCCATTTCTTACTTGCACGCGTGGCTTATACGCTGCACTAGTTGGAAACTTATTGATAGATCTACTAATACGTGTTTATAAGTTAAGCTTTTCATTTTAGTATTGCTTAGGGTTAAGTTTCGTTTTATAAATAAATACCAATTGGCAATACAATAAAAGATTAGAAATCCTTATGACTACGTATTACTATATATATTTTTTTGAAGATTTATTTTTTTAAAGTTTTATATTCACCAACCAAATCTAGCCCTTTACGAAGATAGGTGCTAACTTTAAGTCGGATAATTCAACCCAAATGCGATATTGGCATTTGTAAGTGTCTATATAATTATCTTAATTTTAATTTAATATTATGTCAAGACTAAAACTAAGTTGTAATTCTGGCAGGGCGTGGGTGACGTGGGCGTGGCTTCGCTCCGCCCAACTTGGGCCCGCCCTCGCCCTTTGCCACCTTTTTCGCTGAAAATCTGTAAACGCTCTTTCGTGTTCGTAGGTATTCAATCAACAACTTAATTAGAAACAGGGAGCTATTCTCAAAATTTACGAAGAACTTTATGCTAAGAAATTACAAACCAGTCAGAATAAGAGACTATGTATCCATAACCGTTACTACATGCTAGATAAAACGATAAAGAAATTCAATTATTTATTTATATTACACTAAAAGATAGACCCCACTTGATTTCTAATTCTAGGGTCGGCTGTATGCATAAAAGATTAGTGCTATAGCAGTGCTTCAAATATTCAATCTTAGGTACATATTTGCTTTATTCAAAAAATAACATATACCTTGAAATGGATTTGTATTTTACCGAAAACAGAATACACATCACATCTATGATACCAGGATGATATTATTGTTTTCGACGCCGGATTCACTGAAAATTGCTTTGTTGAAATTTATTTCATTTAGCGGTTGATAGGGAAAGAGATGAGCATCGTCGGGGTCACAGCCCGCGGGGCAGATAAACTCGTTAGAGCAAGATACGCCAACCACGGGCGGCGGCTGAGCACGCGACAGCCCTGGATATCCCTGTAATCTCGTTGCGACTCCCAGCCCCGTCGATTCCGATTCTCTTCAAATTACCTTTTGTACTCGATCGACAATCTAATTCGCTACCATCTAAAATGTTTTTCTCTCAATTTACTGAACTTAAACCGGTTTGGCAAACAACTACACTCGAAAGACTTGGGCCGCGGGTTTGGAAGCAGCACGTAGCACCTCGCCGTCACTAAAAGCTTCTTGTTGACGTAGCGTTCGATTCAAGAGGCGCAGCTACGTTATGTCCTTGTAATTGATTGCTTTGTCGCGTAATTTGTTTGTTGACGCCGAGCGAAGCGTACGATCCTCGCGGGAGCATCGTGGCGCTCGTTCTTTCGTCATAGTCTTCGTAAATAATAAATACATCATCCGCCGAGGGCGACTAGTACCGTGCGCGGTGTGCCCGGCCGCTCCGTGACTCGGCATCTAGACGCTTCTGTTACCGTTGATGGATTGTGCTGCACTATTGCTGGACTTGTACTTACATGCATTTAAAATTACCTAACTCACTACCGTGCCCGGATATGAAATAAAAGCTTCCCTTGATAATAAGATAGGAAAATGCAAAAAATGGCATTATTCTCGAAGACAATTAAATGTGAAATCAAATGCCAAAGCACAGTAGTAGCAAGCAGGTAAATGATTGGATCGAGCGGAGAACGGGTGCGCGTTCCTTCACTAATAACCTCGTAATTGGTATCGAAGCTCGCCGCCGCCGGATTACTGGGCGTCTAATTGAATGCGAGACGTTTCCTTGCCGTTAGTAGCATCTTCCAGCTCAGCTCCGCCGCACCGCACACGGCGACTTAATTTTGTTGCGGTCAAGTTGCTCTGTTTTGCGCACGTGCGCAGGCTCCGGGCGCGCTAATCCAGCACCGCACATTACACCACAATTACTCGGGCTCGATGAATTAAATTGCCGTGGAAGCGGGAGCGGGTCACCACGGAGATCAAACGCGACACCCCGACGACGAGTGAGGAGATTTTAGAGTTGCCCGCCTCTAAAGTTACGACATTAGATAATCATTTCGTGTCAATTAGCTAATGAAAAATAAAATAGGCCCGGGGAGTGGTGGAGCGCTCTGTAATTAAAATTACGATGATGGTTTGTTGGCATCTGTTTCAGTCTTGCACTCAATATCGCAATAAAATTTAATTAAATGTACTTCAAGCGTTATAAAATATAAAGTCAACTAATTGATTAAACGAAGTGCATGAACTGTTATAATATTCGAGAATAGATCTGTTAAATACTAGACAAAGTCTGTTAAATGAAACACCCTGACTGCTTTTCATTCTTTCCGAGATAAAATTATAATATTTTTGTTAAATAAAAAAAATGTTTAAGTAGAATATATTAAATAAACTTCCAGTAAAGTTGGGTTATCCAATTATTCTTTGAATCTGTAGTAATGTAATTTAGTCTTTCAACAACATGCAATATTTTTCATGGGCCACGTGAGGCTATTCGTTTGAAAGTTTGCAGAGGCCTGCGATTTGTGTTGCATAAACAAGGCAAAGCTAACATGTAGGTAATTCGGTTTGTGATGAATCAGTGTTAGGTGGGTATACTGGTGGCGCGGCAATAGACGCGCCGGCACGCTCCACGCTCAGCGGCTCATGCTCACGATGTGTACAGATCTCGCGCGCACTCCCGCCCTGGACCGCCGCCAACCAATTTCAACAGGTAGATAGAGTCCGCGCGTTACTAATGACATCACACACCATACGCTTACACTGATTCACTTCATTCAAAATACTCGTGTGTCGAGAATAAAGTATTTCGGCCAAACTTATGTAACACCGTTGTTTTGATTATCGCGCTATTTTTGTTTTTCAAACACAATAAAGCGTACTATCGTATTGGGCGACATCCATTCATTTAATATATTTATTAAATTTGTCCCTCTCTTAACGATTGAAGTAAGATAACTGAGTGCACGAAATATTGCTTTGTTTTACCAGTACTGTTAAATGAAAACTGCATACCTAAACTGTGTAATGAGAGGACGATAAATAGTAAATAGATAGCCAGCAGCGGCAGATGCGGCGGACAGCACGAGCGGCTTGTTATTAACTTTTTAAACGATTGCGTTAATTAGCTGCCGCGTAAGGCAACCCTCGAGCTGTGTCCACCGCTGAAAAACAATAAACGAAACATTCAGCTATTAATTAAAACGCTACGTGACTCTGCGCGTGTGGATCGTGCAGATCACAAAAAATCTTTTTTAATTAATAACATTTTTGCACATTAACACAACTCAGGCCAGATATTGATTTTATTAAAACCTTACAAAGTCAATGTTCCTAAAGTGCCACTAGACTTTTAACTAAGGCTTGGCTGAAAATGCCATTACTGCCAGAAAAAGAAATATATCATGAAATTTGATTTCATCGATCATTGGGCCGTGTTCTATAGTTTTCCAAGGATTCTTTCTGATAATATAGTTTACTACTGGCCCGCCGCACGTGTACTATCCCAGTTTTTTTTTTTTCATATTTTCCTCTGATTCTTCGCTCCTATTGGTCGCGGCGTTATATTATGTAGCCGAAATCCTATTTTCATAAATGGACGAAACAGTAGTTTCTGAGATTATTAGCGATATTAAACAAACAAACAACTCTTCAGTTTTATAATATTAGTATAGATGTTCGTTTTTATACGGTTAAATAGCAAGCAGTGAATAAGACAATTTACTTGACACTTTATGACCATTTTAATGCGGTTCACTTTTAAGATTATTCTATCTACCACATAAATAGAAATTAAAAATTAGTATATTTAAATATCATATTTATTACACAGACGAATAATATTAGTGATCGACTACTGGGCTACGCGTCCTCTTCAACTACCTCCCTCCGAATGTCCCAACTGATTGTATTAAGTATTTTCAGTCAAAATATTTCGAAATAAAGTTTGAACGTTTTTTCTTTGTTACAGCAATTATTCCGGTCACAGCAAGCGGCGGCAGCGGGCGGCCAGGCGGCAGCAGCGCAATTACAATTGTTACAACAACAGCAACAACAACAATTCCAATTACAACAACAGTTGGCCGCCCAACAGGCCTTCACACAGGCACCGTATGTCATCAACGCCGGGCAAGAGGGTGCGCCCTACGTTAGCGCATTGATAGCAGGAGTGCCCCCATATTATGGAGTGGCCGCTCCGTGGGGCGTGTACCCCGGGCTGGTGGCGCAGCCGGCGCAGCAACAAGCGCAACAGCCGAGAAGGCCGCTGACACCCCAGCAGGGGGAGCAGCAGGTGAATGGACAGGGCCAGTACGTGATACCGTATTACGATCCCGGATCGCTGGTGATGGGCGGGCGCAACGGCACGCCGCTCAGGCTAGTGTCGCCGGGTGGCGTGCTCGCGCCGCGTCAGTACCAGCCCGCGCCCGCGCACCCCGCCGCCTCGGCCGCGCCGCCCGCCGCGCAGCAGCCGCAGCCGCAGCAGCCACAGCCTGGTGAGTGAGACTACGCGCATGCACGCTCACCTCTACCGCTAATACCACCACATCACTTTACCCCAGAACCTGTTTTACAAATTGTTACTAAACTCCTAATGTTGCTACTAAAATGTAAACAAGACACATACAATAATAACTTTTAAATTAACGGTACGAAGTTCACTTTACAATGGCTTCAATGTAAGCCATGCATCTTTTTAAACCATGGTTAGTGATCGTCGGGAATATTACAGTTCGTGAAGGCAACCCGAGATGGTAAATAAACATCCCTGTTTATATTTTATACCTTAATCTATAAAATATAATAGGCATGGGCCTAATAGGATGGCCTTATTAATGCAATGACAAACATCAATGCACAACTCAAACCAAATGTATTGTCCTGAAATTTTAAACGCAGGTATTTTTAAAACTAAATGATTACGTAATGTATATCGACCTGATCTGATGAACCCAACGTAAGTGGCTAAAACATTTCTCTTATGCCATACCACAATAAATATGTACTTCAAACCTTAATATTTTATAGATACAAATAATATTAGTCAGTCACAGAAAATCTAAAAATTAAATGTTCATCACATGAATAATGGTGGTCGCACTTGGTTTGGATCGGACTTGCTAGCTACCACATAGGACAGCTAGGCAATTCCTTTTCACATAGAATAAGGTATATAACAGTTATGATGGTCTCATCCTGAAATGAAAGATTTTGACAATTTTTTTTTTGACGCGACTCGTGTAATATGATATTAATGTCTTAAATAAAATTATGCTTCATTTAAATAATCTATATTTATCGCCGAAATGTATACATAATTTAAGAAATAATAGTTAACCAAACTGGATCATTAATTTTTGTTATGTTTGAAATTGGCAAGACAAAGTTTGTAAATAAAAATGTAAAAAAGAATATCCGGATCGTACGCATGAGAAGTACGACAAATTGTTTCATAAGACTTTCTAGAAAGTTGTTAGGAATATTCGCATCCTCTAATATTCCCGCCGACAGCCTACCTCTAATCATGGCCAAGTAAATGATGTAATATAAAAGGGGTGTAATAGTGAATATGAATATTTTAAACATAAAAAAATACCATATACCCTTGAAAAGAAAATTTAGTACCACATTCTAGTGCTATATTAGTTTGATACTGAATTATATTACTAGTGCAGTGAGTTGTGTGTGACAATATTATTACCTACATTGTATATATAAATAGACCTAAAATATTATATCTTTGGAACGTAGGAAAGTATTAGTGTCGTCAAAAATGCTGCATGGAGTTCTTTGATACTGCTTTCATACAGATTACTCTAAAATGGAACATACATTATTAAACTGCTATTGAATACATTTTTCATATAAGTTTTATACTTTTGGCATAAAATAAATTTCTGTAGATTTCGTTTTGTTGTTACTAATAATTTTAAGATTTAAATATAGTACATATTTCGTCGCATGTCTCTTGTTTTCACTCTAGCAGGAAATCTGACAATAATGACGCGCAAAGTATTGAATCAAATCTTTACCTTGTTACAATTAAATTGTATATGCTTAAAATGTAGGTATGAACTTATAGCAGGTAGCATTATTCAATTAATATATTATTAGAGACAAGTCTTTTGTAAATATAATGAAATTTATTTAATACGTTTCAAGTAAATGTGTTAGTTAACTCTTCCTTTAAATCCCACACAATCAAAGATTTCAAATACATGTGTAAGGTGCCTACATGTTACGTAATAAATCCTGTAGTGCAGATGAACAACAAGCTAATTCAAATATTTAAAGTGCATAGCGGCATAGGTGGCTGGAGAGAATGCAAACATTTGCAATTCGAGGTAAAATATCCAGGAATATTTATTGTAGGTATGCCTATCATTCACTCCCATTTTACATATGTGACTTATCTATTTGGTTTTAAGTTACTAAAACTTTTATAAAACTTCTACCATTGAAGCAAATGTGCGGTTACAGTTATTTAAGAGCAGCGTTTTCCAAAATAGGTACTGTTGAAAGCCTTGAACGAAAAATTAACAACATAACATTCGTTTGTTCGTAAGTATTTTTACAACGTTTTGACAGGTAGTTTTAACCTTTAATTAGGCGCGCCAATAAAATAACATTGTTAGTCGCGCGGGGTCTGTAGTTACCCCAAATTGATAGGTATGTAATAAGAAACATTTAAATTAGTAATCAACTTTAATTGTTTTTATTCTACTTATTTCTTATTAAACTTTTAGCGAAATACGAAAATATCTTTATAAGATGTTTAAAACAGTATAGAAATATGTTTTTCGTAAGTACTACAGTAATTCAACAATTATCACAAATTTTCGTTGTGTTATCGCCACAGATAAATTTGTTACACTTATTACACTTTGCGGTCGTTTTTCTGTCGCCTTTTCGTGGACATATGTAGCACCTTCCTCTTTTTAGTGAATGCAACCCAGTGTTAGATGTTGAAGGAGTCGCAACTTCAGGTTCAGACAATCGCTTTTTCAAAACACTAGGCGGAATTATTGCTCGCGCTAATCTATGTGCTTTTACTAATTCTGTTGCTAATAATTTCAGAATTGATTGATTGGCTCTTCAGTATAACTTAATTCTAAATCTAATTCATGCTCTGACTCCAAAAGTGTATCTGCGTCTCCTTCCAAACACAACTCATCGTCAGTCTCATCGAAAGCTTCTTCTTCATCTTCAAAAATCGCACTTATTTGTTCTGGTCGACTCTGCTTATTTCGGGCCATAATGAAATAATTCTGTGAAAGATAAATACTGTTAAAAAACTTAATAAACTAAACAAGTCGCCGTAGTTTATAGGCATAGAGAAAGAAACAAAACGTAATAGCTGGTGTCTATCAAGCAAACACATTAAAAACACAATTTTGTATTTTATATAACTCTTTAATTGTGTAAAGAATTGAGATTAACGTTATATATTTTTGTGATTGACAGTAAGAGGTGAAAAAAATGCTTTAAATCATAATATAATAATATTTACTTACCTAAATTTGAACTACACTATAAGTCGCGCGGGGTCGCCGCGACCCCAAACCCCTCCGAGCAGCACGTGTGTTCAGCTCCGTGGCGCGAGCGACACTCATTCGAGGGGGGGCTAGAAAGTTAGGAAGCTAGCAAGAAATTCGGGTTGCCAGCGTTAATAGGTAAAAAAATAAACTAACTTGAAGATCACTTGGGGTCGCGGCGACCCCGCGCGCCTAATTAAAGGTTAAGAGTTCTATAACTTGGGATTCGGTAGAAGATAAGGAAAGGCATAATCGAGTCCATATATTGTTTTTTATTTATGATTTCCTGAAACGTATATAAATTTGGTGTAGAAGTTCAATAGTGAGTGTTAAACAAAATAATCTATAAAGTGGATCGCATTCAAACGCGCATCGACTGTTAAGCCACTTGGTCACGTGAACAATTTGCTTCGGACCCGATTGTGTCTTAAAACGTGCATAAACAGATAATTGGCATCCATGGAATCCTCGGAATGCAATAGTGAACGTGGTCTCTGAATCCGGTGAATCGTGGTATCACCATGAACACATCTTATTTTCTACAAAAAAAAATATCTAAATCGTTTCATGAACAACGCAGTTATCGGCGAACACACACATTATAAAACTGAGAAACCATATTTTTTCAAAAAAAAAAGAAGAATAAGTTCTATAAGTGTGAACATCTATTTTTTAATATTGCTATAAGCTTTTGTTGCGGTCTATTGCAATCGCGTAATAATCGTGCCGTCTCGGAAATGTTTTCGTTCACTCATAATATTCAATTTAAAACTTTAATCTTGCTAATTTTCCAAAAAAGTAGAACATATTTTTTATTATATGAAAAGTTCCATACGGACGGAACATTTGTAGAGAAGACTAGTTATGTTTGGACAATTATTTAGGAGGTCATAAGAAGGTTATATTTCGAGGCTGACAACATAAGTTTTGAATTAATTTGAACTTTGATTTTATTATTATGGCATTCCGTAATTACGAAACTGGCAAACATTTCTTTATTTGTTACGGGGAAAATCAAAATAGCGAGAGTTACCTATGTGGTAAAATCATAACATTTTATGAAACTAATGAAATCAAAAAATGAAATCAAAAATTATATAGAGATTCATACCTGAAGAAAATTTCCCCATCCCGTTTCATATTAGGGGTTCAGTCAAACGGGGGCTATATCCGCCACGTTTGTCTAAAGTAGGGTTTGCAATCCCACTTAGATTTGTAAATAGAAATTTGAGATTTAAAAAAATCCGAAATCCAGTATAAACAACCATGTAACAATGCTATGTTCTTAACTTGCTTTCGATTACACGCACAGTTATGACATAAAATCTTGAACTAAAAAGTGAATATATTTCAATTCATTTGCATTATTTTTCGGATATTTTGAATGCACTACACAAACCGACTTGATTAAATTTTATTTCGTAAAATTCTAAAATTAATTAGTGATTTAATAAATAATAAGTGAGTGCGACTTAATGCAATTTTCTTTTAGACCTTTTTATTCCAATTGATAATTATTTACTATATACTATGATGTATTTATTACAATATCATTGTTTGTGTTATCAAAAGATTATTAAATATATATAAAATATTTTAAAATGATAAACGTACAACAGCACGGATTCGCAGGGCTAATATTAACCTGGGATTCCGCGAGATTGATTGCTGGGATTCCTTTTTATTTTGTTATTTATAGTCGAGAAAAAAAAAAACCTATTTATCTAAATATTTACGTTAATAATAAAACACTTGTTCAATTTTAGGCGCCTTTGACAGAATAACATTGAAACTTCCAATAGGATTAACCTTTCTTTTATCAAATTAATTTGTAATGACTTTCTTGATTTAAACAGTATACTTAAATTGTTGTCCAAGGGTTTACTAAATCAGCCCTATATTGTTTGAAACTGTTTAATTACATACGCGGTGCAAGTGGTTTATTTTATGAATAGGTTTATAAAATGAGTTAGGCATTTTGTCTTTTTAAAATTCAACAACAATTATCCTTTATAATAACATAATAGTTATGGTTTTATCTTTTTTTTTGTAAATATACAATACACATAACAAGTTTTAGTTTAAGATTGTTTAAATTACCGTTCTTACTACTATCACTATGTACATATTGGATTAATGCTTGATTTGACTGCTGACGGAAATCTATTTTTTTTATAGTTTAATAAAATAAATCATTATTTCCACCTGTCATTATGTACGAGAAAACAGGACTAATATCTAATTATGTTTCAAACGGTAAACGTAATACACATTAATGTGAAGGCACCTGCACATGAGGCTGAATGATTTGCATAACATACTGTACATGTGTACATTTCGCGTACTCTATAATTTTGTACATAGACGCATTCCCGTCGTGAAATTGTGTAATTCAAGGTCGTCTCGGGTCTTGTACAGAAGTAGAGTTGCGTCTGGTGGAACGCTCTCGTGTCGTTCGGGGATCACCGAGTAGTGTGCACAGAGCGGAGTGTGGAGCGCGGAGGTATGTCCTGTTGCAGGCGGCGCAGGGTGCGCGGGCGGCACGCGGCGCGACTCGCTGGAGTTCGGCGGCGGAGGGCCGGCGGCGGCGCTGCAGGAGTACGCGCGCAAGTGGGGCCCCTCGCCGCTGTCGCCGCCGCTGGGCGCCGCGCTCGGGCCCGTCGGCCTGCGGCCCGTGTCCGCCGCGCCCGGCGCCGAGACCGCCAAGTACAGGTGCACACCCACACACCACACAAGTCGTCACACCACGACATTCGCGTACCACGGCTGGTTTATTGCTTTACGCACAGACATGTTTCGTGTCAAGGCTCTTTGAAATCTCATCATGGATTAGCTAATCAGTAATGGAGAAAATAATATCAAATGCTTAGAATTTACAACACCTACCTCAAACATCTTTGCTTTGTATGATTTATTCATAATTTGTTAACTTAAAATAACTTGAAAATATTTATCGGCCTCAGTCATTTTTATTAGGTACTGAAGTTGGGTCCCGTGGTAACAATATTTTTAATGCCTTTATATGATTAAAGTCTGGTATGGATTTCTGTGGGTTCCCACTAAAGCAGGCGCAAAGCGTTCAAACTACGAAGCGCTACATTAATTAAAGATTTTGATAATCATCAAAAAATTGCATTACTTACCAATATATGTCAATCAAATTTAATATATGCTGGGTTATGCAAATATGTTCTAAGAGGTAGATACTTACCGGTTCATTGTGACGAAAGATCAATAACGTGTTTTTGAACTTTAACAAAATCAACTTAGAAACGACAGTAACTAAATAATCCATTTTTTTATTTGCTTACATCTATTTGGTCAAGCGTTATTTAAAACAAAGACAGCAAAGATTACCGAGATTGGACGAGTTCTAGTCAAAACCTATAAATTATGTTTTTTAAAAATCATCATTTTAAAATAAACAAGACGAATATTCGCCCTGAATCCGTGTATGTAACTACAATAAACTTTGCGAAGTTTATTTAGGCTCTTGGTTGCAGTTTACTAAGCTCGAATGGCTGACTATATGCAAACGAACCATTACGTATGCGCGCGAATGTTGTGGTCAGTGCGACACTGTACATTGTAAATATTTTGTAAACCACTGTTATGTACAACGAGATTTATACTAATATTGTACAGTATCAACAATTTTGGCATGACCGTAAACGTTTTTGTTCATTTATTATTACTTTAAATACCTTTTTCTGCTTTTTCCAGCTACACATTCTTGACATTGCCTTTTATATGCTTTTCAGAGCTGTAAGCAGTTTAGCCCAAGGACTCACAAGCAATGGAATGTTCGGCTCGTCATCATCATTACTCAGCAAACTTAGTGGAGTGGGCACCATCTCAGGTAACTAATGCCAGCAATCACAATTAATCTTATTCAACATATTATTTATTTTCAGATGATAAATTGTACATAGTTAATTGTAAATATGTATCATAAAATATAGTTAACATCGACGTCTTGTAAATATTGTGAAGATAATTTGTGTGAAACGTGTTATATCCGTGATAAACGTTCATTCTATCGTTCAACAGATGTCCATCTGTTTTTATTTTGTAGCGTGCGCTGCTGTCGTTGCTGCATTAATTCAATATATCGAAATTTATTTTTACACGGGAATCATACCCGTTTCAGGGTCAATGTATTCCAGCAAAGAACCTTAATGTACCTCCTCTAATCAATACCATTCGTAAACTGGCTGCCGAAACTTAGAGGCATTAATTTGTATTTGCAGAATTAGTAGGCGGCGGCGTGAGTGGGGTGGGAGGGTGCGGGGTTGGCGTCGGCGTGGGCGTGGGCGGGGTGGGCGGCGGCGGCGTGGGCGTGCTGGTGGGCGACAAGCCGCCGGCCGGCCGCAGCCGCCTGCTCGAGGACTTCCGCAACAACCGCTTCCCCAACCTGCAGCTGCGCGAGCTCGCCAACCACATCGTAGAGTTCTCACAGGACCAGCACGGATCCAGGTCACTAGCCGCTCCCATCTTAACCACCATTCACCATTTGAGCAATGAAACATAAAAATGGACATCTCATACGACGTCATACTTATACAACTGTAGCCAGCGGCAACGTTAGTTCCGATTTTGCACTCTGCATACTTAATTAAATTCGATCTATTAGCCAAGACCTTTCAAATGGCAGCAGATCCAATTTGCCTAAATCTGACAATATTTTTCCATCCAAAATAGGCTAGGCTAACGTATTGACAAGTCGGTCGATTTGACTGTTAAGGTTCTTAAATTATACACCATCATTCATCATACATGAGTAGTGGTTAAATTATTTTCTGTTTTTCGTATTAAATACAAAAAAAAAACACGTCGAAGGAATCGATAAACGCCAATTGGTCCCGCAATTTCACACCTTCATGTTAGGATTTGTTCAACTTGATTAAAAGTTGAGATATTATTTCTTAAAGTTATGATTTTTTCATTGCAGATTTATTCAACAAAAATTAGAAAGAGCAACAATTCAAGAAAAACAAATGGTATTCAATGAAATAATTGGCGCCGCATATAGCCTAATGACAGATGTTTTTGGAAATTATGTAATACAGAAGTTCTTTGAGTTTGGCACCACGGAACAAAAAACAACACTAGCACAAAAGGTAAGTTAGTAAATAAATAAGTATGGACACAAACAGATAACACGATTCGTTATACAAAAAAAATATTTAATGTAGACATTTATTGCCCATTTCATTTTTAAGAAAGTGTGTATTAATGTTCGATTCCGCAATCTAACAGCCTTTTCAACTTTCTTTCCTGATATTGAACTATTTACTGCCTTATTGTTTAATAACACTTTATTGTTTTTTAAATTTAACACCTGAATGAAAAACTCCAGTACATATTCAATCCATCGATTGTTCTTATCTAATGAAATAACAAATCCACAATTTTTCAAAGGAATCCTGCTTTCCGATTTCGTCCAAAGTGGCGAATTACATTAGGGTCTCGAATAACTTGGGGCTTTTTGTTCGCTTTGTTAGGCTAAATTACCTACAAAATTTCCGTTATTGTCTCACAAAAATCACATGCTTAAGCAATCAAGAGTCAGATCATACCCGTTTAATAAATATTTTTATTTTACGTTTAAAGCACTCTACATGTCACATTTGACATGGTGTATGTGTTGTTTTGGTAGATAGATCGGGAAATCAGTAGTATTCGTTAGCAACATATAGTTGTAACAGTACCGTGTTCGGGCGCTTGCAGGTCCGCGGGCACGTGCTGGCGCTGGCGCTGCAGATGTACGGGTGCCGCGTGATCCAGAAGGCGCTCGAGTCCATCCCGGCCGAGCAGCAGCAGGAGGTGGTGCGCGAGCTCGATGGCCACGTGCTCAAATGCGTCAAGGACCAGAACGGGAATCATGTTGTGAGTTACAGACGCACCTTACTAAGTTTACTTGCACAGATTTTTTTTTATGACAGGTTTTTTGCTTATGCTTTAGCCAGAATATGAATCCGCATGGTATTACGAAAACTTCATGATTTCAAGCAATAAAAAAGGACAGTACCTAGCTTAAAATCTTACTGGTGACTTGAGAGCCACTTGTGCAGGTGGGCCTAGTTCAAAGTAGGGTACGTCCTTCCTAACATTACCTAAATAATAGGTTGGATCAGTTAGCCACTGGGCTTGGGCGATATGTGGCTCAGTCATTCCTGTACCTCAAATTAATGAAAATTTTGCAGACAATCGAAATCATGAATAAAATATTCACTTGTTCTTTTTTATATGAAATGATTCCTGTGACACTTCACATGTGTCTAATAATAATCTTCAAACATGAAGTTTCCCAAGAATTATCTTATGTGAAAATGCTATAGATGGCATTCTACAACAAAGAGTACTATTTCTTGAACGTGTATGCTTTCTTGTCAAAAACGTTTTGGATCTTACACCCGTGAACTACCAGCTAGTGAATATTTGATTCAGGAAAACCTTCACTGAGAAGTTATTCTATGTTTTTCTCTTGATCCCATGAATTACGCATATAAAAGAATCTGTTTTGTATTATAGGTACAGAAATGCATCGAATGCGTGGAGCCGACGGCGCTGCAGTTCATAATAAACGCGTTCGCGGGGCAAGTGTACGCGCTGTCGACGCACCCGTACGGCTGCCGCGTCATCCAGCGCATCCTCGAGCACTGCACGCCCGACCAGACCGCGCCCGTGCTCGCCGAGCTGCACGCGCACACCGACCAGCTCATACAGGTAACGTTACATGTATGCTACATTCAAAATGTATTTCACACTTGGAAAGCTACATTCACCAGAGTTACGGGGGCTATATTTATTGCTAAGAAAAAATATCCTTACTAAAACTTGAGTAAAGTGCCCTGAGTAACGTCTTACTCCACGCGTAAGATGTCGTGGGTGGCTGATAGTCATTAATACATCACACATATACACATGCAGATACGTACACGACCTTGTATTCTCAAATAAATATGCATGCACTAGAATTATTTGCCTATTTTTAAGGGACGTCTGGGCCTGCACGTGTGTCTGTCAATCCTAGTGTACAGCCCAGCGACACTATTTTAAAAAGCGTCTACTTTTTAACCGCACCTACCATTTTCATAATACAATAGAACTTTAGGTAAATAATTTTTTTTTTAATAAATTTATACATTCACATAGGCTGGCCTGCTCAAAGTTCGCTTTAAAAAAGCCAGGCTATTCGATCCGTGTATTAGTTATGATTACCTGTTTATATGACGTAAGTGGTACGCACGGTCTTACTTGGTCGTCGCCAAGTTGACCGTGTTAACTACCTCTATGGCCTAGTGCTAACGAGTATAGGTTTGCCACCCAGACGTCGTGGGTTTCCAGTCTGGACAGGACATTTTCAGAAAATAAGTTTGAAAAAATTTGTCGGAAGGCATATAAATAGTTAATCCCTAGACCTTTTCCCGGTTGTGCCGGTCTGCCCTCGGTTTGATATGCAACGAACACTGCAGTCGCAGTAACAGTCACGGTTGCGCAACTAAACATTAGTAATGCGCGACGACCTAGCTGCACAATAAGTCGGGGTGACAAGGTCCTTAGGTCAGCATTGTAAAAGACGTTCGAGATTCTTGGGTAACACAAAAAGTGCTCAAAAAAGAAGATTCTGTTTTGGTAGTATTACTAAAACGGTCCAAAATATAGAAACAATTTACCTAAAGAATCTATAATTATAATTTATGCATTCATTTCCGTCATTTCTGTTTTGCTTTTTAAATTAGCCGGCATTTTTATGCTTCTTTCATAAAGCGTGTAAGACCTTTTAATTTATTCGGCTTTGTTTTCGTTATTTCGGGATAAGAAGTGTCCTATACGTTAATCTAATTCTCATCTTTCATTTTACCAAATCATGCTGATCCATTCAGTTTTGCTTGAAAAAGTAACAAATATACATCCTGAGATCCATACGTTGTTCAAAACATTGGCGTTCCCTATTTCCAAGAGTGTATATATGATCTTAACCTAATAACCGCCAACTACTTCTATACAAGTTCAGGATTTTCGTGCCGTCAACGCCACTACTTCTATAGAAGTTACTCATTGTACCTACTTAATTAAATACCTTTACGGTGCATTAAACATTTGTTTCTCTTGTAATTTTGTAAGATGGACAGGATTGAAGCCCATTTTTGTTATTTTGCCAGAAGAAACAGGCTTTATAGTGTTTTAAAACAGATAAAAACAAAAACGCCTGAAATATTTTGATGTCCCATACGCCAACGACTTCATATCGTAAACTAGTGATGTGACGCGATAGTTGCATTCATTACAATCCTACATGTTTACTTTGTTTTGTTCCATACAAATATTAATAGATTTTATGATTGACAATTAATTCCGGTCTGAAAATAACGTATTACACAATAAATATTAAAATTAATTTATTTCACGAAGATCCTTACTAATATTATAAATCGGAAAGTGAGTTTGTTTATTTGTTCCGCTTTCACGACATTACTACTGAACGGATTGCTTTTAAATTTTGCAGACGTATAGTTAGAAGTCCGGATTAAATAATAGGTTACTTTTTATCCCGAAAAAAACTTATATTCCCGAGGGAAAACAAAAATATAGTTTGCTTGATGGATGGATTGGAGATGACGCTGTGTGGCGTTTTAATCAAGGTAAAATATTGGAAACGAATATAAACATGTAAATTTAGAAGCTAAATGATACGATAATGAATCCCCGAAAATGAGGAATTCCCGAGGGATGACGTACAATTTGTTTTATCGTCTAAACTGATTTTTACATCTACTTAGGTATATAATATAGTGTACTATTAAGTTTTTGTTTAACAACTAATCGTATCCAGCGTTACATAGCGCTTCTTAGATTTTTCCGTGGAAATGAGAAGTTTTCTTATAGTTGTGCTTCATACTGCAATATAACCAAATTGCAAGCGGGCGAAGCCGCGGGCGGAAAACTAGTTAATTTATAATTTATTTAGGATCTTCGATATTGCAACACCCATCCCTACGCAATGACAAGATTTCAGTGCTACGAGCGCCACCAACTTCTATGCAAGTAAACCTGTGACGTCGTAAGCGTACAGGTGTCAAGGTCATTGTGTCATAGTGCCGGGCGTTACAAGCGTGCGCTCGTCTGTTTTTTCTTTCGTACAATAAACATTAAATATAAAAAGTAAAATATCGAAAGGTAACTTACTCAAACTATAAAAGTTATAAAATATACGAATAATAACTTACCATTCATTCTTTTGTCTTACTTTTCACCGTAACATACTTGTTATGGTTTATTACTACAACAGCCGTCTTTTCTTTATAAGAGAGATAGAGAGATTCACTCAAGGTGAAGAAAGAAAAGCATAGACAACACTTCTATTCGAGATATTTATCTTGCCACGAGCGCCAACGACTTGATATGAAGTGAACGGACTACGTTATAAAATGAATAGTGAAGTGCCTATTATAATATATGTTTTGCAAGATTATACATGTATGTTTGTCTATGATAATACATACTCGTTTTTCTAAACTAAAAATCTTCATAGAATAAAATAAATTACTATTATAATGTATCAGTGTTTATTTAGATTTGCAAAATTGTAAAAAAATCTTTATTTAGACATCTATTTTTTTATCGATATGACGTTATGCCACATCCTTGCTTTCGTACTATAGATACTGTTATACATTTATACGTTGGCGTACAGCGGGCCACTGCGTATATGATAGCTGGGCTGGGTAAAGGTTAATAAAAGTGTCGTTGGTCGATTGTGCAGGACCAGTACGGCAACTACGTGGTGCAACACGTGCTGGAGCACGGCGCGGCGGAGGACCGGTCGCGGCTGGTGGCGGCCGTGCGCGGCAAGGTGCTGCAGCTGTCGCAGCACAAGTTCGCGTCCAACGTCGTCGAGAAGTGCGTCACGCACGCCACGCGCAACGAGCGCGCGCTGCTCATCGACGAGCTCTGCGGCTTCAACGACAAGTCAGTACCTAAACTAACATTTATTACTATGCCGAAACCTATGTATCCTTTATCTTCCAAAGCCCGTTTTGGACCAGCTTATTTCGGCCACAGTGTGTTGAGGCAATCGAAAAGAACAAACCTACCAGGAC
Source organism: Glyphodes pyloalis (assembly GCA_037074685.1). Lineage (NCBI taxonomy): Eukaryota > Metazoa > Arthropoda > Insecta > Lepidoptera > Crambidae > Glyphodes > Glyphodes pyloalis. Next base: position 7,044,115 of record JAYKKO010000030.1, on the reverse strand, counting down.
TTTTGTTTATTCTGCCCAAATTTACGCTATATACACGCAGGCGTTATAAAAACTTATAATAAAGGGTCATTGTACTCCTCGTCTCACGAAAACGTGAACCGTGGATCAATGAGATTGTAGCTTCAACTTAGAATCACTGGAGTCAACGCGTACGGTAATATCATTGCAATGAAACAAATAATTAACTCTTCCCATACTGTCGCATTTATATAATAGAAACTCCATACTTTGGGATCAGGCCATTTAATGCTAAGAAAAACTTAAATTTACGTCTTTATTTAGTGAACATTTATCATGTAAATACATAGGATCATAGTGAATATTACAATCTATGAAGTCATGTCTATCGGTTCGCCTGTCGGTCTGTAAAATTGAGCGTAGTCGTGCATTTTTCAGCGCTTTGCACGTGATGATGAAGGACCAGTACGCGAATTACGTGGTGCAGAAGATGATCGACGTGGCGGAGCCGACGCAGCGCAAGGTGCTGATGCACAAGATCCGGCCGCACATCGGGTCGCTGCGCAAGTACACGTACGGCAAGCACATCATCGCCAAGCTCGAGAAGTTCTTCATGAAGGCGCCCGAGCTGGGCCCCATCGGCCCGCCGCCGCCCAACCCTGTCCTGTAGTCTGTATAAAGTATTAACGACCGCGAGTATAGGCTGATGCGACGGCGCGGGTATCCCCGCCTATTATAAATTTTGTGAATATTTGCGAATTGTACATTTGTAAACTATAGAGCTCGTCGCTTCGCCGCCCGCCGCTCGCCGCGTCCGCTCCCGTAGCATAAGTGGCGGCCGCGCGAGCCGCCTTGTAAAATCTGATTAGATTTAATTGTCGTGCACCCGTCGTATCTATGTATGGTAAGGTCGTCTCGTATAATTATTTAGTTTGTTTGTCGGCGGGGGCGGCGGGCGGCGGCGCCTGTACAGAGCGGCAGACTGATGTACAGAACGATACGATATACTGTATACTGTAACAATAGTTGTACAGCGTCGACGCCGAATTCGGTGCTCGGCCGTCGCGTCACCGCGGCGTAGCGTTTATTGCGTTTCTAGCTCGTAAGTGTTCTAGTATTATTCGTTGTTCGTATGAATCTATGTATAAATATTTGAACGTCTCTCATTCTCGTGTAATTTATAAATCGAAGGAATGCTAGTGGTCTTACGGACACGCGCGATTCCGTAATTTAGCTCGTTGTAGATTTACTATTAGCTGGGCTAGGGGACCTTGAATCTTCAAAAGTGATGAAGAAATGCCGCAGGCAGTTCTAGACAATCGGCACTATAGTCGTGATTTATATTATTATTTTGTACTATTCTTCAAGTCAAGCTCTCGTTTAAGTTTAAACCGGCTTTAAAATCGTACATAGTTTATCGAATATTGTTTAGTGCCGGAATGTATAGTTTGTCGATTATAATTTTGTGAAAATGATATTTTTGTATATTTTTATGTAATTAAGTTATTTAGTTAATGAGCCTCCGACGGAGTTCGAGGCGAGCGCTTATCGAGTGAGCGATGCTTATGTTGTAGCGCGGGCGCGGCCGCGCCTCGCCTAGGTTATAGTGATGATTGTAAAGTCCTGTACTGATAGTTGTAGTCCCGAGGTCTACCTTGCCGGTTGCACGTCACAAGCGTAGCTGCTCCTCATTCCCCCTGTGTAATTAATTTTTATAGGAAGCGTAGTTTCCTACGACACCTCAAATTTTTTACGTCTAGATGTAATTGAAAATAAAATTATTGTATATGGCTGTACAAAAACGTTAACAAAATGATTTGTAAAACCTGTATGTGATGGAATAAGGCGAGGCGTCAAGAGCGGCGAGGTCTGACTGATCGCCGCTCCGGCCGCCCCGCCTTGTAGGTTGTACTAGATAACATTTATATGATGATCCATCTATTTAGACATTAATTATAATAAAGCATTTCTGTAATAATATTACAAAGTATCTGTCGTTTTATTAGTATGTAGTTCTTCCTGGTCCTTTGCACACGTTCGTCTCCGCCATTTCCAGAATATCAGCACACACACACACATACATACGCACTAATAGGTCCTATATGAAGAAGGAAATTTTAAAGACAGCTGGGCACCGTTAATTAGTGTGTACCGGATGCCACGCCCCATTTGATTTAGTTAAAATGCTAAACTTAAAATTATACGTCGGGCAGTTGTGTAAACGAAACCTAAAAATGTAACAATAGGTCTTTCTATAATTTATTTATTTAACTTCACAATACATGTCAATAGCAGACTTAAGGCCCGGTGCCTTGTTAAACATTCGTTTTCTGATGTTTGTGGTCAGTCCACCATAAAAACATAATTAGACGTCTTAATTTATTTATATAAAAAATTTAAAAAGAGATAGGCTAAAAATAAAATGAATTCCATAAATATTATTTTTTATTCGTTTCTAAAAAGTATTCGTTTATTTAAAAACTCTCAATGTGAAATTTTTTCAAAAAAGATCTTGATTATACTTTTAATCAAAAGTAACTTATAGTTACTGCAGTGGTAGGGATCAGTATCTGCGGTAAAATAATTTTCCAAAACACATTTCACACAGAAATTTAAAAATATATTCATAAATTATAAAGTTCTGGTTTTGCTTATTGATGGTAACGAGTTACAGGGTTGCCAATCTGTGGGGAATTCCCCAAACTGCGGGGAATCTCAAGTCGGTTGGGGATTTTTTGGGGATTGACATTATGTGGGGAAAATGCGGGGATTTTGACATCATATTATTGTTACGAGCTTCGGGTTCGTGACAATAAAAACAGCCGATAAAAATTACCAAAAGTCACACTTTAATTGAACGCCACTAATTACAACCTTTAAACGCACTAATTAAAACAACAATCACTCCCAAGTCGCACTTCAAAATCGCTTCCGAAGTAATCACTTGTATCGCTAATTCAATACTGTTCCGGTCGCGGTGAATCCCGGCCTTTTATATTGCCGCGGCCGTTCCCGAACCTTCCAACGCAGAAACATCCGGAACATTCGCGCGCAGTGCGGCCTTGATCGGCCGTACGCTCGGTCAAGGTCATAGTTCTAGTAAATTCTGGCGTACGCGTCTCGACTCTCTGTAGTCCCGCCTTTCCACACTAGATGGCGCTGTTTACATCGATCGTGGCGCGTAACACTGCCCCCTCCTAAGACATGCTCGTCCCGAGCATTATCGGCTCCATAATAACGCGCCAATCTCTCCGCATGGACAATCTTAGGAGTGTCTCTTGCACCTTTCTGTTTCCGGTAGGTTACGTCATTGCCCCCAGTCCCAATCCGGTACGGTCCCTCCCATCTAGACTGAAGCCCAGGAGATCTCCCTCTGCTGTGGACTGGATTGCGCAACCTCACCTTTGGACCTTCGTCGAACACTCTACTGTTCACTTTGCGGTCACAAAGGGGTTTCATCTTTCCCGACATTTTCTGGCCCGATTGTCTGACGTGCTCACAAATGTCATTTATTTTGTACCGCCAGTTATTCGCATAATCGATTATACTGCCTGGAGCATCAGGTGGTATTCTGACGATCAGGTCTGCAGGTAGCCGTAGTTCTCTTTCTGCAGTTCGCTTAGGGCAACTAGATCGAAGGTGGCCCTTTTCCCCACAACCGTAGCACCTAGGGCTGTATCCTTTATTGCGGTCGCGAACTGTAGCCGCTGCAACCTCCCTAATGCGATGGGAACGATGATCCTGCCGCACAGCTTCCACCTCCAGTGCATGGGCCAAGGAATCTCTAAGCGTCCCGTGGTGCCCGAGTCTGACAGCAGCTCTAACTTCAATGTCGCGGATGCCATCGATGAACGCCTGCACAAGGTTCCCATCAATAAGCGCTGGTACGGACTGGTATGCTTTACGCACCAGCTTCTCCACTTCAAGGGCCCACTGCTGCAGGTTTTCGCTACTGCGTTGCACGCGGTCCCTGAGCTGTGCGCGAAACACGTGTTCCAGGTGAGCGTCGCCATATCGAGCCTCCAGTGCCTCAAGGAGCTGCTCGTAAGTCACTTCCTTACCGAGAGCTTCCAAAACTGATAAGGCCTGGTCACGAAGGCCTAGGGTGAGGGCAGTCATGGCCTGATTTTTGTCCCAGCCGTTCGCTTTCATGACTGCCTCAAACTGGATTTTGTAGGCCGACCAGGAAGAAGTTCCGTCAAACGGTGGCACTTTAAATCCACGTAGCGAAGGTGTTGTAGCTACGGGAGCTGCGATTGCTTCTCCAAGTTTAAGACAATCCAGCGTTTTCTTAACGTCTGCCATCACGGTCTTCTTCACATCAGCCACTACGTAGTCAACCCGATTATTGAGTTGGTCGATCCTGATTTCAGCTTTCGACAGGCGGTTGTCGTGTTGAGCAACCTTGTCCTTCACCTCCTTCATGTCTTTCCCGAAAGAGGCATGAAGGTCCTTCAAAAGAAGCATCTGCTCTTCCTGGCGGCGAGCCTGTTCCTCCTTGTCCTGCTGCCTCTGGTCTTCCAACCGACGAGCCTGTTCCTCCTGGCGGCGAGCCTGTTCCTCCTGGCGGCGAGCCTGTTCCTCTTTGTACCGCTTAAGCTGTTCTTCCAGCCGACGAGCCTGTTCCTCCTGTCGGCGAGACTGCTCCTGCAGCATCATCATCAGGGCAGCAAGGTCTGGTGCTGCCGATGCTGCTGGTGTTGCTGTGGACAGGCCAGCCTCCGTGGTTAATAACTGGCTCTCCGACTCCTGCGGCAAAGCTCCACCAAAACGTCTCTGGTCCGTCTCCAGTTGGCGTTGACTCCGGGTACGGATACCCTCCGTGTCGTCCTTAGGTAAAACCGGCATAATTTAAATCCCACTTCTGACACCAATTGTTACGAGCTTCGGGTTCGTGACAATAAAAACAGCCGATAAAAATTACCAAAAGTCACACTTTAATTGAACGCCACTAATTACAACCTTTAAACGCACTAATTAAAACAACAATCACTCCCAAGTCGCACTTCAAAATCGCTTCCGAAGTAATCACTTGTATCGCTAATTCAATACTGTTCCGGTCGCGGTGAATCCCGGCCTTTTATATTGCCGCGGCCGTTCCCGAACCTTCCAACGCAGAAACATCCGGAACATTCGCGCGCAGTGCGGCCTTGATCGGCCGTACGCTCGGTCAAGGTCATAGTTCTAGTAAATTCTGGCGTACGCGTCTCGACTCTCTGTAGTCCCGCCTTTCCACACTAGATGGCGCTGTTTACATCGATCGTGGCGCGTAACATTATCATCGGAAAATATTTCGTCGATTATTATAAAGTTTTTTTAATCATTAAGTATGACTCAAGTACTTATGATATGACGGTCTCGTAACGAAATATCAAAATACCGGTAATTGCACATTTCTATGTATGGCACATCACTAGTTTGTCAGTAGTCTGTCTTGTCTTGTCCATGATCAGGGGATTTCCTTTTTCTTCTTTATTAAATGTTTTGTTTTGTGACTGATAAATGAATGATTTAACATGTACCTATTGCATGCATTGGCTTCGTTTGTTGCTATTCGTAGTTAATTAGTAGATCCAAGTTTAAAAAAAGATGTGTTTGTTTCTGTCGCAAAGTAGCGATTTTACGAGCATTTTATAAAAAACTTGAGGGGAATTTGTGGGGAATCGGCGAATTTTTATCACCAAATTTGGGGAATTCGATCAGGATTTTTGGGGATTTGGATGAATTAGCTTTGGCAACCCTGACGAGTTATCACAAAGTTCTGTTAAAACAGTGAGCAGATGTGTAGGTAGGTATATCATTCTGTCTAGGAATCATATTCTCCGAGCTAATGGCCTCCAATCATTTTTTCCGCAAAGCTTCATTCTTCGGTAATCTTTTAAAAAATCATCATTATATTTTTAATTTTGATAGAACACAACCCTACTGATGTATGTAAACAAACAACGATGAAATAAACAAAAATATTATCTGTATCTCTAAAATATAACCAAATATCAACACTCTGAACATATACGCAATACAATGTTTGTTTTTGATTATCAATCTGAATGATTTGAGAGTTTTCTTGCTAAATAAATAGGTACCTAACTTATGCAGCATCTGTTGAGGTTTATTCCTGTTTTTCCTTGCACCACACATCGCAATACAACATTTTACCATTTGAAAAAATCAGTTTTCTCAAAGCACAAAGTATTTTTAATGTGATTTTCACGTAATTATGCCGCAATTCTAAAATTTTCGTAAAAGTAAACAAACATTTGACAGCACATCTACCATAGAAAAGGTTTTTGCAAATGGCTGTTTGGCTGTGTTTGACACGATGTAAAATTTTTGTAGAGATTAAACCGTACATGAGTATCAATAAGAAATAAGAATATCTTTGTCTCTTTCGTCAAACGTACTTGCATTGTAGAAAGAAAGAGACAGTATGATGTTTCGTGCTCTGTAGTCTAAATGCCACACATTTGTTTTTGTCAAAAATCGAGGGCATCTCACATACAAGATATATTCTAAGGCATCTCCTTATATTTTTTTTCTCATTGCCTTGAACACGCCAGGCGTGTTCCGAATCTTTCAGCGATATTTTAAAAAAGAAACCCTTTAGGCTCTTAGGATTCTCAGTACGTTATCCTCGAGCAACAAACTAAAGGTTTTTGAAATAGCCTCCGGAAAAAAAGGGTCATAATTTCGCATTTAAAAAAAAGTGATTATGCAATGCCGAGTACCCGCTAGGCGTGTCCACCTAAACATGTTTATCATAGATTGTCAACCTTTGCACAAAACGTTAAATTTAAACAATTATCATCAAAATTTGAAGATACTTTAGGCTGATTTGTCTATTGCGCGGCAGAATGTTCGCCTGGAACGACATAGCCCCGACAAAAAACTTTTATTCTCTAAATTTCTCATACGAAAATGGGGAATCCAATAGTTCCCGAGGACCGGTTTATCACATTTTACGCAAAACATCCGACCACTCTTGCTTGCGCCGCGCCGCCATCGCACCACCGCCATCCCGCAATCACCGTTTGTGTTTTGATGGACGTCACGCAGACACGGCCTACACGTGCGTTTGAGAAATATCCATGTGAAACCATAGATGACGTCCAACATTTGTTGATGGAATGTGTCAAGAATGGTGTTCAGCGGCAGGCAATGGTAGCCTCGATGCATTTGAACCGGTTAGATGTCGGATTCATTCAAAGCATTTTGGGTTATCCTACATCTGATATGGCGAGGATGTTGTGTGGACTCGCTTATTGTCTTTAATTATTATTAGGTTATTGTAAAATTAATTTTGTCTATATTTTGTTTAAGTTACAATAGGACTGACATGTCTATGTTAAAACAAAAGTCCTTAATAATAAAGAGAAAAGAAAGAAGAGAAATATCCAATACAGTGCTGTGCTGTAAGACACACATTCGCGTTTCGTATCGTGAGTGCGGGGTATATACCTCTTATAATCGCGGCTGCGGCGTTATTACGGCGAGATCTATTAGTCAAATCCTCCGTCTTATTCAGTTGAAACACATTTCGGAAAAAACACCCGCCATCTCGGGGTGTTGTTCTGGTTTCTTTTTATGTTTATTTTATTTATTCGTTTAAAGGAATTTATGTGAGCTCTGCTTATGCTTAATAATTTTTATCGGTAGGTGGAATATTGTAGGAGAGGGATGTTAAGAAGGGAAGGGTTTTGGGTACAATGTTTGGTTTGCTTAAAATAATACCTTATAATACTAGATTAAATTGCTAAAATATACTAAAAAATACTCACTAAATATAACAAGTCATTAAACAGTAGCGATAGCGCTTCTGTAAAGAATTAAGTAACTTTATCTACAAATAATCAATCAAAAAAGGCAAATTTGGTCAAGGTTGGTAATGACAATTCGCGAGAGTAAACAAACTGATTTGGATATATCACTAATAACCTGAAAAGGTTGACGCTCTCTGGCAAAATTACGACAATTACTTACCTAAAAATTAATTTTCAGCCATAATTCCAGATTATAATTCACTGCCGTATTTTAACACCTTGATTCTTACGCACCGTAAAGCAAACTAACTAGAACTCGTCGTCAAAATTGAGTTATTGCGGAAAGAAGAATTTAGGTATTTCCAGGTGCCACTGAACATGCCTGGCGGGTCGATGTTAATGCCGCCGACACGCCTAGCGTGTCTAACTATGTTTATAGGGCGGCATGGCTCAAGAAGTCAAGAAAATTGTAGTAGCATTGAACGTATTAATCTTATCCTGTACTGTAAACCATCGGGGTTGGAAAATAAAGTAAATTAATATTTTCTGTTTGCTTTTGAGACATTTATTACATCTGCACCGTTTGAGAAAGTAATGTCAATCTATCGAATTGATCATAAAATCGGGAATTACACCTAAGGAATACGTTTCACTGAACAGCCATTTAGAATGAAGCGTATCTTGCTTCTATTTATCATCGTCCTTCTCCTTGTTCTCCTTCGACTTGGGCTTGACGCTGCGCTCGCGGTCGCGCGACCTGTCCATCTCGCGCTCCCTGTCGCGCGACCGGTCGCGGTCGCGGGAGCGCTCGCGCGGCCGCGGCGACCGCGACCGCGACTTGTGGCGGCGTGAACGCGACCGCGAACGCTCCCGTCTGTATGATCTGTAATAAGAAAAATAATATGAGCTCATGATTCCTGCCCCCTTATTCTTGAACATCTTTTTCAATTCATTTCGTTCGTAACATTCATTTTGTTAAATTATAATAAACAATTTTTTAAAATATTAGGATAATTACTTATGTATTTTTGTACATACTTGTTTTGAGTTTTGAATAAACAGAATAACAAAGTTCTTAAACAAATGCAAACATATATTCTAAATTTTGAGTCGGCGCCAAACTAGCGCATTAATTCATTACGTAAAGCGTTTTAGTTTTTTAACGCGAACCTCCAAAAAGTTTCTGTCAGCGAGACAGCAAGTACAGCAACACGGACAGGCACACACGTGATGTTAACATTTATTGTTGGAGAATTCAGGTTGCATTGATAAATTGACTAGGCTATTTGTTAAAATTAAAGGTAATTTAGTGTTCTTTGTAGATTGTTTGTTTGGCGCTGACTCAAATTTTTAAGGTAGAAGTGTACATACCTACACTTAAATAATGTATGTAGGCACATACCTACTACTACATAAAAAACACAAAATTAAAAGGTAATCAAATATTTAGTGATACTTTTAACTGAAAACTTGGTTATTAAGTTCTAACAAAATTTTATGTTTTTCTATTTTTATAGAGGTTTATTTCATTGTTAAACATAAATGTTACCGGTTAGTCACCAGTTAAGATAGTCAACAGCTTCAAAAAGTAGGTCTAGATCGTAAAGCAGTTGCGATTTTGTGAGCTACAAATCGCACAGCGATTGGCGCTTGTGGGTGAGTTCTAACGGTTTACGGTATAGACATTCGTTTCGTGGTGATCGCGCTTGTGACATAAATTAAAAATAATATTGATTTTGGACGCCATAATCTAAGTTCTGATAGCGCTACCTAAGGATCCTGAAAGTTTAGATTACTTATTGAATGAAAAGTTTTTTTAAATAACAAAAATATTGTTACTTACTTGTATCTTCTAGAAAATAGTACATTTGACATAACTTAATACAGTTAAATTATGCCCTATACGTAGTTACAATATGTTTGAGAAATACGATATAGTGTGGCTAGGGGCAATGGTTTAGTTAGCATAGTTAAAAGATTTCAGATCGAATTTATATAGCACTAGCGGTCCCGGCAAACTTCGTTTCGCCTTAGAGAATTTTTCCCGCTTTTCTGTTGAAAATTTTCAAATTTTACCAAGGATCCCTAATTTTGTAGCCTATGTCAAATTGGAAGAATGTAGCATTCTATTGGTGAAATATTTATTTAAATCGGCCCAGTACTTTTCGAGCCTATTCATTACAAACATACAAAAATAGGTACAAATCTTTCCTCTTTATAATATTAGTATAGTTTAAGTAATATGCAACTGTACGTGTTTAACCCGATGTGCAGTCGGCCGTGAGTAAAAACTAACAGGGGCAAGTAATGGACAACTTGACAGCTGTCAAGACTGTCATAATCCATAACTTTTAGCAATTTAACGAGCGTCAACTCGACATTATGTACCGTAAAAGTGAAGTTGCAATTGATACTTAGCATGTGATGGTACTTACTTTTCTCTTATTCTATCGGGTTTTATAGACCTCGACCGGTCGCGTTCTCGGTCCCTCTCTCGTTCCCTATCCTCCTGTAACAGAAATACAATGGATGCTAAAGATTTTTAGATGAAATATAATACTGAAACATATTTATCCAGGGAACCCCAATTTCATTCCCAGGTCTAACATAATTTACGAACTTTTTTATTTTCCGTTAACATGGTATTATTTCTAATGTCAGTTTAGTACACCTAATTTAAAACCAGGGTATAGTTAGTTTACCTTCCCTCATTCGAAAGCCAATATGCTTAAGTCCGCCGATCAGTTGATACTGATTTAACGGCAGATACGCCACTCAGAGTCAGTCAACCGCTCACTGTTCGATTAATGAGGATGCGGCGTAAAACGAAAAACAATTAAAAAGGTGTCACCTCCTCCCTCCTGTCGCGTTCCCTGCGGTCGCGCTCGTCCCGCTCGCGCAGGCGGTCGCGGTCGCGGTCGCGGTCGTGCAGGTGCGGCGGCAGCGCGCGGAAGGGCGGCGGCGCGTAGGGCGCGTGTGTCGCGTGTGTCGCGTGTGCCGCGTGTGCAGCGTGTGCCGCGTGCGTCGCGTGCGTCGCGTGCGCGGCGTGCGGCGGCAGCGCGTGCGGCGGCGGCGCCATGGCGGGCGGGCCCATCGGCCCCGGCGTCAGCTCCTTGATCTCGCTCGGCGCCCAGCCGCTCGGCTCAGCGTGCCCCGGGTGACCACCGTGACCCGGGTGCCCTGGGTGCCCTGTGAGCGGAACCGATCACGCTATTCTTATATTTCATAATTGTGGTCTATAGCAGTATTTTTCGAAAAGTGACTTGTGATCGCAAAAGTCAGAAACAATTTTAAAATTCCTACTAATATTAATACTAAATAAACGCGAAATTTTGTAAGACTGTATGGACGTCTGGATGTGCGGATACCTAGTATAATTATGTGTTTGTCACTCTTTGATTTTGGATAGTATGTATATCTTGATTTAGATTGATATAGCCGGGGACTCCCGGAAAATAAAGTTCTACTTACCTCTTGAACCTAGAAGAACTTTGAATGATGTGTAAAATAAATAAAGAGGTAAAGAATCTTTTTATTAACTCGTCGTTCTAAACGACTTGTGATAAAATGTAGGAAGAAACTTTTTCCCAGCCTATATCTTTTTATTTTATTAAAAAAATATATTTTTCATACATTTTAATCATAATAAAACCTTTCTTTCAATAGATATGAGTCTAAGATGAAAATATTATATATAGGAAAAGGGCATTCAAAGTAATTGTGTGAGAAATAGAGTGCCTAGTAATATTATTTCACAAAGCTTTTTTTTTATTTTCAGGCATAGGCATAATTGCAACTTTTAATAATCTTATTATTTATAAAATATTTGGCACTTATTAACGTTTGTCGTAAAATTTACTGCAAAAGATTCATTAAACATAATTTACCAGAAAAAAGGGTAACTCTATTTCTTTCACTATTTATAACTAAAAAAACTTAAAATAAGAATCAATCGATCCAAAACTTACGTCGGCCTGATTTCAGACTACGGGAACCTATTTACGAAAATAATAACATAATTACAATAAGATATTCGCAAAGGTACATCATTCTGAGTAACTTTACCAACCCTTTATGGAAAGATAATGGCATGTTTAAGAAGCCTCACTCAAAGATTTCAAATAGGTTTGCTACAAGGCTCATAGTACGAGTAATTAGGTGTAGTAATAGGTAGCCAGTACTATAAATATCGATTTACAAGAAGCAATGATATCAAGTGTTGCCTTTTTAACACGCTTTTATTAGCTCGGGTTGTATGTATCTATGTATGTAACGGAATCTTTGAATCTTAATTTGACCCACTTCCCGGTCTTTGATTAAGATGAAATTTTGCACACGCTCCGAGTTCTGATGACAATACATGACTAGCTAAGAAACGTCATTACAAATCCAATATGGCGGCCTCCCCAAGATGGCGAACTGACTGTTTGAAATGCACTTCCATGATATGGGTATCAAAAGAAAGGGTTTGCTGTCAGGAATACGAAAAAAATAGTCACGTGATTCAAATCCAATATGGCGGGCGTCCAAGATAACGGACAGGCTATTTGAAATGCACCCCTATGATATGGGTATTAAATGAAAGGGTTTGCTGAATGGGATACGAAAAAGAATTATATAATTATTGATACATGAGAAAACTAAAAAGTAGAAAATAAAAATAATAGTTTAAAAAACTAAAAAACACGCTTTTAGCTCGCACAAAAAATTACAAAATAATTCAGACATTTAAGAAAGAAAGCGTGGAGCGTTTTGTCCAAAAAGAGTAAAGATAACATAAACGCTCCACGCTTTCTTTCTTAAATGTCTGAATTATTTTGTAATTTTTAGTGCGAGCTAAAAGCGTGTTTTTTAGTTTTTTAATTTAATTTCATAAGCAATGCTCGGTCTAGTTAGTGTCTTATGCCTGGTTCCAATATTTGAAAAACGAATCGTTCTAGTTACTAGTAGTAATAAATCATACGAGGCGTATGCTAAAAACGACTGACGGACGACTGATGACAGTTGATACGGACAGTAAATTTGAAATTTGAATTAACGACTTGTAGAAAAACGGATAGTAATTTTTGACACATTACGAATCGTAAAATATTGAAACCGGGCATTAGTTGGGTTGTGTGTGTAGTGCTCACCCCAGTGGTCGTCGTAGGGCGCGGGCGGCGGCGCGTAGTAGTGTTCGGGCGGCGCGAAGTACTCGCCCGCGCCCGCCTCGCGCCCGTGCCCGCGCCCGTACTCGCGCCGCTCCGCCGTCATCACCTGCCACCACCAATGATACATATTAACTACGCCCATTAAATAGGAACTGCATTAAACCGTCTCCGTATAAATAACTTTTTAATATTTTGCAAACAGAAGACTCATTAGCGGCTCACTTTCTCAGTCCTTATATTAGCAGCACGATTTCGACTTCTGCATGTATGCTATAAAAAACGACTACGTACTACATACAAACGATAATGTATTGAAAACATTAAAAATAGTTTGTATTACAAATTATAATACAGGTATACAGTGTCTCATTAATAGGGTTTCCAAGTTGGAATTTCGAAACATACACGAAACTTCCTTTAAGTGTTTTACATTTGGTTCTTAGTTAAGTCAATTTCATTAACCCATTGACCTCCATTGACGCTTTAAAGCGTCATCAAGAATTTTGATCCAGACGCCGACGACGCCTTTAAGCGTCATTATTTGCCTTATGTTTGACGTTGAAATAAAAAGTAATGAACACCATCTCGTATACATATTTATACACACCGCGCACCAGGATACGATAGATTATTATTATTGATGTCTAAAAACGTCCTACAGCATAGAATTGAGTTAAAAAATGATAAAAATCAACAACTAAAATTATTAACGTAAAATCACACTGCACGACGCCGTGGACGTCTTAAAGCGTTAGGTAGTGATGTGACTAAGTGGACATTTTTAATACATTTTTTATTTTTATTTAATATGTAGGTATTAGATGATAACAATAAAATGTGATTATTTTTTTATTGTTCTACTGCTAGTGTATTAAAAGTGTATTAGTAAATAACTATTATCATTATCTCTGCCTATACACATACTTGATAGATGGATTGATGATGCTCACTCGTCATATGGTTAACGTACGAATTTTTTGTCTGTTTATATTTTACCTAATTATTAATGTTCAAAAAAAAATCAAAAATTTCTTTATTTTCTTAAAGACATCCATATAACAAATAATGGAGGACTTCCCTTTTAAGTAACAGTACTTGTGTTAGGGGAGTCCCGCTCTCTATAAGGAAACGTAGACAATTATAAAACAAAGAAATTGTTGACACGTTTAGCATAAAGGGTTTACATCTTATTTGTTATGTTTTGAATGAGTGTGTGAACGATTATGTGAGTATTGTATGTGTTAGTAATTGTCTATGTGTGATTATTATTATTATTTTTTATACATACTGTTCGTATTATATGCTGTTTTTATGTTAAACACATATTGGTTTTCACAGTCAGTTGAGAAAAAGTTTGTAATAATAAACAGATGACATGCCATTGTGAATTAATTTCATGACTAATGTTTTTACTATTTATTATTGAATTTAATCTGCTTAAAATATACCTTAATTTTTTTTTATAAAATTTTATGTTATCGATATACCCACCTAACTCCACTATGTCATGTTCACTTTAATGTACTGCCAACGCCAACGACGCTTTAAGTCGTCCGCTTGTGACGTCATAAGCGCGTATGCTGCTATTGATAGTGTTGGGAGTTGAAGATAGATAAAATATATTTTTTTCAATTACCCTACAAAAGCTAAATGCTACTGAAGTTATTGTCCGTGTTTCTATATTGTAGACTTTTGAGTAAAAACCCACAAATACATTATTTACGAAAATAGTTTAAATAATAATGGGTTGTGTTGAACTTTTACATATTCTGGAAGTAGTTGATGATGATGATATTTTTTTTATAAATCTTCGCCTGATAGTGAAGTAGGAGTAGGAGTGTTTCTTTTCGAGGCACTTATTTATTTTAATCAAACTAAATTAATGAGCATGACAACCGGATCAACAAATTCTAATTATTTCGTGAGTTATTCCATAAAAATTATAATACCCATATTTATTGTTTACTCAATCAACTGAAAAAAACTATGTATGGTAAAGCTCATAAAAATTCGAAGTTCACTATGTCGCTGCTAGTTTTAAAATGTATCTAGATGTGACGTCATACGACATTTCAACGAAACACTGCACCGTGATTTTTTGATTTATTAAATAAAAAAATATGAATGTTTATCGTTAAGTGTATATGCACCGTAAAAACCGGGAAACATGATTTTGGTGTAAATTTGTAAAATGCCCCTTGGTATTACATATTTTGGTTTCTGTCGATAGAAAAAAATATACAATGTTTTGTTGCTCTTCTTATACAAAAAATTAAATCATAATAAGTTCAAAAGGTGTACTTATTATAATTTCATCACCGACATTAATTCATATTATTTTGTTTTTAACCAACACAGAGGCGTTTTTTCCAATTACATCGATAAAGTCCTTAACAACACTATAAGAGTAGGTAAAATTTGTCAAACATTTAAGTTGTGATCGCCGATGACGCTTTAAGGCGTCGACTAGTTGCGCCAAAATTCCTTGCATACTTTAAAAAATCTTGTGATAATTTTCTGATTACTAAGACATATAAAATTACTATTGATCTATTATTTCTTATTACGTTCAGTATGTATGAGCATTTATTTCTTTATCCTTAGTAATAGGTAATAAGGTTCCGAAACAAACGTTTATTCTTATCGCTTAGTGCAGCATGTCACATCACTATCGTATTGGGCGAAAATTCTAGCTAATAATATGCATGGCGTCGGGAGCAATATTTTCTATTTGAAGTCCGGCGGTCAATGGGTTAAAAGTTAAATTTGTGCAAACAAACCTTTCAAAAAAATCTAAATCTTCAAAACAGCATTAAAACTCATTTAAATATATTGAAGATAACTTGAAAATGGAGTTACCATATCTTAACAATATACCTGAATTGTATTTTCTCGTGCTTGATAGTTATTTGTCATAATTGGTGGCATTCCATCATCAGGTCTGACAGGGCCTGAAAATTTAAATACAACATAACAAAATATAACGGAAACAAAAAGTATGGTCTTAGAACTTCTATTAATTTTTTTATCTAACTTAAAAAAAGAAACATGAAACACATACTTATATTTGATAGACATTTTCATTTGATACCTAATCTCTGTTGTTATAGGGCTAAGTATTTGTGCAATCAGGTTCTATCTCTTTCTGTTAATATTACAATTCCAATTGATGGTAATTGAATGAGAAGACAAAGATCAGCCCACATATTCACAAAACTTTGGAACTTTTTTTTCTTTTTTATATATTACTTCAAGATTGACCTCATCATAATCATAAAAATCATAATCATAAATCATTTATTTCCCTTAACAGTTAGGTACATGAATAAGGCATCGCACCTGATGTTAAGTGGAAATGAGGTCCTAGCTTAAGGGCAACAAGTAGAGCATAATAAAGCTGTTACTGGACTTGTCGCCCTTACCTTGAAGGCTTAACCCCTACTACTAATGTAGCAACCCCCAGGAGCTTTGGAAACCTTACTCACATGCAGGAACACAACAACACAGAAGTGATTGTTATTTGGCTGCGGTCTTCTGTAAGGTGGAGGTATTTCACCAGTCGGGCTGCTCCAGTTCGAGCGATAAATCGCTATTCCCCACCTCTCTTGAACTGGATTAGACACTATGATTTGTTTCTTTCTTACCTTAACAATTGCAGCAGTACGAACAGATTTTCTCTATAGGGATTAATTAAGAAGTTTGGGAAAAACCAAATGAGTGTGCCAACCGGACTAGTCTACTTAGCCAATTGGTAAATCAGACACGCAAATAGCATCTGGTGTTGCAATGAAAGAAAGCAGCCTAAATCTGTTTCATCACAATAGTGGTTCACATAGTTACCGGGTGGGCGGCGCATGTCGGGCGGGGGCACGCGCGGTGGTCCGGCGTGCAGCGCGACCCCGGCCTCGTTCACGCGCATTCGTCGCTGCCGCTCACAGTACGCGCTCCATGTTACCTCGTTGAATCCGTAGTTGAAGTAATCTGAGAATCATAAACTGCATAATAACATCTCTTTACGCACCATACATAACTGGTTTAATCATATGCACAACTTGAACTTGACTTTGACAAGTAGAGACCAACACATGCAAGAAAAATTAAATAAATACCAACATCAACAACTAATGAATCTATAAATTATACTAGAACATTTAGTGGTACGAAAACACACCAATCCTTAGATGACAAATTGTTTCCATAGAATTTATATGATAATTAACAAATGGTGATGATGAATGATAATAAATTATATTGGTTAGTTTAGTAGTTCCAAATCAAAATCTATTCTGTTAGGTACTTTGAATCAGTAATATAATACTTGTGTTGAAGGCATACCCAAAATAACACTGTTCATTATGTGACAAATATTATTGAATTGAGTGAAAATGACAACACTATTACATTAGTTAAGCTCACCAGATATATCTGCACCAGGTTTATTCCATGGCTTGTCTTCAATAGTATCAATGTTAAACTCTAGAGCCGGCACACCATTAATGCTACCGGGCCCATCTAGATCTTCTAATGTGACCTTGCCACCTGCAGCTCCGCTTGGTCTGGGTTTATCTCCACCAGAAGCAACTAGACCAACTCCTCTCTGTAACAATCACTCAATGCAATCTCTATTTATCTTAAAAGTCGGAAGCAACCTTAAGGTTCAATAAAAGGATCGTCACACCAAGACATTACCTAGAAGAATTCTGTTAGGTTTTCAATTTTATGTAATTTGTGGTGAACACACCTTTATATTCAAGCTAGCGTAAGCTTGAGGCCCAGATTTGATCTCTCCAATGGTAACTTTCACGTCGTCACTGTCATCCGAGTCGGAATCTGCATTATCTTGGCTGTCTCCGTCCCCATTGGCATGATCCTGATCATCTCGCGCTACGTCCGCAAAGTGCTCGTCATTAAAGTGAGAATCGTCGTTGGTACCATCGTTCTCCTCTTGCTCTTTATCTTCTTCACCATCCTACACAAACAAACAACATTTGATCAATTAAAATTACCTACATAGGTTAGGTTGTATATTTACTAAAACAAAATTACCGCGTTATCAGCTTGTGTCTGTGTTTTCTCACTGGCTTCAGCATCATTATTTCCAGCTTGTTCTGCATTGGAATCTCCGTACAACCAACTATCATCATTTTCATCACCAGGAGCCGTCTCAACCGCAGCGTCTGCCATTTTAAAAATAGTACTATTCTAACGTTTGAAAACTGTCAATTATTGTTCTGCTCGCTGTTGTCTATGGTTTTCCCATTGCAACACTCAGACCAATGATTATTGGTCTGAGTTGCAACATGGCAACAGGCCTAGCACCATGGACTTAGTTTATTATATTAAGTCCATGCCTAGCACAGCCTAGCATCACCTAGCATACGCAACACGACTAAATTTTATCGCGCTCTTACGTCAAAATCGAATGAAGTCAGTGCGTCTGCTGTTTATTGGCTGAAAACACCAGTGCGGTGTGCTATTAACCAATCAAGAGTACAGTCACGTTCATAAAGATATGAGGTGTAAAGGTAGTCAAAAATATATGAGGAACAAAGGTGCAATAATATATTATCATTCAAAGTCACCTAAATATTGTACACATCCAACAAGTCATAAATATCTTCTCATCATAAGTCTCCAATAACATGTACACGATTACAATCATCATTATCATATACGCATCCAAACTGTTCATTGGTATCTAAGCGGGCAGAGTGATCATAAATATCTACACATTACGTAGATTTTTAAACTTCGAGTACCTACGTAAAGTGTCGGCGTTCCACAATTGTTTCACCAATTTTGTTTTCTTCCGAGTGTGTTGTTCCGAATGTGTGAGTTGTGAGGCCGACAAGTCCAGTAACAGATTTATTATGCTGTACTTGTCGCCTTTAAGCTACGACCTCATTACCACTTAACATCAGGTGGGATAAGGTCAATCTTGTAGTGTAATATAAAAAAAAACAACTATTTGCCTACTATAGCCACTATGACATAACTAAGTAACGAATACTAACACCTACTAAATTAATTTATTAAAAACTAAGATTATTAAGGTTCCGTAGCCAAATGGCAAAAAAACTGATCCGTTATGGATTCGTCATGTCTATCAGTCCATTCGTATGTTGCAGTCACTTTTTTCCGAAACTATATAACCTGTACTATTAAAACTTGGTATGTGGATGTATTCTGTAAACCGTATTAAGGTTTTTTACAAAAATAGAAAAAAACAATACTTTTCAGGGGAGCCTTATACCTACAATTTTTTTTTTCTTTTTCAAATCAATACTATGGATAAGTCTTAAAAATTATATTGCGGTTTGTATTATTTTTTCTAAATGGAACAGCTTGCACGAGAGACACTTACAAAGTGGTAAAATATCCCTTCCTCCCTTTTAACTTTTAAAATAAGAGAATGATAAAACAAAAAAGTATATATAATGTACAATACTCAATAAAATTCCGTTGAAAATTGGTTTGAACGAGATCTAGGTAGTAGTTTTTTTTAATATGTCATAAATCGTTAGCCGCAATAATTTCCAATAAGAATACTTAAGACTTAATGAATACATTGGCATAGTTGACTATGGTTTTAACTACACATTGTTGTGATTAGTAAATTCCTAGATTTAATACCACATAGTAAAAAAATCTGGAGGCCACCTCCCAAAAACTTAATTTATATGTCGGATCCGAATGCGAATAACAGTTTTTAACTATCATAATTGTACCCAATTCTTTTCGAATGCGAATTATGCGTCTTTAAAAAAAAATCAAATATTATAAATGCAAATTAAAAACCATAATTTAATTTTTAACCTCATTAATAATAAATAGTAAAGTTTAAGCATTTTTTTTATCATTTCATAATTCACTTTCATTTAATTTATCAAGTTTAGTACCGAGAATTAATTCTTATAATCGACTCAACTAACTGATCGCAATCGAGTGTAGATTGTAGTCGGTTCAATTCCCGGGTGAATTTACAAAAACTTTAAATTCAGTCTCCTATCTTTACAAAATTCCACTTGCGTGCACGTTATTTTATGGCATATTTGTAGGCTGTGACGCAATTGGACATCCTAGTTTTCGTTTATCGATGTGTCTTAGAACGTCACTGTCAATAATAACAATGAAATCAATCGTATCTTGTACACATTAAAGTTTACTTTTCTTTACTACCAACATATTTATGATCACTTTGAATCAAAGAGTATTATAATATACTGGGAATGGCTTTGAATGCTTAGATACCAATGAATACTTAGGACGCGAGTATATTATTGCTCATCTTAACACATAACATATTTATGGAATCGTGTAGTTTAGATAATATTGACCACTCTGTACGCTTACAACAATATGACGACCTGACAACGTACATAAAAACGAACTTCTGTCCTTCAGATAATTTTGACCACTCTGGACACTTAGATCTTTATGAAGCTGACTGTACCTATCTAAAGTTTTGTCGTCTCATGCGATAAATTTGACATATTGCGTATGCTAGGGCTGCAGGTTTATCTTCTGGCGAAAAATTAACTATATAACTTCAGTACATAGCTGAAACTTTTTATTTAAATATAAACTGACGGAGAAATATTCTTCAAATTATGAACACAATTTAATTTTCATGTTTTATATTTTTACCTACTGTCTTCCAAATATGTAATTGGCTACTTGACAGTGTTAACAATAAAATATGAAAAGTGTTAGATACGTTAGCTTATTAGTTAAGTAATAATTTTACATTTTTATTTTTTAATTAAAAGCATAGTTAGTATTTTATTTTTGCAAAATAAGTTTTCATTTTTTTATCTGTGGAACAAAAGAACCGAAACGGAAACCACCATTGCAATTCGGAAATGACAGCTGTCGGCGAAAATTATTTAAGTATTTTAATTTGGCGAAACAATGCTTATTTTACTGATTAAATTGAATTATTGTGTCTCTAATCGTATTAAGAATTTTTTGAAACATTTTCCGTTTATCTAAATTAAGTCGTTCCTATGTGTATCGGTTCGTTGTCTAGGACGTTGACGTCATAATTGCAACAGTGATGAGACTTGGCGTTTTCGCGCGCTTTTTAAATGTGTTACACAAAATCTTATTTTTCTCTGGTTATTTACATTTTTTTCAGATAAATCGAATTGCTTGGGATATAAAATGAACGGGCGCACATTTTACAATACTTTTCAAATACTGTTGCTACTTTAGCCAATTGTTCTTTTTCTCCTGTTATTTGACTTGCATCAATCTTTTGTTCATTACTGCCACCCTTATGTATAAATTATTTTTTTGTGGAAAATGATGTTTTAAATCAGTTTCTTATTAAATTTTTGTTTAAAGAATGACTAAGTGCAATATTTTATTTTTAGTTTCTAATAAATGAAAAAAAAAAGATTCCGTGCTGACTGCTGAGGGCCCAGCTTTTTAACTTAAAGGTCCTTGATTTTACAAAAGCTTACAAATAAAATAACTTGAAGGTATCAATGCCGTAAAAAAGAAGAGTTACATCGGCCTTGTCATACTGTTTTTGTGTAAAAATTAAGTAAAATTTTAAAGTCGGTTGTTTTAAGTACTTAAATCAGTTGATATAGGTAGTGTCGACACTGGCCATTCCTAACTTTCCTCTTGCCAATCGATAGTCGACACTTGGGGTTCATACACACAATACCTAGCATCGTAATATTCCAATCTTTCAATTGAAACGGAGAATGATAATGGAATAGAGACAGTACTTTTTATAAAATGTGTTTTATCCACATTTTCCTCTGATTCTTCGTTCCTATTGAATCATTCTATGTTTTACGAAATCAGTGTTAGAGATAACATGAACAATGCGCGTGTGTGTGAACTGAGGGACCAATTATTTTGTGAATGTCAAGATGACGGGACCCCCGCTTGTATTTCGTTCAAACTTTGCTCAATATTTAGTGCTCATTTTGTTCTTTTTTGTGCCCTCATTTCGAATTTCGAGGTCCCGCCAGAAATTCTTATGTTCAATTGGATTATTTGTTATACAGCGGTTAACATTGAAATGCGTATATCAGGTGGGCTCGTTGATCACACCAACACGTAATTATTATTAGTAGTTTTTAGGGTTCCGTAGTCGAATGGCAAAAAATGGAATCCTTATGGATTCGTCATGTCTGTCCGTCCGTATGTCACAGCCACTTTTTCCGTAACTTTAGGAGCTATACTTGGTAACTAGATGTATTCGGTGAACCGCATTAAGATTTTCATACAAAAATAAAAAAATATTTTTTTTTTGGGTTTCCCCATACTTAGAACTGAAACTCAAATTGTTTTTTCATCAAACCGTGAATGGAGTGATTGTAGTTTTAAAAGTGTAATTGGTGGCGTGTAATTAAAGTGTAACTTTTGGTAATTTTTATTGGCAGTTTTTAATGTCACGAACCCGAAGTTCGTAACATTACGTTAAAATAAATATATTCTGGTCAAAAACCCGCTATGAATCAGATATCGATCAGAACCAAAACATATTAAATACAACCAAAACTACTGAAGTTACGTAAATAATTGAAAAGAAAGAAATATTATTAAGGTAATATTTTTATTATTAAAATAATGAAAACAGTTTGTGTGCTACTAGTTTTTGGAATTTTAAATCGCTTTAACTCGAAATATCCAATTTTGAGTTATGACTGCATATGTTGTCACGTTTGATATCGTGATTCACTTGTTCTACAGGATTAAAAATACAGTGCTATGGCATTAGATTTATGTAAAAATCGGCAAAGTCCAAGTCGGACTCGCCCATTAAGGGTTCCGTAGCTGCAAATAAGATAATATAAAAGTTTATATTTGAATGGATCGAATTAAGGTAAATTTCGGATTACGATTTATGACGTATTAAAAAAACTAGTTACTAGATCTCGTTCAAATCAATTTTCATCATATATATATATTTTTTTAATTTTGTCATTCTCTTAGTTTTAAAGTTACAGCCCCCCCTCCCCCCCTCTAACTTTTAAAACAACATTTTTCCACTTTAGAAGCACCTCTCGCACAAACTATTTAGTTGAGAAAAAATATATTAGAAACCTCAATATTATTTTTGAAGCCCTAACCATAAATACCCCACACGTATGGGTTTGATGAAAAAAAAATTGAGTTTCAGTTCTAAGTATGGGGAACCCCAAAAAAAAACTTTTTTTATTTTTGTATGGAAATCTTAATGCGGTTCACCGAATACATCTAGTTACCAAGTATAGCTCTCATAGTTATGGAAAAAAGTTGCTGTGACATAAGGACGGACAGACAGACAGACGGACAGAGACATGACGAATCCATAAGGATTATATTTTTTGCCATTCGACTACGGAACCCTAAAAATTACTAATAATTACGTGTTGGTGTGATCAAGGAGCCCACCCGATATACGCATTTCTATGTTAACCGCTGTATAACAAATAATCCAATTGAACATAAGAATTTCTTACTGCCCAAAATTGTTTTCCATTTGATTGAGTGGGACGAACGGGAATGATTCCATCGATAGTATCGAATATCTAACAGATTTCCGAGATCAACTTACTATCGATAGCATAAGCCGTAGAATTATAAGGGCTTTTACCCAAGAGCTGCAATCTCTGAGCGATTATGTTGCGACATGGATCTGGCTGCAAAAAGTTGCTCTAGAACATAAAGGGTTTGTGATTTTGTGTGCTTTATATAAATCGCTCAGAGATTTTGGGTCGTGGGCTTATATTGAAATTCCAAAAGAAAGTTCACAAATAACATTTTGCGTGTATTCAAAATTCGGTAAAATAAATATTAAACAGTCGAAGTGTACAAACAATTTCGAAAATATCTGATAGTTAATAAATAAAACTATGTAAAGCACCAAGCAAAGAAAAGGTTCGTCCGTTAGTCCAGTCCATTTCGCCTCTTAGGGAACAGTTTCTCCTCAACTTGTTCCACTTTTTGGGCTACGTTGGCTAGCTGTTCAGACGCGTTGGAAGCTGCAGCACCACACGTTTCCGCCAGTT
Organism: Glyphodes pyloalis; assembly: GCA_037074685.1. Classification (NCBI taxonomy): domain Eukaryota; kingdom Metazoa; phylum Arthropoda; class Insecta; order Lepidoptera; family Crambidae; genus Glyphodes; species Glyphodes pyloalis. The sequence continues at coordinate 7,020,235 of JAYKKO010000030.1, read as the reverse complement.
CTTGCACACCCTGGGCAACCTATGAAATCAAACAAACATATGAAAAGTCTAATTTTAATGGTAATTTTTTTATAATTTAATTTTGATTTACAAAGCAAAAAGAAATATGTAATGAAAAGATTATGTTACTTTTATGATAAAAGGTTCATTTTTTATCATAAAAATGAAAAAAATGAAATGAATGAAATCATGAAGTACAATTATTATAAATAGCTGTGCCCGCGACTTCGTTCGCGTGGACTACATCCTTTCATGGTCGGTTTTACCCCTATCTCCCCTAATATTCTAAAAAGTAGTCTATATTTTAATAGAGCTATACCTATTTGTGCCAACTTTCATATCTCTAACTTAAAAAATAAACATTTCCCCATATAAACTTTCAAAGGTGGCATAACCCCCCTCCCCCCCTTACTTTCTAACAAAAAGTAGCCTATGTCCGTTTTTGAGGTTCAACGTATACCTATGTCAAATTTCATCAAAATCGGTTGAGAGGTTTAAGCGGGAAAGCGTAACAGACTGACAGACAGAGTTACTTTCGCATTTATAATATTAGTAGGGATTAGTAGGGATTGATAACAATCATCACGATCTTTCACGTCTAAATTTGACTAAACCGATTTAAATAAAATTTGGTACACACAGTTGCAAGGGATGGAGGGGCTGGGACGTTGTATTGTAATGTGTATACGTTACTACCGCGTGCCACGGTGTATTTTATACTTTGCGCCTAATAATTTATAACTATAAACAGCTTAGCGTGGTATTTATATTTTTTTGCATTTATACGCGCGTATAGCTCTGTTTTCGAAGTGCATGCCTTTTGGCACACTCAACACGCACGAATGTTGACGCGCTTCTAAGCGAACTTATAAGAACGGGCAGCGAGAGTAACGCAAATAGTAATGTTCATTTGTTAGAATCCATGTTCATATGATGCCCGTTTACGCGAGTCCGGTTTTATGAAGCGCGTTATGTTGCGCGCGTGTATACACGTATGCGCAAGTGTTACCGTCGATTCGATTGTATATCGATTATTTTATCGATTATGCAAAATGGGCCCCAATAATCTAACAATCGATATTAAAATCGATAGTATCCATCAGGGATGTTGCGAATATTCGCATCCGCATTCGCATAAAATCAATGCGCAGTTGATGCGGATGCGGATTTGGCAGGTCGCGACAAGAAAGAAAGGGGCGGTCCCAGCGAGTGGCGCGTGTCAACCGCATGTGTTGATTGACCGATAGGAAAGAAATCATTTTTGTTCTGGACTTCGGTGAATCGGTGACGGTGACGCGACTCGCTATTGTTTTGTCATTACAAGAAAGTAATTGGGACAAGTAACAAGAACTGATGCACAAGTTTCATTTTATTGTGGTTTTTGTTAAGAACTGTACTAACTGTATTGTGTAACGTAATACGTAGTACCTACCCACATTCGTATTACGTACTCAAGTAAAGTGTTATTTACTATTTGGATAAGTGAACCATGCCACCACCTACGCAAAGTGAAATTTGGACGTATTTCAAACTTGTGGACAACGACCGGGAGATATCGCAATGTAAAATATGTTAAAAATTAATTATTAAAATAAATAATTCATTCACTAAAAATTAATCGCAAAATGTGTTGGTAAGCGCATAACTCGACAACGCATGGACCGATTTTGACAATTCTTTTTTTTTTTATTATAGTTTGAAGTCCAAGGATGGTTATTACGGAGAAAAAAAATCGAATAATTTCCGGGAACACTCTAAAGACAACCTTTTTCTTTTCCAGTACAAACGTTTTCTAACTTAAATTTAGATTCAAGTCATCCCAAATCTTTTTCACAGGACGAAGTTTGTAGAGTCTGCTAGTTATTAAATAAAAATGATAAATCATGTGTTTCTTTCTCTACCAAACCAATACTTAAGTTTTTTGTACAGTTCCGCATCCGCGGATGTGAGCCTCTTAGAATACGATGTGGCAAAAAGTGGATCCGCAACATCCCTGGTATCCATAATATCGATATAATCGATTATACCGATACCCATTTTTATTTAATATAATCGATTATAGTGCGTAGTCAAACACAATATAATCGATTATTAACAATTATTTCTTAACAATATCGATTTTTATATTATTAATAGTTAAAATGATATCGATTCTATCGGATTATCGATTGATTAATAATCGGTTATCTGGCAACACTAGTATCCGCGCAGAAAAATACGCTAATTTGAAACTGCCCTAAGCTTACGCGTTTTCCGAAACGTTTGACGTAGATTTTTATTTACCGAGCGCGCAATGAGATAGGCGGTAAGCAACGAATAATGTGTCTGTATGTTAAGCAAGATATTATTTAAAGCTAGGAAGTGTATTCGATATTTCAAGTAACGAAAGAATATAATTTTAGAATGTATTAAAAAAGTCTGTAAAATAACCATTCCATTTATGTGAGGTAAAATAAATTATATTTACCACATCAGCCTCTGCCTTCACCTCTGCAGCAGCGGCCTGCATCTGGTCAACAGCAGCTTGCATTTGAGGGACTTGTTGAATTGCTTCCGATTCCATCACAGGTGCAGCCTAAAATCATAAAAGGCAAATTAATTTGTAACAATTGAATTAAGAATAACATGAAAAGTTATTTAGAAAATTAATAAACAATATTTCATTGGTCTTAATAACTAAATTAAATTCTTAAAGTGTCGACAAAAATAAAGTTTTTCTATTTACTACAAGCTTTTGGCTTTATCCACTTTAAAAGCATTTTCCCAAAACATTTTTGCTTTTAGATAATACTTGGTCAGGATACCTATGGCATTGTCATAATGAGAACTTTAAAAGTAAAAAAGGCACAGGCCAGTTTGCAGGCTGCACCTTTTCTTTGCCTTTTTTATTAAGAAGTTATAATAAAAAAAATAAAAATTACCTGTTTACAGCGATGCATACAATGACAATGGTGCCTAATAACTGGTTCAGCAGCTGTGACTTCCCTCAAATGCATGTCATTCTGTTGTATCTACAAAATAAATAAAAACAAACATTGAATGATTGACTAGTGAAAGCTTTGACTGTCCATCACACAAGAGCTCTTATGTTAAAGACCGAAGCCAGCATTTCTAGAAAAATATTTTTAATGTTGTTTTCACATATGGGACCTTTAACTATGCAACTAGATTTTCTGAATTATGAGAGATCCTTTTCCATATGCTCATGTGAGAAGCATAATGTGACTTGAAGGCAATTTATTCACTAAGAATACTGAAATGTTTCCCATGTCAATTCAATATTGTTTTATTCATGTACATTACATAAACAGTACTTACATGTCGTAAATACAAATACCATCAACCCTAGTCACTACCACTGGTACCCCTAGAGGCTGTCCTCAAGAGAATAGTTTCTCTAGATAATATTTGTTGTTTTTTGAATAAAATTATTCAGATTATAGGCATATCATAAAGTCGTTTAGTATGAGAGGAAGCCAAAAAGAAAACTTATTTTAATTTAACTCGATAAAAAGTAACCAAAATTCAAAAATTCGACAACAGCTGCATTTTAAAGACTGCCTAATTATTTATTTGATGTGAAACATGTGGTGTGTAATATGGTACTTTCATAGCTAGCCTTATCGTAAAAGCTTTAATAAATATGAGTCATAAGTAGGTACAAATGGAATAAAAAAGCTCACATTCTCAAGCAAATTTGGATCTGTATAGTTGTTCAGCTCAGTTGCTCTCTGCATTGCTTCGGTAAGTTTTTCATGGCCTGAAGTTGCATTGTTGATAGCTTGAGATGCATTCAACAAATTCGCAGTAATTGAATCTCCTTGCTGGCCGTCTACTGGTTCATTAGAAGCCAAGCCTAACTTAGCTTCTAACTGTTCAATTCTGTTTTGTAACACTGCGATAGGATCCATTTCTAGGGTAAGATTGTGATTTCAGAAAATTAAGATTAGATAATTACAAAAATGTACCGCCAAAATAATCCAACAAGACAGACAAAAACAATTTGAAAAGAAAATCGTAGAAATCGAACACGACTTTCAATTTTTGATTAATTCAATTTGTTTTGACAGATGACATCTAGCTTTGAAAAAAGTGTCAGGCAGTCAAAAAGAGAGGCTAAGGAGAGGTTCGATTATAAAGTACCTAGCTAACAGACTCGGACTTAGTATAAATAAGTCTATGGCTTGCTAGCATACGCAATATGTCAAATTTATCGCATGAGACGACAAACGTTTCACCATTGATTGGGTGATAGTACATCATACTCGTATTTTCAGCCAATCAGCAGTTGACGCATTGACTGTGATATTTCTTAAAGGCGCGAAAAAATTTACTTTTGCGGCGCATGCTAGGCCTGATATAAATGTACCAAACGTAACATCCCTGACTTAATAAATCCAAAGACAGTTATTAAGTGTGAAAAAAATCGCACATTTTCGTGGTATAATACAAACACAAATACTTGGTAAGTATGAAGCTAGAATCAAAAGCACATCACAGTTTGCAAAGCAGTCATTCGATTTTAAATATTTTGCTTATTTGAGTCTTTGTTTTTGCGAGACTAAATTTGTTGTTCAACTCTATTTTTAACAGCTTGCTTATTTAAATTTATTTATAATGCAATTTTATGTAATCCGTTTACAGCTGAAAAGAGCTTGATATTTATGTATGAATGACCTGCATCATTGATCTGGTCTTTGAGTTGACAAACCTGTTTCAATCACTTATGTAGCATGCGTAATACGTCATATTTCTCGTATGACACGACAAAAGTTGCGATAGGTACTGTTTATTAGCTGATAGCACACAACATTCTTATTTTCTGTTATTTTCAGCCAATCTGCATGTGAGAAATTAAATTTTAGCAATTCTGACATTTCAAAAGAGATAACTTTTAGTCGCGTGGCGCACCTTAAATGGCATAGATCTCTCAAAGCGAAAAATTCATTTGTGCTTTGCCAATCCTCCTGCAACGTCCTGTTCGCTTAGCAAGCATCTCGTGAGTAAATTCTATTTGGACTCATATTAAATGTTCGAATGGAAAAAGTGTTGGTATGATAAGCTGATAAGATACGAGAGTGCTATATTGGCAGCCAATCGACAGTTTATAGATTTTTGTTGTCGCATTTGAGAAATTTTACGTATAGTGCAAAGCTGGTGTAAATGTCCTCTAATTTTTCCCGCAATTACTCCCGACATGTCACTTGTTGAGCTGTCAGTGATTGTCAGCATTGGCAGGCAGTGGTTGTATCAGGAAGCGGTCAATTCATTCAGGAAAAACTGAATATTTCTGTCTACAGTGATGCAATTTTGAGAATACCATTAAATCTAGACCTAGCTTTGAGATAGAGTACGTCATTCTTAAATTTACCATCAATATAATCGCAGTAAAACAAAAATGGACGAAGAATTAGGATTGACTTATGAAGATTACATGTTACCACCAGTGAAATACGAGTGTAAGTTACTAAATTGTTTTTGTAGATCAAGATATTACGTTAAGTATTTATTTATAAAATTCACACATCGTTTTTTCAGATCTGGATCACACTGCAGATGTACAGTTAGTATTTAACCAATCTCATTACCTTTGCACCTGCACATTATCACAACGTATCGTAACGTGGATCGTAGTTTAGACGGATAATGTTTTTTCTGAGTACAATTATTTATTTGAATGGATGATAAACATTTTGATAGCGGTATCCTAAAGTAAACTCTATTTACCTTACATTAATTCTACAAAATTTAATTAAGAATTGCTTTAGAAAATGTAGTCTAAAATAACTAAAACTTTGTTTAGTTTGATGAGTCATTGTTATAAGTTTCACACTTTTTAACTCAAAACTAAAATATATTTCTTATTAATTTTACATTGTGTCATGAAACTTGTCTATTATATTTTGGGACTTTTCATGCATTACTAAATTCCATAGGTAATTATTATAGTTTAGGAATAACTTTATAATGTTGAGTATTTAATTAATATTAATCCCCAAAGTCATAAGCGGCAGCCATTAGTTCCGTGATGAAGAGGTTAAATAAGCACTAATATTGACTGAAGACATTAGTGTGTTGTATGATATTGTATATTAACAGGATCCATCCTTCAAGTGCCTAAAGTTGTAGAGTGCGTTATAACTATGTATGACTGAATGTCCTTTTAAAAGCCAGAGAATAATGATTTTTTTATTGTGTTGGATTTCTGGATCTTACCTCATTAAATTCAATCACAGTCTTTAGTAAAATCTCACATCAGTAAAATGTAAAAACTTTAACAAAATATTTAACTTGTGTTATGAAAAAGTAAAGTAAAGATAAAATTAAACATCTTCCTCATTGAACTAGCAACACACACAAAAATTCCGGAACAGTTTTTGACTTCCTTTACATCAAAACAACATCACATATGATGCCAAATAATGTACAAACATGTTAGTTGTGATGTTTCATTTGGGCACACTTTACTCTGGAACCTGTTGTAATGTTGCAAACATTGGATTCACAATTTTTTAACAACCATTAAAGAACTGAAAGTTTTACAACTTCAAACTCTCAAAGAGAGAGAGAGAGAGTGGATTTATAACTGCCCAAATGAATAAAATGTAACCATTTTTGATTGCAGGGATGTTTTATGAATTTATATTTAACATCATATTCTTTTTCAGGCTGCATGCTTGGGGAGACAGTCTCAAAGAAGCATTCGAGCAATGTGGCATGGCAATGTTTGGCTACATGACGGAGCTGGACTATGTACAGATAAAAGAAGTGCACTCAATAGAAGCAAATGCTGATGACATGATGGGCTTGCTTTATCACTTTCTTGATGAACTATTGTTCCTGTTCTCTGTAGAACCCTTTTTGATATGCAAGAAACTAGTGATAACAGAATTTAATACAGAAGAGTTTAGAATTGTATGTAAGTGTTATGGTGAGGAGTTCCAACTGGGTAAACATCCTCAAGGGACAGAAGTAAAAGCCATTACATATTCTGCTATGCAAATTGTAGACGAACCAAAGGACAATAAGTTTGAAGTGTTTGTTATCATTGATATATAATTGTAAGCATCATGAAATAATGAATATATGTATTGTTATTGAAACAAACTATTTTAATATATTTTTACAGAAAGTAGTTTATTTTAATTGCAGTCTAAATAAAATAATGAATACTAATTTTCAAAACTTGAATGTTACTAAGGGGTTTGTTTGGCACTAATATCTGTGTCACATTATATATTGCAACAAGCAAGTAGTATTGTTTTAAATGAAATGCTATGTTAATTCTATTCATATCCTATTGTCCCACTGGCAGAATATTAAACCAATGGAATGGTTTTAAAAAAAACAACGAAATATTAATCATTGTGTTTTGTGGAATAATTGTAATATCTAACATCAATACATGCTAAATATCTGGATAATGAACCCACTTAGATTTGACATTTTTTTACGCCTACTACAATAATGATAACCCTTTATTGCAGTATTAGTAAAGATCCCAGATTTTTTGAAAATATAACCAATGTGTAGGCTAGTGTAGATTTCTTACAGTCAAAGAATTCTTCTAAATTGATTTAGTGATTGTTTATATGGGAAAATACATATTTTTTAAGTTCAGAGATTCGAAATTTGGCACAAATTTAGCTCGAAACTTTGATTAAAATATGGAATATTAGGGTTGCCAACTTTTTTTAGCAGAAATAAAGTATATCTGATTTTAAAGGAGCTAAATAAAGAGCACGGACTCACAAAAAAGAGTATCATTTATTTTTTTACTTTTAAAAAGGTATTTTTTTGTACTTTTTGCGGGACATTACAATTTTTCATTGTTTTTAAAAGAATTGTTAAAAAAGAGTATTTTAGCGTACTTTATTAGTGTTATAGATTATAGAGTACGCCTACATGATATAGGACAATATTCTATTTTAGAGTACGGTTGGCAACCCTAGGTAAAACCGACCATGAAAGTATATTTATGGAGAAAGCCTGAAGTCCATGCGAACAAAGTCGCGGGCACAACTAGTTCTATAATTAACTGAACATTATTCGATACCATCGAGCAAAATTTTCGATACACTAATGCCCGGTTCCAGTATTTTACGATACGCATGTGTCAAAAATGACAATCCGTTTTTATACGAGTCGTTAATTCTAATTTCAAATTTACTTTCCTTATCAGCTGTCATCAAGGCCGTCTTAAACTAGCCTGGGGCCCTTGGGCACACAAGAATTTGGGGCCCCTGTGCACACAAGAATTTGGTGCCCCTGGGCACACTAGCATTTGAGGCCCCTGTGCCCACTAGAATTTGGGGCCCATTTGGATAGTAAAAAAAAGCAAATAATACTAAATTGTTTGATATTATAAGTCATTTACGATATTAGAATGCTGCTGGTTCTTTGATTAGAGCAATAAGACCGTCTAAATTGTACTTGATTATGTCTGTAAAATCAATTTCTGTAAATTTTTCTGTGCAATAAAGTGTATATGTCTATCTATTAGAGAAATGGTCAGTCCTTTGGGGGCCCTGGGCACGAGCCCTGTGTGCCCATATGGTGAAGACGGTCGTATAATTGGCTACTTGACAGTGTTAACAATAAAATATGAAAAGTGTTACATATGTTAGCTTATTAGTTAAGTAATCATTTTACATTTTTACTTTTTAATTAAAAGCATAGTTAGTATTTTATTTTTGCAAAATAAATTTTAGTTTTTTTTACCTGTGGAACAAAAGAACCGAAACGGAAACCACCATTGCAATTCGGAAATGACAGCTGTCGGCGAAAATTATTTATTTTAATGTGGCGAAACAATGATTATTTTACCAATTAAATTAAATTATTGTGTCTCTAATCGTATAAAGAATTTATTGAAACATTTTCCGTTTATCTTAATTAAGTCGTTCCTATGCGTATCGGTTCGTTGTCTAGGACGTTGACGTCATAATTGCAACAGTGACGCGACTAGGCGTTTTCGCGCGCTTTTTAAATGTGTTACACAAAATCTTATTTTTCTCTGGTTATTTACATTTTTTCCAAATAAATCAAATTGCTTGGGATATAAAATGAACGGGCGCACATTTTACAATACTTTTTCAAAAACTGTCAAGTAGCCAATTAATTACTATCCGTAACTTGAACGAATCGTTTTTCGAATATTGTAACCTGGCATAAAACTTTCAACCCTTTGGACACTCCGAAATTTGATAGTCCTGGCTATCTACTAGATTAATTTTACTGAGAGACTAGCGCCTAGTTAGCAGAATAAGATTAATCTGTTTGGTCCACTAAAATTACCCATGTAAATAAAATTACATTTTTAATCCAATACAACTAAAGTATTCCTGAAAACATTAGTTAGGTATGGGCGGAAAATTATATAGGTGGTGCCTAATTAATGTTCTACAGCTCAGCTTTCTTTTTAGCCTAGTCTCCTTCTCTGTTAGTTCTAAGTCTCCATTGTGTAACAAAATTTGTTAAATATTTCTCGGACACATGTTGCCCTTGTAATGGGAAAAGCGAGCTCGAAAACCCGACTGATGTGGGTTCGAATCCCGCAAAAAACTCACTCTGAGAGGGTTGGTTGGGAGTTAGGATATTGCAGGCTTTAATTATCTGATCGTCCTATGTTAATGGCTCCGAGCTTTAGAAGGAACGTTAAGCCGTTGGTCCCGACAGACAGAATTAAGGGATGTTGCAACTAGGAGCCAACATACACATATTTAGCAAAGTAGGACCTATATGGTGCAAAAAATCGCTTCGAATGTTAACAAGTATCCTTTTGGTGGAAAAATACCTGAAATCATAATAATCTCAATAGAATTCGATAAAGTAAACGTAAGATTTAGAGAATTACATGGTGGTGGACTATTAATGAAGCTGGAGCAGTCTAGGTAAGTATAGCCTACATAAAAACGTATTTTAAAGATTGTGAACACGTATGATAGAGTGACGTTAACTGGACTTTTACCAGATAATACGCAATCTGTGGCGAAATTTTTGGATTAGGTTCTACAATACTACTACTTAATTGGATCAACCCCATCATGGAGTGCCTACATAAAAGTCTTGGTTATCCTCTGGGAGATAAAAAATTACATGTTATTTTTTGCTGCTCAATCTAAAGAGCTAAGAACTTGCTTATTGTCTATTTTTCGGCAATGAAATGAAATGATTTATTTCTACAAGTGGGTTTACAATAAATTCTTTTGCACGTCAATTTTTTTTACCTACCAGCGCCTCGACGTTGATTCTGTTGAGAAGAAGCGCCGCAACAAACTCAACATAGGTAGGTATATCATATCCTCTTATCAAATAAATTACAAACATCACAATATGGTATTAAAATATTGGAATATCATCAATATAAGAATCATTATCAAAGGCTTACGCGAAGAAGCATGGAACGATTTTGTGAATCTTCATAGTTTTTAACAAGATGAAAATAATACCTATTATGACACAATTTTAACACTTACTTAAGCTATGTTACCCGCTTTGACTGTTCTTATTATCAACCAAACTAAGGTAGTATTATTATTAAATCCCTCCTAAGTAAATCTCTGATTGGCATTAATAATTTTCCTCTGCTGGCGTTTCCATTTTGAGAGGAATTCCCTTATCTTTGGGTAGGTATTCAGAATTGTGGAAGATTGTAGATGCGCGGAATCCGATATAATAATTAAATACATTGTAATTTTTACCGGAAAGATCAGAACCTATTTTTAATGGGTCAAAGGTATGAAGTAATTTTTGAAATAATTAAATTATATGACCAAAATGCGGACTTAGAACGGCGGTGAGCTATAGTACCTAAAAAGAAAAGAACATATCAGTAATAGTTCTATGTTAGGAATGGAGCCTATGACTTTCGCAGCTAAGGATTGAGCTATTCACTCACAGTCCACTGTGAATCTGCAGACTGCAACTACCACCTGTTAACTTAGGTAGGTACTCGAATTACAATTACCTCATAGGTAATTAACAAAAGGGTAAGACAAGACTTAAAGCATGTTTAGAAATTATTTTAGCATTTACTCCCAGAAAAGTAAATTACATACTTAATCATCCAAAGGTAGTTAAAAAAAAGGTATGGCTTTAGAAGAGCTATCGCATTTTTTTTTCCAAAACAAACCTCGATCGATACAGCAATCAAAGACAAATCTTGTCTATTATTGTTATCAGAGTAACAGCTAGTCTATGGCTTTTTAAATCACTTCCGGTAGTATTCGCGGTTTCACACGTTTCCGCTTCCGGATGCTGAGATCCTATTTATCGATTCGGTAGGTTGACGTATGTACATAGGTACCTCATTAAAATAATTAATTAATAATCATCATAAAACTGCTCCTTACAGTGAAGTTGCTTAAAGTTTTATGAGTATCATAAAATAGTGATATTTTTAATCGTATCATAAAACATGACATATATATTATTTAAAATTATATATTTTAAAGAAGAAGACGATTCTAATTAACACCAGAATAAAAAGGCGTCAAACATTTTATCTTATTCCTGGTACTATGTTAAGTAGTCTGTATAGGTAGTTATTTCCTAATAAATGTATCCCAGTTATTTGAGCGTGAGTAGCATAAAGTCTAAAGTGTTGGTAAGGACATACATAACGATAATAATAAAAAATTGATTCGTGTATCGTTATTAAAAGCATTATGTTAAATTGTCAGCAATAAGCAGGGAGTTACGTTAGTGCTAATAACGCTGAGTAAATAATATTCAAGAAACTCGTCAGGAATAAAATATTCGTTTAAATACTTAGAACCAAAAAAAAACAAAACATACAAAATTAAAAGTGAAGGTATGCCCTAAAACGGCTCCAAACTTAGCTTATCGTACTCGGGAACCCATCCATCCGAAGCTATTTTGAAATAAGATCACCCTACTTACAAATTTTATGCAATTTTTATTTATTTATTTGGTTTCCCTACATAAAGTATGTCAGATCAGAATACCGATTGCACTTGCACATTTAGAAACTTAATTGAGTTCAAGAAAAAAGGATTCTAATGTGCGTTTAACTTTAACTTCTGCATCTACATACAGGTACAAATCTTCTTTGGTATGAGGGTATTATAACATTACTAATGTATTATTTATGATGTAAATATAATTATTTTGTTTTGTATTGACTCCGTGTTGGGAGTAGAGTAGGTAGTAATAATCTAACATTCTATTGCAGATTTTAGATTCTAACAAATTTATATAAAAATTTGGATTTGGATTGATTGACACACGATCCCAAAATGAAAAAGCGGATTTTTAGTATAAAAAAGAAAAAATGTATAATTTGAAAATTGATTTGATTGAACTCTGTTTTTGTTGACGGAAAAAAGGAAAACCTATTTATCTTAAAAGTTTATTGACTTTTCCAGAATAGGAGATTTCCAGGCGGTCAAAATCCCAGGCAAGTTACTTTTCTGGTAGTTTTATCCTCAATTCAAATAGACATCAATATCCTCAAAATTCATCATCTGTTTATCTATTCAATTTTTCTTACATGACTATCATTGCATCAGTTTTCGGTGTGTCCTTTTTAGTTAGATACACTATTGGACTACTAATTCCATTACTAATACAAAATTAAATTAAAACCTTTATTATTAACCTACCTAAGTATATAGCAACAATATCATAAGGTGTCTAAGCAAAATGTGTTTACCTTACGTTTTTAAGTAATAATATAATTTTCTTCCCGAAGTGCCAAGTTAGCTGATAGGACGAATACCTAGTTAGAATTCTTCTGTAAATGTACATAATAATCGCAATTAAATGTTTTTTTATTATCAGAACAATTTCAAGATATTTAAAAGAATGCGCGCGTGAAATGTCGTTTAAATAAGCAACGCAACGAACGGGTTTCTATAAGGTCCTATACCAAAACCGGTCGTTCAACGAAAATTTAAAAATTCGTTATATTTTTTATGGCTTCTTGAACGAGGGGCGGATTTGGATAGCGGGCAGGCGGTGGCGTCCGCTAGGGGTTGATCGCTAGGTCGCTTCGCGCTTGCGCACGTAGTTCGCGCCACAGCTACGTCGCTTGCAAGCCAGATGTTCTAAAAAGCTTCCTGTCGCCGTTCCAATGCTCTGCATTTTGTCTAATTAGTTATTTTAAAATGTGCACTAGGACCGTTTTATTATTTTATTTGTCTAGTGAAACAATCAGTGACTAAATTAACATGTGTATTGTATAAATTGTGTGTTGTAACGAAAAATTATCGAGCGTCTCAATGTCCACGAGTTCACTCCTCGGGACCAACAAAGCGGCGGACATTTTATTTTGAGTACTCGATAATGTAGCGTTTGCGTCGAAAACATTAATGTCGTTTTATGGTTATAAATTCGCATATCGTTCGCTCACACCTTTCGTAAGTATTATAATGATTTTTTGGGTATTTAGCATAGAATTCTTTAATATCTATCTTGGTTTGTGAAGCGGTTATGTCGACGAATTACCGCTAGATTGTCGATATTTTTGGGGAAATGGTCGTTGAAAAATGTGACGTAAGCTTTGCTGGACAGCTGCAGGTTTCGTTACAGACCTTTTGGATAACTTAAAGTTCATTATACCAGTTATCGACCCACACCGCTTCGGAGGCTTCTCAACTGCGATTTCCGCGCGCGCGGCGCCCCTAACCTCTTTACTAATTAAATTGTCTTTACTAAAATCCTGGCAGTGATCACTCTTGCAAGTAAGTAGGTTTCGAATCTGTATTTAATGTTATTCGTGTCGGTTAACAGCGATGCCGAGGGGGGTGAAGCGAGGGTCGGCGGAGGGCGAGGCAGAGGTAGTGGTGCGCGCTGGGGCGTCTCCATCGCACACCACGCTACTGGATGACAGCCCAAGCCAGCCTATCAGCTATCACCTTCTCGACCACGGCTATGGCGCTACCCCACAGCACCAGATCAGACGTGAGGCGCCTTCCGCACCGCCGAAGACTTCAGAAGTAAGTTCCATCTTATTTCATTATTTCAACAGGTAATCATCAGATTGGAGTTCATCATAGATTTAATGGACCCTGCCATTAAATAGTTTGTCTTATTTTACATGTAAATTCAATTTAAAAGGCAAAGTAATCCATTCATTTTCAATTACCAATAACACCAAAATCAGCTTGCAGATTAGAACGTGAAACATTAGTTTTTTCGATAGAATTTCACAATCAATAATTTTCTTAACATTCTTCAATCAATAATTTTCTTAACATTCTAGAAGCAGGTTTTTACAGTTACATTTAGCTTCACTAAGTGTTACATTTAGGCCCAAATAACCCACATGGGGCCTCATCGTCATCATTTCAAAGTCAATAGTTGGGATATGCACGAGATCATATAATTTGATAATAGATAGATGTATGAATTTGAATTAATAAAATTCTATTATATTGTTTTTTATTTTCATCAAAAATATAACAAGTTGAGATTCATTTAGGCAAAAGATGTAAGTTTTTTGGTTTCTTCAAATTTGAGGTTGTGTGACGGAAGTAAAATCAATAAAAGTAAAATTTTTGATAGTGAATTTCGGAGTAAGGCTTTCATTATATTACATGGTTGATGAAAATAACAAGATACTTATTCTAATCAATGTTTTGTAAAATTTATTTAATGAACTTGTGTTGTTAGCTTAACAACCAATTTTTTTTCACTAGCACATAATGCTGATGCACGAGAAATATTTAAGGGTACTGTCTATCAAAATTTCACTACCATTGGCACCTTCTGAAACAATATATGCACAAAGATAAAGATAATTTTGTATAGTTTACTAATGTCATACAAATATGCATTACATAAAATTTATTGGAATTAATGTTTTGGTTACTAGCTTGGGTAGGAATGTGAATCAGGCTGATTTCATTATTCAAATGCATTTTAGTTGTATTTGGTGTTTTTATAAATTTGGACATTTCCTGTGTACCTTTTACATTATTTAGGGTCATAGAACTCTGAAAAGGTCATTGACCTAATTATTATTAGTATTACCCAAGTTACACATTTAAAGATTATAGTCAGTATTTCAATATGTAGTTAACACATAGTAACCGATTTATTTTATTCAAGATTTGGTATTGTATAAATGTATTAGGAATTTACTTAAATGTCTATTTACTATTTATATAAAAATAACCTTTAATTAGTTATTTATTAAGTATGAGTTAATAAAATCATTCTACATAGATATGTTAGATATTAAATATTAATCATTCTGCCTTTACTAAACATGCTTTTAAAAAAGCAAAAATTGGTATTTTATGGTGGTTTATCTTTCTCCCAAATAGGTCTTAATTTTTAACTGATAATGTCCTCAAAATGGAGATGGAGTAAGCTCCATAAACCTAGAAACCTAGAGCAATAAGTTGCTCTAGGTTTCGTTAATTTACAAATGAATTAAATCAGAATAATGTCTAATATTCATAAAATATGTTAATAGATAACTAGCCGTGATTAATAGGTATTAAGTAAAGAGGTATTCTTTATGTCACCCTATCCATCTGATTTAAGAATAAGGATGAAGAGTTTTAACAGTTTAGGCTGGGACAGTTTTGTGGACCACCAATATGAAATAATTTTGTAACACATTAAGTGAGCTGCCTCTTTTTCTTTGAAATACATGTATATTTAATACAAAATCTGTGGACTGTGGAGTAAAGCAAACTATAACCTAAATATCAATAAATAAAAAATTTGAATAATATTCTTATCTTTAATAGAATTCTGAGTATTTATTACATATGGTAATGTTTTTAAATACGGTTGCATTACGAGTGGCGTCGTTTACGCTCCTACCGGGGTTATAGTTGAATACGTATTATGTAGAAACGTGATCTCGGGCGCGGCGTGCACCCGCGTGCAGCGCGCTCCCTGAACACGCCCCTTGGTTTTCGCGAAGGGTGTTGTAAGCCTGGGGTCCCTTCGCGGAATGTGCCAAAATCGATAAAATTCTTACTCGCCCGTCACATTGCGGCCATGGATGGCCACGAAATATAATCCTACCGTTTTTAGAGGACCTGTTTTAGTAGAGAGTTTGAGATTTTGAATGAGATATTGGTTGGGGTTCTACCTTAATTTTCTCAATATTATTGTACTTTATGGTATTTTATCGAATACGATTTGATGCCGCGTGGTTATGTAGAATTGTGATCTAACGAAGAAATTATTAATTTAAAGTATCTTACAGGTTTCAGAGATATTTTAATACACAAGTAAATGGAATGATTTTATACACGCAAAATAGCGTTGCCGATGCGGAGTCGTGGAAAACTTAATTTATCTTATACGAAATTAAGTTTACGCTGTCAATACAATTTAGGGATTGTCGATTAAGGAGTTACATAATTTGAACAAACTGAAGATACGTTGGTCGACAGAGTGTATTAAGAGTACAAATACATTTTTAAACGTTTCAGTAAGACTTGGCAAATGCTTTTCTCGTTCAGTAGGTAGGTAGACTGTAGCTATGGTTAGGTAATCATATTTAACACTTAAAATATCTTTTTGTTATAATGACAGAGGAACATTTGGTATGTGTGTACTTTAGTTTCCAGGTTTGCAAGAAAATCTATTGTGCTGACTTCTTATCTTAGGTCAATGAGCAAAGCTGTGAAGTTTTGCGGCTAAATCTCTGAAAAGAGAATGTAGATTTTTATTTCTTAGAAATTAGTTTATAAATGTAACTACATATATATTGTGAAAATTATACATCGGCCGTAGTATTACAAGTAATAAAAATGATGTCACTATAATGGCATTTAGTACTGAAAGAAACCGAAAATGGTGATTTAAAAATCATAATTTTAGGGAGCCAATCGATCTTAAACACGCACCGGAATCCGAATTGTTAGGTTTCGTTTGCCGTTATTCTATTTTTATATTGTTGTCAGGCGAGTAGACGCGGCCGATAAAACGATATATTTTCATTGATTACATTTTCAAATCATCATTATATGACATAATGCAAATTTTGTGTCGTCATTGGTTATTACTTCTACGAGCTAAGCCTGAAATGTCACAATCCATTGGCGTTAGCAATCGTTCAGTCGATTCAGTTCAACGTCCAGGCCATTCAGTTGGGTAACGTAGCCTGAACTTTGAATTTTGCTCGAAGTTTGAACTGGCAAACAAGTGTAGCTGGTAGTTAACTACATGTGTTAGTAGTTTATGTCGTGTGTGGGTCTGGCGCTCACCCGGCCGCGGGCGACATGTGGCTTCAACGCCCTGGGCTCACGTGGCCAGGTACAAACGCTTCCTGTCCACACACTTGCATTGCACATTTTTCTGTCGCTGTCCTTTTACAAACGGTCGCAAAAATTATTCTTCTACCATTAAAATTCGCCGAGACGCTCTTGAGGCAACGGTTGATTTAATTTGCATGCTTTAATAGGAGTCATTATAAATAGGAAATAGAAAAAGTCTTTTATGCAATTTCTTCCCTACCGGTCGGGGGTCATACGAAGGTTTAAACTGATTATGTTAATACCTCATGCAGTTTGTTGGCGTTAGGGATATCTGCGATGTTTTATCAACTGGGATGTCAAACTGAAAGGAACATCTGCTCTGATTTACTCAACGCCCGGGGTTACACATGCGCACAAAGACGTCCGGGCCCAAAACCCGGCAAATTAACAATAGTCTACAGTTCACTAGCAATAATAATAACACAAAATTTGAGATAAGAAATTGCCATTCTTTTGCTAGAGGTCCCTTCCGAGAGCTCGGCAGCTTTTGTGTTGATTCTAATTTATGTCATGTATTGTTGGTACCGGGTACCCTCCCCACACACTTCCTTTGGCTGCTCTGCCCCGCGCTGGATGTCGAAATTGAATTTGTTGCATCGGCTTATTGAAAATGTCTCGTGGCGTCTTCCTCTGGCGCTTAGATGGATTTTAAAAATGAAATTAGTTTTTCATGTGGTGTGTTTCATATGTGTGTTGACAAGTTTTGCGGATCCGCGGGCGCAGTGAAGCAGCGATGACTTACATTGTGTTGAGAGTGAGTGGATAATTTTATCGCTTACACCAGTGGTGGGTGCAACTGATACAACTATTTTTATTACACCTCCTCGAGAGTTATTTTCGTGACATTCACGTACAAACAGGTGATAAGCCTAAAATTTTTTTACCTCCTTTTATTTGTTTTCAATGCGGATAGGTTTTTAACTAAGCAAATGTTGTAGATGTTCTTTTTTATATTGTGAAACATGACCGTATTCATAGGATTTTCATAATTAGTAAATTAATACAATTTTTTAAAAAAAGTGGGTCTACTAGATGGGAATAAAAACCTCTGTGATCTTTGGTGTTTGTCACACTAATCGAGTTTATATACTAACAGTAGATAAGGCCAGTCATTTAAAAATTTGAGTGCGTTTGTTATTTCTAATAGCTCAGTTGAGTTGAGTTTTTGTACATAAGGATACGCACGCAGGCATCCGTTTATATCGATCCGCCCTCGCCAGGTAAACAACCCTATCAATTTCGTTCCATAGAATTTTGTTTCGAGGCTACCTGGTCCAGTTCAACATCGTATCGTCATATCTCTGTGTCGTTCTAAATCTCTATTATAAAAATCTAGGAATAGGAATGTTGTCTCGGTCAAAAACAATGATTATATTTAGTCCGTCGGTTAGATTGTCAAAATATGTACAATGAAAACGTAGTTTTTGTTTAAACAAGTAAATGACGATGATACAACGCTTTAAAGTTCAGTGGAGGGGTGAGTTTACCGTCACTATGTCATAAAAACTGTACAAAAATGTTACGTTGCACTTAAACGCAGAGTAAATTAGAAAAAAATTGTGATTTTTACTTTTTATAAAAGGAGAATGCGCGAGATTGCCAACAGAGTAAATAGAACCCATCACAGATTTTTGTACGGTCGAAAGCAGTCAGACTACACTTTTGAAGTACCGTTCTTATGTTGCGGGCATAATACCTATACTAGTATTCGTGTTTACCTTCTCGTACGCCCTGTACCTTAAATAAGCATTAAAAATGAGTACCTATATGTGATAGCCCTAATCACAGTCAAACAAAGAAACAGAAATAAAATATTGTCCGGATTATTTACTAATTTTATCATAGTACCTACTCATTTTACTTTTAATGATACACTTTTTCTGTAGGTATGGTAATAAAATTATGTCACACATTCGCGGTTCGCAACGTGATATTGATTTCCATTCCAGGCTATCTACATAGCGATTTCTTTGAGCAAACGTAGATAGATATGTTCGTGTGTTGGGAAGATTAATTTTCTGCGTACTGGTTTATATCGTGCGCATAAGAATTAAAATGCAACTGTTTACCGTGATATGGTTTTGACCGATGGACGTGGTCAGGCGGAGTGTCAAAACGTTTTGGATTATGTGGAGATATACATATTGTGTATTTATTTACCGGTCTGTTGCGTATGCTGTTTAAACTTGATGTGACATTTATACCTTAAACATCTAGTATACAATTACACCTTGTTAGTGAGCAGGTAATTTTTTTACTAGCGTTACGCGTCGGCTTCGCTCAGTGCAGGGATTAAAAAAAATGTTTCTATACTAATCTCAACCTTTCCTAATCAGGCTCGTACCCAAATTACTACATTACATAAGGTGCTACTTAAAAAGCCAAGCGGGGTGAACGGTAACGACTAAATTTTTTTACGTTTTACGTAAAAAAATTGCCAATATTCAGTGGTTTGAGCTGTATTTCACCGTAAAATCGCTTTATGTGGTAAAATCATGTCTTAAATTGATTTGAGAATTGGGTCTTCTCCAGAGACGCGGTTACAAAATTCAAATTGCGATAGGCTTCAAAGTCAAATGAATTACAATTGTTACTCTTTAGTGCGTTGACTGTGTATTCATGAAGAATGTCACAGAAACTGAGTTAGGTAGGCGACTCTTTGTTTGTTAACATCGCATAAATAATATCGACACGGCGAATGTCATAACACCCATTTTTCCCAAATTTTCTAACCTTTTAACCTTCCCTGGACCTCCACAATTATTTCAAAGCCAACATTAGCCAAATCGGTCTAGCCGATGTCGAGTTTTAGCGATACCAACGAACAGCAACTCATTTTTTTTATGTAAGATTATACTAGGTATATCCACTTGCTCAAGACTACCTAGCGGGTTGGTCTTGTGCTATTATAGGCTAATCAGATTCATTAACGGTATTTCATGATAATGCGAGAATATTGGATCACTAAAATAGACAAATGTCTTTAAATCTTAATATCTCATTTTGGTCTAGATGGTATCTAGTAGACCAGTAGTATGGCAGAATTACTCTTCCTAGACAGGATCTATTCCGTCTTATTTATTTAATATAATTTTGGAGACTTAAATGGACGCTAGCTAGTTCTATACATGTGTAATGCAATGTATGTATAGAATATAGAGATATGCGTAATGAATAACATTGCCTTTTTTGAGAGACGTTAGTTAGGGATTTAATTGCTAATTTAATAAAACAATTATGCGTAAAATTGGTCAATAACATAGAAACGTAACTTCCAAATAGTAATTTATTTATTTTAGTCGGCGATATGTACAGACATAAGCACGCCAGACTTTGAACCGCCCTTATGTCATGCACATAAGATCTAATATCGATCTGCAAGTGTTTACCATGACGTGCTGTTGACCGAACCGCCTAGTCAACTATACTTCATCATAGGGCACATTAAAATTGTGCATCAAGATCAAGCGCGGTTGATGGCTTTCTTTAAAAAAAAAGTTTAAATAAATAAACACGAACAAAAGCTTAAAACACAGTCATCAAACCGCATAAAACACGGTTATCAGACCACTAATTAGCACATTTCATTTTATATTCAAGTATAATTTAAATGAGATCGTTGGAACAATTTTGTTTACGCAATCGGAAGTACAAAACTTAATTTATGCTAGTTCATTTCTGGCTACAGCTTTCTTATCTTTTGTTACAGATAAATAATGTCGGAATACCTAGTTTAATCAAATAAACGTACCTAACTACTGGAACGTAGTTAATACATGAAAACTGCTTTCAAATGATCAATTAAAAAATGGTATTCTAAATAATATGCCCAGTAGAGCAATATACTATAATATTAAAATGACTGGGTCAAAAAGAAAAGATTGTTTTTAGGTCGTTTAATAGTTATTAACACGTATTTTTTAATTTGTCAAATTAATTAAGGATTATTATGGTTAAATGATTCCAAGTAACGGTGACGTCATGCGATAATTCATTTCAATGTATTGCAGTTTTATTTTGGACAATCTTACAGACGAACTAAAACATTTTTTTTAATTTCTGACAATGATTCACTATCAAATTCTCCGATTAAGTTTAATTGATGTACATAACTGCTTATTCTTTAAGTCACAGGTAAAGTCGTGAATGCAATTTCCTCTTATCGCCACATTAGAATGTGAAACGCGTTTATTGTAACAAATGTATCATTCTTGACTATTTGTCTGATCAGGCGGTGAAACGAAGACTTAACCTGAGCGAGAGTAGCTCAGGCAGCCAGGGGCACGTGGTGCCTATGAAGGCGGACTTCAAGACGCCCAAGCAGAAGCGAGTTAAGGTGCTCACGCCCTACAGCCGCCCGTCCAGTTCTATGAAGAAGTACTCCGAACGTTCCAGGTACATTTCTTGAAGCAAGGTAATTTTATTTGCCAATGATGCGTTCGATTTTGTTTTTGGTGTGACGTGTGATAGTTTAAGTCGTGGGTCCCTAACCTCTTGGGTACATAAGCCGTATGGATTTTAATGATGAAAATAGTTTGATTCTGGTTCCCGCCCTTAAGCCCACATAACAAAAGTGTTTTGCTCTGACGATGAAAAGTGGCTAACTTTTGGTTTGTAACCACGTGTTGGTGACAATTTTTTCCGGTGGAATCACGTCTTCCACTGCCTCAGAAGGAGGCAAATAGAGATGGTTACTTAGGTATTTCTCTTGAAGTGATTAAAAAATCCAAGGTGATATTAATTGGGATGTTGACACCATTCACAAATAATTTTAAGATATAAATGCCGTAAAAACGGATTTGTGATGATATGTGGGCCATTTTGTTTTTTGTTATCTATAAATATGAAGCAAGTTTTATTTAAAGAAATATTTGTACGCGGTGTAGCTAGCAATAGTATCGTGCTTCAGAGTAATGCGGAACTGACATTCACTATTTTATAGGCCCGGCGTCCCTTGTTCCAGGTTTGACACATCATTAGGTTTACTCACGAAAAAATTCGTCGCTCTCCTCAAGTCATCGCCCAACGGCGTGCTCGACTTGAACGTTGCGGCGGAGAGCTTATCGGTCCAAAAACGTCGTATCTACGACATAACTAACGTGTTAGAGGGTATAGGTATATTAGAGAAGAGATCAAAAAACAACATACAATGGAAGTACGGTGAGTAATTAACGTTTATTCTGTATTGTTTGTACTTATTAATGCGTATACAAACTAACTTCACTAGTCTCGTAGGAATATTTTATTGGTTGGCTATTAAATCAGTAAAGGGATTTCCGTTTATTTGTAGATGGGCCCAATTTACACATTCATCAAATATTAAAGAACACAAGTGTCAAATGTAACCTAGTTGAATAAAGAAAAAAATGATTTCGAGTAGGAATTAGGTCTCGAGATTCTCCTTTGTGTGCTTGTTACTAAAAATATTTACAGCTGCGTAAAAATCGAAAGGTCTTTCTTTGAATAGCGTTCATGTAAGCCTGGTATGAGCAAAATTAAAAATTTCTCACATGAAACGAAAAAACTGTCAGAACCGGTACAACACTCGTGTTCTACAGCCAATCTTATTGGTTTTGAATAGAGTTCCAAAGAAAAGAGATATCTCAATTCGATCGTATATAATGGGATGTTAGTGTATAACTTCGTCCTTTACGAACCAATATTGTTTTTTTTGTGGGAAACTATAATACCAAGGGCGGTACCATGTTAAGGAAATCAGGATCTGATGATGACATCTCAAAGAAATCGAGAGAAAGTCTTGTTATTTTGCTAAATAGTAATAAATGTATTTAGAGGTGAACTCGGTTAAAGTTTACTACTGTGGCTCATCGTAAATCCCTACTAAAACAAACTAAAAGTAGCAGTAGAGGTAGGGTATAGCGATTTATTGTTCGAACTGGAGCAGCCCAACAGGTGAAATACCTTACAGAAGACCGCAGCCAAATAACAATCACTTCGATGTTGTTGTGTTTATGCGTGTGTAGGGTTTCCGGAGCTCTTGGGGGGGTGCTACGTTAGTAGCAGGGGTCAAGACTTCAAGGTAAGAGCGACAAGTCCAGTAACAGCTTTATTATGCTGTACATGTCGCCCTTAAGCTAGGACCTTAGTACCACTTAACATCAGGTGGGATGAGGTCAATCTTAATATAAAAAAACCTGTATGATTAGGGTTCCCAATCCTCCCGCATTGCCTATGCGACTCCGGTTGTGATTAACCTTCCGATATTCCGAGTAGCTATAATTTTTTCTAAAAATTAGTCCGTCCATTGCCCGCCGTTATTCAATCGCTTTGCGGCCGCAATAAAACGATGATCAAGCCACGCTTACGCACCTGGCGCACACGGTATGAGTGACAAAGACAGAGATAGACACCGGTGGTTAGAAGAATTATTTTCTTTATCAACCCCCCCGATAAAGGTCTTAAACGTACGATTTTGCCGGGTTGGTATTTTAAAGGCTACGTATGACGTGCGTAGGTGTAGGCGGCGGGTCGACGACGAGCGGGCTGGGCGTGGAGGCGGACGAGTCGCGCGCGCGGCGGCTGCGGCGCGAGGTGCGCACGCTGGCGGCGCGCGAGGCGCGGGTGTCGCGCGCCGTGGCGCTGGCCGAGTCGGCGCTCAGCTGCCTCTCGGGCGAGCACGGCGCCCTCGCCTACATCACCTACGCGGACCTGCGCTCCATCAAGGACTTCAGGAACCAGACTGTCATACCCATCAAGGCGCCGCCCGACACCAGGCTCAGTGTGAGTAACACCGAAATCATTATTCAAATCTCAGTCGCTGAAATTGTTTGAAAGCGATACATCTCGTTGCATCAGGACCGAGGCAAGTGGGAGAAGATGTCTTTTCAGGCGGATTTTATTAAAAGTGCGCAATCAGCAAACATTCGTTTATGATTGTGTAAATGAGCTAAAATGAACTTTTATAGGATGTATACTATTTGATATGTATATGTGTTGTGCGAGAGAGATTATAATCTAACGGTTTTTATAATCTTACGGTGACATATACATTTTGAATAAATAATTTTGAATTTTTGTATACTTTTGCAGAAAAAGTCCATGTTGCTCTAACGGGCAGAATACGGTAAAGTACAACGGGCAGAATACGGTTCTGGCACTCGCGCTCCTTTACGTATTTATTAAAAGTTGCAATTTACCCGTTGTTAAAAAATGGATCAAATTAATTAACGTTCGTAATTGTAAATACATGATTGAACCGTCAAACCATATTTATGTCTGATTGCATCATAAATCGACAGGTAAATGTTCCAATGGTTTGACAGATGCCGCGGCATCAGTGTTAGGAGCTGTTTATATTTGGCGCCAATCGACGCTGCATGGACGCGCGGAATACGCATGCGCAGTGATTCCCGCCTTGAAGCCGACGCTGTCCTCGTCAATTATCCACTTCCGATTTAATTATTCTGAAGTTCATCATTGTAGTAGGTTGTTTTAATCCCGTTATGTTGGTTGCAGGTGCCCCACCCAGATGAGAAAGGCTACATGATCCACCTGAAGTCGATGTCGGGTGAGATCGAAGTCTTCCTCTGTCCGAAGGAGCGGCCGCCATCACCTCCGCCTTGTAAGTGTTATATTAAGACTACACGTGAACACTATTTCATGTTTTATCAGTGGTCGATATTTTTTCTTTTATAATCAAACTTTTTACGGAAATGGTACGATTTAGTTGAGAGGTTTTATTTGGTTTTAAAAATATCCCTTTAATCTGGATAATATGTTTTTTGAGGTTATGACATATTCTCTGTTATGTTCACGTGTTTGTGTATGGCAATCAGCTGTGATCGTATTGCATTGATTGATTTGAGGTTAATGATGTCTAACATTTAAATATACTCTAACATAAAATGAAATATATTTAAAATAAGTTTTAGATAAAAGGCATATCCAATGCAATTTGGGCCAGCTCTATAATCACTGCCTATCAGACACAGCAATTTAAGGGTTTTCAAAATTATTGTTACTTCATTAATTTAATTGAAATGCATAAGTAACTGAGCACTTGAAGCATTATTTATAATTGATATAACATATAACAGATAGTGATTACTATTTAGATAAGTTTAGGACTGTTCGTTTTTGTTGACTCCTGGAAACATAATGCAATATGGGTGTACGCCAGTGCAGATAGTGAATAATTTATTGATTTGTTTCAGCTTCCGGGTTATTACCTTTAGATCCTTTGTTAGAAGATAACAAAGCCCTGCTGGCGCCGCTAATAGCGCAACTGCAGTCCCTTCCTTCCAGCTCCGTTATGGCTAGCTTTACGTAAGTTGGAATTATTTATTTATTAATTTAAAAACTTTATTGCACAAAAAAAGTACAACAGGTGGACTTAATGCTATGGGCATTCTCTACCAGTCAACCTTTGGGTCATGCGGAGAGTTAGTTTATGGGTGCGGTAATTATGTGGATTACTATTATAGTGCATCTGCTTAGTTAGTCCGTCAATGAACTGTTTAGTATGAAAAGTATGTAATGATTTTGAAATTATTGAAACCAATATTTGCATCACATTCAAATGATATTGAAATATAATGATGCGTCATAAGAGTTTTTTTTAACCTTGAATTTTTATAATTTTCCTCACGTTAACCAGTAGTGTGTGATGAAGCTTGTCTAGGTAACAGCTTCAGAAAACTAAAAAATACGGAAAAGCAAACAGATGTTTTAGTATTCAAGTTGAGTATTTTAAACAAAACTTAAAAGGAGCCCTTAGTGTACTCGAGTGACATCTGGACAAAAAAACACTCCTAAGTACATAAAAAAATACAGATACCGAACCGGAGGTAGCGTCACATGCATTATATAAACGTTTCATAAACATAACTGACGTATTTGAAATGAAAAAAAAAACTTTTTTTTAACTTTTAAAGTTTAATTCTATGTAAAAGCATACACATAATGTTTACAGGACGCCTATCAAACGCGAGCCCGAGGAGCCGAGCGAGTTCACGTCGCGGAGTCTGGTGGTGTGCACGCCGTGCGTCACGGACCCCACGCTGCCGCTCGCCGCGTCCGCCGCCGCGACCACCGCCGCGACTGCCACCGCGACCGCCGCCGCGACTCCGCCAGCGCCCGCGCCCGACCTGCTGCGCACGCCCGACAGTAAAGATATTATTAAATTTTGCTATTAAAATGTCAATGACTTTTGTAGAATTAGGAAGTTTGGAAGACTTCTGACTACAAAGCCTTATGATCTACACCGAGCTTTTGGGGGAGTGCAGATAGTTCACGCCCCTATTACTTAAACAACAACCTGAGGAACGGTATCCGCTGCGGGCGGTCATTTCAACCTTTAACAGCCAACTTTTGAAGTTAAATAAAAGTACTACGAAGGCGTAAGGTCCAACGACTTCTATTGATTTACTTACTGTATGTCTGTCGGTGTTTTTCAATAACGTAGCCATCTCCTTGCACGCTTTTATTGCCGTTAATTGGATTTTGCATTCCTTATAGCCTGTCATTGGATGGTTTCTATTTTTGCACAATGCACTTGACTGGATCACAATTACAACAGTACGTTTTTACGTAAGATGCCGACTATGCGCCACACACTGCACAATTTACTCATGGGTGTTGTCTTTTGTCCACAACAGACGGCAGCAGCGCCCGAGGTCGGTTGCGCAACGCACTCATCGCGGACAGCGACGACTTCGCACCCATCATGGGCGGCGGCCGCTTCCAGCTGCAGACGGAAGACCAGGAGTCGGGTAAGTCCTTTTGTTACGTTGGCACTACTTTCTCGATATTTACAATTGTATTATACTTTTTGACAAGCAGAAGAGCTGAAGGTGTACGTTGCTAATCATTATGCGGTGAGGATATTTTCAATTTAAAATCAACTATGCAGTACTTAGGCTAGTCGACCGTCAATGAAATTGAAATATAGGCCATGAAGCGCGAAACCTACTTGTGCCATCTGTTGACTTTTTTAATTGCATCTAACTAAATAAATACATGATTTTTACATAGCATGAAAATATCCTTTAATGTTTTTACAAAATACTATGATCAAAAAGTTGGTTTCGAAATAAAATAATGCAGTTAAGGATTAACTATGAAAGTAATTCATGATCAAGAAGAAATAGTGCGTTTATTATCGGGATTTCGGTATTTTACTTCATCGACATATTATCATAACCACTGAATTTTATAGTATTTCATGTTAGTTTATAGTTTTTAGTATTTCATCGCCATTTTCCAAACGACGTCATGAAGGCATCTTTATTGTTTTGATTAATAAACGTTAATAAATCTACTAGTTACATTGACGTTCATTTGATTACATATTTTCCTAATTACAAAATGTCTACCATGCTTTCTCCACACCTATCAGTTGATTGTTCTGTAAAAACTGACGCGATGTAAGCATCAGTGTGGGTACTGGTTCGTGGTGTGTGGTGGACAACGGGCGTGGAGTGAGCCGAAGAGGAGAGCCGTGTTTTGTGGCTAGCACTCGGCCTGTGACCTGTGTGTTGCTTATCACATCACAGTCAGAGTTCTAGCTATGCGATGCGGACGCACCTGCCTGAGACTGAAGATACAACATACCTCATCTTTAATAATAACGTCCCATTTTCTCCTAACAGACATACTGAATACAAATATTTAGGAGAAAACTTGTAAATACTGTCACTGCATTTCGTTTCAGATTATCCTGTAAAACACATTCACGTACATACTTCAGGACTTGCTAAATATGTATATAACGTAGGCACCTAGCAGTTGGGTGGTTAGCTAATGAGTTTACTTATTATCATCTAATAGTTAATATGCTGACCTACTTGGTTGTGAACCAAGAATAACAATTGCAGCTATTGTTTTGCGTAGAATTTTCTGCACTGATACTTTTTTGGTTTTGAAAGAAAGACAATTTGAAATGTTCAAAATATTATCACAAGAACTTTTGAAAAAAACTGCTTTTGTTAATGTTTAGACGAATGTCTGTGATCGTAGAAAGAGAAGAATTTTTTGTTTTACTAACAATGGTCACATTGGGAGAAAGCAATTAATAATTGATATAAAACCATTCGAATTTTTGTACATGTTTATATAGGAGATCTTAAATATGTTATTAAACATTTTTATTGTTGTGTTCGTGCATGCTTTTCGCCACATCCGCAATTCCATATCACATTGTCACCTCATCAATCACCATTTTACAAAAACTAACATTTTACGAGTGTTCTGTGTTAACTAAAGGGCGTGGCGTTTCCCTTTATTTGTGCTGCTTGGGGGATCATACGAAACATGTGAGTTAACATAACGTTAATTATCTCACGCACATTACTGCCATCTCTTAATTATATTACCTCCTTTAAAGGGATCAAACTGGGAACAAAATTTGCTTTCTTTATTGTATTCCTGTACATAACTTCATGTAAATAGCTTTTTGGTTTTAAAGTATATTTAGTTTGGTGAAAAGATAATAAAAAATGCTTTAAATTCATTTGATGTTGTCACTTCTTGGCTCATATCAAACCAAACTTAAGGGAAATAATGATGTTATATTATTGCGGATAACCCGCGATATTTTACTGAACATGCCCTAACGATGTCTTGGGCATCATTCCGAAAATGATTATTACTAATTTAGCATCATATGGCATCTACTGAGTATCATCAGTACATCGGATCATATTGTAAATAAGGGAGCTGCATCATTTGTTGAATAGTGGCTATGGCACTAAACTGTAACTGATCACGTCCATGCGTGCGGGTGTGGTGCGGCGACGGAGAGGCGGCCGCCGCGAGCTGTGTCCCGTGCGGCTCCAGTGCCTCGTGTAGCACCATGGGATTCAGCTCACGGCGCGCGCCACTAACAGCAACTCATCTACTAATACACGTAACGATCCATCGGCTGCAGCTCATGTCTAACTTGCGATTTGCACTAACTAGCACTGGCAGTGTGTTCTGATGATGAGCGTTGAGCGCGGGGTTTTTTAATTAAGTAAATACGTTGTTAAAAAAGTACAACGAGTACGAAAAATTCGCTATCGACGTTTATCATCCGAACATACACTAAGACGAATTATCTCACACATTTTTATAAAAGACATAAGGTATTATGAATGATATTTTCTTTTTAAATCGTTAATACTTTTAGTACCATTTGTACAAACTTAATTCTAACTATTAAATACTTTGTTGAAAAATTATCTACATATTTAACATTTGACTAATACCAAACCATCAGTAACCATTATAATTGAGTTTGTGCAACTGGCACTTAGTAAGTATATTTATTAAAATCATCTAAATTAAATTATAATAATATTAATAATAATAATAATATTAGCTAAGTGAGTTTATGAATCTGATTCGTACACTGATGCAATTGCACATGCAGGATTGGTTTAATTATAAAGAATTAGAATTTCACCACTACCATCTACACAGTTGAGATAATTCGTGCTATTGAGAGTATTGATGTTATAGATTTACTACTGTTTTTGAACTGGTAAGTCTTTCAACATCAATAGGTGCTAGATAATTGTATAAAATAATGCGGTACTATTACGAAATAACAAGTTTTGTTAAGAAATATATCCGTACACATTTATATGTACGAGAAAGTGAAATTAATTAATTTACAATCATAACATTCTGTTACGGCTTATAGAAATATCACAGTAGTTACTTTGCCGTAAAGTAACAAAGTTAGAGATGTGATTAAACATGAAAACATACCATTTCGCCACACAGTTTTTTGATAATCGCGAACATAGAATCAATAGGTTTGATTTAGATAAATTAATTCGCTTTCTAAAAATGTTGCGTCTTTCGCCTTCGCTTAGCCTGTAAAACAATTTGCTTACAATAACTGTTAAATGTTTGTATTGTCTCTGTACAGACCTTCCAGGTGTAATCGTTGGTGGAGGACGCCATCTGCACTTACTGTGGTTGAACATTATGATAAAAATGCATTTCCGTCATAATTAACCAAGACATGGTTCCTATCTAATTAACCAAACAGGCTATAGTGACGAAATTGGAGTACAGATGCATTTCAAGCATGAAAAATATTTATAATCAATTGTATATTGCATATGTTTTTAAGAGAGGTAGGGCATAGCGATTTATCGCTCGAACTGGAGCAGCCCGACTAGTGAAATACCTCCACCTTACAGAAGATCGCAGCCAAATAACAATCACTTCGGTGTTGTTGTGTTTCTGCGTGTGAGTTAGGTTTCCATAGCACCTGGGGGGTGCTACATTAGTAGCAGGGGTCAAGCCTTCAAGGTAAGGGCGACAAGTCCAGTAACAGATTTATTATGCTGTGCTTGTTACCCTTAAGCTAGGACCTCATTACCACTTATCATCAGGTGGGATGAGGTCAATCTTGAAGTGTAAATAAAAAAAAAGAGAATTAAGGGTGAGGAACAACAATTGTGTTTTTAAACAAAATCAACTTTGTCCACTGGGAGATGGGTCTTCATTTATCACTATACATTTTCATTAGATCACTAAGTTCTTCATAACATGTGTGGTCCTTTCAAAATGTTTTCTGTGACATTTTGAGTTACACCAACTCAATTTTAACTATTACTGACGGTTTGTATCAAATATCAAAATAGCAATATGTTCATATTTACGTAACATTAAATTTTGCATGTCGGTATGGCTATTCACAAATCTGATCATTATATAATTATTTATTAAACTTACAATGATAATAAAGTGAAATTATTCTTTAAAAGAGTACAATATAATTTATATGTCTTATCTATCGTCAGTAATTATTAAAAATTAAGTTGATGCAACTTACGCATTTTAAGACTATTTATTGGAATTAAATTCTGTTAAGATTTAACGGATTGTTCGACAATAACAGTACACTCACAGTACTCAACAGTACCTCTAAAATGCGTGGAGAATTGGCTACTTGACAGTTTTTGAAAAAGTATTGTAAAATGTGCGCCCGTTCATTTTATATCCCAAGCAATTCGATTTATCTGGAAATAATCTAAATAACCAGAGAAAAATAAGATTTTGTGTAACACATTTAAAAAGCGCGCGAAAACGCCTAGTCGCGTCACTGTTGCAATTATGACGTCAACGTCCTAGACAACGAACCGATACGCATAGGAACGACTTAATTAAGATAAACGGAAAATGTTTCAATAAATTATTTATACGATTAGAGACACAATAATTCAATTTAATCGGTAAAATAATCATTGTTTCGCCACATTAAAATAAATAATTTTCGCCGACAGCTGTCATTTCCGAATTGTAATGGTGGTTTCCGTTTCGGTTCTTTTGTTCCACAGATAACAAAAAATAAAATTTATTTTGCAATAATAAAATACTAACTATGCTTTTAATTAAAAAGTAAAAATGTAAAATGATTACTTAACTAATAAGCTAACATATCTAACACTTTTCATATTTTATTGTTAACACTGTCATGTAGCCAATTCTTAACAATGTCCTCAAACTCTCGATTATTAGAGGATTAGATTACCGATTAATTAATGAACATGGAAATTATGAATACGACTAAAGTTGGCTTGGGTTCTGGTCAGCTGATGATAGTGTGATTATTTTTTTGGCATTTTGTAAATGTTTCGAAACATAAATTGTTCTGAATAGCATATTAAATACTTGGTTTTTCTTTGAATAGGTTATCCAGTATAATATATAGATAATAAAACAATTAACTGAATCATAAATTCCACTAATTTAAAGATTTAGAAACTAAAATGATTAAAACCATTCTGCTGAAATATGAAAGTACTACAACTTCGTTACTACAGTCGTAGGACTGTTCATTTTAACAATAAGTGTTTATTTTTGTGTAATTTCAAGTAACATAAATGATATGTGTGTTGATTTTGATTTGTTTAGTCTTAATTTGTTTAAAAGAGTTCAATAAAAGATAATACACATTATTTTGTTTGATGAAATAAAACTATTTTAGTTTGATCTTACAGGATAAAAAAAACTTCAATGATCTGAGTTGTTGAAAGCAACTAATGTTTTTTTAATAAGTTTTATATTTTTGTAAGAAACAACCTTCATCAAAAGAGGGTTGGTTTTCGGTTTCTGTAATCTCTGTGTGTTAAGGTTTGTTTAAAATTGTGGGTTTCTCATTTTAAGGCGTATTTTTAACGAAATTCTTATAAAATAACTAGCGGTCCCGGCGAACTTCGTTTCGTCTGATAGGATTTTCCCGCTTTTCTGTTGAATTGTTTCCTGAATTTTTTTGCTATAAACCTCACGGAGCCCGAGACCTTTCCAACGAATGCAAAACCGTGGAAATCGGCACGTGCGTTCGGGAGTTATAGCGTCAGGAAGGAAAACCCAACTTATTTTTATACAGTAGATGTTTTTTGAAAATGTGGTTTTAAGCAATTGTGATTGCAATAATTAAGAATAAAAAAAGGTGCCTTTATGACGTTCATAGATTACGTACTAAGGCAATAAGATATTTTTAGACACATTATCTGCCTGTTCACACAAGTTAAAAATCTTGTGTTGTTAAAGTTACAAGAAAAAAAATATCGGTTGGGACTAGGGAATGAGGTTATTGCTTATGTGTAACATCTTAGTTATGTGTATTTAATTTACGAACGAATGATACTATTAATTTATTTAAACAGCTCTATCAAAAAGTAACCTGGTAGTTGATAATAAATACACAACAAATCTTTCGCCAGTGTATACTTCTCAAAAATTTCTTGTGGAGTACTTATCTTAAAATTAAATTTAGTTATTTTTTAATGTCAAGTTTATTAATCATTAGACAAGGGTGTGTTAAGTGTTTTTACTGAAACGGAAATGGGCGGAGGCTTTGCTTGGCAGAGCATCGTAACAATGCGAAATATATTAAATCACAATACATGTTCATGCACCACTAAGCTCCGCGCTACTCATTTCCGCTTCAGTGAAGCAACTTTTTAATATATTATAGAAACAGAAAATGTTTATCTCCCCACTATCGAACCCACGACCTTCACGTATCGCGCGTGGTGCTCTTCCTACTGAGCTAACTAAGCGATGAAATTTTTCTGCTGTATCAACTTCCTTCGATAAATTTTTCTGTTTCTAATATTTAAAGTTCGCTAGTACGGCGTAAAGTTCTATAAAAATAAAAAACGTTTTAATAATTCTTCATGTTGTTATAATGTATGACTGCCTTTTTTATATGGGTGCGAAACCTTATCTTTTTCACCGATTTAATGGGATACACAGAACTCGTTTCCCTACTTAAACAGCTTCAGTCGTTAATGACCTTATGTTAACGTGTGATATGTAATCCGGTTGCAGAGCCGCTGGAGTTGGAGCCGTTTTTGGCGCTGGAGCCGCCCATGTCTGCCACCGACTACGGGTTCTGCCTCGACCACGACGAGGGCCTGTCGGAACTGTTCGACTTCGAGTTCTAGTGTTAGTGAGCGGAGCCCCCGCGCGGACACTGCGTGACTGTGTGACGCCGGCGCGGGGAGCTTGCGTATATACTCGAAACAATAGGAAAACTAATTGTGTCCGCTTCTGGGTACGCACGTTCAAAATCGAGGATCAAGTTGGAAGCTTGAACTGACTGATTGTTATGGAAATTTAGGCGGCGCGGATGCAGAGCTTACTCGATTTTGAACGTACCCTGTGGTCAGTGCTGCCACAGTAGACTGCGTTGCGTTACGTATCCAGTCTGGAAATTGTGGATTATTACTACTTATTATTGTTTTATTTTCCGACGTAAAATGTGAAGGAAACACGGGGTGGTAGTACGTTATTTAATGTTCCGTCCTGGTGACGATACGAAACATAGTGCGCCTCTCGTGGACTTTCTACTCTCCTCTATGTATTTTGAGTTAGTTTTCTTATGGCTAGTAAAGTTAAGATCGAATGGATTGTTACTGAGCCTCTTTCAAGTGCATGGAAATCACGTAATAGTTTACTACAAATTTTGAAGTTTTGTCTTGAGCAGAAAATACATTAAAGATCAACTTGGTCAATAATTCCCATAATTGCTGTAGAAATCCGGAGTTGCATGTAAAGTTTTTTTTAATTATAAAGGCAGACAAGGTGCTTTTAAATGTGGAAATCGTTTACAAACATTATTTTTTGCATAACTTTATATGATTATCTTTAATGTGTTTTCTTTTCATAATTATAAAGTGGAAACCACTGGTTTACGTTACTTAAAAACAATCAATTTATTCATGTTCAGTATATGTTATTGTGTTGGTGATGACAGCTTACCTACATTTTATAGGAAACACATTGTTCAGAATTTTCGAGCTTTTGTTTATTTATACGCATTCAGTGCTAACACTGAGTTGTTGTTATTCGTTTATTAAAGTTATGTAACGTTTTCGCAGATAATTATTACCTTTGGTAAATTGTTTTGTATAGTGCAATCGCAGAAGATTGTAATTTAGGAAATCGGCACTAAATATATTTATTGATAATATAAACGTCACCTACTACTGTACGAGTTGACAGTATTCTATAGTTGGATTTCAACGCTAGATGAACTTTGATATCAAAGAAGTTAGTTTTGGCGCCGTGGCTTGTAGCAGGCGGGCGCGGGAGCAGGCGGGCGCGGGAGCAGGCGGCGGGCCCCGATGTACATAGTCTCGCTCAACGGCCGGGGCCCGCTGCCATTGTACATATTAACTTGTAATGAACGGTGATATCTTAGCGGCCTTCGATTTTACTTGTAAAGCTAGCTCTAGTGTACCATTTGTCAGACATTCACGCCATTGAGGGCTATTATTTGCAATTGTAACGTTCCGTTTGTCACACTGATTTGCCAAATATTTAGTCGATACCTGAGTTTGACATATTTAAGTTTGATTGTGGGATCGTTTAGTTAACTTTGTAAATAGCTCCGGACGGAACTGAGTCGCTGCGAACGCCTGTATATTTTATTTCGATGATTTGATCTGTAAGTACAAAATGGCAGGGAAATCGACTCCGTTGCAGTGTTTCCAGATTGCGATGCAAGATAACGTCCATTTGAAATCGTCTACCTACATATTTAAGTGTAAAGCAGTGCGAGCGTACGTCGAGCGAACGGAAACGTCGACGTGCTTCCTTTTCAGATTACGTTACATTCGCTCGATGCAGCTGGCGCCATATTTAGGAATTATTTTAGAATTCTGGTTGTAAGATATACCTCTATGTGAATAACGAAATAAGAGTTGTCTGGACTCACTGCCATATTGTAAAGTACATTAGCCGAGGACTGAGCGTTCGCGTGGCTCAGTTCCGTCGCATCGTATAGTGTACAGCACAAAACGTCATTGTAAAAAACCTATTAATAAGAGCATATCAAGATAATTTTAATGTTAGTGTTAATTTGGAGGTGTTCGGAGCGAGCGAGCGAGTGAGGAGTCTAGGGCCTTCTGTGGCGCGGCATTCTGCACTACGCGACTCTCACTGTCAACCCGTCCCCATACGCTACATCAGACTACTGGTATAATTGACCTCTGTCATACTTGTCACTATAAGTGTCGAGTAAACCTAGATAGATCCATCCATATGTGCGTTATTGATTTCCTTGTATAGCCGTGTTATTTAATTCTCTAAATACAGGCTACCCAAGGAAACAATAACTACTAATAATAATATTTATTACTACTGTAAGTATAGTCAGTATTGAAATGTAATATGTAAACACGCACAGAGAGTAATTACAATCAGCGTAAAAAGCATTGTAATTGTTGATCTGATGGAATCGCATATTGCAGAGTGACGGTGTCCAAAGAATCACCCTTGTTTGCAATAAAACCTAAATGTAAATAACATATTTTATATTCGAATTCATTTCTTTGAACATAACGAAGGATTCTGCGAGTAGAATCGATTATGCACAGAATTGAGAACAAGTAGTGGTATGGTTTGATATTTTGTTGTAAGAAATCCTCGCTAGACGCTAATCGTGTAATTTTCCGCCAGACCTCCCGTAATAGTATTAATATCTTTATTTATTAATTTATTCTATTCTATTTTGTTCTGTGAGATCGTACCCAATTTTTTAGGGAAACAATTTTGTTAATATATACAGCATATGTCACATTTTAGCCAATTACTTACTGCTTAATAAAATTAAATCTGTAAATGAATTTATAGACGCAGTTTTGTTTCGATATCGTTAACAATTAAGTTTTATTTGCGTTTGATAGTACTTTATTATTATTTCTTTTTAGTTCTTGTAAAAACCCTGAAATAACAGCTTTGTTTCAATGAAACAGAACAATATTTCAGGTTTAGGAGTTACAAATTTCTTAAATTAATTAATGACAAATGCAAAGTGTTACTTGAAGACTTATCACACTAGCAAAGTTTAGTATATTTTTTGAGATTTCAATCACAAGATACGTACAGCTTCTTTCAAAGTGTTGTGCTGCAGTCCTGTTTGTAATGTACTTTGAATGTGTGAATACTCCTTGATCGGTGTTGTTCTCATGTGAAAAATTGCTGGTTTGGTGAGGCCTTCAGGAACCATTAAATGTAGATTAACTAGTCGTTTACCGCTGGTCGTGATTATAACACCTGGTCTATTTGGCAAAAAAAACGATTTTTAAATTGCTTGGAATGTCATTTTAGTGTTTAAATCAACTTATGTAAGAGTAAATTCGTCAAAAATATGAAATTTTGTAAATTGTTGATTTTTCATGAAGATAAATGGTTGTTATAACTCAATACCAGCAAAACAATCTCGACCAGTCATCGGCTAAATCGTTCGAGATACGGTCTACAGAGCAAACGTTAATTTATTTAGTAAAAAAACAAGATTGGAACACAAATTCTGGGGCCAAACGTACGAGAAAGGAAGTACAAATTAAACAAAAGTTTTCTCGTAATTAAGTTTAAGGTTTTACGCTACTTCCATTGTTGACATCGATCGATACTCTGTTTATAACAAGGTGAACATTTTGTAATATCTGATTTACGAAAGTGAGACGTATGTTAAAATGACGGCAAGGGGTACTTAGCACTATTTTTGTATTTTGCTTTATCCTGATCTTGAAATTCAGGAAATTGGAAAATAATTTAGAAAAATGTCTACACATAAAAATGAGAACAATACATTTTGAAAAGCTGTTAATTCCGTAGTTCAAAGTAATGTAATTTAAATCAAAATGTCATTATAATAATCTAGCTTCTCGTCGTCATATTTTAATGTAAATTGCATTTTTTTAACAGCAACTGTGTGGCTCTTCAGCTGACATCAGTTTATGTTTTAGTAAATAATAGCATGCATGTCGGTTTTTAAATGTGAATTTTATTTATGTTTTATAATATCTAACCTTGATCGTACGTTGATTAGACAAAGAAGTGAATTAGTAAAAGACAAAAACAAATTTCATCTTCTGTATATTAATAAGGAATCTTGATCTATTGAGTGCGTATGACCTATGTTAGTTAATTATAAAGCATAAATAAAAAATCTAGTTTTCAATCAGTAATTTGTCTATAGGGTAATGATTCGGTGATATTTTCTTTCAAAATGGACTTAAGCTTTAATAAAGTCGTCGTGCTTTTTGTAAGTTCCAAATTTTAATGTTTGTTGTAATGTTTGTAGACTCGTAAGAGATGTCTTTAATGACTCAAACAGGCACCTCGTGTTGTTACGCTTACTTACATAAATCATACCATTATTGAAATCTCCGCACATGCGGGCTAACTTCCACTAAGAGAAAATTAGCTCGAAAAGAAACTATGAAACCTATTCCAGATTCTATCCCGCACACTCTTTTGCCTTTGTCTGATCAACATATATCTGGTCAATTAGTGTGGTTTCATCTTCTGTTCGAGATGATGTGCAAATCAACTGTTACAACGATATTAGTCCGTATAAACGTTATTACGTCATTGCGACGGTCCACAGGGTCCTAATGTAGTATTCAGACAATATTTGTTAATTTCATTACATGTTATTGTTTTGCCGCTTGGCGTCTGTAGCGGGGTATCTTACAGACGGTTCGGATAAGTCTGTATTCTACGTTTGTAGTTGTTTCGTTGTGTATAATACACGGTTGCTTCTGGTGGGATAGAATTAACGTAAGCATTGTCAATGAAAGGGTTGTATACAGTTTGTATGTTACAAAACATTCAGTGCTATAGTGAAAACTAAGACTTTTTGACGGCATGTTTTTTTGTAATACTATTTCTGAGTTAAATATTAAAAATTGAAGGTGCAATGTTATAATGTAATATACATATTATGTATGTATTTATGGAGTGCGAGGCTCGAGGTGACGCGTGCGCCCGTTGTTGTTGGGGAGCTCTGTTTGGTTTGTATTCATTTGTGTTGGAAGACTGAGGTTGATTATTCCAGTTTCGATGAACGTGTGAGTTATTTGTTGATTGAATTTAAATATAAAGTCATATATATATATAGTTAGGTTATATTTTTTAATAAATATAATATTGAGATATGTAATATAAACTTGTCTTTTTTTCTTATCCTTTTAACGTTTATCAGTTGGACCTAGTAAAACACATCGATATGAATGACTAGTTTATTACGATTACAATACAAATTTAACAAAAAATGTATATATTATAACGAAAATTAAGTAAATAAACAGAATGGTCTCAAAAATACATTAATGAAAGTAAATAAGTACATAGCCCTTCCCTAGTAGTATTTTATATGACCGACACGTAAAAGTTGCCACGTAATAAATACTAAGTGTCACCATAGTTCAGAATAATAGTGGTATATTAAAGAGAATTATACTAAATTAACAATACAAGTACATACAATTTTTACCTTTTACGAAGGGTTATATTTTTGTTGAATGTTTTCTTTACTTACGAGTTGATTGTCATAAAGTCAAACACAATTTATATTTCCATACTTTTGTGTACTTATTTGCATCTGCTGTGCTTATTTTCACAGTTAAATACTTGCAAACGATGCTAAAACCGATTACATGTTAGTAGCTGCAGATTCTATTCACACGAACTGACTGAATTTTTGTGCAGTCATATAGCATTTTATAATCTTTCACAACGAATTTATGAGGATTAAACTTAAGATTCGTCATAAATGTGGTAAAATTATGTACATAATGTACAGTCGCCGTCAGATATATCGGAGCAGACAAAGTGACCAAATACTTCTGAACAGTTAAAATGTCAAAAAGTTCCATACACCACAAGTTGCCACTAATATCTGAACATTCATTACTTCAATAATATCTGAGCAGATGCTAGTCAATAATTTCTATACACACAACTTACCAATAATATCTGAACACTGATCTATACAGGTAGCTAAATGAGACACATGACGTGCGTGACACATATTGACGTTATGAGTGTTCAGATGTTATTGGCATCTGCTCAGATATTATTGAAGTAATTCATGTTCAGTTATTAATGGTAACTTGTGGTGTATAGAACTTATTGACATTTTAACTGTTCCGAAGTATTTGGTCCGATATATCTGACGGCGACTGTACATATTATGTTACTTTTCTATAACAAATAGAAAACTCGATTTAAAATATTTTAGATTAGTTCGTTTGTGCCATAAGCATTGGCACTATTTCGTCTAACTAATAAGTAGGTACTCAAATAAGTAAAAAATACTACTACTACAATTGGCTACTTGACAGTGTTAACAATAAAATATGAAAAGTGTTAGATATGTTAGCTTATTACTTAAGTAATCATTTTACATTTTTACTTTTTAATTAAAAGCATAGTTAGTATTTTATTTTTGCAAAATAAATTTTAGTTTTTTTATCTGTGGAACAAAAGAACCGAAACGGAAACCACCATTGCAATTCGGAAATGACAGCTGTCGGCGAAAATTATTTATTTTAATGTGGCGAAACAATGATTATTTAACCGATTTAATTAAATTATTGTGTCTCTAATCGTATATAGAATTTATTGAAACATTTTTCGTTTATCTTAATTAAGTCGTTTCTATGCGTATCGGTTCGTTGTTTACGACGTTGACGTCATAATTGCAACAGTGACGCGACTAGGCGTTTTCGCGCACTTTTTAAATGTGTTACACAAAATCTTATTTTTCTCTGGTTATTTAGATTATTTCCAGATAAATCGAATTGCTTGGGATATAAAATGAACGGGCGCACATTTTGCAATACTTTTTCAAAAACTGTCAAGTAGCCAATTACATATATCGGTTGGAATAAAATGGCGAACCGACGCGATTTAAAGACGTTCGATTTTTTTATTTACATATTAACCGGTTTCATTTATTTATTACAAGGATATCCAACAAGGATATCATTGGTTGCCATTGATATAAGGTAGTCTACGATTCCCTCATTCTACAGGTGTGCGTGATGCGTCGGGCTGTTTCTTATTTTCTATCAAATGTTTAGACACGAAGGTACGGCATGTATTTAATACTAATACACAGAACGTGTAATATATTTGGCCACTGTAAAGTTAAGGGTTAATGTATGTACAGTCGCCGTCAGATATATCGGAGCAAACAAAGTGACCAAATACTTCTGAACAGTTAAAATGTCAAAAAGTTCCATACCCTACAAGTTACCATTAATATCTGAACATTTTTTGACATTTTAACTGTTCAGAAGTATTTGGTCACTTTGCTCTGATATATCTGACGGCGACTGTACGCTATAAAGTTACCCACCACCTGTCGTGGTTCAGTTAAACAATTAGGCATTGTGCAGCCATCCACAACTAGGTATCTTCATTCCAGCCAACTTATACCGTGCAAACGGCATGCTCAAATACTTTTACTAAGTATAAGGGCGATTTCTGATCAATCATGGATGAAGTTGTCGAGAGGGAAGGACCCGAACGACTTGGACCAGATGTCGGTGAAGGCTGTGCTGACGAGGTCGTTGATGAGGGGCCGGATAACTGCGAAGCCCGGCTTCCACGCTGCATTGATTACACGGTCCAGCATGCGCTCTGCAAGGAAATTATGAGTTTGATTTAAATATTCTTGGAAAAACCCGGGGACGGGGGATTTTGCTAGATAGAATGGTGAATCAAAAGGCGTCAATATAGGCTCGTTTATGGCAATACGATAAAATTGCCAATTCTGCCGACATATTCATCTACACCTAGTAGATGAGTGTGTCGGCTGGTCAGCTCAAAAATAAGGAGGTATTGAGATGTAAGTAATTAGATTTAGAGCTTTCGATGGCCATTAGGGCAGCCATGAAAGCCGATGATATTTGTAGGTTCACGGGCAGGATAGCTAGAGGTAATAAGCTGAAAATCGAATGTAGCCGTTATATGGAGAAGGCTATTACATAAACATGCGAGTGAAATGGTGGGCCTCTCAGTTAATAAGTCAAAGACTAAGGTCATGTTGATCGATCGTGCAAATGAGGCCGAACGTATAGGGACTCTCTCAGACCTAGAATTTGTTAAAGAGTTCATTTATCTCGGATCATTAATTACTGATCAAGGAGGATGTGACAAGGAGATCCGGAGACGAACACAGATGGCCAAGTCCGCAATGAGTAAACTGACAAAGATTTGGCAAAATAGGTATATATCGAACATGACCAAGACCAGACTTGTGCGGACTTTGGTCTTCTCGATATTTATGTACGGTTCCGAATCATGGTCTATCCGCGCAGCTGACCGAAAGAAGATTGACGCCTTTGAAATGTGGTGTTGGAGAAGAATGTTGCGCATACCTTGGACCGAAAAAAGAACAAACAGATCAATTCTCGACCAACTGAAAATCAAAACTAGATTGTCAACTATCTGCTATCAAAGAGTACTGGGTTACTTTGGCCATATCGCCCGGAGACAGCCCGACAACTTAGACAAGTTGGTTGTTGTGGGCAAGGTGAATGGCAAAAGGCGA
This sequence comes from Glyphodes pyloalis, assembly GCA_037074685.1. Classification (NCBI taxonomy): domain Eukaryota; kingdom Metazoa; phylum Arthropoda; class Insecta; order Lepidoptera; family Crambidae; genus Glyphodes; species Glyphodes pyloalis. The sequence continues at coordinate 6,978,169 of JAYKKO010000030.1, read as the reverse complement.
AGAGGTCGTTCACCTCTCCGTTGGTCAGACCAAATAAGGGAGGTGACTGGACTCACTCTGCCGAATGCCATAAGACAAGCCGAAGATAGGGAAGAGTGGAAAGACCTTGTCAACGCCTCGGTAAAGGCATTTCAAGAAAGGCACGACCTTCAGCAATGAAGACCACGATGAAGAAGAAGATTACATAAAAATAAAATGACAAAAGAATGCACCAACAGAACCTAGCTCACAACGCCTTCTAGCATATAGCCACAGAGGCAGTTGCGTGTAAAACATACCATTCGCAAAAACGTTTCTCGACAAACATCTTATCAAACGTATGCGGCGTGTCCATTCTACCTACATAATGCCGCATAATGTAAGACTATATAAATTATATAGTCTTTATTTTTTTTGATTAGGTGGTAAAAAAAAGGTTTTTTTATAATGCTCTTCGCGATTGACCTCATCGCACCTGATGACAAGTACAGCATAAAGCTGTTACTGGACTAAGCGTAAAGGCGACACCTTTACCTTGAAGGCTTGACCCCTGCTAGTAATGTAGCACCTCCCCAGGAGCTCTGGAAGCCTTACACACACGCAAGCACACAACAACATCGAAGTGATTGTTATTCGGCTGCGGTCTTCTGTAAGATTTATTTCACCAGCCGGGCTGCTCCAGTTCGACCGATAAATCGTTATGCCCTACCTCTTAAATGTTGCCTTTCCCTGGCCTAGGACGTGGGCAGCCGATGCGTAGGTAGTTTAGTTATGCCACCTTCACACTACTCGCGAAATTTAACAAAGTTAGACGAATAAGATAGTGTAGAGAGGCACTTCGGCTCGCCTCGGGAAACTTCCGTTTGTTGTCGGTTTTTGGGCCGAGTCAAAGGGCCCGAGGTTGTTGTCGTAGCGTTGAACGAGTGTGTAGAGTCATACTTCTGACTTCGCCGGAGTTTACCAAGGAACTTCGCCGAGGAACTTCACGAGTAATGTGGAGAAGGCATTAGTTTTACCAAGGATGCCGTTGCCCCTCAGCAGGTTGCCAACGTGTATCTCCATGTCTCCGATGTGGTCAACCTCGACATGCACGTCCACGCCGGCGCCGCTGCGCTTGATGCGGGTGGTCTGGGAGTAGTCGCGCAGCGTCAGGTTCCAGCGACCCGTGCGGAGCATGCCCAGGCCGAATACGTCTCCCTTAGAACATACGATACTTTTCTTAGATAATAGGTTTTGTGAACTCAAACTCTAACTCAAATACTTCTTTATTCAAGTAGGTTACATATAACACTTTTGAATCGTCATTGAATACAATGCAAAGTGATTCTATTTCCGGTTCGGAACCTATATCTACCGAGAAGACACCGGTAAGAAACTCAGTAGATCAGTTACAGTAGCAACATCTCTTATTGCTATGTGTAGCTCACTTAACACTGAAATAAATAATGTAGATGCCCTGTATGTTAATCTAGCAGGTATGTCAATTTAATCCAAATCCGTTTCTGGGCGTCTACTCTTGAAAACGAAACGAACAAACGAAAGGTTTCGTTTTTGAAGATTGATCAAAAGTTAGGGAATTAAAACGTGATTTTTGATTTGTATAAATAATATTTTGTTTTTTGATAACGCTTTATTCGCATTCGAAGTGTGTTAGTTGCGACAATGAGCAATAAAAAATACTAAACGTCATCGGATCCGACAAATTTCGTTTTCAAGAGTAGACGCCCTGTTTTTGCGTGATAGAGTTACCAACATACAGACAGACATCCTTACAGTACATATTATAATGTTTCGCGTAAATATGTTAACATGTATAATTTTAAATATACGATATAGTATTTCAGGAGTGACATAGAGAAGACGTTTTTTCCATTAGTCACAAAATTTACATAATTTTCTTTGTTAGTGTAGAACAGTAGATATTGTAAATAATATTGAATCATACTAGGTACAGTCGTCGTCAGATATATGAGAGCAGACAAAGTGACCAAATACTTATACCTAAACAGTTAAAATGTCAAAAAGTGTTCAGATATTATTGGTAACTTGTGGTGTATGGAACTTTTTGACATTTTAACTGTTTAGAAGTATTTGGTCACTTTGTCTGCTCCGATATCTGACGACGACTGTACCTAGTATGATTCAATATTACTGTACATCGACCTCATACCTTAAATTCGTAGTCACCGTTGAGCCACTTTTCTGGAAAGTATTGCGAGTAAACTATACGTTCATTGTCCCAGTCAGTCCTGAAAGCGGAATAAATGACTTATTAGGATCTACCAGCAACATACCTATCGTCAGATTTATTATTCCAATATTCTCGGTTGCCAAAATATTTCTTAAATGAATCTCTCATTTTTGCCCATCACAACACTTCCGACGAATTTTTTAGGTCCTTCATTTCCATTTTATAAGAATAACTGAAACCCACATTTTTCCCACATAGATGATCTCTCAAAATATTTCCTACATGTTGAAGATTTTTTTACAAAGCAATCCTGGTAATAACCATCAATAAAAATCTGCAAAAGCTTTGCAGTAAAGAACTTGTAAGAACATAATTTTTCTTTCTAAGTACTTTCTCCGAGCTAGGTGTTATGTACTCGAAGATCAAGGTAAAGTGGTATACGAGTGTTATCTTCAACATCGCGTTATAGGATTGTAATGGCTTTGTATGCCGTATTGGCACCACCAGTAATATAGTCCTCGCTTTCTATCGGCACATAAGTATGCTAACTCCAACTGGGTTTAATAGTTGGTTTTAGTTACCCTGTTATTTTTTAGAAACTTGTTCTGTTGTACTTGCATTCAGTTCTGCAGCTTAACTCACTTGTACTTGGTGACGGTGGAGGAAGACCATCCGCGTTCGTAAACATCTCTTAAAGTGAGGGTGTATCCGACGCCCGCGATGCTGCGCTTCTGCCGTACTTCTGTCGCGAAGTGAGGGTCGAACGGCGCCACGCCCATTGTGGGAATACCTGAAAATATTGCATCCATTAAACCATTTAGCTTACGACTTTATCTTCGGCACTCACATCTTTTGGCAGTTGCACGCGGCTTCGACACGGGGCAGGTAGTGTGAAAAAGCGGCAGAAAAGTCAGCGGCAAGCTAATCTGAAAGCCGGTGGCATGTGTGGATGCACCATTAAGACCATGTTAGTCTAGGTAGAGTCAGAATATGATTTTGACAAACCAGACTTATGTCCTGGGGCACGCGCGCTTTACCTGTTTCTTGGTGACATAATATACAGTACAAAAAAGGAAGGGGAGGGGACCTATTATGACATTTTTAGAGACTCATACTTATTGATTAAATTATACCTTTCTTTACTCTTATCTTCACTACTGCTTGAAATCTAAGTAAGTATTGCAACGGTCTTACCAAATTTGAAATATGGTCTGAGTTTGTTGAAAGCTCTCTTCATGCAGGCGTCAAATTCTGGCATCTTCTTCTTGCAGGGAGAGAATATACGTTCTGAAATAATAACGTTCTGAATTAATTATTTACATCCATTAAATATAGAAAGGTAAACAAACACAAAGGGGTTAAATACTGAAAAGTACAGAAATACCAAGGTCAGATATTTACTCCGCACGCGTAGGTTCAATCTTAAAATAAAAAATGTTTAATCTTATGTTATTTTATATTTTTATATATTTTTTTGCATTGAAATGCTAGGTTCGTGTTAAATTCCAATATGACAAATTAAAAAAGGTTGCTACGAAACCGTATGTGCTTCTTTATTAATAACTTCTAAAGATTGACCTCATACCACCTGATGTTAAGTGGTAATGAGCATTAGGGTGACAAGTACGGCATACTTAACTGTTACTGGACTTGTCGCCCTTACCTTAAAGGCTTGAGCCCTGCTACTAATGTAGCACCCCCCAGGAGCTCTGGAAACCTTACTCACACGCAGAAACACAACAACTCAGAAATGATTGTTATTTGGTTGCGGTCTTCTGTAAGGTGGAGGTATTTCACCATTCGGGCTGCTCCAGTTCGAGCGATATATCGCTATGCCCTACCTCTCTTAAAACTAACTTAACTTTAAAATATGTAAATATACTTGACCTAACTTAGATCAAGTCAAGAGTACCAGTTCAATTAAATTTATCGGAATGTTATTATACCTATGCCAGGAGAATATTTGATTATTTAAGTATGTACTGTTTTTATTGACCATAAAAACCTGAGCATATGTATCTAGTTGCTAAGATGATTGTCATTGAAAATGATAATAAGTGTTGACTTAAGACTTATTTTTATATTGGCAAATACACAATACATATCATGCCCTTGCATTTAAATACGTCAATCACGATCTAGTGGCTAGAATATAATCAGGAAGGTAGGTATAAGCATGTAGGTATGTTTGTACCTATGCTTTACGTAGTAGTTTTGCACATCTAAGCATACCTACTATGTAATTTTAGAATAGATTTTGCTGTCATTCTGATAAGTCATATTTTTTTTTATTAAATGGCGTATGATACTGACCATCAATACGAAAAAAATATTACAATCTAGTCTGAAAAGACTAATAAGTAGATATATAAAAAGTATATAAAGACTGCTAATGATAGTTTACTAAGAATGTGTCCATTGACACTTTTCTTATTGTCTCTATTAAGGGGAAGACACTTTGTTCTTGTGTTCTTTATGAGTGGCACACACTTCACTTTTGTCACTAATTTGCTACACTAACTCAAAAGGTTTGGTCCTTTTGAGCCTCCTCACTATGTTCGTGTTGTCAAGGAGCTGGATGGCCTCTACGTTTACGTGGTGATGAAGTCATTGTTCATGAGCTTCTGCGTATTTTCTAATAATGTCATTGACGAAGTCTACTTTTAGGTCCCGATGTAGGTCGTCGTTTTTGATGTACCAGGGTGCATCTACAACACTTCTAAGTACTTTATAAAAACGAATGTGTGGATATAAAAGTCGTATATCCACACATTCGTATTTAGGTATAGTAAACACTAGCAGTCCAATATTAGGTACTTCTGATGTTCACGACACACGGTTGGTACCTACAAAATGCTTTTGACTGCACAAAGCTGCTCATCTATAAAGTACTTAGCCTAAAAAAAGTGTTTCTCTACTCTTTGTCGGATACCATTAATCCGGCAATCCTTAACTATTTAAAGGAACTATTTCGATAGGGATGATAGGTAATTTCAACATAAGTATTTCTGTTAATAGAGCATAGTTTTTGAGCGTTTAATGTATGATGTTCAAATAGTAAACAAATATTATTTTAATTCGTTGTGTGTTGTCATCATCATCTTGTACTCTTATACCTACGAGTACATAACTGGGTAAAGAAGATTTATTTAAGAGCCGTTCAAAACAACGTGGAGGAAGTAAATGTTTGACGAGCTGTCTACACGCGGCCTTGGGTGAATTTATGGTTTTGCATCACAGACACAAGAGGCGTTTTCGTAGTCCTTACTCAACGACGCGGCCCATGCGTTTCGCAAACGCTTATCTTTTCGCGGCGCTGTAATACCATCTACGTATTCGTAATATTATTTATGAAAAATAAATAAATGTTGGACGATATCACAAATATTGCTCTGATTATGTGGTAAGCTGCTTAAATAGCAACTAGACTTTTTTAGCAAAGTCTATTCCTACCGTTGGTGCGTGAGAATTTACATAATTTTACAGACCGGCACAACAATTTTCATATCATTTTCTGACAAAATAAGTAATATACCTAATACTATTCGATGGAAATACTAGACGTTTTGGATAAATTTCTTCCAGCTTCCCCTCAGGTGGTGGATCCAAGATTTTGGTTTATGGTAAAGTGGATTTAACCGTCCTTTCGCCCTGTACTTTCGCCCTACTCTACACTGGCACCAGCACTCAGATATTACTGAAGTAGTGAAGGTTCAGATATTAATGGGAACTTGTAGTGTTCATACACTTATTGACATTTTAACCGTTTAGAAGTATTTGGTCGCTTTGTCTGCTCCGATATATCTGACGGCGACTGTACACACTGCATCAAAGGCTTGATGGCCAAGACACCATTAACATCGAATTCTACCAACACAGGCAAGATAAGGTTAAAGTTATTTGAAGACGGATTAGGTCGATATTCCACAGTTGCGCAGGCGCACGTTACCCAGGATTTGGTCGGCCGAGTGTGCAGGATACTTGCACGGCAGGCAAAGACGTTAAGTGACGTGGGTAGTGTGCTATTGCGCCGCTGTTAGGCTGTTGCTGGGTCCGCAGTAGATAATTCAATTTTTTTTAAAAGTAATGGTCTAAAACATCTTTAGGCTAATGCTTTTTACATATACGACTCCCTTATCTAAAAAATATATCAGGACCTAGAGGATGGATGTGTGTATCTGGTTTGTTCATCTTTCACACAAGTTAGATGACATTTAGTAACTATAATGTTGGTCGGGGAAAACGTATTATCGCAAGTATGCATGACTATGTAACTGTTTTAAATGTTTATGAATATTTTATGCAACAACTACTTGGTACTTTTATGGTTCTATTATATGTACTAGACTACTATTTAGCATACATTTAATAATAAAACTAGCAGCTTCTCACGCGTACCTACTATCACCGTTTTTTTACATTATCCACTAATTCTGTGCTATTTCCTACATGGGTCGCAGCGTAATGTTTTATAACGTTAAGCTGTCTTAAATAAATAAACTGTACAACACAAAAATAATTTTCTAATTCAGGGCAGTTCCTGAAATTAACGCGTTCAAATAAACAAACTTTTTAGCGTTATATTATTTGTGTTTCTTATAGATAACACGAAAACGCTGGCAACGGCTAGCTCGTAAGTATTTGACTAACAAATTACTTGCACGGTTTGATAAACTCCGCTTAGACTTAGCGCGGTTGTTATTGTTAGTTGTCTAGATAGTGAAATTCAGATCACTGTGGAATACCTACAGCGACTTAATCAGTTAAGTCGGTGTAGGTATTCCACATAATGGAAATAAAAGTTAGTACGTTAGAGTTTATAAAATTTACACATTTTAACGTGAAGGAAAGAATGTATACTTGCTTAAGGTCGTATTTTACGAGTCGATTCCGACAAAGTGATGTAACACACTGCTGGTAAGTGCAACAGGTAACCGGGTCACATTTTATTTTTGAATTGTTGCCTAATTTGCAATTACTTAATTGACATAATACTAATGCTGAGATTGTGCTTAGAATAATAATGGTATTATTGAAACAAATTATAGTGCTGACAAGACGATGGTGAAGCAATTTGTTTTACTATTGGCAGTGCCATTTAAGAAGGTACTGCTATTGAACGTGACCCTAATACCTAATAGTGGTGCCTAATAGCCTTAGGGCTTTTATTGGTTTATTAGAAATCATAGCGATTGGGAAAGCATAGGGACCACATAATCGAATAATCCTTTTGTTCCAGTATTTGCTGCGTGCAGCACTGCTCACGATTTGAAAGGCATATACGGAAGACCAGCGTCGGGGTGTCACTCCAATGCCTCGACAAATGCTAGTATTAATATAGAAAATTAATAAATTATAGGGGAATATGGGTGCAAAGTTTACTGGCGTTACGCGATAAGAATTATAAAAGATATTTAACATTTGCGTTACAATGAGTTCCCTACATTTTTTAAACCGGTAAATGAGTATAATTGAAACCCAAAAATGTCTGATACATCTTACTATTCCTTATGAGGGTAAGACTTTAAGTGATAGCAATAAATCCTACTAGTACACTCAAGCTCAGATACGATTAGGTTAAGTCGTAAATGTTGATACACGCTTTATATTCTACTCGTCAGATGATTCCCTACAAATAATGAAATTTTAATAGTTACGAAGCATAGTTCCGTCCTCAATCTGACCTAGCCTATAGGTACATATGCAAAAATTATGTATGCCAATAAGGAGTGTGGAATATTTTTCCAATTTCAAGGTGATGTTTTTATTCAAGATCTTAAATCAATTTACAAGTCACTTGAGTGAGGCTCATAGCTACAAAACACTTTGTTTGCATTATGACACCAGACGTGTGTTCCTAAATTAACAGTATTGGAAACTCTAGATGAAACATCACGTCCATTAATATGCTCCAACCCTGTTCTAGAGTTGGTTATTGGCATTGCTTTCTGGTTATGTCAACAGAATTGGTATGCCGTAAACGTTAAGCATACCAACTCTGTTGACTTAACCTGCAATCATTCAAATGTCAAGCCATCATCGAAATGTCATAATTAATTTATCGATGTACCTTTTATTCGCATACAGGCGAACGGATTTACTACGAGTACAAACAAGTTATCGTCCGCGTCTTCTTTTGCGTTATTTCATATTACCTAATACGTATGCTATTCTAGTATCAAATCTGACTAGCTGCCAATCCATTGGGTAGTTTTAGCGTAACTCACTGACAAACACTCATCGTCCATGCATAAATCCATAAACACTTACATAAAAGTGCTTCGAAACTTTCACAGTTAAAGTATGAATAGGACTAACTATTCCGGTAAACTTCATTATTTTATTTTTTTATATTACACTTCAAGATTGACCTCATCCCACCTGATGTTAAGTGGAAATGAGGTCCTAGCTTAAGAGTGACAAGTAGAGCATAATAAAGTTGTTACTGGACTTGTCGCCCTTACCTTGAAGGCTTGACCCCTGCTACTAATGTAGCATCCCCCAGGAGCTCTAGAAACCTTACTCACATGCAGGAACACAACAACACAGAAGTGATTGTTTTTTGGCTACGGTCTTCTGTAAGGTGGAGGTATTTCACCAGTCGGGCTGTTTCAGTTCGAGCGATAAATCGCTATGCCCTACCTCTCTTAAATATCATACCGCCATAACTTTTTTTGTATTTTCTTTTATACAAACATAAACAAACAATAACAAACACAGAAAAAAAACAATTTACTTCATACTCTGGAAGTATATACTACACGCATAATACGCTTGCATAAATTTCGTCGATAACTTTTATTACTATAAATATGTAGTAGAGAGATTTAACTTTTTTACACATATCTTAAGAGAAATAGGGCATAGCGATTTATCGCTCGAACTGGAGCAGCCCGACTGGTGAAACACCTCCACCTTACAGAAGACCGCAGCCAAATAACAATCACTTCGGTGTTGTTGTGTTCCTGTGTATGAGTAAGGTATCCAGAGCTCCTGGGGGGTGCTATATTAGTAGCAGGGGTCAAGCCTTCAAGGTAAGGGCGACACGTCCAGTAACATATTTATTATGCTGTACTTGTCGCCCTTAAGCTAGGACCTCATTACCACTTAACATCAAGTGGGATGAGGTCAATCTTGAAGTGCAATATAAAAAAAAAAATCTTTATTTACTTTTGAGTGCAGACTTTATATGTAGGGTTTCCAATATTCTCGTCTTAAAAGGTGATGTCCATAAAGTCGCACGGTTTAGGTATTAGCGCATGTACCTAATACAGTAACATTTACAAACATTTAGGTACAACATAATTTGAGTTTATTTATCTACAAAATAGTCATTTTGTCGCCACTGTAGCCGGAAAAAGGGGACGAAAGGTTAAAAAATACGTGTCAAAAGGTTGTGGCAATAGAAGGTTCAGCACACTCTCAGCAATATAAAAAAACCAGCATTGGGGTTGTTTTATTTGTTCTCACAGCATCACCATTAAGGTGATGAGGTCCACCGGGGGTTTTGGTAGGTATTTCTGCACTCGATCACACGCCATCTCACTCGGGCGACGGTACGGTGCGTCAATGCATTTCAGACCCGATTTTTCCTTAAAATAAGCCTAAGCTGGATATTGGTATGTACGGAATCTTCGAAAAGCTATGGAACATCGACCCTCACGCGATACTGGCAGAGATAGACTTCGTTAGGACTAAGTTGCCATAAAAATAAAATAAAAAGAAAATAAGTATTCCAATAGTCATACTATAACGTTTATAATTTTTGTGCCTAGTTTCAATATGAAAAATAAAATTATATTCACTTAGTGTTCAACGCACTTGAAAATCTGTTAATTTCTTCATCACTCAGATATTTGCTGATGGAAACTCTCTTTTGTTAAATCCAAACATTTTAGCTTTCTCTTATATGCTATGAAGATCAATAAATAAATCAGAAACACCTGCTGCTTTATTACCTACTTAAACTAAAATTTTACATGACTAATGCTCTTTTGGAAACATACCATTTAATTCTAAAGATTGCGTAAGTCCCACTTTATCGGATTTATTCATTTTTACTAGGTACTTACGTATATCGGCCACCTCATTTGCCGTCCTCGTTGTTTGTAAACAACACAACACTACAACACTCACACCGAACGCGAAACTTTTCAAGTGCATCTTCAGAAATTCAATCCACTAACGAAATTAAAAAAGTTTTTGAATATGTAAATTTTTTTCTTGTTTTTGAACTATTTTGTTTTTAAAGGATGCGTTCTAAATTTGAAATAGTTGTACAATTCTAGGTCCAGTGCACAGCGGTGCAGGTCTGCCGGACAGCGAGTCGCGAAGCTCGCGCAAGGCTGCGAAAGTGCATGCCCCTCCACGTCCAAGGCGCTTACGACATCCCTCTGTGCGAAATGATAATAGTATCACGGCATTCGGTACAGGAGCACGATGCTAGTGCGGCCCTCTGAATGAGATTGCATAAAAGCAGCGACCCCGATTCAGTTTTACATAAACAAGATCATTTTCAGATTTGTTGAACGGCAGGTCTTCAGCACAGAACGACACAAACAAACGAGAATATCGCGAATTATCTGTTCAATTTTGATTTGTATTCATTTTGACGATGAACATTTGTTACTTGTAATCTACATGAATAAATACATTGCTTATGATAATTATAATTAGGTACGCTATGCCGATTTTTTTTTAAACGCTCCGTTCGCATTTGAAGATTCGAATTTAAAATTGCAATCCGTGATCGGATCCGACGAATTTCGCTTTTGGTTCCATACACATGCAGGGCATTCGGGAGGCAAACGTACTGACGAGTGACCATCTTTATGTGACCACCATTACCATCAGCAAAACCGAATAATCGCAGAAGGGTCGATGAGCTTCTAAGTCGTTTCAGGGTAGGACTTAAATCCGATCTTTGTGGTAATTTTTAAATATGCACGTAATATAGATATTCCGCGATTTCATTCGTGTTATTTGGGCATAAAAGTATTCTGTTTTATTCTAGTATACAATCTGTCTTTTAATTTAAATCCAGAGAGCCGTTTTAATGATCACGTTTTGAATTTTAGCAGGATGCTTAGATAAGTGAATTAGGGATTTGTATACATTTTTGATTTGAAGTCGTATGTTACAATTATAATAATCTCCGACATTTAACCAAAGCAGTTTTATGACCTGGACAAAAATCTTCGAACTAAGTATTACTTAAGTTTTACTGATAATGTGCTTTGTGACATAGTAGCATAACTAAGCAGGAATTCAGGCTCCTCCCCCACATTGTTAAACAAAGTTACATATGCTAACAGAACCACCTATTTACATCGTGACACAGTTAAGTAATAAAGTTATTTAAGAGAGGTAAGGCATAGCAATTTATCGCTCGAACAACAGCAGCCCGTCTGGTGAAAAACCTCCACCTTACAGAAGACCGCAGCCAACTGACAATCGCTACGGTGTTGTTGTGTCCCTGCGTGTGATAAGGATAAGGTTTCCAGAGCTCCTGGGGGGTGCTACATTAGTAGCAGGGATCAAGCCTTCAAGGTAAGGGCGACAAGTCTAGTAACAGATTTACGCTGTACTTGTCGACCTTAAGCTAGGACCTCATTACCGTGGCTGTTGTGGTTTTCACCGTTTTTCCCATGGCGCCAACCAAAGGCGATGAGAGCGTGGGGGGGGGGGGGTTTAGTTCAGGTGGTCCCTGCCCCTTCTGGGCGGGGGAGTCCCACACACGCCGCTGTCGTCCCCACGACAGCGGTACGGTGCGCAAATGCATTCTCCCCCACTCAAAAAAAAGGTTATATTGAACCAAATCAATCGATTGAAAAAAAGGACCTCAATACCACTTAACATCAGGTGGAATGAGTCAATCTTGAAGTGTTACATAAAAAAAAAAAATCATATTTCATGACGACCTCCGTAGCCGAGAGGCGAGTGGGCCTGACTTTGGCGACCGCCATCTCTGAGGTTCCGGGTTCGATCCCCGGTCGGGTCAATATGGGAAACGAACTTTTCCATATTGTCTCGGGTCTGGGTGTTGTGGTACCGTCGTTGTTTCTGATTCCTGTAACACAAGTGCTTAAGCTACTTACCACAGAATCAGAGCAATGTATGTGATGTTGTCCAATATTTATTTATTTATTTATTTATTTATTATAAGGATTGATACAATTTGTTCGAATCCACCCCCAATTCTTTAACGTGTAACGTATCTAATTGAGATGATGACAACTATACAGAAAATTAATTTTGATGTTCTTATAAATCAATTTTTGATTAGAAAAACGCCCTCAAGCGCTTAACGTACCTACATTACTTCTGTGTCTGAAGTTTTCTTACGGAGTAAAAGCTCAAAGCGGGACTTTCAACTATTTGAGAAATAATTTCCTTTAATTGATAGCTGAGCCGTTGAGGCCCAAGATGGATTCTCAAAAAGTTACATAAGCCGAAACGCAGCTGATTGCATTGCGATAGTGTTTATATAATAGCGCTCATAGCAGCTTCGACGCCGGTCAACTCATCATTGCAACACGACATGTAAGTAAATGAATACCCATAGCAACGGCCGACATTATGGAGTACTTAATAATAATTCAACAAAATGTTGCGTAAGCTCTGTCTCTATGGGATACCTTCACAAATGAGCAAGATAGCTTCGAACTGCAGATCTGATATTTGAATTAGGGTTGCACAGACTTACGATTTCTGGTGTGTGTAATTATCCAGCAATCGAATGCAGGCAGTTCTTAGTATCGTACATACCGGAAAGCGTTTTAGACTACACTTTGGACTTTGCACCGCCTTTAAATTGTTTCCATGAGAACCAAAATTGAACTGCAACTGCATCCCATTTTCATTTTGTTTAAATATAAACTTGAAGTATAAACTTGAAGTATAAACTTGAAGTATAAACTTGAAGTATAAACTTGAAGTATAAACTTGAAGTATAAACTTGAAGTATTAACTTGAAGTATAAACTTAAGTATAAACTGAAGTTAAACTTGAAGTATAAACTTGAAGTATAAATTTGAAGTATAAACTTGAAGTATAAACTTGAAGTATAAACTTGAAGTATAAACTTGAAGTATAAACTTGAAGTATAAACTTGAAGTATAAACTTGAAGTATAAACTTGAAGTATAAACTTGAAGTATAAACTTGAAGTATAAACTTGAAGTATAAACTTGAAGTTTAAACTTGAAGTATAAACTTGAAGTATAAACTTGAAGTATAAACTTGAAGTATAAACTTGAAGTATAAACTTGAAGTATAAAATTGAAGTATAAACTTGAAGTATAAACTTGAAGTATAAACTTGAAGTATAAACTTAAAGCTGTAAAAAGAACAAGCTTTTAAATTTTTTAAGAAACTAATAATTTATCTCCCCTTGCACCGCCAGGGAGTATACATATTCGGCAGAGGGCACTTACCGTAGGCTAACGGGTTGATACAGCAGAAAGATTTTCTCGCCTACGATAACTTGCGGTTAACTAGCTCAGTTGAGAGCCTGTTTCTTTCGAGAGAATGCTTCAGACTTTAGGCCTAATGTTCTTGCCCAAGTATGATCTCTGTCCTAGAAGGAGGTCACATAAATGGGATGCGCCTTCTCAGATAACTTTGAATTCGTGGGAGTATTGAGAACGCGTTAGTTTGGTGTTCAGCGCCATCTCATGACATTTGTAGGAACTATTTGGTTAGTTTGTGGTCTGATAGATGTCGCCACAACAGATTAGAGCCCCTTTTCAATGTTGGAAATAACATACTGTAAATATGAGATTTCTTGTAGATTTGAGGTTTCCACCTCCTTTAAATCCAGGGTAACAGGTTGATTGTTATTAACTTACCGAATGCATAGGTAATAAATATTTGCCAGACAAATAAATAGGATTGAAATAAAAACCGAATAATAATATTAATTTCATAATTTATTTAAATGTATCATTACATACTTGAGCCTATTAATAACTTAAATTACATAATTTAGGTAGTGATATTACTATCCTACTCCACTCTAGTAAAGGAGCTAACTTAGTCAGAGCACCCAGTACTTGTATTGTTCAAATAAATAAATTACTGACTATTTAATTTGTTTGTCGTCTTGAAAATTAAGTTTTAACTCTTTTGTGAATTAAAAAGTAAGTTAAATTAGATTGAGCATATCGTCGGATATTTAGGGCCGTAAGTACAAAAAACACTTAAACCTAAGAGTTTATCAAATATCTTAATAATACACCTCGTAATAAATAATAGTTCCTGTAAAGCACCAGTTAGAAGTTACTCACACTTTACCTTAAAATAATAATTTACAAATTAAAATCCCTTAAAATTTTTGAGCCTTTTCATTAATGTATCACACAGCATTTTATGTCAATTAAAATTATTTTTTTGGCTTTTAATTTTTTTTTAAATTTTAATTGCGCACTTGACATTTTCTCATTTAAATTTTGAGGTTGTCTACGCGTCGGATATCATTACGAGTACAGGTTGATAATCTATAGAATGTAACGCAAATATACTGTTTGAAGCACTACAAGATATACATGTAAGTTCAGGCAATCAGTGTATTAAAAGCACGTGGGTGTTTGTGCATTTTTCAGTGCAATGAATGTGCTTTCCTATCTTATTTTCATTTATTTACTATGCCTGACTTTCGACGAGATTCCCGATTTTCCCCAACAAAAACCATAAAAATCCTGACTTGGTACAAGAAACTGGGTAACGCTGATTCGCATTAAGTTATACTTTTCGCGTTACATTCGTATGGACCCGCCATAACGAATGACTTTAAGGTCAAGTTAAAAGAATAAAGGCTTCACGATTTTTCGCTTGACAGTATTAGCTCGCTGCTGTTCAGAACCCTGTTACACTATTGGTCTAATCAACAATCCAGTCGTCGTAGGGGATGTGTTCAAGAATGCGTTCTAGGAAGCGCGACATTTTCTCGGCGAGGTCCTTCTTCAGCTCGGGTTTCATCTCCTTGAGCAGTTCCTGTGCGTTCGTGTTGATGAACAGGTTTAGCGCTGCCTCTGTGGAAGATAATAAAACCCTGTTGGTAATACTTTATAAGAAGAAAATATCTTTATTCATTTATGTATGGCCCCTTTGATGTTATTCTTTTTGGTTTAACTTTATTGATGAGTCAAGGGTAGGTATAGATTTTAAAAAGAAATTTTTGGGGAATAAAATGTGATGGTGATAACAGGGTAGGGAGTGATATTAAATGTTGTATTTAATTAAGTCACGTGTAATGATGGAACATTTTGTACGTTCTAAACCTGATGACAAGGGAACCTAAACACAGGGTTAACTTTCAGTTCGTTTCTCTAGAATCCCTACTAATATTATAAATGCGAAAGTAACTCTGTCTGTCTGTCTGTTACGCTTTCCTGCTTAAACCTCTCAACCGATTTTGATGAAATTTGGTATAGGTATACGTTGAGTCTCAAGAATGGACATAGGCTATTTTTATTAGAAAATAAGGGTGGGATGGGGGTAATACCACCTTTGAAAGTTTATATGGAAAAATGTTAAATTTTGAAGTTAGAGATATGAAATTTGGCACAAATATAGCTCGAAACTGGGATCAAAATATAGACTACTTTTTGTTTCGGATATTAGTGGAGAAAGGGGTAAAACCCACCATGAAAGGATATAGTTCACGTGAACGAAGTCGCGGGCACAGCTAGTTAACTATATAGGGTTCATACCCTAAAGCATAAAGAAGCATTAAAGTTTATGTAGCCATCTACATAAACACACTTTAATGCTACTATATACTTTCTAGCAAGAAAACCAAGAAGAAGGGACACTTTGTAACATGGAAATTCTACAACTTTGCTTCGCGAGATATTTACATTGCAGCAAATGTAAACATTTGCTCAGCTTGAGCTTAAGAAAACCTCCCATGAATTTATGTAAAGGAGTTTTCCGAGTAATAACCTAATAAGCGTTGCTGTTGAACAGGTTCTCAGAACTACTGCAGTTAATATTATACAGCGCATTGCAGCAGGACACTTCCAAAAAAATATGCCAAGACACAGTTGGTGGAATGGGACTTTATGGAGAAGTTGTAAATTGCGCAAGAAAGCGTTGTCAGAACTGCTGCAGTTCACTTTTTACAGCGTTTTGCAGAAGGAAGATTCCAAGAATATGTGCTAAGAGACATTTGGGCGGAATAGGTTTTTAAAGAGAAGTTGTAGCTCACGCAAGACAGCGTTGCTCTTTTGCAGGTTCTCAGAAATGCCGCAGTTTATGTTATACAGCGCATTATAGCTTGAGAACTTCCAAGATGTGCCCCGAGAAAGTTGGCGGAATAGGGCTTCAAGGAGAAGTTGTAACTCATGCGAGACTGTGTTGCTGTTGTTGAGCGTCACAAAAATGCTGCAATTTATGTTAGATAGAGCACTGCAGCAAGAATCTTCAAGAAAATGTACCTAAAGATAATTGATGGAATGGAACTTAAAGGGGAAATTGTAACTCACGCAAGACAGCGTTGCTGTTGTGCAGGTTCTCGACGCCCATCTGTATGTCGCGCACGCTGAAGTCAAGCTTGAGCTGCTGCAGCTTCAGGTACGTGCGTCCGTTGCGAGTGTATGGAGCACCGCGGAAGTACACCTTCGCTTTGACACCGTCTGGAACAGGGCATAGAATAAGGGACTCATAACAGTACAAAGCGTAACGCCTATGCAATTATTATAACACAACTAGTGTGTCAAGATGATTGATAATTAATAAAGATGATGATGAATTCGCTTTGACATCCTCTGGAACGGAGCATAGAATAAGTAACTAATAAAAGTGTAACGCCAATGCATTTATTACCTATGACACAACTAGTGTATCAAGGGATAATGACTCGGTATAAAACAATGTTTCTATTAGTACGTCAGTTAGACTTTCAAAATAATAATAGATAAAATATAAGTCCTGGACTTAACCAACATTTTTGGGCATCAACTTTACTATGACATACGGATGATGCCATCAATTTCTATAAATGGTACAACATAATGGTAACTTCAATCACATCAACGAGCATCAAATAACAGTATGATTCTCCTAATTAAACGTGGAATATTGATCTGGCTTAGTGAGAAGAATAGGCTTACAACTCAAGTCGAATTCGAGACTCTCGCGTTACCGCGTAACCGAAACGTCACCGTCGAATTAACTACTGACAAAACAATGTCGTTGTGTTTTGACCAACAGGCCTAGCATACGCAACACGACTAAATTTTATCGCGCTCTTAACAAACGTCAAAATCGATTGAAGTCAGTGCGTTAGCTGCTGATTGGCTGAAAATACGTGTGCGGTGTGCTGTTAGCCAATAAACAGTATCGAAACTTTTGTCCTTTCATGCGAGAAATTTGACGTAATGCGTATGCTAGGCCTGCAAGTTAACCAATTTTAAAAGTTTAACTCAAGTCGAGTCCTTCCCCGCAATAGTACGCACTGTGCGGTTGGGGCAGTTCCTCTCCGATTGAATGCAGTCCATCAAAAGAAATCCATACTGCAAGAACATTTCAACCGTCATATGGTGCACGTATACTATCAAGATCTAGTTGTGTAAACACTGACCATATTCGCCCCAGTAGTCGCCGCCTCCAGAGGCCCGGACAAGCAACAGCACGCCGGACGAGCGGTAGCGGGCGCGCGCGCTGATGTGCGGCCCGAACATCGTCAGCTGGAACTGGTGCGTCTCCAGGTCAGACCTGAGGAAGATATAAATTTATTTACATTGTGTTCTGGAATAGCGCTTGGTTTTACGAAGATTCGTGGGTTTAATGACCACCCATCGCGAACATTCGTTTGATGAACATTTGCGTTTTTTTCCGTCTTTCATTGGGTGTATTTGTGCTGATATTTTTACTGGCCTGTTAGAAATGTATTCAGTTGTTTAACCTAAGGTCATGGGTATATTTTTTTAATGTTAATTTACAGACAATATAACAGACAATACACGTTTTGACACATTTTATTTTAAGTGTTTTAAACTTTATTGCATATATCAAAATAACAATGTGTGGACTTTACACCCTTTTCATCCATAAGTCATACCACATATTAACAAGCAATATTTTAAGTAGCGTTAGTAAACATCAAAAAATTCATTTAAAACCTTATTTAAAAATCAGAATATAAAATTGAACATGCATACATTATGAAAGTAACTATGTAGTAGCAATACCACAAAATTTAATATAGAAATCTAGAAAGCTCTCGTAACCTACAATTCAAGTGAATAAAAGTATTCAACGGTTGATGCTAGTTTATTTAAATTTTCGGAAGCACGGGGCCCTTCTTTTTCTAGCTCATTACTCATGTATGTGTTGAATCTTCTTGGTATATGCAATATGTAAATATTCTAAATTCCAATACAGTTACGAGTAAGATTAGATTCCGTATAAAAATTAAACTCGTAGACTTACATTACATCTTAAGAATCAGGACGTTTATAACGTAAAGGCAACGTAATATAACGTAAATGCATCTCTAATCCGCAAACAAGAGTAAGGAATATAAATTACCGAACTAATTGAAACCATGACAAAATTCGCAACAGCCAAATCTGGCGGAGGTCACGGAATTCAAGTAAGGAAATATTTGATGTTAAATATTCCACAGCCGATAAAATCTAGTGAACCTCGTTCCACTGGTCAAACAAGGATATCTCGGCCAATGGCCTTAATATGCAAGTCAAATAAACAGACATATTTTAAAAGAATGTTTAAAACTTCATCCTTTGGACTAAACAAAATAAGCAAACTGTAAGGTGCTAAAACTCATACTTGTTTGCAGAAATATTGCACCGTAAATTGTTACACAGGAGGAAATAAAATATACAATGGAATATTTGCTGCATGACCTCGATGTTTCATGAACATTGAGAAAACATTCAAGCCATTTAGAATAACATGTCCATCAGAACGACACGTGCTGCTTAACCCTTTAACTAGTAAAATAAAAATATATTTTAGAACTACTACATACTTATCATGGGTCGAGTCCCACACTCCAAGGGGAGATGAAATTTTTCTATTTCTTTAAAATGTTATTCATTGGTTTAGGACCTTATCTTGAGTGGATGAGGTTCACATTGTTATGGCAATATTTATCCACCACCGGTAAATGGGTACTTTCGAAAAGATACGTTGCATAGTAGGGAAGCGGACTAAAAATTGTTGTTAGCCTTTCTGCTAGATTATCCAAAATACGGGATACCTATTTCTACAAAAAAAGACACGTAATTATTTCTTATGAAACAGTTCTCAACAAAGTTAGAAAACAATACCTAAAAACCACCCCCTCATTCATATCGTTTCCTATTCGGAAAGCCTAGACCTACTTTGTCACTACCGAATCATTCAGGTAAAGATAGTAATTTTCCCATCTCCTATACATTAGTAGTCAATTTGGCGTCTCTTAATTTATGGCAGGACATGTGCTAATTGAGGCTTCTTGACTGTGCAGTCTCTGAAGTAAACTTAAGTGATTAACATTTTAATTTAGAAAATCTACTTAAAAAAACAAAATATGGCGAATTAGATGAGTATTAGCAATTCTTAATTCTCATAATCGCACTCACTTTGAATCACGTTTTATTTCCCGAATTGCAATTATTCTTCAAAAACGAAACCTTTTGTTTGTTCGATTCGTTTTTTGTAATAGGCCTGCTTTTCTAACTCGCAGATTAATATTGCAGGATGAATAATATATAACCAACATTAAAATTTTAAAGTACAACCTTGCATTGAACACAATTTTAACATATAGCACCTGAGTCACTGCTCATGACAATGAAGTGAAGAAACCAAACAGGATTCCCACACATGTTTTATGATTCTCTTTATATTGGATGGTTAATGAAGATTTTGTATCAAATAATTTATTCCACGCACATACCGCTAGCTGGCTCTTTGTTAAATCCAGGTTTACGAGGGTCAACCGACCGCTGACCTGATGAGGTGTTGTCAGGAATGACTCAAAGACTGTTTTTTACTGATTCACGTGGGAAGTGTCTCTTGTCTGGTGCTGACAAAGAAAATGAATTCAACGACATACATCCCACAGTTGGGTACAGGCTTAAAACTGTGTGATAGAAGGGCCATACTCCCCGATCGAGTCCAGTGGTGGGTGGTTTCGAAGTGACCTTACTGTCAGAAGTTCTCAAGCAGCTAAATGTCCTCTAATTGCTTAATGGCATACATGAAGATATAGGCCGGGACTAAAAGCTGTAGTAATACGTTCTGTAAGCCTTTCCATAAGAGGGATTGAAGAGTACCTACTCTTAACGCGCTTTCGACATAGGTTTGAGAGAACCAAAAGTTAAATCATGCATGCCAATAGGGTAGCGGACTATGAATTGCTTGTTAGTCCGTCTGTAAGATTATTTGCAAAAACACGTAGACACGTAGTTTTGAATTTTCCACCTAATCCAAAAATAAGGGCAATACATAGAATTCAATTGTCGCATATGACGTCATTATTATCTACCTACCAGTGGCTTAACGAACCCTTACCCAGCAATTTGGTATCGTTATTATTCTAATATTTTTGTATCAGTCTGCTCCTTTATTCCCCCAGCCTGGTCTTAATTTACAGATTCTTGGGAGTAACAATGAAATGTTGTGATACCTCACGTTGGTGATGGTCATGTTGGATGCTCCTGTAGCGTGAATGTCTTTGAAGGTAGCTCGGTATCCATCTGGACCACCACCTAGTGCGATCGAAAGCTCGTCTATAACAATCGGTTCAGCCTGTAAGGGAGAAAAATATTGCATTTAGAATATATATATTTATAGCTAGAATCCTTGAAATCTTTACGACTAAACCACGTCAGACTATGCAATTTGGAATTTGTACCGTCCTTATGTTCCGGGCATAAGAACTAAAATCGAACTTCAAGTGTTTACCTTGATGTGCTATTTACCGTAAATATTACGAATATCAGCAAAGTGTTCATTGTTATGAACCGTGACATCCGTTTCTCGTGTAATATGTGGAACTAATAAGCGTAATAGTAGATAATTTGTTAAGAACTTTAGGTTGTAAAAGCAAAATCTGCCTATACAGTAGCCAGTCACGCCAGTCATATAGTAAGGCCCCTTTTCTGCTACCCGTAAAGATCACTAAAATTGGGACCCAAAAAATGACCGTTGCAAATAAATTGTATTTGTTTTAACAGGTCCCGCAGTATGTTTGTGTTCATTAGTGGCGAATTAATTTGCTTTGAAATACAAAAAATACCGTTATTGAAATTTACGCTCCTGTTATTTGTTTACTAGCAGCAAATATGTAGTAAATCCCACAAAAATGGTATTTCAAACAAAGTATATGAACCTCTTCGATGTCGAACTCAGGCGCGCCTCCTTTGAGATACTCCAACAGTGAGTTGAAACTCCTCAGCAGACATGCGTCTACGTTGGGATCGCGTCTTGAGCATCTTCCTCCGAATACACCTGCAAAATGTAAATTATTTTCAAAATAATATGAACGTCGCTTCTTTTTCAGTCGGGGTGTGAAAAAGTTATGACACTAATAATAATTGATATTATAAACGAAAAGGTATGGGTAACTTGTTTTTTTTTCATACAGACATACACTTCATGATAAATAAGGTAAGATGAAACAAAGTACCCATATTCGTATTATTATATACTAGCCACCCGCCAGGATGCAGTGCAAATACTTAGAAATTTTGGCTTTTTTATTCTATATTACAAATATAGGTAAACCTTCTTCTTGAATCACAAACATATAATAAATTAAACCGCATCAAACCCGTTGCGAAGTTTTAAAGATCTAAGCATACATAAGGGACATACAGCAAAAGCGATTTTATACTATATAGTGAAGAATGTATGAATTTTTGTTACTCTTTCACGAAAAAACTACAGTAAAAAGAGATGAAATACTGAATTAACATTTAGGATACTTTATTTCCCGAAAAAACGCGGGCAAAGACGCGGGCAACATCAATTAAAAGATAATAAAGTAGATATGTTAGATAAATTTACATTATAGGTAAGACCCTGGTAACACCAAACTTGTAACGATGTGCTTGCAATTAAATGATATTATTATTATTACAACAGCTGGTATTCCATAAATATGGTCGCCGGAACTCGCTATGTCTATGAAACTACGCCATTCGCTTTCAAACTTGTGCATCGAGTGAGCTCATTTTGGCCGACTTTTTGAGCACCTTTCTATGATCACACATTCGCAGATGGTCGGTATTGTGCGTCACCACTTCACGGTCATACCGCAAAAGTGCCGATTCTTTATTGGCACAGCAAACAGCGTTAGTCAGCTGATTGGCAGATAGCGAGCGCGGCTTTCTTCCTACTGTCTCATTCGTATGCAACGGAGAGGAGTAACGGTCGACGA
Organism: Glyphodes pyloalis; assembly: GCA_037074685.1. Taxonomy (NCBI): domain Eukaryota; kingdom Metazoa; phylum Arthropoda; class Insecta; order Lepidoptera; family Crambidae; genus Glyphodes; species Glyphodes pyloalis. Next base: position 6,955,605 of record JAYKKO010000030.1, on the reverse strand, counting down.
TGACATTGACACCGCCACTAGTGAAAACAATGAGGTGCTTATCGCTACGGAACAATGCTGACCAGCCGTAGGCTATTCACGAAGTAAGCGGCTGTAAAGATATTTGACTGAATTCTTATTATAGCTGAGAATGTAAACTTCTGTGAAACCACTCTATTTTTGGGCACGTGGGTAGGTACGGTATCCGCGGAAGCTTTTATCCATCAAGATGTTTCTTTGTTTTGAGAGTTTAGCAATAATATTTTTGTTATTACCATTCGAATGTCTGATAATGCAAATTATTCAAGTTTTTCAATGGGCATGCAAAATAGCAGTAGGTATCGGGTAAATTTTTTAGCTCGATAGATCATCAGCGAGGAAAGTATGCCTTAACAGTGAATTATAAGAATAAAGGAGGAAATAGTAAAATACTTGTGTGGTTTTCAAGTATTTGGAAACATTTGTAATCGGTTTAGAGTAGTTGCCTTCTATTATTGTTTTTGGTTTTAAGCCCAATCAGTCTAGAGGAATTTTAACATGAAACACGCTTTCTTTGTTAACGACTACCGCTTTGTTATACGCTAACTTCGTGAATATCCGCCTAATTAAAATTTACACGATTACGATCCTTTGTTCCGGTGAGAAATATGCCCCCATGATTGATGTTTCACACATGTATTTGCATATACTAATTGGAATCCGAAGAAAAGCTTCGGTAGATACCTAGCTAATGAAGTGATGATAATGAGAGATGCAGAAAAAAGTCATTGTATACGTGTACAACACGCTGGATGGTTCGCATGCAAAACCACAGGTTTATCGTTCTATAAAACCATAAATTGTAGATAGACAATAGAGATGTATAGAATGCAAGTTTTAAAATAATAAATGAAATGTATTCAAGATTTAAAAGGCGTTGAACATAAATAATTCTTAACAGTAACAGTTTTGATGATTATATAATTCTTAACACGCTAGTGTGTCTCCTATCCTAGAGAGCGACATCGCATTCTTTACCTACTACCTACACATTTTGCAACAATCGTTCAAGAGAAAGTTGCGGTGTTTTCAGCACGTTACAAAATTTATTGTTTATTTACGTTTAAGTGCTATTGCTTTGTAAAAGGCATGCATGTATTTTTTTTTAAATTAATTTTATTGCCAGTTATTATTAGTAGGGTTGAATATCAACTTGCATACTATTTCATATGTAATTAATATTACACCTGAACATAATAGTAGGCTGTAGTGACAATTGATAATTTTAATAGTTCACTGTAGTGTGAGCTTACAAGCTCTTTGCCACCATTTAATACTCGTACAACTCGATAACCATTTTGAAATTGCTAAGCCTTCATATGCGATATTACGGATGTACCTATGCACTTTTGTCATGGCATTTATAATCAGCGTTGGTCTTTGCTACCAACTACTCTTTACTTTTATAACAGAAAAACACACATGTTTTATCACATAATACTTACCATGGAATCTTAGTAGATTGTTAAGAATAAAGTTTTTACAACAAATTGCAGTTCACTCAAAGAAGAGGCTAAGAGTTATTAGCCTCTTCTTATAAAAAATAAAAAGCTCGCTTGGTAGCGTAATTATGTAAGTGCATTCGCCAGTCATTGACCCTGCGCGCGCGCCGATCGCGAGGACCTTGCCCGCGAACTCGATCCATCGCAAAAACGTTTACTGTTAATATTGTGGTAGGTACAGTTAATTTAGCGCCATCATGGGACACAACCTGTTTTTAGAATGTGTTTTTTCGCTGATTAGCACCGTATTTTAAAATAGAAACGAAAAAATAAAAGTGATATCTACTGGCCTAGTCGTTGTTTGACCGGTATTAACTTGGAAATGACAGATACAAGTTTGCCCCGTAAAAAGTTTACGGATTATTCTCAACGTCTACCATGTAAAGTCCGCTACTGGTTGACGTTGACACAATTTTTTGATAAGTCACAACGTCGTATTGGGGTACGTTGGGAAGGTCCCATATTGGGGAACGTTGGGAATGATAAAATAATTTGATTATGAATTCAGTCGGCTTTGTTGCAATGGATTTATTTCCTAAAACTGTTAGTGAATTAACTAAAACTGTGTAAATCAGTTCAATAAATCTACTTTTATAGTAGCATGTATGTTGTTACTTGCGGTTTTATTAATTATTTTTACGCGACTGCAACGGGAGCGATTTGCTTGTTTGTGTTAATGGGAACCGAAATTTTACCTACTGGATTTCAATATATCTCTCTTATCTCAATATGTATATTGAACATTTAATAAGTATTGTACTTGTTTTTATAAGAGATCTTACCAACTAATTGGTATGCTATTAAGTATATACTTCTCATCCTTTTTTTTTGTAACGATGTAACGTCGTCCGTCTGTTTACTTAACTCGTTACCATTTCATGTCCTAGTTACTCAAAAAAGTATTTTAAGAATGTTTGGTAGTGCTTGAAAATGTTTCATTTTGGAATTGTCAATGGTAGCATGGGTGGATCTTTCTTCGCCTTATCGTGTATACAACTGGTGCATCCACGGAAACCGGGATCAGCTATGGCTATGATCCTAATTTGGTTATTACATAGGAGCGATTTCCATCTGGCTTCCGCAAACCTTACAAGGAAAACTAACGGCTTTTGTACCTTTAGAAACATGGACTCGTCATTCTTATCAGGTGATTTTAGACCGCAATTTTTAGTCATACCAAATGTCTTGGATCTTGTAATAATGTTCTTTGCATTTTTAAAGAACCTCCAGTTTACCTCCTGCTTTAATTTTTTTATAGCAGGAGGTAATAGGAGTAGGTTCTTTAGTTTAAACCAGTTTATTGTCGAGCATTAAATGAAGTGATTACATTGACTCTTGACCCCAATTCGTGCTTAAACATAACATTATGTCCGATAGCGTGCCAACGCTGTTCGAAGCTGGTAATGCACACCCATCAACTAGACTTAAATACCTTCATGTCATAGAAAACTGTTATCTTGTGATTAAGACTTCGAATTACGTAAATACTAGAAAAACTCTGTTTGAGGTATGATGATAAAGACTTATTTTTAGTGGTCGTTAATGTTTTTAATTTAATACTGGCTTTGTCCTTATCCTATTTCTAAATGATACGATACCTCATTCTAAGGTCACAATTAATAGCGGCCGGCTCTAACTCGAGTCATCTAATTAATATAGTACTTATTTATATATTATAATCTACATTAGTTATGATGCTGCATTTTCTGTAAATTTCACTAGATACTGTTGGTTACAAGTAACACTTATGCATCGATATAATGAATACAAACCAAAATTGAAGCTACATACAGCCGATTCAGAACTAATCCTACCGAGAAGGATCCGACAAGAAATTTAGTAGTTATCCTAATCTTTACAATATTTAGAGCTAGAGAACTTTAAGCTATGGTGTGTGAGCGAGCACACAATCAACACTTAAGTGATAGTCAGTGTAAATCCATAATGTGGACATCAGGTTAAATATTTTGAAAAAATTTTCCTTTTAAAAATTGGTAACATGCGAAGATATTAAAAAAAAAATAAGGTAAAGCTCTCCTCTTTTCAAGATTTGATGAATAACTTTCTTAATAATCATTTGCTAGTGAATATTACAAACAACTTAATTACCACAAATGACTGAAACAGATTTAGTCACTAGGGGCTTCAAAGTCGATGTTTATCAGAGCGTGATTTATATTCAACAATTATAGTTTTTAATTGTTTTAAAAAGGAGGAAGTAGGTGCCCATTCCAATGCATTTTAATACGAATGAACTTTTTTCAGTTTGAATATATTTCTTTCTATTTAAATAATAATAAATGCGCCAGACAATCACACAAATCACCTGGGCTCAAACTAAGGTTTTCCTTTGTACTATGAGTACCAGACGACGGATACTAATTGGGGGCGTCATCCCAGCACACCCAGACTCAAGTCAATTTAGAAATGTTCGTTTTCCAAATTGACCCGACCGGGAATCGTACCCGGGACCTTTCGCGCTTTGGCCGCCTACCTTAGCCACTGCGCCACTGAGGTCGTCAAATTTAATTGCATAGGTTAGAGGTTACATTCCTATAGACGAAAGCACGTTAGACTAAATATTTTGGATTCTGTACCGTCCTTATGTCGTGCGCATAAGAACTAATATCGAAATGCAAGTGTTTACCTTGACGGGCTGCTGACCGTGTCCCATATCATAGAATTGAATTTTTGTTCAAAGGAGATTGCCCGTAGCCAGTACTCTAAATAAAGTATGTAGTGTCACAATCTTTTTCTTGGGGAAAAAAAAAGTTAAATTTTTTTACACCATTTCGGTGTTTTTCACTAAAATTCCTTTTGGGGGTAATTTTAAAAAAATATATAAGTAATTTTATAGTTTCCGATACATTTGACAATTTCAGTCATGAGGGAAAGTAGGGAGGTCTTGAAGTATAACGAAAGCAATCGAATTGATTCTGATTTTTCAATAATGTGCAGTAACGATGAGAATGCATTCCTATCATTATGATTAGGTACCCATTTTAATTTAAAATGTTTTAATCGTGCAAGAAATATTTACATAATATATTAAACTGTCATCAAATAAAAAAAGATAATAACGATTTTAAACAATCACAATCATAAAATCGATTAACGTCTGGTTAATGTCACATCACCTCATGACAGTGACAATTTGACGACTGTTCTATATCTCTTTGTCTAGAGAATAGGTTCCTATAGGTGTCATTTTTATAACCTACGATACAATGTGTTTTCTTTAATATCTTCAAACTCCGGAAACGAGTATAGGTATAATTTCGTAGGAAAGATATACATAAATAACTTACTTTAAATAAGCTATTTTGATCATGACACATAAATCTTTAGGTCAGTACATTCGTCCATAGTAATTTGGGCATTGTCCTTTTCGTGGTAGGTACGGTCAAGAGCAAATCACGGTAAGCACCAGAGCCGGCGTTAGGTTGGCGCGCGGTTGGGCAACAGCCCAGGGCGCTCGAATTTGAACGGGAGCTTAAAAGCTACCCTGAGGTACCCAGATGTATTCCCCTAAATCGATATATTGGTATACGCTTTTACAGGGGTGCTGGTGGAAATTCGTCCAGGGCGCCATTAATGCTAGAACCGGCACTTGCAGACTGATATATCCTACTAATGATATGAACGAGAAAGTTAGCAAGAATGTTTATGTTGTGATGTATGTTTTTTATTCTTTCACTGAAAAACTTTTTAATGGATTTAGAAGAAATTCTGTCGAAAGGTAGATAAGATATTAGACAAAGTCAAGTCTAGTAAAATTTAACAATTCATCATTTACGACGTTGCCATAAAGTTAATACTGTAATGAAATGAATGACGCGCAGAAATCTAGGCGACCTTTTCCCTTTCTGTTCTTTTAAAGAAAGTTTATTAACAACAGACGGTCATAATATATACACACCCTAATACCTAGTTAAGGATATTATGACACGCATATTTGTTTCTATTGTTTCTGTCACCGACTTACCTGTTATCACAACTTACTTTCACTTAGTATTGTTATTCAATTGGTAGATTCATATTTCACCGTTCTAGATTATATCTACGTAACAATAACGAAGATTTATTTGATTTATTTATACGGAAGGTTAATTAATGAGACACTACATAGTACATTAATTGCAAAAATTAGGGCTGTCGACTTCAAACCGATTAGTGAATAGCACACTTAATGAAATTTAATTTGTATTAGTAGCATATTCGTGTTCAATATTTAGAACATAATAGATACGTTATTGTAATAAACACTTCACTTTTAGGTTTTAGCTTATTTTTTATAGTGTAGTATTGCATAAGCAAAGCTGCTTACAGAAACCTTGAAACAAACAAGGAGACCAGACCTTATTGTCATTTTAGACTGTTCAGGAGTATTCCGGAACAGTCTATGTCAAGAACTTTTAAGATAACTACATGCCCGAATAAGAAAGTCGGATTTCCGAATTTGTTCCGAAAATGGTTTTATATTTTACGTTCGGTAATAATAAATTTCGTAGTCGACCCCACGGATATTAGCAATTGGTTTTGGATGCATTTTCCGTGCTACCTGTACCGCTTAGGTAAAAAAATTAAATAAATAATTAAACGAGACCTTAGTCATTAGACAGGAATACTCCTGAACAGTCTAAAATGACAATAAGGTCCGAATCTAAAAAGTTACTATTAACATTTAAACATTCATTCATTCATACCTGAGCAGGTATTAGTAATTAATTGAATGTATTTTTGTTCAGTTATATTATTAGCTACTAGCTTTTTCTCGCGATTGTGTTCGCGGTGTTTCGAGATATTACTTTTCATTTATATTATTCTCTAGCATTATACTGTGTTTAACTTATTATGTTACACTTCATCCAATCTATTTTACCTATTGGCGTGAAAGAGCACGAAACATCCATACATCCAGACATCCAAACTTCCACGTTGACTTTAAGTATTTTTTTTACACTTCAAGATTTACCTCGTCCCACCTGATATTAAGTGGTAATGAGGTCCTAGCTTAAGGGCGACCAGTACAGGATAATAAATCTGTTACTGGACTTGTCGCCCTTACCTTGAAGGCTTGATCACTGCTACTAATGAAGCACCCCCCAAGAGCTCTGGAAACCTTACTCACACGAAGGAACACAACAACGAGAAGTGATTGTTATTTGGCTGCGGTCTTTTGTAAGGTGGAGGTATTTCACCAGTCGGGCTGCTCAAGTTCGAACGATAAATCTAAGATAAGTAGGTTTAAACATAGGAACTGTTGTACGCGCAGAGTTCATTTGGCACCTCATCCCGCGTTATCCAACGCACATTACACATTTGTACTCTACTCGCGCTTCCGCGCAGTACTTTATGTAACACCTGCGTATGTAACTCTGTTAGCGCTCATTTCACCACCGTTTAAGATGCTATCACAGAACATACAAGAGACACGTTAAAAGCGCTCTATAGCGTAATCTATATAAATAACAGCGAAATATTAGTCACATACTGGCTGATTAATGGCGATATCTCAGAAACTATACCACCTACAAATTTAATATTTGGCAGGCAGGTTCTTTGTACGGTTTAAACATTCGCTACGAACGGTTTATATGAATTTCCACTACTAAGCGAGTGAAAAGGTGTGCAAACGGGATGCCCTACACCATAAGGCCTTTAAGCCCTACACAATAAGATTTCGGAAAATGGTTTTACATTTTACGTTCGTTAATAATTAATTTCGTAGTCGACCCCCCGAAAATTATCAGTTGATTTTGGATTAATTTTTCGTGCTACCTGTACTGCTTGTTAGTTAAATTATTTATAGTTAAATTAGCAAAAAAATAAATAAATAAATAAACGAGACAATCACGCCAGCCAAATACTCTCAAACTAAGGTTTTCCCTTGAAGTATGAATACCAGGCGATGAATTCTTACTAGGAGGCGTCATCTCAGCACACCCAGACAAGTCAATTAAGAAAAGTTCGTAATTGGCCTGAACGGGAATCGGACCCGAGACCTTTCTCGCTTTGGGCACCTATCATAACTACTACGCCACCGAGGTCGTAATTATTAGTTAGATTTTATAGCATGCATCACATAAGGGGCGACACAAAGTCTTAATTCTATTTTTGACGTATTTTTGACTTACAATGTAATGTGATAGATCACATCGGTTTTTCGAAATACGAATCCTTAAGTTATACGTTAAAAAAAATCCACGAGCGGAGACCACAAAGATATTACTAAAAGTAGATATATAATAATAGTCAAATTTGTTTCGTTAAATAAAAGTAGATTGATACAAGGAAAGCACCGACATTACGCAACTGAGATCTGCTGAGATAGTTGTTCAGAAGGAAGGTCTTTAGGTCATAGAAAAAACGGAAAGTAAATTTGATGAGCGCCGCACGAGCAGGAAATATGGACGTCGATGTTTGACTTTTACTATTTTAATGCTCATGTTTTAATATGCATTATTTTTCTTATATAAGTCCGTAGAAAAATTGTTGTAGGGTCTATCTGTAATTATAGGATTGTAGTTATAATAATAATAAATAATAAATGCGCAAGACAATTACACCAATCACCTGGTCTCAAACTAAGGGTTTCCCTTGTACTATGAGTAGCAGACGACGGATACTAACTGGGGGCGTCATCCCAGCACACCCAGACTCAAGTCAATTTAGAAAAGTTCGTTTTCCAAATTGACCCGACCGGGAGTCGAGCCCGGGACCTTTCGCGCTGAAAAATGGTTATCTTGGCGTGCTGTTGACCGCACCTATGAATTTTTTGATTAAATTTTGTCGCGTCAGGGGACGGATTTGAAACTTGTCACAATAAATGTATTTTGCTATTCAAGCCCTTTTATATGATACCCATATTGTGGGAGTTGTGTTAAAACATGCAATCCATATCTTTGTGACGGCAGCCATCTTGGATCGATTTTTATCCAATATAGCTAATAGTTTCATTCAGTAATCTATTCCATTACGCCTGTGTTTGAATAAATTCTCACCAGACTGAATTTTAAGATAAAAAAAGAAAAGTGCTGCCTAAGTAAACATTTCAAAGTCCTGAAATAAACACAAACAAACAATACTTTGTAGATGAAAAAAGCTTGCAAATGAAATAAATGGAAAAATTGGTCTAAATTTTTTTTGCAAATCTACTCTATCATTTAAATAAAAGCTCATACATGACTTGATTGGTTGAATATAATAATTTTAATCATATAGTAAATTTGATCAGTGATGTGCACAAAATAAATTGAAAGGATCTATTAACATTAACAACCTACGGAGGTTAAAACAGTCAGGGTTCAAAACCTTGGAAATGTTTGCTCAATGATAGAGGAAAAAAACTGCCGAATTTTCTAAGTTAACCTTCCATGCGAAAAAACAATGCCAAAACCATCCATTAAATCTGCCTAGAAAGTATATGACAATAGGTATCCTTCATTTAATTGGTAGCAGTTTTTATTGAGGATCATGATCCATTATAGGTACGGTCAAATATGTACTTGAGGATGACAGACCAATTTTTGGGCCTAATTTCAAAGTTTATTTATATTACCCAGAACAAGAAATTAAGAGATTTTTGCGAATAACAAAATGTTTGTTTCCAGTTATTCCTGCTTGGTAATATTCAATCGTGGACATATGATTAAATACATAAAAAATAACCTAAATTATTTAAAATGCTTGTACCTAAAAAAAATCCAAAAACAAAAAAATATTAATCCAAAAGATGACAATGAGATGTTCAAACACAAAAAAAGTATCTTTGTAAAGTAATGCCACATAAAGTCTAGCCATATTAATTCAAATGTCTACAAATTTAAATTAATTGCCGTTACAGTAATGTTCGTAAAATTTGAAACCACGTTTGCTTGACCCAGGAATCGAAGCTCTGACCTCGAGATCATGACCTGACACTTAAAACCAATAAGGGGTAATCCACAATTATCTCTAAAAAAAGAGCTATTGTTAAATTGTAAAAAAAGGGTAATACTTGTAAAACTTGGAAACTTGTCATAATCTTTTTCTAAACCAAAATGTGAATTAGGGGAAAAAACTGTTTGTTTTTAGGTTTATGAGAGTATTCCGGTTATATATGTATATACGAGTAACGGGTTAATTTAAATAGTTATTTATTGTTTTTTATGCCTATTAAATACTTTTACAACTTCTATGCGAAGAGCCGTATTAGCCGGTTTTAGTTTTGTTTTACAAATGTTTGCAAATTATGTGTAGTAATTTTTTAATTTAAACTTCGTTGTTTCCAAATACAAAAGTTAAAATTTTAAACGTGTACTTGTATTTATGTTGCATCTCAAATAAGTAATCTTAGAACAATGCAACAAAATTACAAACAGACATTAAAAATTCAATGCTCAATGCAACTGTAAATAATTAAAACTAAAATCCCTAGTGACACAGTGAAAAAGATGACACGAATAGTATCACACCCGTCCGTCTACTTTCTTTTAAACGCACTTACTTGTGTTGGAGCTGCTTGAAGCTATCACAGCGGCGAAAATTACGAAAACCACTTGAAGTTTCTCCATTGTTTAGGCTGAACACTTTTCAGTGTCAAACTATTTTTCGCGCGGTTTTGAGGTGACTTTTTTTTTATCAACGACAAGATTTTGTTTTTTTTTTTGCCGTGGAAGCGAACGACCGTCGTGTGCGGCCACAGCGGCAGCAATGGTGTCCCGCCGATGTCTTCAAACATACGCAATGTTTGAACCCTTTCCTTTCTAGCAGACTGAGACCACAAATAAATTGTTTTGATTGGATTAAATGAGGATGCGGATGTGGATTTTCTAAGAAACCGAGCAAGTTTGTGGCATGATATTAATTAATTTTCATTAGTAAGCAGAAAATAAACATCAAAATAATAAAAACACTTTATTATCAATGAATAATGTGTTTTTAAGGAAAATTCCATTGATTAGTGAACTTACTTATAAATCATATAAGATCATGTAAAAAGTTGGTCTTTAAAAATTCTGGATAAGTTTTATTACTTCAGAAAGAGTGTACCTAATATTAACAGGTATTATCTATGTGTTTTGTTGTGTCACAGAGAGCTGTATTTTTTATTTTTATTTAATCTAAAAAATGAAGCCGGTCAGTTTCCTGTTCACATTTTAAAAAGAAATAAAATCGAATTATTGTTTCTTGGTATTTTTAAAAAGTCGTTTTACATCCAAACATCGATTAAGTTGGTACCGTTACCAACCAGTTTGGTGCAGTTGAATCTGTATCAAGGCTTGTAGGTCAGAAAAAATAATAAAAGTAAAATTTTAAGAAAGTATCAGCGCAGTGCATTGAAGTAAAAATAAAACCATTAATTTATTTGGTAAATCGTTATGCCATTAATCTATATCTATCTATGTATCTAGGCTTAGAATTCGCCACGAGTTTAAAATTTATAGAGATCTTTTTAAAAATAATAATTAAAAAATATCAGTTGGTCAATTGCCGATTGACTGAAAACACGAGTGTGCTATGCTATTTGCCAGTAAGTACTTTAACAGTTTTGTCATCTCATAAGAGATGTGTCAGTAAAGCAAAGTTATTTTTTTTAATTAGTTACCCAGATTTTTTATGATTTATTTTATGGATCTATGTTTACTTTTTTAGAGCCTTTAATATCATCTATTATTTCTTTTAATTTAGCAAAGTGGGACCTCAAAAAAGAGGACCCAGCATAATTTTTATTCATAATTTTAGACCTTTGTCACTCGACCGCTAGATCAATGGTGATGAAATAGATAACCATATAAAAATAGAACCCTCCTCGATAATCAGATGAAAAGTTCTCTATCATCAAACCACAGTACCAAAATCTTCGTAACAGTACTAAATACTACTTCCTTGTTATATTCCCAAGAATTGCAAACAAAAGTCTACTCATACATTAGACAAAGACATTGAGATGTGTTGACCGTACCACTACCTACACATCCTTGTTTGCTCGTCGATGACCACTTCAATATATTTTTTAATTACCAAATAACAAATAGATGTACATACTTTGGCCTTGTAAGTTTAACAGCTCATCAAGGTAAAAATACTGTTCGATATTATAATTTATGCCCATGCCTTAAGAGCCGTACAAAGTCCATAGTGTTTAGTCTAATGCTGCCTCTAACTCGTCTGCAGATGGCATCGGCGGAAGCGTCCGCAGACTTGTAGAGGGTGTGATTTGGTCGTCTGTGCTAGGTATTTAAAATCGGCAGACGTGCAAATATCCCCCTCAATGCGTCGACGGACGCGTCTGCCGACGTGTAGAGGGGGTGATTGACTTGGTTGGCGATGCCATCTGCAGACGAATCAGTCTACGTGTAGAGAAGGCATAACGTGCTTTTGACTCTACACAAACAAGGCATATGAGAAAAAAAACGACCTCCGCAGTCGACAAGCGAAGAGGCCGAGCTCTCGAGGTTCCGGGTTCGATTCCCGGGTGGGTTAATATGGAAAACGAACATTTCTACATTCTGCGGTGTTGTGGTGCCTTTATTGTGGCTGATTTCTGTAACCTAAGTTCTTAAACTACTTACTATGGAATAAGAGCAATGTATAGGTGTTGTTCAACGTTAAAAGCAATATATGATTTGATTTGCGGTAACATCCTATTTATTTACCTACTTAGCTATAGACGATGGCTTCAAAGCCTTATCAAAATTGCCTTTGGGTTTGAACGAAATGTGGATTAGTAAGTAAAATAAATAAAAAGGTGCCTGTGAAATGTCTCCTTTTAAACTATTACATTATCCTGTGCGAACAAAACTTATTTCTGTTTGTTTTTGTCTTTTAAAGTCATAATTTTTATACAAGTTTTGGGATGCAATTAAGTAAACTAAATGGTGGGCGCTGCGGCAGCATGTTCACGTGAAATTTTCATCGCCCGTTACAATAATTTAGGGGCTGAATTTTGAAGATCCCGATAAGCAAATGTTATAATTTAAGTACCTGTCTGTTTGTGCCTTGCATTGCAGCTCAATTCGTAGTTTGAGCCGTGCGTTGGTATATCAGTCTGTCAGTAACATTTGCGTTATATATTAATTGTTATTCCTTTATAAAACGAATCAATTTAGTGTGTAGATAAACTGTATACATGATCACCTAATAAATTAAGGGACTCACATTTTTAGACTATGAATTATGAAAAAGACCAGGTTTTTCAAAGGTTCGTTTTGTCCAATTCCAATTAAGTATGTAGAAAATATTATTTTGGTAAGCGTTGGATATGTTAAATTAATCCAAAAATAGTTTTGTTCAGTTACCAGTAGGAATAAAATTGATCCCCATACGTTTTATGAAGCCCTTAGACTAGAGGACTCCTTCCAGTCAGTCACAATGAATAAATATAAATTGAAATCTGTAAGACTGGTGTCATATAAATTATTCGATATTTATATCATCCTTAGGATTCATATTTTTTTTATTTTAAAACCAATACGATTTTTTTAGTGCAGAAACGTTACAATTTACGAGAGTACGTCTTAAACATCTTATTGAGTAAAATATTACAGTGTTTATTGCTTTTAACGATATCTCGTGGTAAACGGTTGAACTACACAGCGTGCCATCATAATAACGATCGTGCTATAAGAACAGATCATTGATCGTAACGTGTGAACCTACGCGTGCGGAAAACAAGATGTCGCTGTCTTCGCAGACAAATTAACGATTTACACGGATTTGCTTGGGTCCTAGCATACTATTGATGCTGCGTGTGGTACATGACAAACCAATTAGTTGATACAAGCAGACAATAATTAAAAAGATTCTTCCTTCCTGGTAGCTAAAAAGATGGCGCTCAAAATACTCTCTGTTGTGCCTAGGTACTGCCAGTCAGGAGAACTGAGATTTGTTTATTTTACGCTAACCGGCTCGTTCACATGTAACCTGAATTTTGGCATAAAAACCTTAGTTATTTTAAGACAATAACAATGAGCGTGAATTATATTTTGAAGTAACTAAGTGGCTCGATTAAGTACTAATGTTTAAAATAAATGAAATAAATGCGCCAGACAATCACACCAATCACCTGGTCTCAAACTAAGGTTTTCCCTGGTACTATGAGTACCAGACGACGGATATTAACTGGGGGCGTAATTCCAGCACACCCAGACCCAAGTCAATTGAGAAAAGTTCGTTTTCCAAATTGACCTGACCGGGAATCGAACCTGGGACCTAACGCGCTTTGGGCGCCTACCTTAGCCACAGCCAAAATTTGTTTCAGAAATGCGACGCAAGGAACGAATCACACATAATATGGTTATTCTTAGATACAAAAAAGCCTAGGTATGTACTAATTAATCAATTTAAATTATATGTTATTTTAAATGTTTTTAAGTAGGAACATTATAGGTCTTTAGCCTCCAGATACCATGTAATGTGACTATACCACCGAGTTTGCAACCTATTTTTACCGAGATGAAACTCAGTAAGTACCAGGTCATCTTAGTAAGTACGTATGTTTCAGTAGGTATATCTAACTAGTTACCGAGCAAAAATTAGATACAATTAATACTTAGTGAAGAGACCATTAATTAAGTAGGTATACATGTATGTATGCCAAGTAGATTTCTAGGACATTGGTTTTCCATCATGCACTAATTAAGTAGTTGTGTCATGCCTATAGTTTCTACGATTCAGACAAAAGATTGGAATCATTTCTTGTAATATTATCATCATTTTTTATCTATGTACTTACTTAAAATTCGTGGTAAATCGTAGGATCAAATTGTATAACTAAGCTACTCTTTAATTGAAATGGAAAATCAGGATTGGGAATAATTTTAGTTTTCTGTTTGGGGGAATTTATATTTTTGTACTTGGTGGGGGAACATTGACTTTAATGTAAGTGACTAATAATATGAAACATCAGATTATCTGGTAGGAACTAGTGTCTGGGTACATTTATTGTGCTCTATTTTTATTTTTTTTTTACTAAATAAACAAGCAGGAAATTTTTAAGTAAGGTAGCCAAATAAAAAATCAAAATCATAACTTACAGTATATTTTAATGTTACCCATACTTAAAGTTATGATAAAACGGAAAAAATATATCCAATCCTGTTTTCCGAGGGGGAAATGCCTAACGCACCGCCCACTCTCTGCTGGCTAACCCTCTTAGAGCCAAAGTTCCGGGACCTAATGGCATCGAAGCATCACATCATGTTCGGGTCGTGGAGGAGGATTGGGAGACCAACCACATACAGACAGAGGTCCTTTTCTTCCTCTGCGATCCACCTCTGCCCACGCCAGCAGTCTTGGCTACACCCTGTCCTGTTTCCAAGGCTGGGTGGCAAGGCCTACCTTAAAGCGCTGGTCCACGTGTGTACTGAGCCTCCACCCCACCCCGTTGCGACGAGCGCAGCTAGGGGCACAGCCCTATGCAGTAAGTAGACAATTACGTTTACCCATTTTATCATTCAAGTTATCTTCTAATGTAATCAATTCTTTGCCATTAAACGCTATTTAATAAATAACGTATTAGTAATAAAAAAATCGATATTGTTGGTATTGTATATTTTGTTGTGGATTACCTTAGCAATAGACAGAGATCAGGCTTATCTCGTACGCTCAGGTAATGTGTTTTAGCATTAATAGGTGTACGTTCCAGCATCAAACCGCAGACATTGTACATTATTTATTCATTGAGAGACGTGTTTATCTCTTTTTAATCACTGTACGTAGATCCGTTTCAATCGTACTTAACTAAGATCGTGTTACGACAGTATAGTTTTGAGTTGCTGTTTACAAATCGGAAACTAAAAGATTACAAGAGTAAAGCTTTATCAAGAAATGTTGTTTTGTAATTTTAATTTAGAATTAGTGGGCGAAAAAATGATGAGGGCCCGTATATACATCTTATTCATAGTAATATTATAAGCCCGGAATATTGTAAGAATCTATGGATGTTGGCTAAACTTTCACGCAAAAACCAGGTGCTAAATGCATTAATTTAAATTTGTCGACAGAATTTAGTTACTTGAATAACATATAGGACGATTTCCGAAATAATGCGGCAACCTTATTATAGTATGTTCATAATTAAAAAACGTGTATTCATTCTACCAAAAAAATAAAAACGTGAAAGTTTCTAAGAATGTATGGATGTATGGAAGAAGGAATGTCTGAATGACTGTACTTACTTTGTAACGTATGTTTGTTTCTTTTTCATGTAAAAACTATGATGAAAGATGAGATATAAAAGATTAACATTAAGAACACTTTTTATCTCGGAATGCGGGCAAAGTTTGGTAAAAGCAAGTGAAAAATAATCTTGAAAAGTTTTATTGTCCTTTCAGACATTCGGTTTGTTCTGCAAACCTTGGATTAGCTTGTAGGTAAGTTTACATTTTATTTCTGTGATCAGAGACTGTGAATAGAGATAGCATTTAAATATATGTAACACAAAGATGACTGACTGACATAGTGATCCATCAACGTACAGCCTAAACCACTGTACGGATCGAGCTGAAATTTGGCATGCAGGTTGGTAGATATTATGACATAGGCATCGTAGTGGAGGCCTGCGTCATAACACTAACAGGCCTAGCATTCCTAGCGACTAAATTTTATCGCGTCCGTAACAAACGTCAAAATAGATTGAAGTCAGTACATCAGCTGCTGATTGGCTGAGAATACGAGTACGGTGTGCTATTAGCCAATCAAATGTATTATAACTTTTGTCGTCTCACGCGATAAATTTGACATATTGCGTATGCTACAGGCCGTATGATAAAGAAGATTGCTTAAATGAGATTTTGATATATTTTGATAACCAAACAAAATAATGTTTAGTCGTGGGAAGACCGCTAGTTGGTTAATATAATTGTAACATTAAAATATAATATTTCTAGATGACTTTGTTATAAACTTAGGGTTATCAATAAAATTGTATCGCCCTATATTTTTCGTATTTGAGTCAAGTCACAAGTCATATAAGAAATATAAGACATTTGAAATATTTGCTTTAAAAATATTAACATTTTCTACCTGTTTTCGGTTTTTAAGAAGAATATTACTCATAGTAAAATGTCTTTCTTCTATCTTTTATATTACTTGCTGATGTCTTCCCGGTAGAAATTTACAGAGTGGTAGAGTCGCTTTGTATTGTATTCAGTGTCAATTGAAAAGTAATCTATTTTGAAAATAATTTTAACCAACTTATAAAAAGTTATAAAAAAGGTTTCTTAATTCGATTGTTGAAATTATTACATAATTGTTACCTTGTTAATTTGATAAACACAAGGAAATATCATATCTAGACTTACCAGCCCTGAATCAAATGTCAGATTGAGAAATAGAGTGTAATAGCGTATTATTACAGTATCAATCATGTCGAGGACTCTTATACAAAAGGGTTTAGTTAGAATACATAGGTTTAGATACATCTGGTTGACCATGTCAGGAAAGAACTGATTTTATCTTATTTCCACATAGGTATTACCTGACATGAATTAAACTAGTTAAGTGCCCAACAATGCTAATAGAATGCTATAGCTACTTAGATACGTACACAATACAGTTTGACAGATGTCAAAGTAAATAATATATTAATTAGGTGGATTTCCAAGTGACTATAATAAAGAAACCATTCAAAAGAATAATATTTTGTAATTTAAAACCAAATCGGGATTACTATAAAGCATTACTATAAGAGAGGGAGGGCAAAGCGATTTATCGCTCGAATTGGAGCAGCCCGACTGGTGAAATACCTCCGCCTTACCGAAGATCGCAGCCAAAAACCATCACTCCGGTGTTGTTGTGTTCCTGCGTGTGAGCAAGGTTTCCAGAGCTCTTAGGGGTGCTACATTACTATCAGGGGTCAAGCCTTCAAGATATGGGCGACTAGTCTAGTAACAGTTTTACTATACTATACTTTTCGCCCTTAAGCTAGGAACTCATTACCACTTAACATCAGGTGGGATGAGGTCAATCTTGAAGTGCGTTATAAAAAAAGAAAAAAAAAAAATACAATTAGTTCACGAACTTACTGTTGTGATGTTATATTAATAAAACCGTTTAAAAATAGATTCATTGTGTTCATATAGATAGTAAACCCTACAATTTGCGCCAAAATTGTGATAATATATTTAAATTATGTAACACTAGCTGTCCTGCGACTTCTTTCGCCTTGATTGATTTTGAATTTATTATTTCTAAAATTAGAGTAGCTTAGGTTATTCCTTATTTCATCAGCTACCTGCTAATAAAAATCCCGTCAAAATCGGTCCAGTTATTTTAGAAAGCCGAAACGAACAGGGAGACATACAGACAAACATTGTAAAAATGTTATTTGGGCGTATGTACTCATATTTTATGGATGTAGTAAAAAGGTTATTTCGATATTACAAACAAACACTCAAATTTTATTTATATGTCTATATTATATTTAAATTTTACCTATATATACCCTCCAGTTCCAAAGTGGTAAAATGTGTCCCCCCCCTGTAGCTTTTAAAACAAGATAATGAAAAAACTAATAAATATGAATGAATTTTGTAACGAAATGAATTTTGTAACGCTTGATAGTTACTATTCTCGTGTATTATGTTTTTATTTTATTTTTTAGATTACTTATGCACTTTGTCACTATTACCGCACCCATAAACTAACTCTCCGCATGACCCAAAGGTTGACTGGTAGAGAATGCCCATAGCATTAAGTCCACCTGTTGTACTTTTTTTTGTGCAATAAAGTTTTTAAATAAATAAATAAATAAAATATATGTAGCGAGTCGGGATGTTATGGGAGCAATTGTATAGTTATATCAAATATATTAAAGAAAATCACTTTAATAAACCAATTATAAAATACACCATCGTCTTTCACGTCGTACGTCGTCTAGCAAACTGCACCGTCTTCCGTTCATCATCTTACTCTTTCATTCATCATTCTCTATCACTCACACCGTTCGGATATTCGTACACACATACAACACGCTCGGATACGTCCATATCCCATAATATGATGTACATTACCGTGCCAATTTCCATTGAAAACTGGTTTGAACAAGATCTAGTAAGTAGTTTTTTAAATACGTCATAAATCGTAAACAGCAATTTACCTTCAATTTAATCAACTCCAAAATAAACTTGTATGTTATGTTACTTGCTCATACGGAACAATTCGTGGGCGAGTCCAACTCGCACTTGGCCGATTTTTATAATCTTATTTGAGAAATTTGACTGTATTCCGCATGCTAGCGTACAAGATACAATATTTCTCGTCAAGTTTCATTCCCAGCTCCTTTCTCATCGTCGTTTTCCTTGGGTTTATCAATAAATACTATTCTAAGCACCTTTGCTATAATGACAAATCTAATAAAAACTCTTACCACAATGTAATACGTCAGTCTTCAGAACAAACCACATTAGACGAGTCTAATTAAACCTATCTGCATTTAACCAATTATAGGCGTATTAACGCCAGAAATAGGAAATTCCTATTTCCGAGTAAAAAAACGTAATAAGATATAAATTTAAATAATATTTGCATAGCTAAAACATAGGCTAGAGGTCATATTCGTCAACTAAAAATAACTTGGCCTTTTGAATTAAAGATTCAGATTTATTTTAGCATATTCCAAAAAATCCTTGTGTCTTTTCCGATACGTGTTGCCTATTCTAAATCGATGATATAAAAAAAAACTCCTACCATAGATCTCTTCACCGGACCCTTAGTGATTTTGGGTCTACTTTCCGGTAAGAAATGTGGTCCAATTTGACAATAGCTTGGAGAACAGAGCAACTAATAAGCACGGAGATTTACTTTTACATAATTAGGTATTATATATCTATATCGCACCTCTAAATGAACCATTGAAGTGCAGGACCTTGAAAAGTATGCCTTTAGAGTTATTGGAATTCCTAAATTGCTATCTCGAGTGCCTAAATTTAGATTAATACACAAATAATTTGACTCAACAAGCTGAAGAAAATGTTATTTGACTTTTGATATCTGTGCTATGTATTTAAAAAAAATCATTTTGTAATTCCGGGAGTTTTCATCTACAGATGTGACATATACGAACACATTCAGGCCTAGCATACGCAACGCGACTAAATTTTATCGCGCTCTTAACAAACGTCAAAATCGATTGAAGTCAGTGCGTCAGCTGCTGATTGGCTGAAAATATGAGTGCGGTGTGCTATTAGCCAATCAACAGTATCGAAACTTTTGTCGTCTCATGCGATAAATTTGACATATTGCGTATGCTAGGCCTGCATATATGTTCTTTAATTACTTGAGTTTAGAGAGATGGAGAACCTAACGTCAGATATAGGTACTGCATTTGTAGCGACACTGCAGTAGTACTTGGTTTAGTTGTGCTATAACATCACCTAACAATTATTCGCTATTTCTTTAATACAGCAGTGGCGCAATATCCTCGTCAGTCAGCTTAGATAAATGCTTTGCAGCTCGCGCTTTCGAGGGCTTCAAAATTACTTTTCCAGTGCCGACAAAATGATGAATTTCATATAACCTTTCATATTAGAGCACGTGCGACGGATTGTTCTCTACAATTTTGGGATGGGTCAGTTACGCGTAGCGTATAAACGTAACGACGAATATGGGCTGGTGAAGCCTAGAACCTAAATCTAAAATTTAACAGTGATTGTTCCGTCATCAAATTGGTATTTAAGTACGTTTTGATTGCTGCACGAATCATAATAACAACGATGTGTTTCCTTACAAATGATACTTGTCGTTAAACACTTTTTTTGGAAAATACTTGAACCCACAATTGGAATACCTTTGGAAGTTTTCACCTCGGAGTTGAGTTTATTAAGTGGCGGATTTACCCTAAGGCCAGGTAGGCCCGGGCCTAGGGCGGCCAATTTTAGGGGCGGCCCCAATCGTGACAAAAATCTTATTACGGCGTAATAGACCTTTCGCCACAGTAGAGGTTTTTATAAAAAAAAAAGAAATTTCAATATGTATTCTATATGATGGATACTGAGAAAGGGGCAACTTATGGCTTGGGGCCTAGGGCGGCCGAGACTGCTAATCCGCCACTGAGTGCATTGGTAGTTTTTATTGATTTCACATGGTATCTTTTATTTTAACCGAGTATAGATAATTAATTTATTGGGTGTTTATACCTTACCATCTTTTTTGTTTTACATTTCAACTACTAATCCCTACTAATATTATAAATGCGAAAGTAACTCTGTCTGTCTGTCTGTTACGCTTTCCCGCTTAAACCTCTCAACCGATTTTGATGAAATTTGGCATAGGTATACGTTGAACCTCAAGAACGGACATAGGCTACTTTTTCTTAGAAAGTAAGGGGGGGGGGGGGTAATGCCACCTTTGAAAGTTTATATGGGAAAATGTTTATTTTTTTTAAGTTAGAGATATGAAAGTTGGCACAAATATAGCTCTATTAAAATTAAAATATAGACTACTTTTTGTTTCGAATATTAGGGGAGATAGGGGTAAAACCGACCATGAAAGGATGTAGTCCACGCGAACGAGGTCGCGGACACAGCTAGTAGCATATAAATTTTACCAACGTTATTCTTGAAGAAAACATAATGTTATATTATCTTTCATCCATTACATGCAGTATGCAATTTATATTTAAATTTTTTACTTCCTATAAATAAAGGGCGGTGGGTTTTACTAATTTATTAGCATTGATACGGAAGTATTCAGAAAAACCATCAATCCTAAAATTGCCCATTCAAGTTTTTGCTAATTCAGCTATAACTTAAAAAACCACTATCGTACTGGAGGTCTTCTGCGTCATATAATATTATTTGATTGGTACCTATATTTCATGAAGTTTTGTTATTGGAGGAAGAAAAACAAACGCATCAGCCTTTTGTTTGAAACGATATAAGATCACACTCCTGTGATAATGACAACAGTGCACTCAGTAAAACAATAATACGAATTTTGCACGTTGTTTTCATAAACAAGCGACATATAAAAATATAAATAGAAAACTATACTTATCTACTATTATAAATGCAATAGTAACTCTGTCTGTTTGTCTGTCCGGCTATCACGTCTAAACCAATGAACCAATTTTTATGAAATTTGGTATAGGTACGTTGAATTTCTAGAACGGACATAGGCTAATTTTTCTTTTGAAAATAAGGGGGATGGGAGTTAGAAATCCTGAAAATGTGAAAGTAACAAACATGGATTCAGATTTTCCCTTCAATATGGTTTATTATTTGAGTTTGAGTTGAGATATACAAATATTAAAAAAAAAATCGTAACAATCAGTGTCTTATCAAGTATATCTTATAATAATTCATATAAAAAATATGTACATTTTTCCTGACTCTACTTCTTAAATGATAAAGAAACCATTTAAATATCTAATCTAAAAAACATATAAATGAATTTGAAAGTGCGGTAAATTTCTCTCTTTTCCATTTTATTTAGGTCTTACCGTTAAGTAACCTTTGTATAAATCATGGTGTGTATGCTTTTTATGGATTACTGTCTAGTCTATTTAAGTTATGCTAACTATATGGATATGTATCTGACAGTAATCGGTCTGCGTACCTTGAAATAAATAAATACAATAAAAATAACTATTGCTGGAAAATTTTAATAAATGAAAAAAGAATTCAAGTATTAAACTTTTTGCATATTCAATAGATACATACCAACTTACAAATACATAATGCACTTGTTTAGACTTAGATTGTTAAAGTGTAACTGAAGTTTTTGTCTGTACTATTACAATATAACTATTTTTAGTAATAACAATTATGATTACTCCTTTTTTTAAAGTTTCTTCAGTTCGCTTTTTGCCGTTCAACTGCATGATTATTGTCCGCGTCACCTTGATTTGGTCATCTGAACAAGTGGCTTTGGCCGCTGCATATATACGAGTATTGTGACTAAGGAAGATATTAGTGGTTAGCAGGACATCGGTCGAGACACACAGTCACGGTTATAGAGTATTCAATCAACATTAATAATGTTTTCTTCGAAAGTTATACTGCTCTGTTTCTGTTGCATAGCTGCAGTTCTTCCGAAAAAACTACGTGAGTTTAAATTTAATTAAAGCGTCAAATTTAAATGTTTAAATGTTATTCCCGATTTCCGTTATCAGTTTAAAAATAGATTGAAGTTAAGTTTTAAATAATAGTTAAAGCGTGTGCCTACAATTGAAAGGGTTTCGAAGTTTGATTGATGTGACATTGTAAAAGTATTCTTAAAAGTTGTCAAGTACCTAATAGTGTTAATAAATATATCTACAATTACAAAAATAATTTATTATTGTAATAAACTGTTTACGATGTTTTTAATATTAATTTTACTAAACGCAGGTTCGCCCTTAAAATAATTATAGAATTCAAAGTGATAATTACTCTATTTTTATTAAAATAACTCATAAATGCCAATACTATTAAACTACCATCTATTTAATAGTTTGCACAAATAGGTGTTTCCATTTTGTAAAAGATATAGGTATACATACCTTCTTTAGCATATAACGGTAAACACAGTTGCTGTTATATGTTAGTTCCTAAGACCAGGTAGATATTAGGCATAAGACTAATAATAAAGGCGGTACGAAGAGTCTGAGTGCAAAGTGCATATGTAAATTTTGTTTGTTTTGAAATATTACATTTTAGATTTGCATCATTAACAAATGACTTCAATTTCATGCAATCAATCAATTAAATTTATCCTTGTTCGGGTACAAACCCTTAAAAAGATATAAAAAAGTTTGAATCATTGAGTTAGGAACCTAGATATCTATCGAGATGATACCAGTAAGATACTAAATATATTTATTACTGTAGCACTAACTAACTTATTGATATTTATATGTAGATCCGTTGAACCAAGCCAAACATATTTTATAGTATTAAAAAAACGTTACAAAATGATTTGAATCACGATAAGCGGTCTTTTATTGTAGGTTCAAGATACAATCTAAGATTAATAATCGTAAACAATGAATTTAATAACAGATGATAGTTATCACATACTGCCATGGCGCGAGTTACCTACATCCGTAATCGCTATGTATTGTAATTAGTTCCTAGAATATATTTTAGCCTAAGAAGACCGCCTTGATGGTCTTATGGTTTAAGTACTGCATTATTAACCTTGCAGTCCGGGGTTTTATTCCCATGTCGAGCAAAGTATGGTGCGGATGTTACGAACATAACTCGGGTTCGTGATCAACAGATATTTCTTATTTAAAAAGATAAAAAAACTTTTAGTTCATGCTGGCCACTAATAATTTACAGCAAAAAAAACCCAAAAAGTTGTTGTCAGACTAAAATATACAAGAAAGCACGTAGGTATGGAATAAATTGTAAAATTCTGAATTCTGAAATATAAATAAGCTCAAGTTGAAATTAAATTTATTTTCTTATCACCAGCAAACAGTTCTATATACATCATTATGACATGATTTCGAATTCAATGATGGAAGCGTCTACCCTATAACCATCAATAACTTACTATTTATAGTATCAAAAACTATGTCTGCGGGCTTCAAATCTTGATTTTATGTATTAAATTTATTTAAATTTAACATCGCATAAATTTCATGATAATTAATTTATATTTATTGATCTCAATCAATTTTCCAATGGAACATTATGCAAAGAATTAATGGAGGTTAATTAATACGAGTGTATTTAAATTAAAACCATAGCTTTTAATAACCCGGGAAATACGATTACCATGAAATAACTAGTTGTAATCCTAGTTCTTATACCTCTCCAGAATAGGTTTGGTGTCTCGATAAAAAAAAGATTATATTTAGGTCGTCATTTAGATTTTTAATACACAATGATTCAACAATTAAACAAAATTGTATGATAAGGCAGCGGTTACTTCTCTATTTCGTAAATACCCTAAATTTTAACGTAACGCGTCTTTAAGTCACATCAAATCAAATAGTTTATTGTTTTCATGTTTTACAATGTTTTTATTTATTTGTGTCTTATATTTTTTTGTAGTCCTACTGTTGGAGCAAACGTAATTTTTAGATATCTATCTTAGTGCTTTATTTCATTGAGTATTTTAAAAACTTTAGTTCTTAAAATAATTACGTTCTCTCGTACATCTTAGGTGTTAAGAAAACTGATACTTTTTGTTCCGCAAATTATCATATAAACATGATATTGAAGAGTATTAACGTATTTAGCGTGGTCTAATGCGTGGTCCTTTCTTACCATGGAAAAAATAAATACGAATCGTAAAAAACTACAGGAATAATAAGACAAACAGAAGCAGAAAAAAAAACGAAATATGTCGGATCCGATAACGGATAGCAACCAACCAATCAACTCCCTTCGAATGCGATTTATCGCTCGAACTGGAGCAGGCCGACTGGTGAAATACCTCCACCTTACAGAAGACCGCCAAATAACAATCACTTCTGCGTTGTTGTGTTCCTGCGTGTGAGTAAGGTTTCCAGAGCTCCTGGGGGTGCTACATCAGTAGCCTTAAATAAGGTACAGTTACAGATTTATTATGCCGTACTTGTAGCTCATAAGCTAGGACCTCATTACCACTTAACATCAGGTGGGATGAGATAGATAGATAGATAGATATACTTTATTGCACAAAATCTTTACAGAAATAGGTTTTACAGAAAAATTATAGTACAATTTAGGCGGTCTTATCGCTAGAAAGCGATCTCTTCCAGACAACCTTAAGGTAGAGGAAATAGTAGATGGCGAGAAATGGGTACGGCCGTGCAACATAAATACAGTTTTTATTTTAGAATTATTTCGTAGTTTAACATGATAAACATACATAAACTCATAAATATATAACATTATAAATATATACAAATAAATATATATATATACAAATAAACATATTTAACATATATAAAATCAAGTAAAGAGTTTTGACTCAAAAAAAAAAATAATAATAACAATAATAATGTTAATAAGTAGGATAAGTGTATGAAAATTACTGACAACCAACATGCCCAGCTGGAATTATAGATAGAGGACATAAATTAACATTCATTAAGTGAGAGGAAGTACGATTTAACCCTGAGTTTAAAAATGGGAAGGGTCTCAGATAATCTGATAGATAAAGGTAAAGAATTCCATAAGCGAATTGATTGGATAGTGAAGGATTGGGAATAATATTCAGAAGAATGAGTAGGAAAAGTAAGGAGAAGTTTACGGGAGGACCGCATGTCACGTTCCTGGTTGAGCTGCAAGAAACGGAATCGTTCTTTAAGATAGGGAGGAGCAAGAGGATTAAATAGAACATTAAATAGGAGAGATAAAACGTGAAGGTCACGGCGTCGACGTATAGGAAGCCATTTAAGCTGAGCTCGAAATTCAGAGACATGGTCATACTTGCGTAGGCCGAAGATGATGCGGATACAAAAGTTTTGAAGACGCTCAAGCTTGTCAAGAAATATCTCTTTAAGGTTTGAATAACAACAGTCTGCATAATCAAGAATAGGCAATAGTAAAGCCTGCACAAGTGCAATCTTGGTGGGTATGGGTAAGAAGTTGCGTAATCTATTAATAGACCCAGCAGATGCAAACATTTTCCTGCTAACCTCTTTAATTTGACTATCCCAACTTAAGCAATTGTCAATATGAATACCCAAATTTTTCACAACTTGACTGTAAGAAATCGGGACACCGTCAAATAAGATTGGAGGCAGAGAATCCCAATCAATTAGACTAATTAGCCGTGATCCGCCAACAATAATAACCTGCGTTTTAGCAGGGTTAACTTTGAGACCAAACGACCTACTCCAGTTGGATATACGAGTTAGATCAGCATTAATTACATTAACAGCGTTCGGTAAATCATCAAGGCCACCCTGCGAATACAGTTGGAGATCGTCTGCGTACAGATGGTAGGACGAAGTAAGATTGCATGTGATTGAATTTATAAAAGTAGCGAAAAGAAGAGGAGATAAGACACCACCTTGAGGTACACCGGCAGCAATATCACACCAGGCGGAGAAAGAGTCCTCAGCACGAATGCGCTGCCGACGACCATATAGATAACTATGAAACCAGTCAATTACCATTGGAGATATGTTAAGAGAACGTAGTACACCGAGAAGGATGTCAAAGTCCACAGTGTTAAAAGCGTTGCTAAAATCTAGCAGTGCCAACACCGTAAGACGTCTACTGTCCATGCCATGTCGAATGTCATCAACAATCTTGACCAGGGCCGTTACCGTACTATGACCAGGACGGAAACCAGATTGGAAGGAATTAAGGAGATTATTTTTGGAAAGGAAATGGGTAAGCTGCTGATGAACACTACGTTCAAGGACCTTTGATAAGAAGGGTAAGATGGATATGGGACGATACTCAGAAAATGATGTGGGATTAGGTTTTTTAGGTAGTGGAATAACTTGAGCATCTTTCCATGCAGATGGAAAAGTACTCGTGGAAAAGGAGTGGTTAAATATGGCAGTTATCAAAGGGGTAAGGATATCAAGGAGTGGAATGATCATATTACGGCTAATGTCATCGACACCAACCGCATTGGATGCAATGGACAAAATGTTCTTCTTAACATCACAATCTGCTAACTGACTAAAGACAAAAGATGAGTAGTCTGGTATTGGAAGAGTTGAAAGTTGATTTAAAGTATTTGTTTTCAAAGTACTATCCATAGTACCAGACGAAGAGAAGTGCTTATTTAAAAGATCGATGTTGGCATCTTTGGGAAGCGAGTCAATGTTTTTTCTTCCAATTCCCAGCGAATTTAAAAATTTCCAGACTTTAGCCGGACTACCATTTTCTACGGATTTGTGAATGTGGCGTCTTTGGGCGTCTCTACACAATCTATTGCAGCGATTTCTGACCAACTTGTAGTTTTCGCGGTTACGTTCAGACGGATTCAATTTAAATTTGGATGCTGCCGCTCGTTTCCTATCCCTCAAAACTTTCAATTCCTCGGTCAATCGATGAGGTCAATCTTAAAGTGTAATATAAAAAAAAAAGAAACCTTTCGTTTGTTAGTTTCGTTTTCGTGAATAACCTCAGACTTCAAATAAACGGCAATATGATACGAGGTATTTAATCTAACTTGTTTCCGTCTGGTTGATTATTACACCGTTATATTTACCCATATTTACCCTGTTAATTGATTCAGTCATAAACTTAATATTAGTTTGCTAATTGAATGATAAATGCGTAATTAATCAACTATATTGGCAATGCGTCTTTTTCTTCAAAACCCAGTCCTTTAACCGTTATACATTATACCGTGAATGACAGCTTTTTAGCGCCATTATTAAAACTAACCTCTAATGTTAATGTTGTTGCGACGATTCTGGCATCGCGCTCTGAGGTCCCGGATTCGATTCCCGGTCAGGTCAATATGGAAAACAAACTTTTACGTGTCTGGGTGTTGTGGTACCTACTTCAGCTACTTACAACAGAATCAGAGAAATGAATGTGATGCTGTATAATTGTATTATAATATCTATCATGAATATCGACATTGCAGATTATAGACATTTATTTGTTTCAGAAACAAAAGTAATTCATGTATGATCAATTTTGTAATAATGGTAGATTTTTATTGTTCAAACGCTAAAGCTTATTTTATCTAAATTTTGAGATGTACGCATCTTAAATTTAATTTGATATCTATTTAAAAAAAACTTCATAAAGTTATTAAGTATTACAATTCTATAAATCTATTATATTCGTATCAAGCAATAAAAACATTGCATAAAAATAAAAACAGATTAATTATTTATATATAAAAACATCGTTTAAGTAGTCTGCAGACGAAGTCGTCTTTAATGAACAAAACAATCGGCAAAGTGCGATGCGATTTTAATAGACAGTTCAGTGAGTACCTAATTGCCTACTTCTAAATGGGCTCACGTGGTTAGTAAAAACCACGAAGTAAAAAACCAAAGGTGTTGAAAAAACCCGTTAAGCTGAACATTTCTCAACCTAACTAAACATAAATGGATAGATTTTGTGCAAGTGTAATCACGTCAGTAAAATTGGTCAAATATCAATGCTGGCATATATGTATGTACCTTTATACAAATTACAGATCGTAGCACCTTCCAGAAACTTGTAGTGTTTTTTTTTTCTGAACTCATAGAACGCTATTAGGCCTAGCGTGCGCACTACGTCAAATTTCTCGCATGTGACGTTGAAGTTGTGATACTGTTGATTGGCTAATAGCATACCACACTCGTATTTTCAGCCAATCAGCAGCTGACGCACTGACTTCAATCGATTTTGACGTTTGTTAAGAGCGCGATAGTTTAGTCGCGTGGCGCATGCTACGCCTGTATGATTCCGCTAATGTCAAATGTTCAGAAAGTGCGATTAACTGTGTGGTCTTTGTTTTCTCACTTTACCAAAAACAACCCCTTCTTTCTTACTCACTGAATTTTAATAATATACTAAATAATAAAAACACATACTTGATTTATTTTGTTTCGTTTCATGGAACTCTAAAATTGTTATTCCTAAGCAAATTCCTTTTAAAATACTTAACATTGAACATGAGCTGAATTGCCTCTTTTTACATTATCATTGCAGTATGCCATTATGATGTGTGGAATAATGCTTACCGCTGCGGATGTAATCGGTGCATCGGACTTAATACTATGCAACTATGTTACGTAATGAATGAACTAATGTTTTGCAGGCTCTGCCTTTGTTATTATCCAGTAGCTATTTTCTTAATAAATTAGAAGTTGCTTAGAAGAGGTACTTTACTAACAAAGATTTTTCTGGATTTTTTTTATTGTATTTTTATTTCATTTAGATTTCTATGTATCAAACCAGATTCATCGCCTTATCCTTTGGGCTGAAAAAACACTTATTTTTTCATTAAAACCATGTAGATACTTAAATTAATAAAACACATAGGTAGGTACAGCTTAATATTCGGAATACAAAGTCCAGTAAGGTTCTCATTTCCTTTAAAAGTGGGGAAACAGACCCAGATTCCAATAAAATCTAATGGGTTGTTTACCGAACATAATATTATCTAACGTTTTTATAATATCGTTATTTCTATTAAATCAGGAGATTTACGAGTTTTTCAAAAGTAGTTCATGATTTCCTACCATTACAATATGACAAAATACCCCACCGCATCGCGCTTGTAAACCCAGTCCCAGTTTTTGTTTTCAGAAATTTAATCAACCTTCAACCACCGGCCTAAAATTACTTATTTAGTCTAAGGTTTTGATCGTATCTCGTTTCCAGCAAGCTACGTGCAAGTATGCAAGCGTGACCAGGCTACTATCAACGAGTGTGTCCGCCACTCCATCGAGGCTTTGAGGCCACAGCTTATCTCGGGTCTACCTGAACTGGACGTACCTGGGATAGATCCCTTCTACATCCCTGAGGTAAACAAAATTGCATGGAAATCTTTAGGAGCACGTTCCTTTTTCAATGTGACTTGTAGGCCTTATATTTACCTTCGGGCAACAACGTAGTTCGGAAGCCTATGTTGGTCGAGGCTACTTACATGCCACACTCGAATTTTCTGCCAATCTGCAATTGATTAACTGAATGAGGTACCTATAGCGATTTTGACGAATTGCGTACATGTGAGGCTTGTAGACTCAACTTTGACGTTACGCCATCACTGACGTCACGGGATCAATTTCCGATCGGGTAAAATGGTAAACGTACTTTTCTAAATCGTCTCGGGTCTGGGTAGGTATTGTTTTACCGTCGTTGTTTCTGATTTATATATCACAAGTGATTTAGCTACTTACCATAGAGTAATCAATATATGTGATGTTGTCCAATCTTGCCCAGACATAACGGCAAAATATAATATTTAAAATTCGAAAAGTGCATGATAACACATGTATCTACGCGAGCGAAGTTAACAGATTGCACACTTTTGTGTTCTTACCTGGTTACTTTACTTTCCTAACTGATGATGGCCGCAGATGGCCTTTTCATCTTCACCGGACATCCGGGGGAGTATAGGACTTAGTACCTATAGGACGACCTCCGGTTCCGTAGTGACCTTCCGTAGCGTTTTAGCGATGAGAAGTGCAGGGTATTAGTAGGTAGTCGCCGCTCTTTTCAGAGCTGAAAACGACTCTGGCCTATCAAATCATTTCACCTCTAAAAAAATACGCCCTTTGGCTAGGTGGTGTGAAGATTTGCAAATTATTGCAGGCAGATAATGGATTGTCAAGCTGAAGATAGGGCGCTATGTTGCTTATTAGGTAGGCCTATTTCCAGCAGATGACTAGTACATGTTGATGATAATGATTAAGTCTACTCCCCATACCTATTTGTATTTTAAAAGGTCTTTTCTTTATAAACACTTTCAGATAGTACTGCAAACTACAGAACAACTACCAATCCACGCTGTCGGCAAAAATATCAAAGTGACCGGGGCTGGCAACTTTACCATCAAAAGTTTGTCGTAAGTACTGACACTATTATATTGTTAAGCGTTTTGTATTCATAACAGGTTGATTCTTAAATTGTAGCTTAAATTACATTAATTACTATGGAAAAATATATTGTGCAACAGCAAAGGTAGGAAAGAGGTTTGAAAAGTTTAATCTTGATTACCGACGCACTATGAATGAATAGGTCATGTACAGGGACAATATGTGTAATGTTTTAATTCCTTATTTATTTTAGAATCATATGTTTTAATCGATGTAAGTGAATATTTTTGAACTTTATTTACTTTAAAGGTGGATATTTAGAAAAATGTCGTTTTAAGAATTAGTTTAGAAGATTCAAAGATGTTTTATCCATTCACGCTAGTTCTTGTCATAATTTTGAGCATACTACTATTGTGCATACTTTAAGAACGTTTTAGAAATCAAAATTACGGCCAAACCAATTACCATTTAGGTTCTTAAAAGTAATGTTAATATAGACTAATTAGTACAAGCACAGCAAATGTATCATCGTTTAAGCATTTGGTAAGAAAAAAGCCAAACTCTTTAGCGTTAAACTGACTACAGTTTTCATAACATAAAACGTCAAACATTGAAGCTCACAGTATTCACTATCTATTCCAGAGTGGACCTGGACACGCTCACAATAAGGGCACGCGCTCGCTTTCCGAAGCTGCACCTTGAGGGCCACTACAGCGTGGACACCAAGATCCTCGTGCCCATCAAGGGGAAGGGAACGCTCAAATCAGATGCCGGTGAGTTATTACCTTTATCAAAGCTAACGCCTTGAATAGTGCGAAGAGCAAACAAGCCGATGAAAAAATATTTGCTATCGGCTTCACGATCAGAACAATCCTTTTGGCGTGATAAATAGTGCGTTATGTTAATAGGTTTACGTTTCAAATATATCTCTAATGATAATAATATTGTTAATTGGATGATGACCAACCACATTCGGATT
Source organism: Glyphodes pyloalis (assembly GCA_037074685.1). NCBI lineage: Eukaryota > Metazoa > Arthropoda > Insecta > Lepidoptera > Crambidae > Glyphodes > Glyphodes pyloalis. Next base: position 6,923,753 of record JAYKKO010000030.1, on the reverse strand, counting down.
TTTACCCAGTGAATTTGACACGAACTCTATTCTATTTACTAGTGGTCCTGGCAAACGTCGTAACGCCTATTTATTTAAAAAAAAAAATCTAAACTTTTTAAATTTCTAGACCTCCACAGTTATTTCAGAATCATCGGTCTAGGCATTGTAGAGTTTTAGCGAGACTAACGAGCAGCGTTCATTTTTTTATTAAAGATTACTTGCGTGGCGCATGCCAAGTATAACGGCAAAATGTGACCAATATTAATAAAAATAGTGGAAAATCTTTTGACCAGACGATTATACCTATTCGCATAGCAACGAAACTTTTTAAGTAATTCGCTTGTTATGCGAGAGGCCAGTAGTAAACCAACACAGACTAACGATGTCACCGACGACGTCAATATCAGCACAGAGTAGCTTTAGAGTGGTGCTCCAGCCGTAGTCGGATAGCTAGAAGCACCGAAACGCCATCGAGTGTAGAGAAGGATAAGCTTGAAGAAAAGGATGGCAACAAGCCTTGCATGCGGAATACGTCAAATTTATCGCATGAGACGCCAAAAGCTTCAATACTGTTGATTATATAGAGTATTTTCAGCCAATCAACAGCTGACTCACTGACTTGAATTTTATGATTTTAACGTTTGTTACGAGCGCGATATAATTTAGTCGCGTGGTGCATGCTAGGCCTGCATGACGAGTATTTGCCAATATTTTATATAATTAGTGCTTACGTATATTACCTACTTTACAGTTTTCTGCTATGCTGCATAAGTATGAAGTAATTTTCTTGCACCAAAATGTTATTTGACGTTCCAGTGAAGTGTGATGCGGACATCGTCCTACGCGTGCACACGAAAGTCCGTGACGGCGTGGAGTACTTCCACTTTTCTGGGATGACGGTGGACATCGCGATCAAGGACTACTTCCTGAGGCTGGAGGGACTCTTCAATGGAGACCCCGTTCTTGGTAAGAAGCCGTTGCTGTCTTCTGGTTCCATATGTCCTAATTTGCGTACAACGTCCATATGTCCTAAGTTGTTTTAACAACAGAGTTGTAGTAACAAGTCAGTACCTATACCTACTACATTTCTAGGGCATGGCTATTTCTTCGCCTGTGTAAATTCATCTAAACTAAAAAAAACCGGCCAAGTGCGAGTCGGACTCGCGCACCGAGGGTTCCGTACAAACCTGCAAGGTTTACAAAGTTCGTTCATTACGACAATCGAGTCATAACTATGGTATTTTTATTGCAAAATGAAATTCATAACATTACAATGGGGAAAGATGGAGGAGCATAAATATTTTGTAATGTAACTAAAAATTTAAGGTTTTCGGAATTTTTCCTTTATGTGTGCTATAAAACGTTGCTTCATGCCAAATTTCAAGATTCTAGGTCGACTGGAAGTACCCTTTAGGTTTTGATTCCCTTGCGAGTACTTGCGAGTTTCAAAATGTGCAGCTTAAATTGCTGTTTCTTTTGATTGCGTTGACATAGAAGTTTGATTTTGTTACAGCTTAAAGGTATTATAGACCTGAGTATTTGGTATGAATTTCAATTTAATACCTCTACGCGTTTATGAGGAAATGGGTAGTAAGTTTAAAATTATTAAAAAAATATATATTATGTGATGTAACTAAAAATGTATGGTTTTCGTAATTTTTCCTTTATCTATGCTATAAGACGTTGCTTCGTACCAAATTTCAAGATTCTGAGTTCACGGGAAGCACCCTGTAGGTTTTGATTCCCTTGCAAGTGTCGAAAATTTGCGGCATAAACGGCTGTATCTTTTGATTGCGTTGGCTTAGAAGTTTGATTTTTTTACAGCTTCAAGGGACAGTAGACCTGAGTAATTGATATAAATTTCAGCTTCATAGAATCGAACATTGGAACTTCAAATACCTACTTATTAGTCCTATGTGGAGCCTTCATAGAAGAAACATTATCTAAAGATGTTTGGTCGTTTCAGGAGAGGCGACCAACCACGCCATCAACGAGAACCGCGGCGAGTTCCTGCGAACCATTAAACCTATCCTGGAGTCCACGGTCAGCCACCTACTGCTTGATATCGCTAACAAGGTCGCTAGTGGCATCCCCTACGTTGAGGTGTTCCCTAAGCCTTAATAATTAGGACATTGCTAATTGCGATAGAGAACGCTAAGCTCCGATCAAAGATTTTCTAGGTATCTTGGTAGAACGTCGTGTACATATACGGTATACAACGTCGTATACTTAAAATTAAAAGCTTACAAGGGATAAATGTTGAAACACTATTTCTTTATACATTATCAACTCTTTCAATCATACCTAGATTTTTACTTTTCATAACTTGTTTTTTTTTCCGGTTACTACCCTACCTTCATTTAAAGTGTATTTTTATTGGAACTGTGAAAAAAAACTGTGAGTAGATAAATATATCTATAAAATTATAAATCCTATTACAAATCTAACTCACTTTCGTTATTATTTTATAAACAGGGTGTGAACTGTATAATTTGGGGCCCAAAAACAATTGACAGAAATTGAACTGGAACAGATCCGCAATTATACGATAATTGCTGCATATTGCCATTGTAGAAAGAAAGAAGTATGTAATCCTCCAACAAACGCACGGAGCGTGGCTACTATGTGTGCGCGCCCCGCCCCGCCCTTTACCGACCCACGCGCACACTGACAAATATTCACAATCTTTCAGAGTCATCTCAGTTAGGGCTTTGCAGTGGAGCAAAATTATGGCACCGTAGAAAATCACCGGTGAATTTGACATGATCGGTGAATCACCGGAGATTGTGCATAATTTTGTTCTTTTTTCAAATTATCTTCTAAATCAAAAATTTACCATATTATAATATTTAATGGACACTGCAATACATTACAAAAGATACAAAATTATAATTTTAATATTTATTTAACAGAAAACTGAAAAATATATGTATGAAGATTCACTGACAGCCCTAGGGGTATAGGCAGTTATCGTTCGGTCGGGGCGTTAGTTTACCTACTGTTCTCTTTCTACTATGATATTACTCTATAACAAATACGGTTTGCCTTTGTTTTAGTGTAAATGCACCCTTACGATATAGGGGTGAAGTCTCTGCCAAAGTTTTTAACGAATCCGTGATATTGATGTATGACACTTGAGTGTTATTCTCTCTTGCATTGTAAACAATGGAAAAGATTAAAATATTACCTATGTCGACGATGTATTGTCAGTTGAGACAAATAATAATGACTTACTGTAGTGCATATTAAAATAACTAGTGAAATAAATACTTTCGTTTGATTGCCTGGCTGCGTGACCGTCAATTAAAATTAAGGTTTATGAGTTCGACTTTGAATCATCATTCGTTAATTACGATGTTTTGTTAAATTACTTTAACGAAAATTCAAATCGACTCTATTCTAAGTAGTAATAAGTTAATAATATACAAATAAGAAATGAAAATCAAAACTATCGCGTTCCTTGGTTTACTAACACTCCTCCACCTATTTACTTAGCGTCGTAATTGGCTACTTGACAGTGTTAACAATAAAATATGAAAAGTGTTAGATATGTTAGCTTATTAGTAAAGTAATAATTTTACATTTTTATTTTTTAATTAAAAGCATAGTTAGTATTTTATTTTTGCAAAATAAATTTTACTTTTTAATCTGTGGAACAAAAGAACCGAAACGGAAACCACCATTGCAATTCGGAAATGACAGCTGTTGGCGAAAATAATTTATTTTAATGTGGCGAAATATTGATTATTTTACCGATTAAATTGAATTGTTGTGTCTTTAATCGTATTAAGAATTTATTGAAACATTTTCCGTTTATCTAAATTAAGTCGTTCCTATGCGTATCGGTTCGTTGTCTACAACGTTGACGTCATAATTGCAACAGTGACGTGACTTGGCATTTTCGCGCGCTTTTTAAATGTGTTACACAAAATCTTATTTTTCTCTGGTTATTTACATTTTTTCCAGATAAATCGAATTGCTTGGGATATAAAATGAACGGGCGCACATTTTACAATACTTTTTCAAAAACTGTCAAGTAGCCAATTGCATACGAAATCGGAAACTATGTTAAGTCTCTTTCATAATATAAACTATTAAACAAAAGCAAAACATATACTTTCCGGAATAATTTCCGACGTTTGTGAATCAGCCCCAGATAGGTATAACATAATTTTTCTTCTGTTTAACTAAAATCATAATGCAGTAATTTTTATTATGAGCCTTAAAATGCTGCTACAACCCTTTGCTACGAAGTATCACAAAAAACGAATTAAGGCTTCCACCTTAATGATTCTACTCTTGTACTCTAAATGAATGAGTGAATGACGTTGTCACCTATGATTGAATGGTAATTTCTTCACACTGGTGTCAGTAGGTATAGTGTAAGGTAATGGACCTTGGCACTTAAGGTATTCGAAGTGGCAATGTATTCGATAAGCTTTGATTATTTTCGAAATCAGATTGCAATCAAGTGCAATGATGAAACCGCATTTTAAATACGTTTTGGTTGCATTTCCAATGAAAGATGACTTTTTTGTGGCGAAAAAACGCAAAGCGACGTTATTTTTTATACATTTTGTTTTTTTTTTAACTTCCGATGGGTGGAATTCTGTTACTACATTTTTTAACGTTTCGAGCTGAAATTTTGCATGCATTTGTGTGTAGGTAGTAGATCGGATGACAATATCATAATAATAATTGCAGAGACGAGACAATAAATGAACAATTACGATACTTAATCCTTTTTATTCCGAGTTGGAAATGCCTACCGCACCGTCATAGGAACAGTGAGTAGTGTGTCGGGCTCGCACCGAGTAAAACCCCCTCGGTGGTCAAAGCTGCGCAGTTGTCGACTCTACACAGGCTCCCCCACAGCGCATATTGCTAAGCGGCCCTCTTCACTGCGGACAACGCTAGGCCTACCCCACGCCTAGCGTCTATGGTACCCGCAGACCCCTCTGGTATCGGGGAAAAATCAAGAAGAGGGGCAGGCCGCTCGCGCCGGAACTTGATCCTGAACTAACAGTATAGGTACTTTTTATCCCGAAATAACGCGAACGAAGACGCAGGCAACAGTAATAGGATGACGTCTTTTAATCACAATAAAACACGACCGTTTGTGTTTGTATCATGTTGTAGACTACCATACTCTTTAGCTGTACCTAGTATAAATAAATAAATGCGCCAGACAATCACACCAATCACCTGGTCTCAAACTAAGGTTTTCCCTTGTACTATGAGTACCAGACGACGGATACTAACTGGGGGCGTCATCCCAGCACACCCAGACCCAAGTCAATTGAGAAAAGTTCGTTTTCCAAAATGACCTGACCGGGAATCGAACCCGGGACCTTACGCGCTTTGGGCGCCTACCTTAACCACTGCACCACCGAGGTCGTCAATTATTCAGTATTATTATTATCAGTATTGAATAAGGCCTTGCATTTTTAACTAATAAGTATAATTTTTAATTTACTAAGTATTTGAGGATGCAGGCTTAAGGGAGTTGTTGCGTTTGAGTGTAAGTAAATTGCATAAACCACATTTGATCATTCAGGTAAGACATAATGGTGACTAATGACGAGTGCAAAGCTAATAAAGTGTTTGGATCTGCGAAGGTCGACTATGCTACAAATGCGGCAGGAATAAAACTGTTGGGATTATTCACTTGCATCAACATCATAAAGGGATTCTTGGAAGTAAGGAAATAAGACAAAGCGTAGAATGAAAATGAATATCATTCGCAAAATGAAGCATTTTTATGTTTTGACGTTTTTATGTTAGGTTTTTGCAGCGTAGTCAATCTCTAATCTCTGCCTATTTCGCATAAACATTGCCAACATCATAAACATTGCTCTGATTGTGTGGTAAGTATCTAAAGCACTTGAATTATTTTACACCAAATATATTTAAAAAAGATATAATTTGTTTACAGCACATGAGCGTTTGGTATTCTATAGGTTACCAAGGATTATGTGGTATATAACGATCCGGTATGTCACAAGGCCACAAACTCCAATCGGGTCTGAAATATGTTGGGCATGCGACAACTAGCTTACCATTTGATGTGCGTTTTGAATTTGGTTTTCTTTAAAGATTCTACTAGTTATTGAGTGTAGTGTTGCCGTCGATTCGATTGTATATCGATTATAATCGATTATTCCTAAATAATCTAATAATCGATATGACAATCCATAATATCGATACTATCGATATAATCGATTATATCGATATCTATTATCGATTACTATCGATTGTCATATCGATTACAAGATTATTTGAGGGGGGGATAATCGATTAATCGATAATCGATTATCCGGCAACACTAATTGAGTGGAGACCACGCCTAGGCAAACTTTGTACGTAAATTTCCTCCAGCCAAGCCAATCAGTCAGCAAGTAACAATTGGAAATACATTAACATTTGAGAACGAAATAAAATGATTTTGTATCATAGTTTACCAACTTCTTAACATGTTAAACTTTAGGCATTTGATTACAAGTGTCCTAGCACAAAGTGCGTGTAACAATCATTTGTTCATTGTTTAGGTATATGTATGCTTTTCGCCGTTTACATTTGCGTGTCAAGTTAAATACTTATAAGGTCCTTATTCTCCGCAAATTGATTGTCATTATGGAAAATTATGTATGCTATTATTTATTTAATAGATCTGTTACCTACATCTACAAGTGCACTGCAATTTGTAATAAGGCTGTTAAAAATGCGTTCGAAGTATGCATTCTTACGTAGGATTATTATAATAACTATGTAAATATTGTGATTCAACATTTTGATGAGAAGTGTAATATATGTAACTTTTTAAAAACCTTCAAGAATTTGAGATGGCGTATCTTGGATTTTAAATTTGTCGTAAGCCTTTTTATTTGATACCTACCTCTGTATTAACTCCTTAAAAACTGTAAACTATGTATTCCGACATTTTGTCGCGGTGGCCATCTTGGATTTGAAATTTGTTATTATGATTATATTCTGCGAGTAAAGCCCTTTTATATGATACCCATATTGTGGGAGTTGTGTTAAAACATGCAATCCATAATTTTGTGTGTCTTGAAATAGGGTCTCGGTAATTTAGACACAGCCGAGCACACGCTAATGTTGTGCCCCTCATGGGCATCAGAGTGGTCTGTATTCAGTGGCGTGCACACAGTTTTAAAACAGGGTAGGCAGAAAATATTACTCACCAAAACACTTTGGTTTTGGTTCGTCGTATTGTCGATTGATAATGTAGGTAATTGCCAAGTGCTAGCTCAATATCCATAGATTGAATGATTTTATAGACATCAATTTACGCATATTCGAAGTGGCCTTTCGGTGCGTTTGTTTGATGTTTTGTAATGTTTGTGTAATTTGCAAAATTTAAATGAAAGCAGTAAAAAGATAGTGGTATGAGTATCATTTTTTATTTTTTCAATACACACACCATCTAACCACCTTTACAGACAATATTATCAATTTTTCACTCAATTAACAACGATAAATCATAAATATCTGATAGCGTAGTCACAAACACAACACACATCAAACAATATGACTATTGAAATTACTTAGTAGTAAAAAAAAAGAAATATAATACGACAAAAAAATTATGGCCATCAAAATGTATAAAATTCAATGAAACAATGTTACTTCCTAAAATATTTGCATTGCTTAACAAACTTTCTTTCGGAAATGTTCGGTACGAGTCGTAATTTTTCGTGTTACCTTTAAAGAATATATAATATTATAATATACAAAAAGACACTGGCTTCTCATGCAGTTGTGTGCGTGATTTTTGTCATTGTGTGTCAGCAAAGCCCACGTAGCCACAGGAACGCACAGACATTAAATCCGCGTGACCGCGACTTACCACGAGAGCACACATACAAAATTTTAGAGATTTATAGTTTATGTCTTTGCCGTGGCAAGGGCGCGCAAGGGCGAGGCGGCGCTAGTGCAGCGCCGCCGCAGCGAATCGGTGATCAAATTACACGTCGATCTTATCTTAATGATACCACCGGCAATCGACAGGTGGAGCTAATTTATGATTTAAGTTTTTATGGTTATTGATAAAATAATATTGGATCTATTATCAGACCTAGGGTAGGCAGTGTCTTTCTGTCTTTATGAAACGCACGAGACTGTCTGTATTGACCACTTATGTTGGACCAAATCTCTCATTCCCAAGTATGGTTCAAGCCATGCTGCATGAAAGTGAAGAGGCCTGGCAAGCAGCCGCTTCTTTCTGTGAAAATGTTATGTTACAGAAAGAAGCGGCGGAGCGGGAGCGGGAGAATGATCCTCTTGCTCCGCCGCTCCGAAGGCGAAGGAGATTGCGTGCAAGGCGACTTTTTACCGGCCTTGTCCCTCCAGACAAAGACCAGTTGGCTGCGGGTGTGAGGGCACCCCAGCCAGCATTGCACGGATCTTCGTTGACGAACGGGAGTGGTTCTATGCGACCGGCCACTTCTGTTAGCTCCCCGTCGATTAGGGGACGAGTTGGGGGCACCCTTTAAGAGTAGCCTTTCCGCCGTTGATGTTATGGTAGTCCAAGGTTGACCTGGATCCTCACGACATCACCACTTATGGCGATGAGGTTCAACATGGGTTTTTAGCGGGTAGTCCCCGTCCTTAACAGGGCGGAGCCGGGGTTTGGTCTGCCCCTGGGAGTCCCGCACACGCTGTCACTCTCCCTCGAGTGGCAGTACGGGGCGTCAATGCATTTTACCACGTTAAAAAAAAAAAGGGTCTCGGTAATTTGCTTGGGTCTGCCCGCATACGCATCCAGTTGATGTAGTTCTCACTGTAGTGCCAGACGACGGATAGTGGGACCAGTTGATTCGTGTAATTAGCTGGATACGAATGTTTTACTCAACTTTTATCAGTCTCGGAGTGCATATTCGAAATCATAATTTTGCATTAATTTTTTAACGAAATTTAAAAGATGTTTTTTAGTCTCGCCAAAATTCGTCTAGATCGATGGTTTTATAATAACTGTGGAGGTCTGGGAAAGGTTTTTGAAAAATAATAGGTGTTATTTCGACGTTTGCCGGGACTACTATATAATAAATAGTATAGAGTTCGTTAATAGAATGTGGTTGGTTAACCATTGTTAGAAAAACAGGCTTTTTTGCTTTTAATTTTAATAAACAAACATAATGGTTGCTAATCAGGTATTCGGGTACATCCTGCAATAACGCAACGCGCTAATTGGCTGCGGAGCTCCAACGGCGCTTCCTCGCGCTGTTCCTATTGGGCCACGCGCGGAAAGAGCTGCGTCCGCGCAGGTTATGCCGTGATTGCGTTTACTGCTGGAAGTTCGACTAGCCTTGGCAATGAATTTTGGAGGTCAAGTCAAATGCTCCCTTAGAATGTTCTGTTTTTTAAACTGGCTCTTCAAATGATTAACTGTTAATTGAACACGACACTCGACACTCATGATATCCCTTGGTACTCCATACTCTTTTAAAAGCAAAGGAATACCTATGTGAGTGATTGTATTGCTAGCAGAAAGAGTAAATGGAAAATCGTTAACAAATGGTCAAATTGAAATAAGTATAATAACCCAGTGCAGTCCCTAAAATGTATTGTTTTTTGTATTTTTGATCGTAATGCGGTTTACCGAATATATCTTCATACCAAGTTTCAACAGTATATGTTTTATAGTTTCGGAAAAAGTAAATGTGACATAGGACGGATAGGCAGACAGATAGACAGACTTGATGAATCAATAAGGTTTTTCGCCATTTGACTACGGAACCCTCAAAATGAAGATGTTTACTAAGCGAGACAGGTCAACAACCTTATACTGTGCCAAGCTGATGTCAAACCTTAAAAACGCTCTCTAACTGAATCGTTAAATCCTAGGTTTACGTTCAATTTCCCAGTGAAATATTTCCACGGCACGTGATCATTTCCCCATCATCGGCCGATCCAATTAAATTGAAACTTACCAGTAAACATTACGACTTAAATTACAGGAACACTGTCCGCACGTGACTAGATATTTAGATTAGTCTGAGGAACCGGATAATTGTAGGTTGACGCGGCTGTGTTAGGAAAACACTCGCTAGCTGGCAAGCTATGCGCCTACTAGTTTTGCGCTACCGTATGAGCTTGAATAAAAATGGTGACGTTTTGGTTCAGACGCTGGTGGGCTATAACACATAGATAGGTAGGTAGATGCTGTATAATGACTTTCATAGTGAATACGCGTCTACTGACGCCGGACTGATTTACAGTCTGCGTATATGGGTGTTGCTGATATTAATAAGTAAAAAACGATTTTGTGAAAAAAATCAAAAAACACATCTATATTATCTAACGGTTTGACAACAACAACTTTTCATTATAAAATACCAATGTCAAAAGAGAGGTAGGGCATAGCGATTTATCGCTTGAACTGGAGCAGCCCGACTGGTGAAATACCTCCACGTTACAGAATACCGCAGCCAAATAACAATCACTTCTGTGTGGTTGTGTTCCTGCGTGTGAGTAAGTAAGGTTTCCTGGGGGGTGCTACTTTAGTAGGAGGGGTCAAGCCTTCAATCAATGTAAGGGCGACAAGTTCAGTAACAGATTTATTATGCTGTACTTGTCAGCCTTAAGCTAGGATCTTATATTACCGGCTGTTTTGGGCAGTACCTGCACCGCATCGGCCGCGAGGAGTCTCCGTCGTGCCACCATTGCGGCGCGGCGGAGGACACAGTAGGGCACACGTTGTTAGTGTGCCCTGCCTGGCATGCGCAGCGCGCGTTTTTGCGCGCATTGGTGGGGCCGAATTTCTCACTCCCCAGCATAGTCGAGGCTATGCTCGGGAGTGAGATGGCATGGGTTGGGATGGCCTCCTTCTGCGAAGATGTTATGTCGCAGAAGGAGGCCGCAGAGCGGGAGCGGGAGCGGGAGGACGACCCAACCGCTCCCGCCTGCCGCCGAAGAAGGCGGCTGAGGGCGCGGCGCCAATATGACCGCGCCGAGCGTGGGGACCGGTCGGCTGATGGTGCGAGGGCACCTCAGCTGGCATTGCACCGGTCTCCACTGCGAGGTGGGGATGGTCCAGTCTCCCCCCGAACACCATGGGGGGAGCAGGGGGAGCCGCGTAAGCGGCTTTTCCGCCGGCGGCGCTGTGGAAGTAAAGGCTGAGCCGATTTCCCACAGCGCCGCCACTAAGGCGATGAGGTCCACCGGGGGGTTTTAGTGGGTAGCCTGGGTTGGTTGGTAGGTAGGAGTCCCACACACGCCGTCACCCTCCCTCAGGGTGGCGGTACGGTGCATCAAGCATTTCCCCCCGTAAAAAAAAAAAAAAAGGATCTTATATTACCACTTAACACTGGTGGGATGAGATCAATCTTAAAGTATAATATAATAAAAATATTAAAATTTCTTTTTTTTAAAGAAACTAACATAATTCCCAGATTTACGGCATAAAGGTAAGAGAACACGAGAACGGACAAAATAAGAATGAATGTATTTTTAGTAGGTATAGGTATTTAAAAAAAAGTTGATTCGTCTTTGTACCGTGTTGTTCAAATGGTTTTTTCTTTTTCGTGCGTCAGTTTTTGTATTATTGCTTTTTATTTGATTTTACGTGTGTTTATACTATGTTTTCTAACAAAGTCCTATTGTGGTATTTGAAATTCTTATTTTTTTTCGAATTTGTTTAGCTCTGCCATTTCTCTTATTTGTTTACCGAAAATCTTGATATCCTACACTGATATTAATCTTGAGGTTTCATTTAAATTTACTTAAGCCTCTAAAATACTTGATAACCTCTAGTATGTTTAATGAAGGCAGCGGAGACGGGTGCAACAGTACATTGCGAAAGGCTCCATCTTCGCATTTAGATCTTATTTCTGTTGCCAATATTTTGCGCGGCCGATTGCCTTGACCACGTGTTGCTTCACCGCTCGCTGCTCGCGTCCGTAGGAAACGACAGTTATCATATACTATGTAACTTGCGATATATGGATGTGAATGAAATGAATAATAATTGACTGACCCGGTGGAACAATAGCTAGGACTACAAGCTATTGAACCAAGGGTTCGATCCCAATCCTGGAAAAACAGTCGTGTGATAAACGTTTGTTATGTTTATTCTGTGTCAGTATGTTTATTGTTATTATCTATAATGGTTCCTAGGGTTTTCCCTTTCAATGCCTATCAAACGTAGGATACTCTGGAGGCGATAACCCAGCACGCACAGACCAGAGTTAATTGAAAATAGTTCATTACCAAATGACCTCTCTGATAATTAATCCAGGAATCTTTAACATTTAGCCACTGCACCATCGAGCTAAAAAAATAATATAAAACGTTAAATGCATCACTGAAGCCGTTTATCCGAAATATTTTTCTTAAATTCCTTGTTGAAATAAATCATAAATACATGCTGCTTGTCAATCTATGCCGAAAGCAGTGTTACCAACTTAGGAGGTTTCCCCTAAATCGATGGGAACATTTATTTACATGGGGATTTTTGAAGACATATGATGTTACAGGTTTTTATAGCACAACTACCTAAAAATGGGTCATCTGAAGATGTCCATTGGCACTATATGATAGGTAATACTCCCGCAAGGGAAACGACGTACGATATTGCAAGTTACATTAAAGAGTGCAATTTCTGTCGGCAGGTGATTGATATTACGCATTCAATGACCTAAGCGGAACTATTCGCTGCATTTGGATTATATTTTGTGATGCAACAAATTACGATGTAAATTTCAAATATTTATCCGCCGTTAAACGTTAAACATTTTCACGACAGTTCTTTCCTTTTTGAGTACCGTATTTTGAAAGAAAAACGGAATTCACTTTCGAATCGTTTTTTAGTCTGTATAGATAAAATTGTGATGTAAACAAAAGGATACTTCTTGCTGATTTAGAGGATCATGTCATAATTATTGCACCTATAATGACAGTAAAACCGGCAGACTTAAAGTCTAGTGGCGGTTTTAGACAGAGTTTTGGATAGGGAACATTGATTGATAAAACTATACAAGGTAATATTCAAAATGGCAATTTGGCTCATTGAACTCATACCTACTGTATTATTTAAGTTAAGTTGGAATAGATATAACATCATAGAATACAATAAAATTTTTGAACACTATTTTAAAATTTACGTGAAATATTTAAAAATCAGATTTCTACTACGAAAAATGTTATCGCAATCTGAATCACACCTAGTAACTAAACAGCGAAAGAAAAATCTTGTTCTGTAACTGCTTAGGTACGATTGTTTAATTTTCAAAATGGACGAATGGGCCTTAAATCTTTCAAGAACTCTGACAAAATACTCCAAATACATTAGCATCAGCAGTTTTAAAATACTATTTCATAAAATAGAACGAACCTTCAGTCGGTGGCAAGTTTGACCTTTGAACTGACTTACCTCTTTGTAGTAGTTACACCCACTGACAGTTTGACACTAATAAAGCTGCAAAATCACATTTTATTTAACCAGTGCTGATCCAGTTCTGGGCCAGGGTCTTTTATATTTCTCAAACTCTTCCTTTCAAGAGTCAGCTATTTTCAATCCCTTGAAAAGTATACCAGAGTCTCACACCATTTTTTTGTCCTCCCTTGACAATAGCCGTATAGGGTAACAAAAAATCATATTTAAACATAAAAAAATGACAGGGTTTTAAACCTTAACTTTTCAGACATGAGGCATTATTTCTATCGTGTCTGCTTTCAAGAATACCGCGCACAAATAGATATTTCTTTAAATTAAAGCTGATTAATGTATGTTAGTACATTATCTTCTGAATCAATCTGTTGTTCTCACGCTTGAACTTCCAAGATTTAAACCAATGTTTCTACAGTGTCCACTACCACGATCGATTTAAATTTCAATTTCCTGAGCGATTGATGCGAGTGATTTTGATCGGATACTTCGCAACGGTCACGTGCGGATCGTAAGTACGTCCCGGATGCGGAACGGCCCCCCGCCGGAACCGCGCGCCGGAGTAATGCGCGGTCTCCTTCTGATTTATGCTAGACCTTCCTCAAACCTCGAATATGGAGCAATCGCTTATTTACATGCTCAGGAGCGGTGGCCAATGAGGTTTCATTATCGACTGCATCGGGTCAATTATAATATACTAGCTGTGCCCGCGACTTCGTTCGCATGGACTACATCCTTTCATGGTCGGTTTTACCCCTATCTCCCCTAATACTCGAAACAAAAAGTAGTCTATATTTTAATTTTAATAGAGCTATATTTGTGCCAACTTTCATATCTCTAACTTAAAAAATAAACATTTTCCCATATAAACTTTTTGGCATTAACCCCCCCCCCCCCCCTTTACTTTCTAACAAAAATAGCCTATGTCCGTTCTTGAGGTTCAACGTATACCTATGCCAAATTTCATCAAAATCGGTTGAGAGGTTTAAGCGCGAAAGCGTAACAGGCAGACAGAGTTACTTTTGCATTTATAATATTAGTAGGGATTTTTGTTCGTTTTAAATGCGTGCTATAAAGTTTATCTCAAGTAACAAATTAAAATGATGATTATTATGATTTTTTACCTAAAACTAGCATATTCGGACATTTTACTTTGCTTAGACAAATGAATGTGCCTGTTTGTAAACGTAAATTCCATTAAACATACCATTTATTATGTTGTAATAAAATACGTGTACCGAGTGTGTTACTAGAAATTTTAATTGTTCACTATTATTGTAATCATAGACAATTGTCGACTTAGATGTGTTAATAAAATCTATTGTGTTTTGTAGTTTGATGAGAATGACCTATTATTGTATAAGATACGATAGTGTATTCAATAATGTTTAATAATGGAATTTATGCTTCGTAGGTAAACCGTTTCTTATAAAATGTTTGCGTAATTTATTGTATCTAATTGCGTAATTAATATGCGTATCTCATTTTAAATTTATTGCTTTTACTTTGGATTGATAGTAGTCCTTTCATAGAATGGAAACATACCTTTGTTTTAGAGAATTTCCGTCTGGTAGTTGATGAGATACAAATCTACTTACCTACAGCAGAATCAAAACAACGTACCTAATCTATTTTATAAAAATGAATCCCAAAATGTGTTGGTAAGTGCATAACTCGACAACGCTTGGGCCAATTTTGACAATTCTTTTTTTAAATATTCGTTGTAATCCAAGGATGGTTTTTACGGCGAGAAAAATTCGAATAATTGCCGGGAAAACTCTAAAGATTTTTACAGTACAAACGTTTTCTAACTAAAATTTAGAGTCAAGCCACATTCCAAATCTTTTTGACAGGACGAAGTCTGTCGGGTTCGCTAGTTTTGTTATAAAAATATTTATTAATCGCCTTCTCCGACTTGACGACCTCTTTAGGCGAGCGGCGAGCGGTTCGGAATTTAGCGTCGCGCTATCTCTGAGGTCTCGGGTTCGATCTCCGGTCGGGTTAATATGAAACGAACGAACATTTCTATATTGACTCGGGTCTGGGTGTTGTGTATACTTACCACATAATCGGAGCAATGTATGTGATGTTGTCCAGTATATATTTTTTTATTCTATATGAAATATCTATAAAATCTCTCTTTCTCCTAGCGCGTATGCCCATTGTGCATCTATTACGGAGCCCGGAGTACGTTCGGCTATGATCCGGATTCAACGCGCCATTTATTACAATGGAGCGATTCACGCCTGACGTTTTTTTTTGTTCATTACAGTAAATGCCTTTGCGCATCTTTCTGCAGCCGAGGGCGACTGCGGCGTGTGTGGTATGTACAGGGAGCGGACCTTACTACCGGGCCCTATGACGGGCAGGGACTACCCACTATAAATAGATAAAATAAATAAATATCGGACAAAATCACATACATTACTCTAGTTTTGTGGTAAGTAGAGGCCAATGAGGTTGGTTATGTAAATTAAATCTAAGAAAAATAAATTTAGTGGAGAGTTGCCACAGTAGTTTAAGAGCTTGTGTTACAGAAATCAAAAACCAGGTCGGTATCACAGCACCCAAACCCGAGACAAAATAGAAAAGTCAGTTTCCCATATTGATCCGACCGGGTGTTGCTGGACCTCGTTGCCTGAGTGGTGGTAACATGGGTATGTCGGTCATCGTTTAACTACCACAGCATCGCCGGCGGTATGGTCGCTTAAGCGTTCAGATCTCACGCCCCGATGATCAGGGAAGATTGCTACCAGACCTCCGCAACCCTTACAAGAGAAATCAGACCTATCTGGATCATAGCTGCGACCAACGGTGCAAAAAAAAATAGTTTCTACATTGCCTCTTTGCGAAGCCTAGCCGGGGCGGGTTGCTAGTAATGGAATAAGATGAGAGTTTTATGATTAGATTTTGAAGAAATTTTCGGCGATTCTGTTCGTGCAAACAACCTACAGTACCTATTCGTAGTAAACACTACCAGGCCACCCGAGTACCTGAATTTTATCGCGCTCTTAACATACGTCAAAATTATAGCATCTGCTGCTGATTGGCTGAAAAGAAGACTGCGGTGTGCTATTAATCAATCGAAACTTTTGTTGTCTCATGCGAGAAATTTGACGTAACTATTGCGCATGCTTAACGAGCTAAAATATGTGTGCTGTCATACACCTGTATGACAGCACACATATTTTAGCTCGTTAAGTTAAGTTTAGTTTGCCTAAGTATATTGCCTAGAATCGCCTGCCATTGTGGCCATAACTTTTTATGTAAATAAATTCAACAAAATTAGGCTAAGGATAGCCAATGGTTTGACATTGATAACTAGAGGAAAACGATTGCGAGTTTTATTACATCCACTCTCTTTTTACAGTGTTGTTTTAATTATTTAATTATTTTGTTGCTATAGTTAGGTAGGGTCAGTGGCAATATTGTAAATTTTACAACAAGATAAGTTTATTGACAAATTCTCGCACCTGATTTAATTAATTTTAAAGCGGTTAAAAGTCGATTATTTTATAATACTAATAAGTGTTGATTTTCATTAAAGCACGCTCACAGACCTGTGTCGCAAATTCAAATTCAAATTCAATATTCTTTAATTAATGTAAATTACACCAACAATATTTATGAACGTCTATAAAATACAAATGACGCTACCTCCGGTTCGGAACCTAAGTATAACTTACAGAGAAGATCCCGGCAAGAAACTCTGTCGTTCATATTACAAATATAGTTGAACTTAACTAGTTTTGCACTAAGACATACAGTGTAGTAATTACATAAAATAATTTAGTAAATTGTAAAAAATAATTAATTGATTTAAAAAACGTTAAATTAATCAAACTGTAGGTCCTAATGCATGGACCGCATGCAAATTACAATCGAATGTCAAGCCACATGTCTACGTAAACAACTTGCTTCAGACCCAATTGTGCCTTAAGAGAAGCTTAAACTGGATATTGAATTGCAAGGAATTCTCGGGAAAAAATCCGGAGGAAATCACACACTATCTTCTATCCTGAAGATGTATTAGTTTTTACGTGATACTGGCAGAGCTAGTAGAAATGCTATATAAGTTGCCAATAAAATAAAAAGAAGAAATAATCGTGCATTTTACGATAATATTGGTTTTGTCGTCATCTGGTGCCCACGATTTATTGTAGTTAAATAGGGATAAAAAAATTCCTTATACTTAGTACCTATAGGTTTATTTGAAAATAGTGTCTCATCTATCATCTAAAGGTCCAAATCACATACATGCATAAAAACTTTTACATTTATAATATCTAGGAATCTATATGATATGTAGGAATAGGAAAAAGGCTACGTTTATACAAACCGGTTGTTTTTGTGCAACCTTGCCTTTTAGTCATTTGTAAAGTAAAAAATGAGGATTTTTGGTAATTTACAGATCTCAAAATTTACTGCGTGAGTGGTGGCTAAGTTTGAGCATAATGCGGATGAAAAGGAACCTTTTCAAGCTTCTATTCTCTCAGCGACTATTCAATCATCTCCCCCGACGTTTGCCTTCCCGGCGGACATTACCAAACGACGGACAACTGATCGAAGCAATTACCAGCAGCAGTTAAATTGCAAGGTGCGTAATGAGCAATTATTGTTTTCGTTAGGTTAGGGCTGCGTTCACGCGGTGGACCAGTGCAACAGTGGTGGAACTTGTATTCAGTGCTGGGCCGACAAGCGTGCCGGCCGCCCGAGCACCGCGTTGTGAAATGATGTGGACGATCAGCTTTCTGGTGTTGGCGGTGCAATACGCTGCCGCCGATATACGTAAGTGCTAATTCTTGATTCGAATTTTTTGTCTTCGTTTTTAGGAGCGGTTAGTGTGGTTTTCAGCCAGCGCTCTAATTCCGATTTGTTGTTTCTCGAATTTGAAACTTTCGCGTTCCAATTTAAACATTTAAAAATAATTTAAGGCCTAAACGCAATTACATTTTTAGAAGTTAATACGATCTACTTAATTCTCAATGTTTTGGTTAGCTCGCACCGACTGTGGTGATGAGCTGACTCATTTTTTAATCAATTGTGGAATCTGTGTGTTTTGGATTTAAAAACCGTTATTCATTCATTTTCAGCTCAGTCATTTATTACCATTCTTCTGTGTGGCTTGTTTTGTAAATAGAAAGCAATTGAAAATATACCAAAAATATATAAGTAAATATATTTTAATGATGAGAAAATATTTGGCTCATTTAAGAAATGTTCAATATTACAACCAATAATAATAATTAGACATCGGATTATATGCATTTGCATGTTTGCATATGCAAATGCATATAATGATATTTTTAGAGCGTTATTGCATATTTTGATACTTTTTAATTGATAGTGCTTATTTCCATAGTTAGGTATACGTGTTTGGCATGTTGTATAATGTAGTTTACACATTTTAGCAATATAACCGATACAATTAAGAAACTAAAATCTTTTCTCTATAGGTACCCGTCCTTGGAAACAATAGAAAAAAATATTGAACAAAGTAACGGCCTTCCGAGTTCACTGTCGCAAAAAAAATCGTGACAAATACCTTATAAATATAAATGTTTTTTTTTAATTACATTGTGTTAATCATAAACGTAAATTATTATGGCAATTTCTTTTAATTGTGCATATTCAATGCATATTTCGCACTTTTTAAATGCATATTTGCATGCATATTTCAGCCTTTTGATAGTGCATATAATCCGATGTCTAATAATAATAGATGACTTGTTAACTAAGTTGGCTTTACGATTTACCGTTAACTGTTGAGATCTGTGAAAGGCTTTTTGTACAGTTTCGCGTCTAAGCTGACGGTTAAATTGATAACAAGCGCAGACTTAACCTATTTACAAGTTGTAGGTAGTTAAGTGTTTTTCTTCAGATATAAAGAAATTTTGTTTGAGTGTTGTTGCACTGGGTGCCATGACCAGAGCGTCTAAATATTTTTTTTTTCTAATTTCAAACAATCAACCTTACGTACCATCGTAAAACCATCTAGGACCTAGATGGAGCTAATTTTGAATTAAACTTTTATAGATACTTCTTATCTCGACAAAAAGAGGTGTACCTACGAAATTACATTACGAATTATAGCCTGAATAAACATCTTGCAGGCCAGTATGGCGATGCTAGCGGATAGGATATTACGGTATCAAATCCATTGTCATCGAAAAATGGGTTCCTCTCTTGCTTAACAACAGGCTGAGTGGAGCCAATATACTGTGCTTTTATATATGTATAAAACATTTAATGCTATAATTAAAACAATTTCAATTATTCTCTTTACGTGTTTGTGCACTCCGTCCCTCTCCTTTGAAACGAAACTGTGCTTTTGAGCTTTATCAAATTTATATCAGATTCAAATACCAAGAAATAGAACATCTTTGTACAAACAATAGTATTGACACCATAGTGGACTCTTCGATTCACACTGACGCGTTGTTAAATAGAAGCTGTCCGGAAAATACCATACTGATATGGGAAGAACTAGAGGACCTGAAGAACAAAATATTACAGATGGAAACAAAATTAGAAAGTGCAGATAATGAAATTGAGAGACTCCTAACCGAAAATTATCAATTAAAAAATATAATATCTAACAGAGATGCTAAAATAAACAATTTGACACGAATTTACCAGTCGACACCATCCAGCTGCAACAAAAAAGTAACAACGCCATCTCAAAAAGGAGTTAATAACAATAAATCCCCAAGGAACAAAGCCTCAATACCAAGAAACGAATATACATCAACATCTGATGCATCATTAAATGTTCAAGAAACATTTACTTATAAAAGTCGATATCATCCGCAACATCAAAACCTGCACCAGCGAATACTACACCAACTAAAAACACAAAAATAGCCACCATTGAACAGCGCAAGATATGTTTGATAAGTGCTAATAAATATAATAAAACTAAAATGATTGCTATGTCAAACCTACAAGGAAACATTTGCCACTATCTGATGCCCAACAGTGGAATAAAACGACTGGTAAAGGGAGTCAGCACTAAACTTGCAGAATTTACAATGGATGATTTCTGCGTCATACTCATAGGCGAAGAAGACTTCAGGATGTCTACTAACTATTATGATTTGATTGTTTACTTGAGAAAAACGCTAACAAAAGTAACTCACACTAATATTTTAATTTGCCTGCCTACTTATAAATGTTGTACATTTGCTAATTTGTATAATCAAAGGGTAGAAATATTTAATCATCTTCTCGATCTAGATGTGACCTCACATGAGTATGCATATTTGATTGATTCAAATCGTAATTTAGAATATAATACAAAAATGTTTCACTCTCATTTCGGCACGCTTAATAATTACGGATTAAATGTTATAATGCAAAATGTTAATAGTAGAATTCATGAAATAAATAAATGGAACTTTACCAATTCAAGTAATGGAAAAGAACACCATACAAATTGTACAGCCAACAAATCTGCAGAGGCAAATAACCTTTTTCGAGGACTTTCTGTTTGACAATAGTATAGGTATTTTACATCAGAATATTTCAGGGATACTTAACAAACAAGAAGAGTTAGAGTGTGCTATATCTGAACTTGAGAGGGATGGTAATTATTTAGATGTAATTTGTATGAGCGAAACTAACATTATCCGAGGATCAGAACACAATTTAAGATTGCACAATTTTGTGGTTGCTGCTTCGTTTTCTAGGAAAAATCATAAGAGAGGGGGTGTAACCATATTAGCTCGAAATAATATTGATTACACCATTATAAGGGAACTAGAAAATATCTCTGAACCTTTTTTTGGCTTTGAATGTTGTGGAATCTTTATTGAGAAATACGGAATTATAGTTATATGTATATACACAAATAAGACACCATCATCTACATCGTCAATATTTTTCAAAAAACTTAATGATTTATTGGATGTAACTTGTCAACATAAGAGGAGAAAGATTGTGATTTGTGGAGATTTAAACATTGACCTGATGAGGTCATCAAATATTTCAATTGAATTAATAAGAATATTTGAAACTTATAACTTGCATGCTGTTATTAAGGATCCTACCAGAATCACAGCTACATCTAAGACTTGTATAGATCACATATTTACTAACATTGGTGATGGTCAGGCTTTTATTCATGATTTAGGATTGTCAGATCACACAGCTCAGTCGTTCCAAATACATATTAAAAAACGATACAAACCTCCAATAAAATGGTGGTATGAGTATCGAAGAGACTATAGTCAAGAAAATAAATTTAAATTTAAAGAATATTTAGCATGCCTTTCTTTTAGCGAAGTACTTGAAGAATTTAACGCGTCTCGATCATTTACTATATTTTACGACTTGTTTACTCTTTTTTATAATTTATGCTTTCCTGTAATTAGAACTAAAATATTAAATAAAATTACTGATCTAAAATACTTAACTAAAGGTATAAGAATATCTTGTTCCAATAAAAGAAAAATATATCTTAAAAGCAGACATCACAAATGTTACAAAAAAATGTACAAGAATTACTCAAATATACTTAAGAAATGTATAGCATCCATTCAGAAAACAGGAAATGTAAAGTATCTTAATAAGGCCAATAATAAATGTAAAGCAGTTTGGGAAGTTATTGCAAAATATACTAAATATAATCGCTCTAATAATACTTTAGATAAAATAAAAATTGAGGATGAAGTTATTTCTGACCCTCAGCTTATTTGTAATTCGTTCAATAATTTCTTTATAGAAGTAGTTAAAAGTAACTGTACCCTAAATTTAGCCAGTAATAAGGATATTAAAATAGATAATAACAATTCGAGTATTTTCCTAAACCCAGTTAGTATGAACGAATTACTTAAAATTACAATAGGTCTCAAAAATTCGTTTTCAGTTGGATATGATGAAATTAGAACTGATATAATCAAAGACGTTATTTTGACGATAGCAGTACCTCTCCTACATGTTATAAATTTATCTTTAATACAAGGTACTTTCCCAGATAATTTAAGAAATCTGTTGTAAAACCATTGTTTAAAAAAGGCGATAAGTCTAAAATGGATAATTTTAGACCAGTGACTCTTATACCCATATTTTCAAAAATATTTGAGAAGGTTATGTACAATAGGTTGATTGCATTCTTGAATAAAAACAATATACTTTCTGAAGAGCAACATGGTTTTCGAAAATTAGAAGTACTTCACTAGCAATATTCAAATTAATGAAAAGTGTTATGGATTGCATTGATAAAAAAATACCTGTTACTGTGCTTCTATTAGATATGAGCAAAGCCTTCGATTTTGTGTGCCATAAACGACTACTTATAAAATTGTCAAGATATGGTATACGTGGTCCCGCATTAGAATGGATAACATCTTATTTATTCGAAAGAACTCAATCTGTTGAAATTCAAAGTTACTGTCAAAAACAAAAAATACTCGTAAAACATCAGTCGTCGTACATGCTTAACAGTTTTGGGGTACCGCAAGGTAGTATACTGGGACCCCTTCTCTTTTTACTGTATATCAATGATTTGCCTAAACAAATATCACACGAATGCATATTGTTCGCAGACGATACTAGTTTGATTATAAAAAGTAACAACCTATTAAATTACAACAATGATATAAATAGAGCATTATCAGAGACAATTTCATGGTTAACAGTTAATAATCTTAAGGTTAATATTAATAAAACAAAATATATACAGTTTAGAACAACTAAAGCCAATCCGCGTGATTTAAATATATCATTTAACAATGAAATAATAGAAGAGGTCTCGCAAACTTCATTTCTAGGACTAATTTTAGACTGTAATGTAAATTGGAAAGCTCATATTGATAATGTTATCTCTAAAGTGAATAAATTCGTGTTTGCTCTAAGAAAAATTACTAGATTGGTATCCCTGCAGGCAGCCTTAACAGCTTATAATGGTTATATAGATTCTATACTACGCTATGGAATTGTATTATGGGGAAATTCAGTGGATATTCAAAAATTGTTCATCATACAAAAACGATGTATAAGAGCTATGTGTAGTATTAAGAAAATAGACTCTTGCCAACCATTGTTTAAAACTCTTAATATACTTCCACTACCATGTATATATATTTATGAAGTGTGTGTATTTGTCTTTAAATATAAATATTTATTTCACAGAAGACAAGACATAACGAAGAGAATACTTCGTACACAATATTTACAGAAGTTAAATAAACCTTATGTTAACTTATCTTTAGCTTCAAGAAATTCATATATAATGTGTGTAAATATTTTTAATAAATTACCGAATTATTTCAAAGTCATGAACATACATCAATTTAAAACAAATTTAAAGGCATGGCTACTAGAAAACTGTTTCTATAGCACAAAAGAGTTCCTACAATTCAATAACATGTACAGTAGATAGATATATTTAGCATGTAAGTAGTTATTATTTATGTACCTAGCTTAACTAATTAATATATTAATTTATAAAATGTGAATACACCTGAGAAGGTAAAATTTTGGCGGTTATTTTATGAAATATGAAAGCAAATGTATCTGCTAATTATGTACCCAAATTTATATTCACAATAAATAAATAAATAACAGATAAAAAGTCATACCAGTTTCTTTATTGGTATTCATAAACGAGTATTGCAAAACTAAGCAAACTAGAAAGGAAAGAGGAAAGGAGATAACCATTGTAAGGGTTCTTAGACAATCCCAGAGAAATCGTGAGGTTTTTTTTGCCAAAAATTATTATTGACCTAGCTTCTATCTAATCGTAACTTTGCGACTTTATTGGGCGTTACAAAGGTTAAAATCACTGGTTTACTTTAACTTGTGGAATAGACGATGTAGCAGTGTAAGTGTATGGTAGTACTTATTCACTGCTTCTTGAATGCTTCTTGCTGTGTCTTGAATTAAAAATCACTCCTTGTTAAATTTTACTTCAAACGTAATCCATCAACAGCCAAAATTGTCAAGGTCGACCAGTAATATACATTTCTACATATTTCTTTATTATTTTGTGGACCTTGAACGTAAACAGACTTTTGTTTATACAAAACAAAAACTGTTATTACGTGTGTTTCTTTTTTTAGTGCATATTATACGGACCAAGGGACGGACGTTTTTGTGTCTACAAATCGTGATCGGTGCCCGATCGTTTTAAAATTCGTACTACGTCTGTAGTACATAGCTAAAAAGATACCTACGTGCATTAAAAAAATACCCACCTGAATTTAAAATCTAAAAAATATATTAATAACGATTCTATCGTTGTATATTTTTACCGTATTTATACGAAGTTTCGAAATTATATTGTCAAATTACATACAAAATAAATGCGGAAACCAATTGTTTTGCCTCTTGGTCTACAAATTATCCACAATTAATTTGATATATAAACAATCTAAATACACGTAGGTATTCGATGACTCTATACTTTACCTTCTGCCCTTTAAGGGCTAATTTCTTTTGGAATGGTATAATTCTTGCCGACGACCTGCGTAGCCGAGAGGCCTGCGGGCCGGACTTTGGCGTCGTCGCGCCATTTCTGAGGTCCCGAGTTATTACTTTAAGACAGTAAGGGCATAGCGATTTATCTCTTGAGCTCCCTTACAGAAGACGGCAGACAAATAACAATCACTTTGGTGTTGTTGTGCTCTGCATGTGAGTAAGGTTTCCAGAGCTCCTGGTGGTGTGCTGCATTAGTAGCAGGGGTCAAACCTTCAAAGTAAGGGCGACAAGTCCAGTAACAACTTTGTTATGCTGTACTTGTCACCCTTAAGCTAGGACTTAATTACCATTTAACATCAGGTGGGATGAGGTCAAGCTTGAAGTGCAATATAAAAAAATCTGCGAGTTATATCTATCATCCATGCAGAAAAAAAATGAAATACTATTCATATAATTTTCCACTCCATAGTTTAAAACAAAGTCGCTTCCCGCTATCTGTCCTTATGCTTAATATGCTTAGATTTTTAAAACTAAGATAATCAAAAAACCTCATCTAAATACGTTGCAACGTATTTAGATGAGGTTTTTTGATAAATATAGTGTATCAAAAAAAAGAAGGTTTATCAGTAAAACTATATTAACAATTTAAAGTAGGTACATATAGAAAACCCGAAATTATCAAGAAACGAAGCCGGGGTCGCTATCGTGAAAATAAAATGTTATTAAAAGGGACAGGGGTTGCAACGCTAAAAATTAAGCCAACACCTACCTACACAGGGCCGGCGCGGCGTTTGGGTGGCGCGCGGTTGGGCAACAGCCCAGGGCGCTCGGACCTAAACGGGCGCTAGAAAGCTACCCTGAGTTACCCAGATGTATTCCCCTAAATCGATGTATTGGTATACGCTTTTATAGGGGCGCTGGCGGAAATTCGTCCATGATGTCAGTAATGCTAGAACCGGCACTGCTGACCTACACACATGTAAAATCGAATTGCGGTCTCTAAAAAGTGCAACCCTGAATGTAACTTTTCCATAGACAAAAATACTGATATTATTTGCATCTTGTTTGATATGAAACGCTTAGTTAAAATAGGGATAATGATTCCGTGCATAATGATGCTTTTATTTACTTCGTTAGTTTGATTTTCAAAATAGAATAAAAACGTATTTTTTGCTTCAACAAATGAATAAAATTAATTATGAAATAGCGCATCAAGCTTAGTGGAGAGGAGTGCTTACGATTATTACGTAAAAACTGTAAGAAGTGACGTCGCTGTAAATTTTAACGCGGTGTATCTGAATACATTAAAAGAAAATATATCTTAATTGGATTGGTTGGATCAGACATACATTTTAGTCAAGAACTTATTGGTTGTTTTCCCCATAGCCATTTGAACGTTCAAACTTGACCAAAAGTCATGTTAAGCATTTATAATAAGTTAACGGGTCAAAACGCGAACCAAGTGTGTCGAAGTAACTTTCTTCTAATTGAAGTTACTTCAATAACATTTTGTTATGGGAATAAAAAAATGTTATTGAAGTTACTTGAACATGATGATTTGCAGCTCCCACGAACAGACGAAGACGAGCAAGACCAGTCAACTCGTGACCACGGTTCGTGCAACCTCGGTTCGGTGCCCGATCGGTTTAAAATTCACAAAGTTTTATACAAACTTTAATACCCTATGTTTGACCCTTGGGGGTAAAATTGGTCAAAATCCTTTCTTAGCGGATGCCTACGTCATAACATCTACCTGCATGCTGAATTTCAGACCGATCCGTACAGTGGTTTGGGCTTTGCGTTCATAGATCACTATGTCAGTCAGTCACCTTTGAGTTATATATATTAAGATAGAATAATATGTTTAAAATGGAACGCGAAAGTCAAGTCATGTTTTAGGGTCTCATTAGAGTTATCTTCAATAACAATAAATAATTGATTTTCTGATACATCAACAGATGCAAAATTGTACTTAATTCGTGAGTAGTCTCCGTGCACGTACTCAGCCGTTGCACGGTTGCGCGCCCAAGGAGCAACTTTTCACTTATCCTTGAAATATAAACCAAAGTTGAATGAGGCACGACGACATATTAAACAACTTACCTGTTGCAGTTTAAACTTTAATCCATGAAGGCAAACCCAGCACTGTTGCAAAATTTAACCTTTAGTAATCGGCTCTTTAGCGGCACAACTCAGAAAATGGGAGATATGTACCTACTTAAAAGCAATTTAATCGACTTAACAGAGTGGGTTTTGCGCGTTCAAATATTATGTAGTGACAAATAGTGTGAAAATAGGGAAAATATTAAAAATGTATGTTTGGCACAGCAGTTGAATTAAACAATTTATTAAATACTAGCGGTCCCGGCGAACTTCCTTTCGCCTTAGAGAATTTTTCCCGCTTTTCTGTTGAAATTTTTCAAATTTTACCAAGGATCCCTAATTTTGTAGCCTATGTCAAAATGGAAGAATGTAGCATTCTATTGGTGAAAGATTTTTTTTAAATCGGCCCAGTACTTTTTGAGCCTATTCATTACAAACATACACACATATAAAAATAGGTACAAATCTTTCCTCTTTATAATGTTAGTGTAGATTATGGAGTGACAAAATAATGTAAAGCGTCGACGACTAAAACTTACAGTTTGGTCCAACAGTTACCAGAAAAAGTTATACCACATATAGTTTCTTTTTTACGTAAACATAATTTTTACTGTATTTTGAAATAGTCTAGGAGCGAAGTTGCCATTAAAAGAAGATTTCACAGACTTGGATCAAAGATTTTGTATCTATAAAAGCACAGATGTTACCTAAAATGGCAACGGCAAAACAAGGCTTCAAGTCTTCTTTCATTTTGTGGCTGAGGGCGTGACTAAAAATATCTATTTCGTCAATCACATAAGTTGGAATTAAATTAGACTATATGCCTTTTTTACAGTGTAGGCCTTTTTTGTAATATTTGTATTCATATCCAGACATATGTATAAGCTTAATGACGCGGGATACAATTTTTTATTTATTTTGGTTTGATGATGTGTGTGTTAGCCACTATTTAGTCAAAACTGTCCCAAAAAGTGATGTGACCCGATGTGACCGCATTGATTGGTAATTACCATTGATGGGATCTGGTGCTCAGAATATGACGATGTACTAAAAGATTAGCAGACTGCAAGATTGCTTTATCAATGTTTATCTGTTCGGAATGCACTGTTGCGCGTACGCACGGTGACGTAAGCGTCACCCGACCAGTCGCCGGCGAAAGCGGGACCGGGGGCTGACGTGCTAGGAAGAGTAGTAATCACTCAATGAAATTAACACTCTATTTCAACACATTCTAGTTCGGAATGATTTTGAGATAAGCCAAGCTCCGATTATGTGAGATGGTATACATAAGTACAATTCCATAAATAATTTTCTTTTTTGTTCTGAATAAAACACATTGCGTGTTTCTATCCATATCTATATATTTTTCTATTTTTTATAAGTTTTATAGTCGCACTAGCGAACATTAAACATTTTGAAAGATACAGAAAAAAAACCCATTTGCCTTTGCGGTGTGCGTGTGAGGGCACGAACCCACGACACTCACGTATCGCGCGTGCTGCTTTTCCAACTGAGCTAACCGCAAGTTGTCGTAGGCGATGAATTTTTCTGCTGTATCAACCTGTTAGCCTCCTGTTAGTGCCTTCTGCCAGATATGTTTAGAACAACGTACTCATCGTATCGTTATTATTATATCTTTTTCACTCTTACCGCATCCATATACAAAATCTCTGCATGAGCCAAGGGTTGATATGTAGAGAATGCCCCTAGCCTTAAGTCCACCTGTTGTCTTGTGTTTTTTGTGCAATAAGGTTTTAAGTTAATAAATATCTAAGAAAAATAAATTGAATTTGAAAGCTTTTTTTAAAAATCTCCGTGTTTGAATTATAATCATGAATGATTCAGTTAAGCTCTGTTTATTTAGTCATGTTCGTCATACATAAGTAACACTTACGCATAGCTAATTGAATTATTCAAATTTTAATCTAACATCTGCTCGGAATCTAATCCTACCAAAAATATCGGCAAAACACTCAGTAACTAACCTATCCTTTACAATAAGACTCAAGGATCTTAGCACTGAAAACAGTCCGATTAAAATTTTGTCCCTGTCACAAGCTAAAGTGTTTGGAGGAAACCACGTGTTGGCTTGAGCAGTCAGCACAATTTAAGCTACTCAATTTACAGTCGGTGTTTGATCGCTGTCTTACTAATACAAAAAGGGCGTATAGGCATAATGGGATGAAATGATGTGATTCATAATATACCTATACTTTGTCGATAAATTGTGGCGAACTAAATGCAGCGCGGACGGTGGCGTTTTGCGGCCTTTCTAGATGCCTAACCAAATGTGGTTGAAAAAGAGGCTTTAATATGTACTTTATTGCTATAATACCATAGCTATATTTAGATGTATTCTTTTTTATTGCACTTCAAGATTGACCTCATCCCACCTTATGTTAAAATGGTAATGAGGTCCTAGCTTAAGGGCGACAAGTACCCGGCGGCGCTGTGGAAGTAAAGGCTGAGCCGATTTCCCATAGCGCCGCCACTTAGGCGATGAGGGTCCAACCGGGGGGTTTTAGTGGGTAGTCCGAGGAAGGTAGGCAGGTGGGAGTCCCACACACGCCGTCACCCTCCCTCGGGGTAGCGGTACGGTGCATTAAGCATTTCCCCCCGTAAAAAAAAGGGCGACAAGTACAGCATAATTAAACTGTTACTGCTATTAATGTAGCACCCCCAGGAGCTCTGGAAACCTTACTCACACGCAGGAACACAACAACACCGAAGTAATTGTTATTTGGCTGCGGTCTTCTGTAAGTTATTTCATCAGTCGGGCTGCTTCAGATCGAGCGATAAATTACCATGCCCTACCTCTCTTATTTTAGATAATACTTATGTGGATTTAGAAATGAGGCTTCCAGTATTCAATCCTAATCGGCGTATTTTTTGTTTGTTTTCTTCTATTGTTAAATACTTTTTAATTACGTCGCTTACAACAAGGTCTCGCCTGAAAACCAGCGCTGAAGTGGCATTTTGCTGCAGCAGCATATGCTGAGGTTGTGACCTTATTGGCACATAAGTGTATATAATCTATGCATCAACTGTATGTGTAAAAGTTTGTGTGAGTTCATATGTCCCAATAAATGCTTTTTCTTTCTTTTTTTCAACCGTAGTAACAACTAGTGGCGATACGCCATTAATGATTACCATCACTTAACTATGCCTCTCCCATACAGACTATGACTCAACCTACGATTTTCGCTTGCTTCACGATTTTTCAAATTGTACGGTCATTCAACCCCTCTTTAAAACGTTACAAAACGAACTGATAAACGACCTAGATTCGTTAGATTGATCAACGAAACCGCTTCTAGACTAATGTGTATGGCGTTGGTAACGGTACCTCGTGTTTCAAAGTCAAAGTCAAACGGCAATGCACCGAAGAATTTCCTTCGCAACATTCGACGTTACACAACGCGTCGTACGCGCTGCGCGTGCGCCGCTTACTGCTGCAATAGGCACCTGTATATTCAATTTATATTTATATAGGTACGCGCTAGCTGTACCCGCGATTTCGTCCGCGTGGACTACATATTTTTATGGTCGGTTTTACCCCTATCTCTCCTAATAAGCAAAACAAAAATTGTGCCTATTGTCACCTAAAAAATAAACATTTTCCCATACAAAATTTTAAGGGCGTTGCTAATAATGGGGATAAATAACCCCATCCTTAATTATTTTTAAAAGAATAAGTAGCTTAATCGATTTATTATATTATTATTTTTATAGTACTAAACGCCGTACTAGCGAACTTTAAATGTTAGTTACCGGAGGCTAACGGTTGATACAGCAGAAAAATTTCATCGCCTACGATAACTTGCGGTTAGCTCAGTTGGTAAGAGCAGCACGCGCGATACGTGAAGGTCGTGGGTTCGATTCCCGCATCGCAAGGGGAGATAAAGTTTTTCTGTTTCTAATATTCAATAAGTGGCTGATCCCCGTTCTAAAGATTCAACGTATGGCTATGCCAAATTTCATCAAAATCAGCTTAGTGGTTTAGACGTGAAAGCTGGACAGACGAGCAGACAGAGTTACTTACGCATTTATAATTCTAGTGAGGATAAGGAAAGAAAAAATATATTGATTGACCATCACACAATTACCAAACTAACACAAGACAATCTACACAAAGCATAAGGAAAATCAGTTGTAAGGACATTTTATGTTCCACCTCAGCAAATAATACCGGTGCTGCGGTGTTAAAAATACGTTATTTTTAACACCGCAGCACCGGTATTATCCGCTATAAGTTACCCGTAGCAGACTACAATTGGTTCTTAGTTCGTCTGTTAGATTATCACAAAATATTGGGTGCATGCATTTTCCTCAAATTAAAAAAAAATACGAATGTACATAGTATTAAATTTTCGCGTTGGTAGGTACTACCAACTATTGACGTCACGCGAAAATTTGTGACGTAACGAGCCCAAACTAGGGATGATCGATGTTAGAAAAACATCGATGTTGACATATCAAAACGACGATATCAAAAGCGAAACTTCGATATTCGATATTTATCACAAACCGAACATCGATAACATCGACAATTTTTTCACTGAGAAATTGTCACCGAAGTAAAATACGGTAAAATCGATCGATTTTTATTTTCTAGTGTTTTATTATTAATTCGTCTGATGTAATATGACATTGAGCCGATTAATGGAGTGCGTTCACTCATCCAAGAAACATAAAATTATGAGAAAGTGAGAGAGACTGAGCAAGACGGCGAAAAACGAACGAAGGGAACGGCTGGTGAATGAACACTTTATAAATGACATTATAATATGGATACGTTTAGATCTTGAACACACATGTATTAATGGATCTATCGTGCGTGAATCAACATCGATGATCAATTTCGCTAATATCGATGTTCCGATGTTTTTTTGTACAGCAACATCGATGTTAAAACATCTATTTTCATCGAACACAACATCGATGTTCATCGAATATCGATGATCATCGATCATTTCTAGCACAAACCCCGTATCTTGCCATCGTTTTAAATTATTGTTTTTTTTTATTAATTAAACAAATGAAAAATACGTGTCATATATATATTTAACAACTATTTATCGGACTACAAACAATCGGGTATGGACTTGGACCCAGTTCGTTTCCCTTCCCTAATCTGTTCCCCAGCAAAACCCATCGGTCCAAGTTTCCTGCAACACTAAACAGCCGTTGATGCTGACGCAACGTCACGGCGCGCGTTTCGGACGCTCGCTGTTACATGCAACGTTACCACATTCGTATTAGCTGCTTTACCTCGATCCTTGTAATTTGTAACATAATGCATAGGCCTCTTGCTGCGCAGTCGTAATGCCCTTTTGATGTCACTAAACCAGTGACAGATTGACATAACTGCCAGTACATTCATTATATTAGAAGGGCCAATAAATTATAAGGCTGATATTAATAAAGACTCGCCATAAGAAAAAAATCACTTTTAACGTTAGAATATTCAATGCAATGTACCCATCAATAAATTTATCATTATTTAGTTTGATTGGTTTATGGTTGGGCGTGATACTAGAAAACTTTAGGATTTAGAGCACTTCGATATTAATGAAACGAGAATAATGTATATAAATATGACTAGCTCTTGCTTGCGACGGCGCCCGTGTAGTTTAAAAAGAAGTAATAAAAACCTAGGTCAAACAAATATGGGAAAGATTTAAGCTCAGCCCTGACATAAAATAAGCTATTGTTCATGCTCATAAACTGTAAACATGCAAAAGTAATTAGATCACTATAATACTTATGATATTTGTCGACATAGATAGATTTATTATGCCGCTAAGGATACAAAATACATTACACTATCGCATGATATGAATATACAAGCCTAGTATATAATGTTAATTGGCTGCTAGCATTATCGTACACGTATTTTTAACCAATCAGCATTTAATAAATAAAATTTTATCGATTGATATTTCAAAATAGCTTGATAAAATTTAGCCGTGTGAAGCGTATTAGTAAGCGTAGTAAGCGTAGTCGTGGTAATCGGTTGCCTTGTGGTGTTGATATGTAGACTCTTTTAGATATTACTGGTAATTTTTTCTTTTAAATGTTACATAATAATAATAGACTTGTGTGCTTTGTTCCAGCGTCATACATCAAAGTTTGTCCTCGAAATGACCCCAACGTTGACAAATGCATCATGAACTCCGTGGAAGAGCTACGTTCAAAAATGATCAAGGTATACCCTTCATGCATCGTCAATAAATCTATTACTTCAGGCATTTACACTGGTAAACTGATTATTAGTACTAGAAATAGATAGAAGTATACTTTTTTAAGAGGAAGGTTACGAACATACAATTTTTTTCACATTTCATCAATGCTAATGGTAAATGTCAATTTGTAGCAGTCAATCACATCAAACTACTGGTCTGAAAGTAATGTATTCTATAGAATAAGCCTGGTAGATCCTGACTGACACCACAGGGGGGGCTGTCAAGCCCTACAGAACCCGTTCGGAACTCATATTTATCTGTCCGAGAATCGAACCCGTTATCTCTCTTATTTCCTTACCTTAGTCAATGCGGATGCCA
Organism: Glyphodes pyloalis; assembly: GCA_037074685.1. NCBI lineage: Eukaryota > Metazoa > Arthropoda > Insecta > Lepidoptera > Crambidae > Glyphodes > Glyphodes pyloalis. Next base: position 6,890,282 of record JAYKKO010000030.1, on the reverse strand, counting down.
GCTTAGACTTGTAAAGATATATTAGCACTTGATTCATTTCACATTATTATCTACGCTTAGTGAGTCTGCATAATCAAATCATTCATACATAAACCAAATCAACTTAAATTCGAAGTTTTCTTAACGTAAATGGAAAAATGGTCAGTAATATTCAGAAAAAATATTTTTTATTTTATTATTGAAAGTATAAGGTGATTCCACATTAATTTTAACATCATTAGATTTTTTTAAGTTGTAGGTGACTTGATTTTGCAGGGAATGATTTACGTCAACTAGTCTCAACTAGAAGCTCCCCGTTAAAAACAAATAATAAATGTATCTCCAAATATACTTGTTTAATAATAACACACTTAAAACATAATTATCGTGTGGATAAGTCAAAAAAGGTATTTTCTTATTTAAAGTGACATCAACTGTTAATAATAATAGATCTATAAATACATGGTGTCATAATTATGATCGAATTATAACATAATCATTGCTATAAAAACAATTCAACGTTAAATGTTGTCTTAACTACAAAGTTACAAATTATAGTTAACTCTTTAACTATTGATTTAATTATTGATAGCGTTTTAAATTGAACTTATAAGCAAGATTTTATAATAAAGATATCAATTATCTCTGAAGGCTTATCTTATTAAATTGTTTTGTTGTATCTAATCGCTGCCCGAGTTAGTATCTTCAGGCGTTTCTGGTTGAACACTAGCCATCGCAGAGTCATCACCGGAATCCACACCGGCTGTTGCTGGGCCGTCGTCTGAAGTTGCTTTTGCATCCGAATAATTAAGTTTTTCCGTATTTGTTGTACTAGTTTCTGTGTCTGTATATGACAAGTTTGTAGCATCAGCCTCGGAATTTTTACCTTCCGCAGTGACATCTGCAGAATTAGTCGAATCGTTTGTGCCTGCTCCATTACCATCGTCATTTGACCCTGTCGTAGTAGAGGCATCTGCCGGGCCATCATCTGAACTTGCTTGTGCATTTGAATAATCCAGTTTTTCCGTATTTGTTGTACTAGTTTCTGTATCTGTATATGAGAAGTTTGTAGTATCAGCCCCGGAGTTTTGACCTTCTGCAGTGGCATCTGCAGAATGAGACGGATCATTGGTGTCTGCTCCATTATTATCATCATTTGATCCAGTCGTAGTGGAGGCATCTGCCTTTCCATCATTGGAACTTGCTTTTGCATTTGAATACTTAAGAGTTTCTGTGTTTGTTGTGGTCATTTCTGTTTCACTAAACTCTATTGATGTCGCTTTGGCGTCAGCTTTTTTTCCATCTGCAGAAGCAGTTGTGGTATCTGTAGACCCTGTACCTGTATTTTGGTTAGGATCACTGTCATCTTCATCTGAACAAGAACAGTCATTATCCGTTGGAGCTGGCGCTTCTGAATTTGTAGTTGTATCTTCAACTATAACTTCTGTGTCCGTTGTTTTAACCACTTCTGTTGTATCTTCTTTACCAGATTGAACATCTGTGACCGTGTCAGTTTCTATTTGTTTCGTTACTATTACTTCTTTTTCGGTATCAGTAGTACCATCTTCGTTCTGTTTTGGAAGTTCCACTATTATTTTCTTATAGTAACCGATAGGAACATTTACTATTACTGTAGATTTTGGCTTGGCATAAAAGGGTGGATTACAATATATCTGTCTTCGGTGTCTAGATGCATGTTCTGTTTCACTATTGGCTGGTAAATAGCTAGCTGGTTGTGGTGCAGCGTTTGTTACTATTTCTCGTTTGAAGAGGACTCTTGACTGGTAGCACTGGAACTGAAACAATCGGATAAACAAGTGTTCTAAAACGTTAAGTATGAGTTTTTCCTAAACTTTGAATGACACGAAACAACAATTCTTAAGTTTACTGGAAAGTTGTTCTGCTTGTCTATTATTATAATGAAGTCAAACAAACACGAACAAAAACAAATAAGAGAGGTAGGGCATAGCGATTTATCGCTCGAACTGGAGCAGCCCGACTGGTGAAATACCTCCTACCTACCTTACGGAAGACCGCAGCCAAATGACAATCGTTACGGTGTTTTTGTGTTCCTGCGTGTGAGTAAGGTTTCCAGAGCTCCTGGGGGTGCTACATTAGTAGCAGTGGGAAAGCCTTCAAGGTAAGGGCGACAAGTCTAGCAACAGATTTATGCTGTACTTTTCGACTTTAAGCTAGGACCTCATTACCACTTAACATCAGGTGGGATGAGGTCAATCTTAAAGTGTAATAAAAAGAAAAAAAAAACACCATATAACAATTTCAAATATTAATTGAACATTATGATGCAACATCATTCTTGAGTACTTAGTATGAAATATTTTTTATCGAATAAATTCTGCGTAATTAAGCCTTGGACAAAAATTGTAACTAATTAAAATTATAAATAGATTTTACTTTAATTATTACCTGCAAAATGCATATGTAAACTAGGAGTAGATCCGTACACCACCCCATATTTGGTTGATTAAATTCCTTAGTCATGTCCCTGCGGGTCTTATATACACTTCTGGTGGAAGATAGAATACCAGACCGATTCGTCACACGTGTATCCACTAAGTACTATCAGCAAGTCTTCTAGAAGCACGTAATTGTTTCGAATTGTAGTTTCAGAGACGATAATGCCACGTGTTTTTCTAATAAGTTGTGATTGTGAAATAGTTTGAATCAATATAAAGTGAAAAAAAAATATATCTAGGTCGTTTATACGAGTTTAGTGTTTTGTTGTTTTTTGAGTATAGAATCTTTTTTACTTTTTATTTTTAAGAGACGCGTATGAATAAGCGCACCTACGCACGCTACCAGCTGCTCGTGATTTCTGCTGATGCTTGTTAGCGCGGAGTTATGTTTATTTATGACCCACAAAAGTTGATTTATAAAGCTACACCATTAACATTTCACTATGAGCACACTCTCACGCTATCTATACTGCAAGACTTCAAAAACAGAACTTTTATACAAACTTTCAATCCATAAAACCCTAAGCGAATGTCCCTTATAAGAAACCTACCTGCCAAATTTCAAATTTGTAGGTATTATAGTTTTTGAGATTTTTAGACGAATCAGTCAATAAATAGTGTTGTAGTTTCTGAGATTTCGTGAGTGAAACACCCGCTGAAACTATCCCCGTTTTATTCATCACTCCTTTTGGTAGCAGCGTGGTATTATATGGCCTAAAGCCTTCCTCGATATGAAATAATGGACTATCAAATTAGAAAAAAAAATCCTATTTAGACCCGCAGTTCCTGAGGTGCGTTTATGCAAGCAAACAAGTTCTTAAGAGCTGATAATTGAGGTGTCAAGATGAAAAGTACTAGTTGTTGCCTGCGGCTTTGATTGCGTTATTTTGGGTCGAATAGAATCCTATATGTTATTAGAGTGTCTCATCTGTCTAGTTACCAAACGCCATCTAAATCAAGCAGTGGTTTTTAGGGTAAGTTAGCTTCTTAACTTAGTCAGTGTCATAGCTAAATGGATGTTTACATATAACTATACATTAATTCGTCAACACTCTGACGTTTATTAGTAGAATAAAAAAGTTTTGACAGATAATAAATGCACCATTTTCATTTAATGCGACGCCGGCCTTGGGTGCAGGCGAGAAATTTCCGACAAAATACGATTTCAGGTCACTACACTTAAAGTATCGCAATAATTGACGCAATTGCATAAAATAATTCAGTCATTTGCTGTTATTGATGCTATCTAGTTATATTTCATTCAAACAGTAGTATGACAACCGTATTATTCATTCATGATTATTGGAATACGATAAGCACGTGGTCAGAGCATTGTTGAGTTGCAACATTAAATTAAGCAATTAAATGAAGTGAAGTGTAGGTTAAAATAGATATCCTTTTTACTAATTTCTCTTATACAAACACATCAGGATTGTTTTAAAATTATACAGGTACTAGCTGTGCCCGCGACTTCGTTCGCGTGGGCTACATCCTTTCATGGTCAGTTTTACCCCTATCTCCCCTAATATTCGAAACAAAAAGTAGTCTATATTTTGATAGAGCTATATTTGTGCCAACTTTCATATTTCTAACTTAAAAAATAAACAATTTCCCATATAAACTTTTAAAGGTGGCATTACCCCCCCCCCCCCTTACTTTCTAACAAAAAGTAGCCTATGTCCGTTCTTGAGGTTCAACGTATACCTATGCCAAATTTCATCAAAATCGGTTGAGAGGTTTAAGCGGGAAAGCGTAACAGACAGACAGAGTTACTTTCGCATTTATAATATTAGTAGGGATTAGCAGGGATTATTTCGGGAATAGAATAGAGATAATAAGTATCATTGCGAATTGCAGTATCTCTATAAACATGTTTATCGTTATTCAATGTTTAGCAGGATAGTGTTGTGCAAGTTATTTATCCTTGGGCTCCTCTGGGAGAACGTGGTTTGTCCAACACCTGCAAATAATCTCGATGTTTGTTAAATATTTTGCAAATTATAATTTGATAAATGTATAAACGATTCAAATCTTTCAGTTTTATCTTTAGAATTTAATCCAGTAGCTAGCTAATACCAACCCTGAAGCTGTGATAAACGAAAGGTTTCGTTTTGAAGATAAATCTAAAGTTGGAAAATCAAACTTTGTTTTCGATTTGCATTAAAAATATTTTGTGTTCTTGAAAACTCTTCATTCGAGATCGAAGTGCGTTGGTCAAGATTATGATAAACATTAAAATTAGTCCATAGATAAAATGAAATGCATTAGTTAATCCAGTTTCAAAAGCAAACTTCTGGAATAATAGATACTCGTAAATTGATGCATGTGCTAGGTAATACGATCCTGATCTCAGTCCCATCCGACATCAGATATGCGTAGGCACTTATATTGTTTGATTAATGTAATGAACAACTTATTATTTTAATAGGTATGTTAACTTACCGCGCATGAATGATCAATAAACATTTGGGTTTCGCAACTGCAAGACCTTAACGGCAAGTAATGAACACTAGTCCTTAAACAAAACTGTTTGAAAGTGACTGCTAGTGAGTACGTTCACCTGAGGACCAAGGTTCACGGCGAAAATTCGAAGTGAAAGAAATATACAATGTATAATTGTTTTTTAAAAATGCGTATTCACACTTCACAGCATTTATTATGTGTGTTTTTTTAAAATTACGATTAAATGTAATTTGTCTAGTCAATAGTCAAATCTGTTTATTCATATATAGCTATTTCATCAGTAACACTTATAAATCGCACCATCTGTAGAACGAGGTCAGTTTTTGCAATTTTACAGGAGAGCCATTTTAAGATATTTTTTGCTTTAGTGTGGTCTAGTCATCCTTTGCATGACATAAACCATTATACTATATTCTTTTTAGACATGTGCTTTACAAGAATTAGAACTAGGAAGAACTTTTAGTTTTTTTTATTAGTTTTGTTTTTAAAACAGTTGACAATTGTGCCCTTTTTCTACCGCAAGTGCGAAATAGTCTCTGTATAAATCAAATGAAGCTACCTTCAGTTCGGAACCAATAACTACGAAAAAGATACCGGCAAGAAATTTAGTAGTTTTTTTACGAAAGCTAAATTAATTACGTATACCTATATATCTTTTTGTTTTTACAATTTGAAAAAGTACAGTATGTTTTGCTTCATAATAATTAAATTGCCTCATTTTGAAGCACACGCAGTGCTAGATTTACACATTGGCTACCCCAAAGCTTACATATTTTGCCGCCACTACTGACCTCTAAAATTAAACACACTGTTTACGTAACGGTTTGAATATAAATTTTAATTAGGAATACTAACCTATTTAATTTTTTCTATTGCCCCACAAAGTCCGTGGCATTTTTTTGTAAGTTACGGTAGTTTTTTTGTACCAATTTTACTTAAGCTATTTTTTTAAGCTCTGGCTTTTTTAACTTCTACGGTAACTGGTCACACGAAACGTGTAGTTAACAAGTAAATAAAAAGTAAATGCTCTAGAAAATTCAGTCTTATCAACCTGCAATAAATGAATTTAATGTCTTAATCTGAGATTTTCACTTGTACTACATATCAGCCAACAAATACTAACTGGGGGAGAAAAACAAGTACACTCAGACTTAAACTTTATTAGAAAACTTCATTTCCCATTTCCCAAATTAACCTGACCAGGCATCGGACCCGGGAGCTTTCACCCTTTGGGCCTCGGCCACAGAGATAAAAAATTTAGAATATCTTGGTATAATGGTTATTTTCACGCTTTCATTTTCCGCAGTACAGATTTGCTTTACGCAAGCAATTATAATTGTTACCTACTTTAGGTACTTTCGCGTCAATTTTTGACAGTTTATGCTCAGGTCATCTTGACACAGCTGTCCTATGTGTCGACACGTGACAATGACACACTTTCCAATCAGCTGCGAGCAAATATTTCCATTGCTCTCCTGTCTTAAGGTCGTTCATATTCGATCCTTCTTAATTGCATATTTATTTGATTCTAGATGGGCCGTGTTTACATTTACAACGACTCGTTTGCGGAATGCCAATTAGCGAGCATCCCTCAGACATATTGATATGTTGACATCAGATGATTGATGTCCAGTTCCAATATTTATTAGTTACGGATAATACCTCCGTGGCCGAGAGGCGAGCGTGCCGGACTTTGGCGACGCGCCATCTCAGAGGTTCCGGTTTCAATCCCCAGTCGAGTCAATATGGGAAACGAACTTTTCTGTATTGTCTCGGGTCTGGGTGTTGTGGTACCGTCGTTGTTTCTGATATCCGTAACACAAGTGCTTTAGCTACTTACCACAGAATCAGAGCAATGTATGTGATGCTGCCCAATATTTATTTATTTACCTAATCGTTTTTTTTTTAATTGACTCTATCCCGCGTTTAGAAACAACTCATTGATTCCGCCAATGGCCAGTGTTTAGAATGACACGTCAACAAAAGAGATTACGCGGTAATATGAGCTATTTCTTACTAACTTGAGGTCTTCATTACCTAAAACAAACACAAACAACACTTTGAGACAGCACAACATTAATTTGTCAGAGAAAGAAATATATACATATATATTTTTTTTTAATTATGGTCTCTATCCCGCGTTTAAAAAAACCGTTTAACAACGCAGTGATTCCGCCAATGTCAAGTGAAATAAATTATACTAAGCGTAAGATTAAAAACGACTGACAGACGACTGATTACAGCTGGTATGGAAAGAAAAGCATAGAACGGTATTAACGACTCGTAGTTGGAAGGAGAAAAACGCACAGCCATTTTTGACACATTACGCATCGAAAAAATTTAAAATCGGGTATAAATTCATTTGTATGGATTGCGAGTACTGTTTGTAGCAAAATATAAATATCACTAATGGTATGCGGCGTGATGCAACCCAATTAAATCAGATTTTATTTAATAAATTACTCGCAGATCTTTTTGATAAGCTCACGGTCACTCTTCAATTTCAATTACGATTTAAAATAACAATAGAAGCATTATTATGAAACGTTAACATTTAAATTGTTTAAGTCCCGGTTCCAATATTTGAAAAACAATCCATTCTAGTTACGGAGAGTATTAAATTATACGAGGCGTAAGCTAAAACGACCGATTGACGGCTGATGACAGCTGATACAGAACAAGTAAATAAAATAAATTTATATCTATATTATATAAAGTTATATATATATATTTATAAGCACAATGACAATATTTAAAGATTTAAACCGACTTCAAACAAGGAGAAGTAGCCGCAGTTACCTATACGTTTTTTTAAATGATTGTCACATTATAACTCCGTCGTAGCCGATTTGATTATTTTGATGATTTGAATGAAAATAATGTACCTACCTACAAAAACCTTTTTATTTGTCAGAAAATCAAACTGAAGACAAATGCCAGCCTTGAATGCCCTTTTATAACCGACTTGAAACGCAGGAATGTTTATCAATTCGTACTAATGTTTTTATGTGTATTCGTGAATAACTTTGTCGTTTTGTGAACCGATTTTGATGTTTTTTTTGTTGAAAAGGAGATATCTCAACAGTGATCAGATGAACAATACGACAGTAGTCTGTTGTATTGATGATCTGATGATGCTGAGCGATGCCAAGGTAGTCCTTGGCATCGCCATTATGCCGTGCGTATAAGAACTAATATTGTACTGCAAGTGTTTACCTTGACGGAAACCAGGATCTGATGATGGCATACAAGAGAAATTTAGGGAAATGTCAATCATTTATAGAGACATGTCAAACCCTTCCATTTCTAACTATCCACAGGCTTAGCAAAGTCACAAGGACAATATAATAATTTAAGGTTTATGGTATTCCAGGGTATCCCAGAGCTGGACGTCCCAGGCCTGGAGCCACTCAGTCTTGGCCAGATCGCATTGGCGCGAGGACCGCAGGGCGCCAAGCTGACGGCGGTGGTTAATGACGTCAAGGTACTAGGACCAAGCAACTTCATAATTGAAGAACTCAAGTGAGTACTCATTATTAATTATATTATCTTGGTCTAATGAATAGATGAGGCTTGTTAACAGTCGTAAGCCGTGTTTGAGGATTCTAAACAAACAAACCTTCACCCCCCCCCCCCCTATCAGTTCAACCTCCTTTTCGTATCAAAAAGTAGCCCCAATGTCCTTTCTTAAATTCAAAACCATCTGAGTACCATAATATTTTTTTTCAATCGGTTAAGTAGTTTCTGCGTGAACATACAGACAGATAGAGTAACTTTCGCATTATTCCCATATAAGGGTACATAAATTGGGATTCGGATATGAGATGGATAAAAAATCATGATGTATAATTTGACCAGACCACTTACATTTTTAAACAAATACTAAACACTTACACTAATTATTTCCTGACCAAATTATGCGTCTTCTTATCTCTTTACAATTAACTCTTTTGAATTGATACCTTATATCAAAATTCGAACAGGTTTTAATATTGATTAAAATTGCTGATCTTATGGTGATGAAGTCTGCTCATTAAGGCTTGCCCTTGATGTTGCAGTTGTGAAATGAATACAAACACCATCAGGGCTTGGTGATGATCGTTATTCGCGTGCATAGAATATGTACAACATAATATGTTACTGTGTTTTACAATACAATCTAGATCAGAGTTTACTAAAGAGGTTAGGTAGTTTTGGTTATATTTTGATATTCAAATTCAAATTGACCAAGAATGCCATAAAAGCGTGAAATAATATACCGTATCAAGATAAGTTGCAATGTATATTTTGTACTTCAGCAAAAGAATTGTAGTCATTAATTATAATAAAATTAATGATCAAAACATTTTTATGCAAAGAAATCTTTTGGGGTATAGATTTAAATTTAATCAAAAATATTTGTTTTAGATTAAACATCTCTATAGCATTGACGCGACGTCAGTTGTAATGAAAAATCTAGAGTAACATTTTTGTTTTTTAATGCTTTTTTCATTCAATGATAACGGTCTATTTTAAAACGGGCTATTAAAACATACGATGTTCACAATAGCGTAAAAAATCCTTTATGTCATTTATTTATATACCAAGTTTATTTCACATCCAATCAAAGGTTTTTGCGTAAAAGCTTAACAAACATCCATTCATATCGCCTTTCGGGTTTGATTTTAGCGAGATTACTCATAATTGCAATTGTTGCTATTTCCAGGTCGGATCTAGACAAGAACCGGTTCGACTTCAAACTATTGCTGCCTGAGCTGAAGTTTGCCGGCAAGTACAAGATGGACATCCAAGTTCTGCTACTTCGGCTGCAAGGTCGGGGAAACATCACTGGCACTTTCAGTAAGTATATTTTTTTATCAGTGGAGTCCACTTGTCCGAATCTATTTCAAAAATACAGTTCCACGAATAGAACTGATCGCGTGTTCATATGGAGTTAGCTAGGGGAAACTGCATCAGATTCTAAATCTGAAAATCTTTTAACGCTTCGATAATAAAATCTTACTCCTAGAGTAGAATCATGGTTATGCATCCATTACGGAGCTCTAGGTCCGCTACGACTACGAAGAGACGAACATTACGAAAGTAATCGCTTAACAAGTCATAATTATACTAGTGATCTTGATTTGATTAGCATAAAATAGTTTTATTTTCCACAAAAACGGCACGGTAATTCGAAACCGCTGCCATTGCCATGGACACCTGTCCATTTTAACCTACAACGGCTCAAGCGTGCACTATCAAATCTTGGTGCAGCACGTGTAGATGGTTATGCAGGGGCAGCACCGATTACCTTCTTTTATGTTTAGCGGGGGGAAATGTATTGACGTACCACTGCCTGGGTATCCGGTCTGATGGTTTAACGGGTAAAGCACCTTTTGAACTAAGGGTCAGCCTCGACAAGAGCGGTGAAAATTTGCGTGTGCTTATTTGTGCTGTTGTTTATCTATGTGTAGTTAAATGTAGATTATGATACTGATTTCATTAGTTATATATTATTACGTTATCTTCACAAATATATGAATTTAACCTCTATAAGAAATATGAGAAGGGCGCATTAAGGAATAGTAAATGCACGAGCTAGGATGCAAACCGGCAAACTAAGAGAGCTATTCAGCCTGACTGCATTTTTTTGTAAACAAAAAAAACTTTTTTTTGCTTTGGTGAATTTATACAATCAGTAGCAAGGGGGTAAATCACATTGTTGTAATTTATACCTCCAAACAGTCAGTTTATTCAAATAACCGCTTTATACTAAACAATCATTATACTATAGATAAATCATTATCTAGACTCGTAGGTAATAGACAACAATAGAAAAATACTAAAATGTTATTTTAACGATCTTTATCTGTCTTTACATTCCGGTTGATCGCTGAAATGACTGACCGATTTTGACGCTATTGTCACCTGCAGATAGCGTAATAAGCAGTTACTTAGGCTAGTTTTGGTTTAGACATTGCATTGACGTGTGTATTACTGTATATTCCAAATAATAAATAATAGTAAAATTTATTTAAATTCGACCAAAATTCCAAAGTTCCAAAGCTTAAAATGAACAGCTTTTATTGAAATGTGAATTCCAAACTCCGTTATGATAGCTCGTGACCACGGTTGGTGCAACCTAACCGAAACGTCGGGCAGTAAATAGTTCGTATTAACTACTAAATAAAAATGGTGTCGCTTTTTGACCCGTTAAATTATTTTAAATGTTCCGTTATGATAGATTCAGATGTGTGTTTGTTGATGTTGTTGTTAATGGTATGCCGTAAAGTGCAGTAATACGTGTTAAGCGATATAGCGCATAAACCATTATTGCGCACTGCGTGTAACTCACGAGTAGGGCTGCAGCAAAGCTGTTGTTAAATATTAAAATTTTTAAATATTTGAAATAAACAGAAAAAATAAGTTTCTAAAGAAACATATATTTTAAGTTCGTTAGTACTGCGTGAAGCACTTAAAATTAAAAAAAAATATACTTTATTGTTTTATGATTTTAAGTGCGAGTTGATTAGGAGAGTCTATAATGATTGAACAAAAAAAAACACTAATTGGTTATTTTGTGATCTATTTATCTTTATCTTGCTAAAATTCTAGAACCATTGGACCAATTAAGTTATTACCGGTTCTCAAATAATTGTGATGATCCAGAGAAGTTTAAAATGTTACAAAATTAAAAAAATAGGCGAGTTAACTTTGTTATGATTTTTTAATGCAAGAAATAAATAAATAAAAATAAATAAAGACAAGTGCAAAATTCCCTTAGTGCGGCAGCCCTGTGCTCTGCGGATGGCATTAGGCTGTCGACATTGCGGTCACACACGCCGGCCCATTGGTACTGGGCCGTCTCTTATGTAATTACCAATATTGCCTATTAAACACGTTTCTTCATCAAATACTTTTCAATATTTCTGAAACAATTGAACAATGAAAATAAAATAATTATAGTTAGATATTTTTGGACTTCAAGGCGTAGATAGATAGATAGATAGATATACTTTATTGCACAAAATCTTTACAGCAATAGGTTTTACTGATTGATTATAGTACAATTTAGGCGGTCTTGTCGCTAGAAAGCGATCTCTTCCAGACAACCTTAAGGTAGAGGAAATAGTAGGTAATAATAGATATAATAGAGATTAGTTTAAAGTTTAACATAAATATTGCAATGCAACTCTATTCCTGCGAATGTTTTGGAAAGATGGTATTTCGTCTTTATAGTTTATCTGGAAATTTTGCTTTTTTTTATTTTATTTTTAGTAATTAAAAAAAATGACGATGGATTGGTGTGATGGATTGGTCATGCCTTTTAAATGTACCTACCATCTTCAAATGTTGTAATGTGATAAAGTGCAATAAAGATAATTTGAATTTGAATTTGACTACAAGTTTTCGGATTTTTCCTTGCATTTGTTCTACAAGATATTGCTTTTTATTTTCGTGATTGTAGGTAAGCGGAAAGTATCGTATGGGTTTCGATTTTCTTATATAAGTAGGAATTATCACAAAATGGGCAAAAAATATCGATTAGTTAGATTTATACCCAAACGTATAACTTTTCGCGTTTTTGAGAAACAATAAATATTTATTAACATACAGACAGACGGACAATGGTGTTACTTTTTCCCTTCAGAGGTACACATCTCCAAAAAATAAGTTTTATTGTACCTCCATGCATCTTTTTACTAAAACAGTTTTGTATAACTGACACAACCTCTAAAATTTCAGAGGACTACGCGTGCAACGTCACGATGAGGGGCCACAAAGAGATGCGCGGCGAAGATGAGTACCTGCAGTTCGACCCGTTCAGAGTCCGCCTCCGAGTTGGTCAGTCCTCCATCTACCTCACCAACCTCTTCGACGGAGACCCAGTCCTCGGCCCCGCCACCAACCGCGTCATCAACGAGAACTCCAACGTGTTCCTGCAAGAAATAAGTCCGGTCCTAGAACGGAGCCTTGGGGAACTCTTCACGGAAATGGCGAATAAAATAACGTCGAAGTTCACATACAAAGAACTGTTCCCCTGATCGATGGTGAAGTGTAGGCTATTTAGGTCATTCGTTACGTCGACCGAATGTGATAGTAATTTTTTACAGGATTTTAATAGGGGATGTGTACTAAATTATCATTCAAAATAAATTGAAGAAGGCTTACCATACGGCTGCCAAAACGAATACTCCATTGAAGAATGAAGATGCCCCACTACACTACATATAGCACTGAATCGCTTGCTCGATGGAATAATTCTTATATTGTAATATGATGGTGAGGATAAAGAAAGGTGCAGGTCTTTGCAGTTTGTTTGGTAGGTCTCGTCATCTAGTGGATTTATCAGAATTTACAGGACTTTAACTTGTAGCCGCGATTGGCAAATATCGTTTATTCGCTTTAGTTATCTGATTAATATTTTGTTCCCAGTTTACCTCTCAATATACAAAAATTGCCAGTGCCCAAAATTATGATCCACATGACCCAAATGATGAAGAATACTTCCAACATAAAGTCCCTCCTTATGTTTATTTGAGCATTAATATTTTTAAATCGAAAATTGATAGTAGGTACAACTAATATGTTTGGTTATTCACCTGAAAAATGGGAAATGATACCCTGGTTTCAAACAATTGAAGTCGCTGATTGTAGGGTACATGCATACATACTCTGGACTTTGTACCGTGCCTTTATGTCGTAGGTATAAGAACTGCTTAATATCGGACTGTAAGTGTTTAGTGCTGTTACTTTTATGTGTATCTACACTAATATTATAAAGAGGAAAGATCTGTACCTATTTTTGTATGTTTGTAATGAATAGGCTCAAAAAGTACTGGGCCGATTTAAAAAATTCTTTCACCAATAGAATGCTACATTCTTCCAATTTGACATAGGCTACAAAATTAGGGATCCTTGTTAAAATTTGAAAATTTTCAACAGAAAAGTGGGAAAAATTCTCTAAGGCAAAACGAAGATCGCCGGAACCGCTAGTAAGGAATAAAATTGTAAGAATAGCATCGAAGGTGTGAATCATTTGTTAAATTGGGAAGTTTGGAGTGAAATTATTGTCAAAATCTCTCGCGTTCATATAAATAGGTTCGTACATATTCCCTATTCAAAAGAAGCTAAGACTTATTTCGGTGATAAGGTTTAGATATTTTAACTCTTTTTCTGCAAAGAGAACATTACGAGAATAAGAATCATGATCAACTTCGTTAAGCTTTTTCTTTTTTAGAATTTAGTTTATAAAATAGAGTTGCTTTATTCCCAGGTAGGTTGTAAGAACAAAACGATTAGTTATATTTTTTCATTAATATCTAACATTGCTAATATGTTTTCTTCAAAATGTTTAGTAACTATAAATTTCAAAGCTGTTTTTTTTTTAGTTATATGATTTCCAGTATTATCACAGTTTTTGTAATTTTGTTCACTACTACACTTTTGATGTATTTGTATATTCTTCTTATTAATGTATTACTTTGTAACTTAATTTGACATTCAACCTTGCTTGCTAAACTAGATTTTTGGAATAATATTGTCTTCTGATATTCTAATTCTTCACTTTTATTTCAATAAAAAAAATATATTTTTTGATGCAGTTATTCAGGGTCAAAATAATATTTTTACGTAATATGTCTATGGTGTCCTAGGTTCAACAGTATATAAGTCATTTAATAAAATATAATAGGACGGTTCAAACAATTGCATCAAACTCGTAGTTTAACATTGAAATATGAGCGATAATTACATGTTTCCCTTATGCTAATTTAGTAAGTATTGATTTTGCTCAAAGCTTTTATTAAATATTTTTGTAAGTAGGTATCAAAAGAATAAAACATTTTACGTGTATTATATTCTTTTAATAAACACAGTTTTTTGTAAAAGTCTACCTATATTATTTCTTCTTTTTGCTAGCTAGTATATATGTCGCAGTCATCTGGTTTAATCAGCTATTTGATTGGATCACTAGCGCGTTCATTGAATGACGACGTTTAATTGAATGACTAAAGGACAACTCGTCAAATTGTTTAATATAACGTTCAACTTCCTGACTGAACGTCATTTAGCATAGTCGTTGAATGGGATATAGCTGACAGACATGACATAACACACCTTAATAAGATTTTTTAATATGTTTTAACAATTTTACGTCTTAAGACAATTAGGCTAAAAAATATTTTTTTACGAATAAGTCACTTTATATCTCAATTTCACTCTATAAATTATCAACACAGTGCTATTCGATTATATCTGTACCAGCTGTTTGACGCCATCTTTGTTTTGATGAGCACTAACGCCGCAGTGGAAAAAAATGAACTAAATTACAATCACCTGACTGATTACGTCCGCTATGTTCAAAGGGCTATGTTACAATCCGCTAACTTGTTGGACGTTCAGTGAGTCTTATTCATTCAACGTTCGGTCTAGTCATTCAATTAAACGTCGTCATTTAATAAACACGCTAGTGATTCAATCAAATAGCTGTTTCAACCAGATGACTGCGACATATACATTACGGAGCCCTAGGATCGTTATAACTATGATCTTATTTTTTTATTGCTATGAACTCAATTACCTTTCCAATGGAAACTAGACCTGTTTGGATTATTCGTCATAAGGTCGAAATCAACGGCTTAATGTATCTATACTAATATTATAAAGCTGAAGAGTTTGTTTGTTTGTTTGAACGCGCTAATCTCAGAAACGACTGGTTCGAATTGAAAAATTCTTATTGTGTTGAATATACCATTTATCGAGGAAGGCTTTAGGCTATATAACATCACGCTGCAACTTAATAGTTAACTGTCTAATGGAGCGAAGAAATAATGGAAAATGTGAAAAAAACGGGGAAAATTATTCATTCTTGAGGGATTCTTGATTCCGTTGCGTACGGGGTTGAAAAGGGGTTGAAAAGTTTGTATGGAAACCGAAATCCACGCGGACGAAGTCGCTGGCGGCCGCTAGTTATTTATATAATTGCATTTTTCATGCAATATGTTTTAAAGTAAACCATCTTCTGAGAAAATAGGCTAGTTTGCCATGAGAGAAATGCATCATGCACCAAAGGTACGCGCTTCACTAAATACCAAAAATCTGGTGGTAGCAGATATTTTTGGGCTCCCGAGTGTTGGTGTATTGGCTGTGGCCAAGTGGGGTGTGCCCCATGATAAGCTTTTGCGCTGTAGGACGCGTACGTGGCGCGTACGTACCTTACAGGCTTCGCTCGGGCAGTGCCCAAGCGACCCCACATTTGGAGCCTTTGGAGGTCCTCGTGGAATCACCTCCGGGGCGGGCTTTGGCCCAAACCAGAGGTTACTTCGGTACGGTACGACAAACCAAGAACGATTCTCTTAGTATTGTAATTTAAATCAGGCAGTGCCTACTTTTATATTGCGAGCAAACGCTATCTAATGATACTGTGCGTTAGTGACTTAAACAGGCTTAGAGCGATAATGTTTATTTTTATTTATAAAGTGCCTGAATAATTTCTTTTAAACGAATTTTTGTAGCTGTTCAGGTCGGACCATAGCAATGCAATTATATAATCTTAAAAATGTTATTTCCTTTAATTAGCCTGAACATTTTTATGTTCGTCTTTTTATTAAATTTTAAAGGCAAAAATTTACAAAGGTTCTCAAAAAAGTACAGGTTGGATTTTAATAACATCAAGTAAGGTCAACTTAAAGATATACTAAAGTAACAAATAAAATATTTATTTTGCCGTTAGAAAACATTTTATCACGATTTGATGCGATCGAAATAACTGACAACAGGAAGTCGCACCCCCGTGCCAAACTGTCACTTATGCAAAAATGTAGTTTTTCAAGAGAAGCATTTAAAACTTAGATGAGAAGAATAGCTTATACTACAACGTCAACTTTAAACTTTACTTTTTGATAAATATTAATCACTTTTTGTTGTAAAAAAATATACTATATCTTTATTTAAGCCTTCCAACCCCCTCAAAAGTGACGTTGTGGCTCTAACGAAAAATTATAACTGTATTTGTAGTAGTATTATACTAACAGTAAGTCCATGGTAGTTGTGTCGCAATTAAACTCACATGCTCATACGAAAACACACAAGTAACATTATCGCACCAAGCAAATGGGTTCTCTAGGATCAATTTCAGATATTTAACTAATTTTTGCATTTTTTGTAAAAGTGATAGTGTCGCACCGGAGCTGAGGTGCGTTATGATGCTTGTACCTAATTACATATTGATTTGGACAATCTTTTGCGATACGAGAAGGTCGTGGGTTCGAATCCCATACTGCAGGGGGAGATTATTTTAATCTGTTGCTTCAAAATTGTTTGCAGCTTGCGGTCGATATAAAAATACATCATTATGTAAAGAAGGTATTGTACAAGTATACGCATACGGTGTTGTCCAATGGCGGCTTTCTATTGAACACAATCTTGTGGAATACACACTAAAACCCCCTTGGTTGGATCTCTTTGCCTTGAGTATCTGTGTTCCGACAAACCAAAACACCATCTGTCTACTCCCCCAGGGTTGGTTCTAGTAGGGATGGCCGATCCAACGGGATCATCCCCACCTCGCATTTGTCACTCCTTGGTGATTGGCATAAGGCGGACCGCTGTTGTGTTTACGACCATAATTGAATGTTCCTGATGATTATATTGGTACCTATTTAACAAAAATACGTTATATGTTAATTAAAGTACCGACAACACCAAACCTCTTGAACAAAACTTCCTCTGAATGCCTTGCAATTTATATTCTTGATGGTTGATAGTATACAATTTAGAAATCAGTCGATATAAGTATTGCGAAAATCTTTCGAAAGCCATCATAATACCTACTGCCAAGCATGACCAACGACATTGTTGGCTAATTGAATATTTGGATTTAAAATAAATGACAATGACCTATGCAAAATCGAAGTCACTATGAAATTGTTTTGCAAAGTTATTGTGTTCTTAGAATGGAGTTAGGTATCTATCAAATTACGTTCGTCTGTGTTGTGTATCTTAAAGTTTGGAAGAATTGATGTGTGGTTGATTGTAACTTTATCTTACTAGAGCGACAATGTATGGGAATAGTAGGTAAAATGCAATGATGTAGTATGAAAATGAATATTGTTAATTATAAATAACAAAGGCTAAGCCACTGGAAAAGGTAGTACACATTTTTAGTATAATTATCCAAGTATATGAGACTATGCCTAATACATATCTACCAAAAACATGTTTTTTTTTTATGATTGTTTTATTAACGTCACAAGTATTTTATCAACAAAGTACCTATTTTTAATGTTCACTTTGGTACTCAGAGTTCAAGTAAAAACCATTATACCCTAAGATCAGTTGATTAGTATTACTATTTAATTATTAGAGCGGTGGAAATATTTTTATGCCCCTATCTGAGATTACTACCCCTGTCTACCGTTATTTGAGAAAAGAAGTGTTATTGTCAGGCACATTTATTTTCATATAGTCAAATACAGTATCGTCATCTGCACACGACATAGTAGCAGACGACACTGAGGCAGTTATCAGCTTTCGCATGGCGCCGTTATTGGCGATGAGAAGGTGGGAGGGGTTCTTATTTAGCGGAATCTTCGCTCCTACGGGTTAAAGGGGAAGTCCCTTTAGCAACCTTGGTAGTAACCCACACACGCGTGGTGTGCCGTGCCTGCTGTGGGGATGACAGCGGTACGGTTCGCAAAAATATCCCCCCCCCCCCTATAAAGGTAAATAAATAAATAAATAAATATTGGACAACATCACATACATTGCTCTGATTCTATGGTAAGTAGCTAAAGCACTTACGTTACAGAAATCAGAAACAACGACGGTACCACAACACCCAGACCCGAGACAAAACAGAAAAATTCGTTTCCCATATTGACCCGACCGGGGATCAAACCCGTCGACGTGACGTCAGAGATGATGCGACCTATAAGTAGTTCAAATGTATCACAGCTTATGGGTAAAATCACTTATTATGTTTAGAACGTTATGAATACGATTCAATCAAGGTAAAAGTGACGACCATTTTGTTTGTCCTAGATGGATTATTACTGGACAACATCACATACCTACATGATCCAATACGATTGGTAAGGAAGAAGTTAGAGTACTTAAAGAAATCAGAAACAATGACGGTACATAACCCGACAGAAATTAGAAAGATCGTTTTCTACCTCTTGGCCAGGAATCAACACCTAAGTCCGGCCCTCACACCTCTCGGCTACGAAGGTCGTGGTATTGATATTTTATAAGACACAAGACAACATACACCGATGAATATAGGCTTCTGATATCCGTGACGTTGTGTTACATTACCAGTGCAGCAGCCATCTTTAAAAAAAAACTTATTGAGATTCCAACCTACTGTATAAACAGTAGGTTGGAATCTTCTCTCGAAAGTTCTCATTTCTTATACATCAATCTCAAATTAAATTTCCAAATCAATTTCCACTACAAGTATTTTCCTGAGCTTGGGAGATGCTCCAGACCGATCCCAAAATCTAGCGGTGCATTTTTCTGGTCCAGTAAGGCCATGCTTACGTCACAATTAGTTCTCAATGAGATAACAGCGGTTTCGCAAGCGCCGGCGCAGCAACGATCATTTTTATGCAACGGGTCACGGAAACGCAGCTCCTATCACGTTACGAACGAGGCTGGTCGCCGGACCATAATTATGTTTATTAGCACAGTATAGAAATGCTTCTGAGACAGCTAACCTGATTTTTTTTGTAGTAAAAAGCTGTTATTTTAATATTACAAACAAACGCTCCAATTTTATTAATATATTAAGATTTTTTATTTTTTCTTGTAGTCCTGTAGTTCGTGTCAGCGCATAGTGTAGTTTTTTTAATTTTTTTTCAATATATCCTTTTCCTATTCAACAAAAACTACTTAAATGCACAAGTAAACCATTTATTAAAGGTACAATAAGTAAGTAATCTACTCGTTTATTTCAGTTTGTGCAAGATCTCGCCTTTTTAGCTTTTTTTCATACATTTTAGAGTTTGGTTAGATTTGGACTATCGGATGTTTCCCCTTGCTGAGGCAAGCATCTTATCGTAGTGGCCTAATAGCCCTGTGGTCCTATAGTGGGGCAGGATATTGAGGCTGAGGTATCGCACGGGGTGCACTTCCGACGAGAGATGGGGCGAACACAAAATTACTTTTCTTGTTCACTAACTTTAAGTACATACATGAAACATTTCAGTGGTAAAGAAGAAAGCAGGAGACGAGAGTAAGTAGGTAAGGGGGTTAGCCAAGTGACAGTTGTAGAACTTCAATGTCGTTTTGATCAATTTAAATCTATGGGATTGACATTTCACTAAGAAAAGTCACGTGATCTCTAAATTATGACAACCTATAGATTTTAAACTTGTGAAACTGAAACGTTATTGGAGTTCGATAACTGTCACTTGCAGTGGGCCCCAAGAATAAAATTATTTTATTACTGCATTTAGAATTAATCTGTTTTTTTTCTCTGTAAAATTAGGTTTGATGCCGAGTTAATAAAATTGTGTGTAAATAATATCCCATTGATTGATGCTAGTGGTGTACCTACAGTTATACGGGATATGTATTTACTGTATCAGGTCACAGATTAATAAAAAATACTACTTAACTGAGCGAAGATACAGTACAATTGATTCCAAATCAAATTTTATTGTAGTTAAACTGTATTTTAGAAACATGGAGATGCAATGCTGTCCTTTATTTTACTGTATCATTTTTGAAGGCCGCTAATGCACTAAAAATAACGCATAATATGTTTGTTCCTTCTTTATAATGCTTGTTGACAATTTAGTTTAAAAAAAGCCAAATCTCAAAAATGACTACGTAACGTTTTATTGAAGGTACTTTTTAATATGTTTGTAATCCTGCGTCTAGCCTGTTAAAAGGTAATCAATTGTAATAAATTATGTTAGCAACGGTTAAAAGGTCAAAACTGTGCAAATGTCTAGGTTGAAGTCTAGAATGAAATTTACAAGGTTGCTAAACGCTTTTGTCTCTATCTACAGATACAATCCGACACAATTACTTTGTATTGCGAATTGGATAATTTGCATTTTTTAAACTCATGTTATGTATTTAAGTCAATGGCTAATTTTTATGCACTTTTTAATTTATTTTGTATTGGCGGTCGCCCGAGACTTTGTACGCGCTGGGTTAATCAACTTCATTCCCTATTTTATCTCCTTGGTGGTAGAATTTATCAAAATCCTTTCTTAGCTGATGCCTGCGTCATAACATCTACCTGCATGCCAAATTTCAACACGATTCGTCCAGTGGTTCGGGCTGTGATAGATCACTATATCAGTCAGACAGTCACATATGAACCACACATGAATCACAGAGTATATATTTAGATACCATTGAGGATTAAAAAAACGTCATTACAAAATCTTGAGTGAGCTCATGCTTGAGTGTCGCAATGATGGCAAATTACATTTTTTGCATTTTGTTTTAAGGTTGTGGGTGGGAGGACATTTGTAAGCTTGGCGGCTCCTGTTCTTCTTCCCCAGGCCACCAGCACGCCGGGGTTTGCCATTTAGAAGCCTCTGGCCTGTCAACCCATAGTTGCGGATTGCCTGATTGAGGTGGAGGTCGTCACATTTCTTTTGATAAGGCTGGGTGAACCGATGATTTGCTCATACATATGTATAATACCCATATATAGAGTATTATGTACGGTGTGGCTTTTCATTCCGTTGAGAAATAACAGCAATTAATATTGTTTTTTTGTCTCTTGTTACTTCTTGTTTGGCCACACTTGTAAACAACGTCATCCATTTCTGAGTATAACATTAAGTTTTTTTAATCAGTAAATTTTCCCAGGGGTCCCATTCGATGAATTTACCATGGGCTTCAACCGGTAAATATAGTTACATCACTGAAAAACACTACGGACTGTAGGTATCATATTTTCCGAGTTTTTGGTCGGTTACTGTGTTAAATACGATGCTACAAGTAACGTAGCGTACTTAGAAAATTGTTTTGATTTGATTGTGGTCAAGAAGTATAAAGAACTGCAACTAACCTACCTTTAGTCTAAATAGGTAACGACAGTCAAAAGCAAGTTTATCTAATTATACCTTTACTTTGGCCTTATGTCATAGGTAATTAGAATCTGAGGGGATGTTGTGCGTAAAATGGTAGTAATCGAACAAACATTGTATGTACAATTCCACATATGAGTCAGGGGCCTTGAAATTTGGAACTCAGAAGAGCAATTATCTACTTATTCGCCCAAAGACAATTGAAACACAGAGTCAGTTACTATGCGTTAATCATCCTTAGTAATTAGTAATTACTAAACGACAATGTGACAATGGTGGGAGTGGTTGCTTAGAATTTGCAATAAATGATAGTGTATGTCATTCGGTCTATTCATTACGGCCTAAGCACTAGACTCTACTATTTTCGTTAATTAAAACAGGTTTGTTGCAAGCCTAAAACTGCATACAGATGATAACGTACGTTAGCAATTGGGCGTAACACACATCAGAGGGCCTACACGACTGGAAGTTTTCTATCTTCGATACTGGTCCGAAAAGTTTAAAACGTATGGGATAGACATTTCACTTACAAAAGTCACGTGTAGTAAACATGGTGGAAGGATATCAAAGTTCGACACCTTACGTATATGGACGTGATTGTCTGCTCGCTCGTACACCATATTTTTAAGTTCTCTTCAATATTGTAAAGATTAGGATTACTTCTGAGTTTCTTGCCAGGGCGTCTACTCTTGAAAACGAAACGAACAAACGAAAGGTTTCGTTTTTGAAGATTGATCAAAAGTTAGGGAATTAAAACGTGATTTTTGATTTGTATAAATAATATTTTGTTTTTTGATAACGCTTTATTCGCATTCGAAGTGTGTTAGTTGCGATAATGAGCAATAAAAAATACTAAACGTCATCGGATCCGACATATTTCGTTTTCAAGAGTAGACGCCCAGATTCTTCTCGGTAGGATTAGGTTCCGAACCTTACTTAAATAAATGAATTGATTATGATTACCATTTGACTACTCTCTTCTGCCACACTGCGTTTCGGTACGCCGATGCATTCCTTCCCTATAAAAGAATATAAAAAAATTTAAAATTGCTGAATGATATAATTACGACTCGTTTTACATTAATATTTTTTGTGTGTTAAAAAACCGAATCATGCAAATAAAAATAATATTCTTGTGAAAAATAGAATACCTACCTTTAATTAACTAAAATAACATCTGTCTTTCGTAGTGGCATTAAGTTACCTTAGTAGAGACGTAACACATTATGTTCACTTCTTTCCTTGACTTTTTTATGTTACTATACAATTTAGTTCGAATCCTGCCTTTTTTTTATGGGAAAAACAGTTAATCTAATAGATATCGGAAACTACGGAGACCAAAGAAGATCGGCCAATATGGGTACATCTTAAGCATAGCAATAGACTAGAAACTGCTACTGTAACATACTACTGAGTATATATCTCGGAAGATTGGCAGTTATGACATCGCACTCGTCTTTCAGCCAATCAGCAGCTGACGTTCTGAATTTTATCGATTTTGACATTTGAAACGGCTCGATAAAATTTATTCGCTTGGTGCATCTTAGGGTGCATTGTGTTAATAACTTAACTTATACGAGTAAAAATATATTTAAGATATATTTCGCTTGAAATTCGTACATACAAGTCATTGATTGAAGTATATTTTTGAGAAATTCGTAGTACCAGACCTTGAAGGATTCCATCTGATTGAGCAACACTTGCTTTGAAAATCTAATTTATCCAGGAAACGTAGCGTTGAGATCATTAAATCTGGTCGTTAAATTGATCGTAAAGCATCACCTACATGGGCGATGCCTGTGCCCTGCTGTTATACGTGTGTTATGTTAAATATTATGTAAATGTTATTAAATAAAGTACATTAAGACTGGGAGTATCTGGTAAATGGGTTAGTTTAGATCAGTAGTTCCCAAACTTATTTTTCTCGTGGACCACTTTCAAAATTTTACTGGTTTCGGTTGACCCCCTGCTGCTACATTTCTACCACATTCGTTGCCAAAAAATAAAAATTTGGACATGTAATAGTCACTTGCCTTATTAAAATATTATCTGATTAGTTAGTCACTTAAAATATTATGCTTACATTTTTGCTCTTTACTATCAAAAGCAGATAAATTTTCGTGGACCCCCATTAACATCTTACGGACCCCCATTTTTTATTCACGCCTACGTAGACCCCCAGCAAGTCTCCCGTGGACCCCTGGGGGTCCACCTGGAACACTTTGGGAATCACTGGTTTAGATGACAGAACGATGCGGTCATCTCGCATTTTCAGGTTGAGTGGTAAGATAAAGCATTCTTAAGGATGTTTTATACTTTCATAGTCACACTATTGTAAATAAGAATATGTTAAATTTATTTGTAGGTTGTTTCGTATTTTTTCCTTATTTAATTTTTACTTGTAGTAGGTATGAGTAAATGATAGGAAAATAACTGCTCTGAAGTTTTTTACTTCTACTTAAGAACAATTATTTAGTCGTTTTGGAAAATACATAGGTACTGGCTGCAAATATTTTATAAGTCCGGTAACAATTAAGGCGCAAAGAAAACAAAATGTTTTTCAGTTACCACTTATACTGTGTGTTATCTATAAACCACGTTAATTGAAAGTTTGTCCTTGTACATTTAATTTTAATACGAATCTTGGTGATGTAAATGTCAGACTGATGAAAAAAAACAATGCATTTGCACCAAGGTCCAGTACAGTAAGGATAATATTTACAAAATTACCTAATATATATAGTTTTCCATCCTCTAGGCATGATTTCCAAGAAAGAGGTAGAACAGATTTTTAAATCGCTTAAGTTTCTGCACATGATCGAAGCTTATTAAGCTATACCTACTAGCATCACTCACTCAGAAAAATGGATTAGTGATTTGATACTGTAACTAAAATGTAAGGGACAAGTGTAGAAAACTATTTTGGCTCAGTTAATCTATCTTACTAATTGTCAAATAACTGAAAACATAGAAAAAATATCTTTTAAAATGAATCGTATTTTAATGTTTATAGAGTGACATATCACGTGGATAACTTACTGTAGACCTGATTGAAACGAGTATATATTATATGCATATATTTTTGGCCTCCACGGAATCCTGGTAAAGCAATAGAACATATATAGAAGGACCCTTGTTCTGTCGTAAAATGATTTAAATTGGCGGTAACGTTTGCTAATTAGCTACTGGACTTCGCTGAAGTTAAAAAACCATAAGGAAAAATTTTGGCAATTTCACAAACAGTTCTCTGCGTTTCGTCCGTCGCCAATTCCTCTCCAGGTTAAGCGGACAGAAGTGTTGTCTACATCCGTCTCAGCATCCTACTTGCTTAACGATCAGCGGCTCCGTTCCCAGGTCGTACAAATATCGTCGAATTCGGCGCCGGCGCACACTCCGCCGCGATCTTTCGCTACAGCTTGAGTTTGTTTGGACAGATAGATCGGTGCATTCGTAAACACGTAAACAATGAGTTCGAAAGTGGTTTTGGTTCTAGCGTTTTGTGCCTGTGTTTTGGGAAAGATAACGCGTGAGTAGCTTTGATAAATTTGAGGTGCATTTTGTATTATTGAGGCAATTGCATTTTTTGTCGTGATAAGGGCTTACTTTATTTTAACTGTTATCTACTAATTGACAATTGTCAAATAAGAAACATTATCTGAAAAAAATGCTGTCAATAATTCTTGTTCGTGATTATAATATGTAGGGCACAATTAGTCTGTGAAGCTAATATCTGGATATTTTTTGAATTACAGTATTTTCATGAATTCATTCGTTAAACCGTTTAAGAGTTGATGTAACCGGCGTTTGAGGATTAAACTGGTTACAATATAAAAAAGGCCAAATAATCACAAATTAAGCAACATTAAAAATTGCAAATCCCAATTTTAGGCATAAACACACTAGCTAGAGCTAGACTTTACACACCGGTTACTACATTTCATGATAATAGCAATTATAATTAGGCTTTTCATTTACGAAAAGTTTGATTTTAAACTTACCTTGGGCAGTTAGTGACTCTTAAGTAATGAAAACTAAAAATTAAAATATTCACAAAAATATTATTTTTTTCAGTATTTTATTTATTTAAACGAATATGACTTTGTCACGCACTTGCTTAAACAACGTTATAGCAAAACCAAAATCTCAGTTTAAGCTATGATTGCAACCTGCTGTATGCCATAATAAAAAAAAATTGCACCATGTGAACATTTGTCGGTTTTTGTAAAGCTGATACTATCCAGCAGGTACCGGCAAGTTTTGACTTACCTACATGCGATTTACATAATAATGATAGGAAATTTACAAAGACACCTATTGCAAAAATATTTGTAAATACATATATTATTTTGTATCTTTGATTTTACGAAAATACCACGAACATTGATAGTAGTGTTACCTATTACCTCTCATCATACAAAACAAAGCTAAGCTTATTTTGTTACGGCCTTGAAATGCTGTAAACTTCGAAAAACATAACTTCCTACACGTAACCTTTTTTTGAATAAAATCATACTAAAATTAACTCGTGTAGGAAAATATTAATGAAAGTGCAAGGAGAACTACTTGCAATGAGCTTAAACGCATACACATTTACACACTTATATAATGTAATGAACAATCGAATTTCATCGGATTACTTCATCATTGTCGTTGATTGTTTTGTTTTAGTTTCCTGTTATGTGTAACGTTAGAACAGTGTTTAAGCTACTTACTATGGGATCAGGTCAATGTATATAATGTTGTCTGTTTTTTATATACATAGGTAGAAAAAAAAGGTATAGAAAAAGAATTTTTGATTTTTATATTTAATGGGAAGACGGTATAACAGTCGTGTATCTAGTGAAGGTCTGTACCATCTTTACAACTTTTTTGTAACCTCAACATGCTCTGGGTTTGAACCGTGTCAAAGAATACTTTCGTAATTTCTAATGTACAAAAGTAAAGTTAGGAATCAGCCTTATAATAACCCACTATGTAATTTTTTAATGATTACGATCAATGCTATGTTCGAATAAACTGTTACGTACTTTTATTGACTGGAAAATCAAACCCCGGACACTGTGAGAACATCACATCCAATACTTAAACCACTGAACCACCAGGTCGTTCAGCGGAAAAAATAAATGCTCTTCAGAGAGTTGTGCAAATTACGTCAAATTAAAACCAATTACTTAGAATCAATCGTGCCTGGTTACATAGATTATCTAACTGCCGACCAGAAAATTGTTAATTTCCTAATGTATACAATTTAGTTGAACCAAGGTAGTTTCCTTTCAGAATTCGGACGAATTCTCAGATCAAAATATTTCCAAGACTATGCGCTGTAAACTAGTTGAAGATTGATCTCTTTGCAAACGTGTTAAAGGCACCTTTCGTGTTTGTGATAAATTGTCTCGTATTTACATTATTTATCAAGAGCGTCTCGTTCTTCGTATTCGGCTATTGTTATATGTAGCTCCTTTTGCGTAGTCATAGAAGAGAAAAGTTATTCAGTCAATTTTAATCGTTGTTTATAGTTAATCTACGAAAAGGAATGAGCTGCTACAACATTTTCCGTCCAAATTTATGTCGATAAGTAGGTACAGAATACGATAATCATTAATATTATCCCGTGTGGTTCCATATTTATCTGATTTTGGCGTACCTAACCTCAAAGTGTATTTTGGCATTCCACTGCGTTACTTACAGTGCAGGTTCCTTAACTACTTAATGTTACAATTGCATTGTTTCCCTTGGTACCACATTTTTCATTTTGACGTTGGAAAATACCGCATTTCATTATTTGTAAGAAAAATTAAGAACGTGAGAGAATTAGGAAAGAATCGGTGATCGTTTACGAACTTTTAACCCGTGTTTCGAAATGGTAAACATTAGAGCAATTTAATTAATTGACACTTAGCATTTGAGTTGTAATATAACATTCGATTTCTCGTGAATACGAGTTGACGCATATAAATATGTAAATATTACGTGTCTATCTATATTTTTAAGCCACTTGTGTGCGCGCTCATAAATTATTTCCTGCCATAACTTTTTTGTATATTTACGTTTATGCAATGTGATATTTGTTTCTATAAACATCTTACCGTCTATTCAACTATGTTAGATGATACACATCTAAGTACCTTGACAATTCTTTTTCTACTTATTTTTATTCCTTTCCTCTTTTATTCAATTTTTTTTTTTCAAATTTTCCACTCTTTCTACGTTCGACGAAAGATTTCATTACTGAGGTACGTGGTTAACCCTTTAAAATGCATTGAGTTGTAGCCGATTTACCCCGAGCAGATGGGTCAGATATTTGATATAAGGATATAATTACATATTATGCAGTCATTTATGTCCTACTCAAACTCAAACTCAAACTCAAATACTACGGTCCTCTCTTACTTACCATCAGGCTAGGAGGAGCCAATATACTGAGCTACTAAAAATATACATCTCTAGTGTTGCCGGATAATCGATTATCGATAAATCGATTATCCCCCCCTCAGATAATCTAATAATCGATAGTATCGATACTATCGATATAATCGATATCAAGTTGAAAGCGATACTATATAATCGATTAATTTGTAATTTTTTTTAGATTTAATCGTCTTTCATATAATGTCTTCTTAGACATAACACATTCAAAATGAAACCGTGAAAAAGTTATTTATACCCTACTTTTTATTCATAAAACGTGATAGCTAAGTTTCATGGTACCTACCTGAACTGTACCATCATGGCGATACTATCTATCGATTAAAGAGTGGTGTTGAATTGACCGACCTTACTGGACTTATCTTCTCAAGCCATCACATGGCTTCTGACTAAACTTAACGACTAACATAGAGATATCAGCCGGGACCAGTAGCTTACTTCGCATTCCGAAACTTAAGGAGATAAAGAGATAAATAGGTACTATTAATTAAGCAGCAGTGATTGATTGAAGTAAATCTTTGACGAAACGATATCATGCATTTGGTTTCCAGTAAAATGACGTTGTTTTCATAATAATTCGTTACACGAGAAAATAAATTTCATATTATCTCTTTGGTTTGAAATTTTATTTATCTTTTAGTTGGAGACCTTCGTAATAAATTTTGGGCTATATGTAAAGATACAAAACCGGGGCATGACTATACAAAGCCCCTTCAGTAAAATGGAATGAAATTGAAATGGCTATTAGTAACGTGAGCCGTCAATTTAAGTATTGTAGCTCGGAATGTCTAGTCATCCAGTCTAGGCACAGGACGTCTAGTTATGTTACGTATGCCCACTCTCGATGTTGTAATGGATAAATACTTATAAAATAAGACGTAACAAGCGTGATAAACTGGTCCTGCCCAGAATCACCTTTACTTAATAGTATTAATAGTTTATAATAAGAACATCGATTAAAAATAATGATTTGAAAACAATTTAATCCTCTGTTAAGAAAATCTAGATGGCTTATTATTGTTCGGAAGTATTGATATCAAGTCGACTAAAACGAAAATTTACGGTACTGTTACGGTAACTTACAGAATATGTATACCTACTGGCTAAAATTAAATATAGACATTGGATTTTTACCTATAGTCAATATCCTGATGTCCATATTTTGCGTATCATTACTGATACTTCAATTTCAAGTCTTTTATGACATCCCCGAAATATGTCAATTATCTGGCAGAAACTGTTGATTTTTCAATTAAATTTTACAATACTTAATGGCACTGGACTAATTATTGCCTACATTAGTCATCAAAAACCTTGCTTTGAGTGATAAAATAACTATTTGTAGATTGATAGTTACTATTATTAATGTTAGCAATAAAAATATATATCTAACAATATTATCACAATTAAGTTTATCGACAACTTGAAATCCAATTTATCGACTGTTAACACTAGTACATATGGGACCAGTGCATTAGCGCGAAGGAAATGCAACGAGGACAAGGTGTTTCCGTCCCTTAAGCCCAATAAGGGCATAGAAGGGATATCCGATCACGAAACGGTTTGAAGTTGTTTTTATACTGTCGCTTACAGATGTAGATATATTAAGTAAAAAGCTATGTATTATTAATTGTCATTTTGTTTTCAATCTATAAGGTTTTTTAGAAGAACATGGATTTTGAAACGAAGTCTCACTGATTGAATGTTGCAATAGATAAGAATATTACATAGTTACTAAATTTACCTATCTTTATGACAACAGTTACTTATTTCACTTCTAAACAATGTCCTTTGTAGACAAAAAGTAGAGTTGATCTATTTGTATCAAGCTTAAACTTCGATAACATAATAAAAAGGTCTTTAAATCCTTAAAGATATATCCATATACTTACTGATTGTATTACTTAGGGGTGAATTATTCCTTTAAAATATACATGAATGCATACGATTTGTATTTACAGTACCAGTTTATAGTAAACACTGTTTATAGTTAAAGTGTTAATAGTAAATTTAGAATTTTACTGTCACAATTTAGTTGCATTTCTCACCTCCATCACAATCATCATAATGCTTAAAACATAAATTTGTTCCCTTGAATAATTATATAGTATGAGTAATGATGATTTCTGAAACTAATAAAGCGCGACGCCAAATTACCAAGCTCGCCTCTCGGCTCTAAACTCCAATTACTAACAAAGAGACGTTATTTTATTTTAACTGATCAAGAAAAACAAGTAACAGCAGGTTTTTCTTTCACAGCGGATTACTTTCCATCCTGCAAGAGGAGTGATCCCCAGATAGAGAAATGCGTCCTCAATGCAATCGAAGCTATGAGGCCTCAGCTGAGCAGCGGTATACCAGAAGTCAACATCCCCTCACTGGAACCCTTCACCGTACCGACGCTTAAACTGGACAGAACTGCGCCCAATCTACGGCTGAAGGCTACTGTCAAGAACGGAAAGGCGTATGGAGGGTCCAACTTCAGAGTTGAGAAGTTAAAGTGAGTATAACCTAGAATTATATAAATAAACTTACCTACATCTTCTTGGTAGTTCATCCTGATTGATTTCAAGCAAATTGGTAAAAGTGAACACACATTCGATGAACTTCCCTATTCAAAATAACGCGGAATCAGATTCGAATCCCGACTGTGGTGCATCCTTTAAAGTCAGTCAAATTATTGAACTTACGAATTGGAATCATTTTTAATGATTTTATATCAGCCCCTGGGATAGTCAAAGATTTAGATTAACTATAAGCTGCTAAGATATCTTTTAAATTCTTTATCACTTTACGCCGTTGTGTTTTTAATACTAGTCAAATTATTTATTTTGTGAGATGTAGAAGGAATTCACCGCGCTACGATATTTTGGTTGTACAAACCTGTAGCGTTGACTAGTAGAGAAGGCATTATATCTTCCTTTTGTACATTTTAAATACATGAAATTAAGATTAAATAAAGAGATAAGAAAATCATGAAGTGGGAGCCTTTAGCCTACCAGGGAAACAAGTACGAAAGGGTTTCTTAAAGACATTGCGTATGAACAGAGACACAGTACATTAAAAGGAACTTCTTAACATTGCAGGTTGAACCTAAACAACAAGTACGCTGCAGAGATCAAGATTGTGCTACCGAAGCTGGCGGTGACCGTGGACTACGACGTTCGAGGCTCTCGACTCCTCACACTGGACATCAGCGGCAAAGGGCATCTGAGAGGCAACTTCAGTAAGTAGATCACATACTATTTATTTGGGTTTAATGACGTGGAGATTAAACCAGGGCCACAGATCTTGATTTTACATTCATGCACTTCGCTTTCGGCCTTAAGCCACCTTTGTAGGCTCAAAATGTGTATCCTTCGCTTTCCCTTCTGAATAAATACATTTGTAAAATGTGCGGATTTCACCGAAACATTATGTAGGACTCCGCCCTTACAATCCGCGGACGTCCTACGAACAATGCTAAGACTGGGGAAACCTGAATGGATTTAATTGACAAGATTGATTTCCTTTTTCCTCTCTCTTTCCATTTTGACTGCACGATGTTCTGAAGGTATCTAGGTTTTTAGGGTATTAAAACAAAAAATAATACACTAGCTAGACGGTTGTTCTTTCATTTGAGTCCTTAACACACATTCTAACGTGGAACAAAGTAGGAACTTTGTTTAATCATTTCACGAATAATAGAAGAACAAAGCATTTTTCATAAACTAAGCTACCTAAATCTTAGTACGCAAACGCATATATTATTTAGGTAAAGTAATAACTGCTTTCATTTATTAACTTTATAACACGTTCTCTGCAAGTTTTATTTAACTTAAATTAACATAAATCTTACATAGAAAGCTTGTCTTTCAGATGTATTTCCAGGAAAATAAAAATACTTAAACCGAATATATTCGGCACTAAAACCGAATAATTCGGCCGAATACAAATAGTGGAAAATATGCCGAATACCGAATACCTACCGAATATTCGGCGCATCTCTAGTAATAAGCTATTACATACCTAAAATTGACTAACTACTATTTGAGTGAAAACATGCAATGTTTCAAAATCGTCATTACTCCAACCAAAGGTATTGCAAGCACGGATGCAGTGAAGATGCAAGAGCTTAATTATGCATATGCTTAACTCAAGGACACACTATGGCTATAAAGGAAATAACAATAAGCACAAACTTCGTTGAGGGAAATAATTAAACGCTTATGGCGCCAGTTGTTAATTGTTTAAATAGCAGTTGTTGAAAGGTTTTAATAAAGGCGTTACAAACTAAAATCATTTAAAATTTGTTTTCAAATGGAAGGCATGGATTTTATTTAAGAAACACTTGTCAGTTTTGTTACCTACCCATAAACTTTTGTAATAAAAAGGATATACCAACATAACATAAAATGGAACATGTCTAATATTAAATATATAATATGCGATAGCAACTATTATAGTAATATTATCTGAACCCAGTTGTAAATTAATGATAGTGATAGACAGTGGCATTTATGTATGTGCTACTTGTTAATATATATTTTTACTTTGAATTAAATTTAGATTTTTCCTTCATGAAAGCTAGTTTACAACCAGTGGGCCTTGCCACGTGGTACCTAGTAGTCAAACGTCGATGAAGTTTCGAAAAGTTAAAACGTATGAGTTTGGCATTTCACGCCACTTTTGGTATAATGTGGTATCGTTTTGAACAGTTTTGACAACATTACACTTACCTATTTCTATACATTAGGTGCATTACACTTATTTTTAATATCCTATACTTATAGCCATTTTGAAATGATTCCCGACAACCGCCGAGAGCTACTTGCCTATGCCTTCTGTTTTTACAAGCTTTTATTTAGTTTCACCTGCCCCGATGTTTGTTTGCCTTGTTTGTCTGTAATGAAATCTTGCGAGCTAATTTTGAGCCACTTCCGCTTACCAATTGAGCTGAAATGTTGCATATTGCAATATTTTTTTAATGTGATTTTACAAATATTTATGGTTTTAATTATCTTTGAAACGACAAATGATATACCTTCATTAGTAATATGTATGTAGTAGTGGGTATTAAAAATATTGTATTTTTTTAGCCGGAATAACAGTGGTAGCCAAGGGGATTGGTAAACCTGTGCAGAAAGATGACGAGGAATACCTTCAAGTTGACAAGGTGGTGACGAGAGTGAAGATCAACTATGGCCAGATCGCCGTAGCTGACACCGAGCGTCCTGTGGCTGGTAAGCTCATGTTCTAAATATTATTTTTAATTTATGGGTTATTAGCCGTTGCTCGCCTTATTTCGGAACAAAAACTAGGTACCAGAAATGCTCTCTCAACTTCATGGTATCAAGCATTCAAATCCATGGTAGTTTATTCGCAAATGAGTAACAAATATTTGTTTAACCCTTAAAACAAAAAAGAGTTTGCGTGTAGCATTTAATCATATGCCAAAACTGCTTTAATTCAATTTGAAAAAAAGGTGACACTCTTAATTGCTAGACCGATGTTATAAACAACCATAGCCAAACCGATCCAAGGAAACAAGCTTTCAAATGAATACCATATCTAAATCGGTTCATTTGTTTATGAGCTACGATCATACGATGCCATCGACGACAGACATCGACGTCAAACTTATAACGCCCGACGCGCCCCTATGTTTGCATCGGGGTTTTGCAAAACAGGCATTTTAGAACCTAGGTATTTTTAAGTTCTGTATCTTAGATTACAATTTGAAGTTATTAGATAAATATTGGTAGGTGATACGAAGTTATAACCTTATTACATCATTCCTATTTTTATTGATGGACCATAGTGTCATGATTATGATTCAAATCAGCCTAGTAATTTTTCCACAAAAGTATTGCAATTATTAGCACTTTATTTCCATACGCATTTAAACTCCTTCCAACTATTTGTTAACGTATTTTTATGGGGAAATTAGTCTATTAATCCGGTCTCGGTAATTTGCCGCCTAACATTGCAGGGTCTTACAAAATTTGGCTCGGTTGTTATCAAACGCTCTTTGAATTTATTTAGACCACGACTAATATCGCAAGAAGTATTGCTCGCTCAAACGCGCGAAAAAGTAAACACGCTTTCCAACGAGGTAATCTGAATGTTGCTTGTACTCGTTAATTTGTATTTAATATCTAGGAAAATATTTTGTAATGAATTCAATTTAAAAAACAAAGCAGTTGTAGTTCCTTATTAATCACAATGCTTAACAAGTTTGTGGACAATGGCTCTTAAATTAAAGTTAAGGTGGTTTTTTTTTGCATAAATGGATTGGATAGGTTCTGTTTCGTATTGTGGCCGACAGTACAAATAACCGCATATCAAATGGATGGATCTATTGAACTACTAAATCAATGTTACTTAGTTAATGTACAGAGAGGTAGGGCATAGCTATGTATCGCTCGAACTGGAGCAGCCCAACTGGTGAAATACCTTACAGAAGACCGCAGCCAAATAACAATCACTTCGGTCTTGTTGTGTTCCTGCATGTGATTAAGGATTCCAGAGCTCTTGGGGGGCTCATTAGTAGCTGGGGTCAAACCTTTAAGGTAAGGGCGACAAGTCCAGTAACAGATTTATTATGCTGTACTTGTCGCCCTTAATCTAGGACCTCATTACCACTTAACGTCAGATGGGATGAGATCAAACTTTAAGTACATTATAAAAAAAAAAATGGAAAACATAAATGTATACGAAATCTACATCTCAAACTAGGTAAATACATCTGACCAGTATTAAAACGTTTTATTTTTATTTCAGCCGTGTCTGCTGCTACTTTCTTCAACGCGAGTCCAAGAACGGTCCTGGACATCTTGAATCCTATGGTAGAGGAGA
Source organism: Glyphodes pyloalis (assembly GCA_037074685.1). Lineage (NCBI taxonomy): Eukaryota > Metazoa > Arthropoda > Insecta > Lepidoptera > Crambidae > Glyphodes > Glyphodes pyloalis. The sequence goes on along the minus strand of JAYKKO010000030.1, from coordinate 6,855,064 downwards.
CCAGCGCCGCCGTCATTAAGGCTTTCCTCAACAAAGTGCTGGGGGCAATACCCCTGAAAGAAATTCTGGTCGACTGAACAAAAGGTACTATTTTATAGGAACTAGGTACCTACCTAATGTTAGTCTAGACTTAGGATGGAATGTTTCGAAAGATTTCACACTGAGTATTACCAGCCTTGAAAATTGTAGAAAACGTTGAAGGACTGGACTATGGGGATTATGAATTGGCTACTTGACAGTGTTACAAAAAAATATGAAAAGTGTTAGATATGTTAGCTTATTAGTTAAGTAATCGTTTTACATTTTTACTTTTTAATTAAAAGCTGGGTAGTATTTTATTTTTGCAAAATAAATTTTAGTTTTTTTATCTGTGGAACAAAAGAACCGAAACGGAAACCACCATTGCAATTCGGAAATGACAGCTGTCGGCGAAAATTATTTATTTTAATGTGGCGAAACCATGATTATTTTACCGATTAAATTGAATTATTGTGTCTCTAATCGTATAAAGAATTTATTGAAACATTTTCCGTTTATCTTAATTAAGTCGTTCCTATGCGTTTCGGTTCGTTGTCTAGGACGTTGACGTCATAATTGCAACAGCGACGCGACTAGGCGTTTTCGCGCGCTTTTTAAATGTGTTACACAAAATCTTATTTTTCTCTGGTTATTTAGATTATTTCCAGATAAATCGAGTTGCTTGGGATATAAAATGAACGGGCGCACATTTTACGATACTTTTTCAAAAACTGTCAAGTAGCCAATTAGATACATATGTGAGTTATCAAATTATTTGATGAATAAATACTCTTCTGAATATTATTTCACAGCAAAATGTACACAAGGTTGTAAAAGATTTGATTTTAAATAAATTCCTTTAAAAACACCCTAACACCACCCAACTTTAATGACAGAATTGAAAAAAAAAAACAAAATAAGTCATAATTTAAAATTTCTCTGTACGTTTTTTGTGTACAGATAACGTATCAAAATCCGAAACTGCGAATTAACTAAATTGCTGAAAATTTTAAATAATAAAAAAAAAATTTTGGTTAATAATTTAATATTAAGTGAGCATAACGATTATTAGGCACTTATGAAATATATGTACTCAATTTCTTCCATGAAAATTAAATTTATAAAAGTGTACGTACCTATTTAATTAAGTAATAGGATTTTATCATTATGACATTTGGAGATAAATGGTTGTAATTAGAAATATGGTTTGTGTTTGTAATATTTTTAATTTAAATTGTACAGTCAGCATCATTAGTTTGTATACACCTCAGTATTTTGTCACATTAAAGCTCGTAAGCAAATAGTACGTCATCGCGTCAGTTAACGTATTGTGACAGGGTACTAAGTTGTTTACGAACTAATGATGCTGACTGTACATTAGTGTTGTAACTCGTCAAATTTGATTGTGATAACTAAATTGTAGATCTATCTAATAAGATGAATTGTCAATTGCTATTTACATACTTAATTGTTTCTCTCTTTTATTAGATACAATTTCTTCGTGGTTTTGACACCAAAGACCTTCCAAGTACCTGTATTTCTGACTATAAAAATTTGTAAATAATAGTATTAGATAATAAGAAGGTACAAATAATATTATTTTATACAATAAAATATATTTTTTATTTTTTCCTGTGGTTTTTATCCTTTTGCTATTGAATAAGCTTTGTGTTTTTATTTAATTACTTCTAGGCCTTTGAGATAATTTGTAGCACCAACATTAACCATCAAGAAAAAAGCTCAGTCATGAAGACAATCTTCTATTGATATTGAAGTATTTAACTATTCCTGGAATAGTATTCGTTTTGAGAATGCGAGTGTCGTGAGATAATATTTCAATGAATACGGATTATGAGATAATATAATATTTTTTAATCACAACAATCGATCGAACCGACTGGTTTCATAATTGAGTTTATGAATAACTTGAACATTTATCCACCAAATTTTCAGATTTATGGTGAAATCAAAATTCACTGTGTGTAGTCGGAGTAAGGGTGTAAACAGACAGTCCCGCAAAACGACTTTGTTTTAATTATGTAAAGTACTCAGTAAACATGGTAAATTCAGTCATCCACGGCTAACAGCTACATCAATTCTGCCAAAAAAGTCGTTGTATTTGTTTATTTTTATCACTGCCCATGACACTCATTGAAAAAAAAAACACATTTTCCGTATGCAACTAGGAGGAGATGTAAAGTTAAACCGAAGAATGCCATAATAGCGACATTTAACATACTTCGCTGCGGCAGTTTTTCTTATACCTACAGGCAAGGATAACCTCATATGTTTTAACCCACATAAGGCATACATCATGTACCAGTTAACCCTTTTATAAAGCCTTAATGTGTCATTTACGTCTTAGATCTAGTGGATTGAACAGGAGACAGAACGTGCAAAATGTGGACGTCAATATCTATTATTTTTATTGGTATGTGTGTAAGTGCTTTTGCCAGAAGAGTTCCGGCAAATTATACTACGAACGACGAAGATGACGTTGGTAAGTAGAATTTTGAATCCTTATCGATGGAATATATATTCGGACTCCCAAAACACAAGTATTAGATTATTTTTTTAGATATGAGCAATGTGTCATGTGGTTAGATATTTATTAGTAGGTATACTAATTATAATGATCTTTTCTATGTAACTAAATATGAAGCTCACCTATCCACACTGCATTATATGTATTTTAAAGTTATTTTGAAATTGTTTAATAATATTAGAAGGAAGATACGAAGCCATCATGAGAAGTCCATAAAAATAGACACGTAAATAGAATATATAAATGTAAAATAATCAAAGCAGTTCTCATGCGTAAATACGTTAATAAATACATACCTTCACGTTCATGTAGATCTATGAGAGGCTGGTATTATTTGAACATTAATTGTGTTTATTTCCTTGAGTAACTTTATCCCTACTATAATATTATAAATGCGAAAGTAACTCTGTCTGTCTGTTACGCTTTCCTGCTTAAACCTCTCAACCGATTTTGATGAAATTTGGTATAGGTATACGTTGAATCTCAAGAACGGACATAGGCTACTTTTTATTAGAAAATAAGGGGGGGATGGGGGTAATACCACCTTTGAAAGTTTATATAGAAAAATGTTTATTTTTGAAATGTGAATATGAAATTTGGCACAAATATAGCTCGAACTTGGATTAAAATATAGACTACTTTTTGTTTTGAATATAAGGGGAGAAAGGGGTAAAACCAACCATGAAAGGATGTAGTCCACGCGATCGAAGTCGCGGGCACAGCTATCTTCTATAAGTAATGGATACAGAGATTGGAGGCCACTTTTCAATTAAATTTTGACTTTATTATGCGGCTTATATATATGTCACCGTAAGATTGTAAAAATCGTTAGATTACAATCTACCTCGCGAGATTGTAAACTGTCGACAGATTGTGAACCGTAACTGAGGATTGCAATTTAACGGATTATTTTTCGCTTTATTGTAATCTATCGAAGTGAAACCGTTAAATTACAATCTGTTCGGCGTCAAACTGTCAACTGTCCGAAAGCTCTTCCTGATTGGTCGGTTTATTGTATGAGCGACCAATCACGACCAGCCTTTCTATGTTCGCGTGTTAGGAATGAAATTAAATTCAAATCATTTCTTTTCAATAAAATAAATGCACTTCAAAAATCTTCAAGTATTCATTTACTATTTACTACGTAATCAATAATCCTGACATACGTTGAGAAATAATTGTACCGAAATATTTATTCTTCAATCACTCAAAATTATAATTGAAAATTACAATAAAATGAAACAATTATTTTGTCTTTTACCACAAATTAAAATTGGAAAATATTAAGACACTTTCATAAAAAAATATTTAGTCCTTTAAACATACCATAAATTAATAGTATAAAAACAACATACGAAATAACAAACAAATATGGCGAATGACGGGGCGGCGGGGGTCACATAACTCTCAACCAATCAGCGCGCGAAATGCATTTCGTTCTACGTCAGTTCACTATTTGACCGATTCCCATCGATAGATTACAATATAGCGAAAAATAATGCGTTAAATTGCAATCATAATGTTACGGTTCACAATCTGTCGACAGTTTACAATCTCGCGAGATAGATTGTAATCTAACGATTTTTACAATCTTACGGTGACATATATATTATTTATGAGGCAGGATTGTCAATAGCTTTGTAAAGATCTGTGAAGATCCATAGGATTTTTTTTTTATATTATACTTCAAGATTGACCTCATCTCACCTGATGTTAAGTGGTAATGAGGTCCTTGCTTAAGGGCGACAAGTACAGCATAATAAATCTGTTACTGGATCTGCGCCCTTACCTTGAAGGCTTGACCCCTGCTACTAATCTAGCATCCCCCCGGAGCTCTGGAAACCTTACACACACGCAGGAACACACCAACACTGAAGTGATTGTTATTTATTCTTTCGTCCCGTTTAGGAACAAGAAGACCATCTCTATGCCACTACAATGACCCTGACGTGGCCGCGTGCATCCGTCGTATGGCTGAGCAGACCAGGCATTTACTGGTCCAAGGCGTGCCGTCACTCGGCATCCAGGCCTTAGAGCCGCTTAAAGTGCCCAGCATCAGGCTCCGGCAACACAACATGCCCAAAAACAGCTTCAAGTACGATGCGTGGCTGTCCGATATTATGCTGAAGGGACTGACTAATTACACCTTTAATAATTTGGAGTAAGTTTTAAAATAAAAAATGATTAAGTTTTTAACCTAACGAGACCTTAAGACGAGTGAACTTTGCCTTACTTGTGAAAATCAATTTGAGAAGAAATAAATCGAGTAATACTCAATTTATTTTTTGGTATAGATAGCAAAATTAGCTTAAAACGACATTTTTTAATTATGATAAAAGTGCAACTATTCCATTTTAATAAAATAATGTGAGTCGTGGGAATTTTTAAACCAAAATAGGTAGTGTAGGACGGCCCCCACAAGTTAACCAAACGACCATGTTTCAGTAACAGAAGGATTCCAGTGTCGTAAAGACGAGTATGTGGAAAGTCTTAGCAGGAAGCTTGGTCCTTAAATAATGAGAAGCTTCTCAGTATCATGAGAACGTTTTATGCTCATGTATAATTATGGTCACAATTTCCATAAAAACGTTACTAGTTATTATAACCTGAATACCTTTCATTTGTCACAGCGTGTACCCTGATGAGCTGAAGGTGACGGCCAATATAAGCCTGCCAAGGTTGGAGATGACGGGCGAGTACGTCGTGCTAGGCCAGTTCCAGATGCTGCCAGTCGAGTCCACTGGCAAGCTATCTGCTAACTTTAGTAAGTAATCAGCTCAAGATAGTTGGTAACGAGACAACGGTTTTGATAATGAGCTTGAAAATTTGTATAAATTCTACCCCTAAGGGGATAAAATAGGGATGAAACTTTGTACAAATATTGTAGATTTTAGATTGATTGAACAGATATGAAAGATTCGAGCTACTGTGAAAAAGATGTTCGCTTAAATAGGTTTTTGATAAATTCAATTTAAATTTTCGGTACAGTGTCAAAAAACTTAATTCTGACAAGAACTCTCGTAAACTTTACAAAAGTGCGCACACACAAATGCTAATTTCCATAGTTTGCTCAGAATGATGTCTTTGATTGGTTTATATAGAATATAATATTATTATTTGTTGTTTAATTCACAAACAATATATTAAAGAGGGTATTCTGTGAAATTAGTTGCTTGGGTTACCTACATATTTCATATGAACTGAGCAAGGGCAACTAAAAAAACAAATCGTCCTTTGTTAAACGAAGCAATTTAAGTATCATCCCACGTTTGCATAAATATCATAAAGTATGATTTACATATGCGTGGATCGTAGTTAGAAGCATGCTTCGCACATACATACAAATATTTCAATTGCCTTTAATAAGATACTATTCATTCATTACGACTTGCTCAAATTACCGCAATGAATATTGTGATTGATTTTATAGTTAAATGTGCGCATTATTTGCCACCCGATGTAAATCTATACTTATCCCTACTAATATTATAAATGCGAAAGTAACTGTCTGTTACGTTTTCTCGCTTAAACTTCTCTACCGACCGATTTTATGAAATTTGGAACAGACAATCTTTAGACCCTGAGAAAAGACATAGGCTGCTTTTTATTGTGAAAACAAGATATACGCGAACGAAGTCACGGGCACAGCTAGTATTTTTCTCTTCATTCTTCATCTTATACATCAATGAATCGCTGTTCGTTAGTTTTGCTAAAACTCGACAACGGCTAGACCGATTTGGCTAATGTTGCTTTTGAAATAATTGTAGAGGAAGGGAAGGTTCAAAAAGTTAGAAAATTTTGGTAAAGAAGGCGTTACGACGTTCGCCGGGACAGCTAGTTTTTATTTAAGTTATAGACGTGGTAATGAAATACTTCGTTTTCCAAAGAAACAAGCCACATAAAAATAGTCCTAAGTGGTTGAAACTGTGCAGTTACCGATTACAGATTTTTTTAAATGTTGGCACTGGTGTTCCATTGTAGACCAAAAGCCTAAAGAGATAAGTAGATGTTAATTTTTTTTAATATAAGCACATTTCTTTTTGGCGCATCTAATTCTCGGTCGGGTTAATATGAGAAACGAACTTTTCTGTATTGTCTCGGTTTGGGTGTGGTACCGTCGTTGTTTTTGATTCCTGTAACACAAATGCTTGAGCTACTTACCACAGAATCAGAGCAATGTATGTGATGTTATCCAATATTTTTATTTATTTGAACTCGTTCCAGCAACTTGCACGGCAGCGCTGGAAGCGCTGGGCGCGCGCGTGCACAGACGCATGGTGATTCGCGACGCCACGGTGCGCCTGCGCTGCGCCGGCGACCTCAAGGCCAGCCTCGACGATGCGCACTCCACCACCGGCGAAATGGGTAACTATATAGATTTTTACATTTGGAGAAAGCGATCTTCGGGATTCTCGGCTCAATTCCCGTGTGGAGTAGAGTAAATGTGTAACGGAGTCTGCGATTGGTAAATACGCACTCGGTTATGGGGTGAGAGCGTTCTGCTTAAGGGCGAGAGCTTTCCGTTCTCCCGCAAGCTCAGTAAAGATGAAAAGACCATCTGCAGCCATCATCTATAGTCAGTTAAAAAAAACCGCATTCGGCAAGAGTGGTGCTATAGATAGTAGCGATCACGATGTGTTGATTTCAATAATAGAGACCTTTGCACTGCAGTGACGTCCTACATAGGCGAGAGGCGAGTGAGGCGGAGAAAGGCATCGTGCCTTCGTCCCAAGTTCGATCAATATGGAAATGATATTTTTATAATGTCTATGGCCTGGGTTTCGTTTTACCGTCGTTGTTTCTGATTTTTGTAAAAGTGTTTAAGTTACTTGCTACAGAATTGGAGCAATTAATTGATGTTATTTATTAATAAGCTACGAAGTCAAAATTAATGGCAATTGATCATGTTTTTTTCAGAAATGGTAACGGATCACATAGCTGCGATGCATTCTGAAGAACTGGTGAAAGATGTCCAACCAGCAGTCGAGACGTCTTTGGCAATGGTATTGGAAGACGTAGCCAACAAGTTTCTCAAGAACATACCTTCTGAAATGGTCTTCCCCAATTAATTCACTGCACTTGTCCTAGATGAGCGACATAATGCTACGCTACAGCATGCTATGCAACTTTTTCTTACTACAGAGAATGATACTGTTCCAATAAGGTCAGCAGTGAGCTGTTAATTATTACTTAATAATTTGCCTTTCTAAAATACTTGAATAAGTCCATAATCGATGTCTGACACGGCGTACGCCTGTCACATTACATGTAAAGAATTGTTGTCTGCGCTGTCTGTTATAGTGAACAGGAAATCAAGGTAAATAGTTCGACTTTAGGTCATATATCAGCAACTTAAGGGTGGCACAAAGTCCAAAGAGTGCAGTCTGACGTGCTTTTCACTGTATTTTTCTGAAACGCACTATTTTTGTAGATTTCAATAGATCTTAATTCAGTAAATAGCCCCAGGTACAATTTGTACCGATCTTAGGACTTATCTTTTTTTTCGATATATCAGAGCAAGACGGTAGGTGGTCCTTTACAACACAGCTTAAATGTTATTTCACTTCATTGACGCGTGAAGTTTTATTTCCGAATATGATCGCGTAGTTTCATCGTATTCGTCGCTCATGTAGGACAATTCCAAATAATCTAGATTCAATGTGTACACTATCTCGCGAATCTTTATTGGAAAGAAAAAAAAAAATATTGTTACTGAATCTTTCATAAAAAAATATTCACAATATTGTGCACCAAATATGAAATCCTTGGATGTTCGAGTTGGTTGCTTGCCAGTATTAAAATTATTTTTTATATTATTTTTGAGGCGTTCTTAACTTAAGAACGTTTTAATTACAATAAAAGTTTTGAATGATTTGTTAAATTGTTTTGAAAACTTATTGTATTCGTTCATATTCTTAATTTATTTATTTAGGTAATAAAACAAAGGTTATCTTCTTCTTAACCATTAAGAGTACATACATTTCTCATTTCATTAAATACTTTGATGTACTTAAGTTAGATAAATTAAGTAATTTATTGTTTCATCCTTATATGTTTTAATAAAATGCATTGTTTTTTTAATTTTCTTTTGTGTTTATCTTCATATAGGTTTTTTTAATTAAGTGAATAATGTCACTTACTTAATATTACTTATGCAAATCGAAAACGTTTTAATTCCCAAGCATTTGATTAATCTTCAAAAACGAAACCTTTCCCTTGTTCGTTTGGGAGTGTCTCCTCACTAGGTAGTTCCTGTATTGGTAGGTGTAATTAATTCTTACAGGTATTTCAATCCTAAAAACAAAAAGCAGTTGGGTGCTAGAAGAAATGGATATTTCAACTTGTTTTACGTCTAAATAAACTTAAAACCACTTAATTTTCCCTTCTTTAGCAACCCGTGGTTACTCGCCTGACGTAACGTAACCGTAGGCCTGTGACCGACTAGGGTTACAAAACTGCACACAAATTACCTGTCTGCCATACAAATTAAAGTCTTAAACACAATGCAGACACGTGAAATTTAAATGGCAACAGTTTATTTCTGGGTCGGGTAACTATGAGTACACGCGTAATAAGTATTAAAAATGCAAGCCGATTGCATTGTCATCTTTTTGTTTGTGATTCACTTAATGACGCATCTGTTCATAACATGCAGCATTAATTCGAGATTTCGTTTGTTTATGAATTACTGTTAGATAATTGCTGTCGTTGGCCCTTTTGCATATGTATGTATCCCTGCAAACACTTGCAAAGAGTGGGTATTGCTGTTTTTTTACTGGAATTTCGAAACGGACTGGGTCAAAAATACTAGCTAGTTTTAAGCCCGTTAAATAGTTATTAAAATATTATGAGACACGTATCTTTTATTTTGCCAAGTTAATAAAAAAATACTGAGATAAAATGATGTTAAGTTGCGGGATTAGGCATTGTTACGTCCCTGGTGGGTAAAAATGTACCCACTAATGACGTCACGCGACTATTCATTTAAATGTATCGTTATTCTTATATTAGATGGAAAAAGTAAAAATACAAGTCCTATATTTTTGGATAATGTAACAGATAAAATCATTTTTTTTAGTCCGCTTCCATATTCGTACATTACGTGGAGTCTATGGCCCTGGGTCCACGTGAACATCTGTCTCAACTGGATACCGGCTTCCACGGAATCCTTGGTAAGGGCACCGAACACCCCTGTTCTATGAAGTTGTATCAATTCTTACCTCCGTGACACTGGTAGTGTTAGACTTCACAAAACAAGCTTAGTTGCCATTAAAAACAAAAATAAGGAGAAGTTACATACACTGCTCTGATTCTGTGGTAAGTGACTAAGCTCTTGTGTTTCAGAAATCAGAAACAAAGACGGTATCACAACACCCGCTCCTTCCCTAAACTACTCCTGGGAAATGATGGGGCTGCCTAATAAGCGGCCATTCCGCCGGTGATGTTGTGGTAGGTCCTCTGTTCCCACAGCATCATCATCAAGGCGATGAGTTCCACCGGGGGGCTTTAGTGGGTATTCCTGCATTTATTAGGCCAGGGAGCCTTGGCACACCGTCACCTGCCTCGTGTGACGGTACGGTGCGTCAATGCATTTCCCCCCGAAAAAAACGATACCACAGCACCCAGACCCGAGACAATACACAAAAGTGCGTTTCCCATACTGACCCAATCGGGGTTTAGTTTAGTTAGCTACCTATGTCATCGATCACACTTCATCTGTTTCTTCACATCACCTGATGTTTCGTAACGAACAATGATAAGCTGATGACTGCTCTGATGAGATAAGTGCGTTCAGCTATAATCACGTCCTAAGTGATATTTAAATCAAAGCATTTCCAAGAATGGTCCTGTCAAGTTAAGTGAACTGTGTAAAATGAAGTTAATTTGTTTATTGTCCACGATTGGCTTAGTGTACGGAGGTTCGGAAAAGAGTTTTATTAATTGTAAGTACTTTGCCTTCCCTATATAGTTAATCGAGTTAAATTTAAATATCTGTGAAAGTAGGCAAAAGTATAAACAATTATCTAACAGTAATAAACTGGAAAATGTATGAATGAATTAATATCTTTTAAAATACTAGCAGTACACTTGCGTGAACAAGATACTTTCCCGCACCGTAAGGGGAGATACATTTTTTATGTTTCTAATATAACAAGATACTTTGTGTGGATAACCATTAAATATCTGATCAGCGATATATGTTGAGCTTTTGAGTCTAATTAATTTGCGTTTCGTCTATTAACTAACACAATAAATAAGATAACATTATTTTTTTTCCAATGTAAACATTCTGACTAGACCTTTGAAACGTAATCAATGCAAAGCAATTACAGATATGTAATAATGCACTAATTGCAATTAAACTAATTACCGATTATCTGCTCTATGTTCTCAGTCGGAGGGTTCATTTGCCCTCGAGAGGAGAAAGCCTTGGGGCGGTGTCTGCGAGATGCCCTCAATACCTACATACCCAGATTAGCCACAGGTTTGTAGTAGTGTTGTCTATTTGTACTAAATGTATATTTATATCGATAAAATTCCCATCTCTTTCACCTTGTGCGGCCTTATTAATGTTAATTTAAACGACTAGCTTATTTTTAGATCACGTTAAAACCAAGTTTTATAAATATAAATATATAAAAGAAAGTCGCGGTAGTTACACTATTTTTAACCCAAGAACGGCTAAACAGAGTTGGCTGAATATTGGTGGGTAGGTAGTTTAGAACCAGGAGGAGGACAAGTAATACTTTTTATATTATTTTTTTTACTTTTTTTAAGTCTTTTCATTTATTGCCACGAAGGCGGAACAAAGTTCGCCGGGACCGCTAGTATATTATATATATAGTATAATGGACCTACAATGGTAACAATTCAGCGCATGGCACTATCAGTTTCTTTTTTTTCCAAAAAACTATCAAATATAGTTAAATAATATTTTTATTTGACGTAAAGATGGTTTTTTTTATAACACACTTCAAGATTGATCTCATTCCACCTGATGTTTAGTGGTAATGAGTAAGAGCGAAAAGTATAGCATAGTAAAACTGTTCTTATTGTTTGGATTTCGTCGTCGGCATTTTTTCTATTCTCTTCTACAGGTAATTGATTTTTTATTAGATTTCTTACTAACAACGTGGCTGAAATAAGTGTACATTTATTTTTAAACCACTATTTTTCTCAAAAATCGTCAGTTTAAGCCTGGTAAAATTTTCTTTGGTCGGCGTGTATAGTGTGGCAAGAACGCAATCAATAATGTATTTAATAACGTCAATACATTAATTGTCTAAACTGTGATGCTAAATCGGTACCTAATGCTTAAGACAGAATATTCCACACGAGTACAACACTAGCTCCTAAGATTCACATATTTTGCCGTAATCTTTAGCAATTAGTGTATTCATATGACGCTTCAGTCATTATGCAAAGTCAGACAGTTGCCATGGCCTCCTAGCAGACAAATTAAAATTGTACAAATTGCATGGTTGACATCTATTTTACCTAATTTCGTGTGAACGACATTGACATAGAATCCTTAATTGGAAAAGCATTCGGTAGGTGATAATAGTGCATAATAATAAAGAGCCGCTGTCATAATACAGAAATAAGTACCGTAAATTAGTTGTAATGTGTTACGACACATTTCGCACAAGGATTTTCGCACATCGATTTTAATACACTAATTGACATGGTACTTCACTATTTTAGACGGAAGTATTATAACAAAAATCTTTACAATATGTATCGCGGCATAATAATGTATGTCGATATCGACTCATTGCATAACCTCAGTGCTGTGAATCAGAATGGAAACCATACATAGCACACGTTAAAATTTAATAAAAGTAGATTGAATAACGGTTTGATCTTAAACATGTGATTATCAGTCATCCTAAAGTGGCGCCATGGTTGTACTTCTCAGTAATAGGCAAGCGGACTGGGTCAAAAATACAATTCATTCGTTAAACAGCAATCAAAGATATAAGACAAGTGTTTTTCGATTTTACAAATTCAATAATAAACCAACGTTGGCAAAAAAATATACCAACTTGCTGTCGGGCGCTCGTTACATCATTGATGGGTAAAAAATGTACTTACTGACGTCATGCGACAACTCAATTCAAGTGCGAAGCCTAAGCATGGACACTTAATAGTCGGGGAAGCACAGAGTGCCCTAACCCATTTACGGTTTCATATCACCACTATATGATTTAAATAGGCCATGAATTTCTTATATACTTAGGTACTAGTTAATAGAGCAATCTGCGGGGCTTTTAAACGCCAATTTTTATCGTAAGAACAAAAACGGTAGATGGAGACCGTCTTTTTAATGTTGTTTTATTATATTTTTAATTTAGGAGTACCCGAGTACGGCGTGCCATCATGCGAGCCCCTGGTGGTGCCATCACTGTCAGTGGAGCAGTCCACTGGGCCTATATCAGTCACCTCCGCCTATTCTGATGTCACCGTGCGCGGCCCCTCCGACATGAGGGTCAAAGATGTCCAGTAAGAAGTATTTATAAATCTATAGTAAGGATTAAATTACTGAGGAATTACTGGGGAAGGACGGCAGCCGAAGTTTGCCTTTGCAACTCTCCTTAATATGTTCAATAGTAGAGTACACTTGGCGGGTTGAAAAGAAACGAACCAAGATGGTCGCTTAAACTCAGTATGGTCAATAGCAGTTCACTAAAACTTTGTCCATAAGTCTTGGGTAGTTGTCCAAGTGCCCGTGTATGTCTTGTTTTTGGTTCTGGCACTTAATTCTTAATTAGGGAATTGGTGCAACTACGTTACTGGAAACCACAAATTAGCCACTAAAAACTGAATTACTTTTATATAATCGTGAAACCAACATTGATCTCGGACTTGGAACGTTTCCATGACACCCCTGGAGAATTTGTTTGGCAACCTATAAATTACTCTTATTTATTTACAGAGATTTTATTATTTTTTAACGTGGATTGTCATACGCAAGTAACTTTATTTCAGAAGGAAGAGTCCGTTAAGGCCCCTCCCCCGATGGAAATTTAAAAAGTGTGTTGTTTTCAGAGTGGACGCCCATAATCACAGAGTGATGGCTAAAATTCACATACCAGAGCTGAGGATGAAAGGCAACTACAATCTTTCGGGAACACTACTCATGCTACCCATTGAGGGAGATGGCAAATTTTCAGCTAAGTACGGTAAGTTTCTTGTCTTTGCCTTTTAGTATCGTGGAAAAGATATCTGTGTGGATGAAAAATGACACAGCAAAATTCATGCCGACTTCCTACAGACGCAGATTTTATTTAGGCACTATTTGTCTTACTAACTCACAATCATTCCTTTGATCACAAATAGGTACATATTTGGCAAAGATTCCCTCCCAAGCTAAAAAAACGAATACTTTTACTGTGAGGAATTATTTATCTTTAAAATAATCTTTGACTCTGCGTGACACCGCATATATACCAGCGCTGCTGTATTGTCATAAACACCAAGGCTTTAGTCTCAGATCAGGACTTTATTAGCCACACTACCAGCTCAATCATTGTTTATCTTGATGTTATTGGATGATGACCTCCACAGCCCTTGGAAAGCTATAAAGCCCCGTGCGTGATCTATCGTGGCGTTGGATTTATTTTGATCTCACGTGATGAAGAAGACTTTGCAAAAGAAGATTGATTGCCATTTTTTTAAATAAATAAATAAATGCATTGGACAACATCACATACATTGCTCTGATTGTGTGGTAAGTAGCCTAAGCACTTGTGTTACAGAAATCAGAAACAACGACAGTCTTACAACACCCAGACCCGAGACAATATAGAAAAGTTTGTTTCCCATATTGGAACGACCGGGGATATCCAACCCTCAGAGATGGCGCGACGCCAAATTCTGGCTCGCTCGCCTCTCGGCTACGGAGGTTCTTTCTTCATACTTATCTACTAAATCTTATATCAGGTGACATCGACGCCCTGGTGACGATAGTGCTGGGCCGCCGTCACCAGCCTAACGACGTAGACGCACTCACCTGCGAGGACCTGGACGTCAAGTTCCACATGGGACACGCCTCCATGGAGTTGGAGAATTTGTTTGGAGGCAATAATGATCTGGGTAAGTTTAATAAAATGTGAAAATATTACTTTAATTAAAACGCGATATAAAAACAAAAGTAAAAGAAAAGTAAAACATGTTGACGTATTAATAGCATAACTAGAGGGGCTGTGGTGGCTGGACTACTGCAATCGATTAGTAAGAGATGATTCTGATTCTCCTATCTCTCACCTCAAACTTAGGCTAGAGAAAGTAATTTGTTAATTAATTAATTTAATTTTTATGGTGGTGGATTATTTTATATTTGGTAACTTAATTTGGTCTCCCACGCTGGGCATATGCTTCATCTCAGCTATGAGATGGAATGGGTCAACAACCAACACACGGGGTCAGAACGGATTGGTGTGAGGCAAGTGATGAACCCTACTGTCGGATGATCTCAAGCCGCCAAATGGAATTTTAAATTTTTTTTAGTACTTTACGCCGTACTTGCGAACTTTTAAATATAAGAAACAGAAACATTTTAGCTCCCCTTGCGGTGCGGGAATCGAACCCACGACCTTCACGTATCGCGCGTGCTGCTCTTCCAAACCGAAACTTAACGCGTTGATACAGCAGAAAAATTTCATCGCCTACGATAACTTGCGGTTAGCTCAGTTGGAAGAGCAGCACGCGCGATACGTGAAGGTCGTGGGTTCGATTCCCGCACCACAAGGGGAGATAAAAAAAAAATTCTAATACGCCAAATGGAATGTTCACTCATCTAAAAATAGACCGTGGTGTGCATAGCTTAACATGTGGTATTATATCCGAACCGTTGTAGCTATTTCTCCAAGAGGACCTTCTAGACATTTTACTTTTTCTTCTTCAACCAGGTAACGCCATGAACAAGTTTTTGAACGAGAACTGGCAGAAGCTGGCGAACGAGCTACAGGCTCCCATGGAGATGGCTCTTCATGACTTCCTTAAACCTTTAGCGGACCACACCTTCGCCACACTCAACGCTGACGACATACTCTCATCCTAAACCGCTTTGTAAAACTAAGTTTTGTTAATTAATTTATTTGTTATGATGTTTATAAAATTGTTGATTGTTACATTGGCCTTTAATTTATGCAGTAGATCCAAGGATCTATACCAGCCCAAGGGCTGTTGACGAACTTCCAATTGCTTATAGCTAACAATTAGTCACTGCTTCGTTCCATAATTAGTAGTAAAATATTTTAACAAAACCCCTCTTTATTAGTCCTCAAGTTCAGGTCCTTGTTTTAACGTCGGTAAATGAAGTAAGTCTCTGATGGATTAAGTGTCTGCTGGCTTTGGAAAAACTTATTAATGCATAGCTTTTATACGTAAGCCATTATTTTTGTTGGATCCCATTAGCAGTCAGGACACAATTTAGCCATCTCTGAAACAAGCTCAGCTTCAGTGCTTATAAAACCAAAGATTCTCCCATCTTCAAATGAAAATTCCAATATCATATTCGATTTATTATTGTTTAATCACAGTACAAATAACATCTGATAACTAAACTCGATCATCACATTCATACGTCTTAAGTCTAGTGCATTTAATTAAGTATTAATTTATTACAAGTACAAAGCAATTAAAACTAGATTTGGTAACTTACACAAATAAATAAAGCTTAATTACATGCCCCATTTTCAGGCAAATACGTCCAATCTGTGAATTTGAAAATCACTGAACAAAAAGTACAATTTCAATAAGGAAGGAATACTTTCTCCTCAAATTTATCATGAATTCCTTCATAAAACAGATATTTTACGGTTTTATTTATAGACATCTTATTCAGAGTTCATTAATAATAAAAATGCTTTACCAGATTAATCTCGCCTAGCATAACATTCACTAAACGTCAGAATTGGATTCGTATTAACAAACATTGTTTTGTCTCTTTCTTAATGTAAATGATTGGATGGAGAAAAATTATATAGGCTTTCTGACTCGGAATGGTTTCTGACATTTGTAAAACAGCAACATAAGCTAGCTCTAGTACTTGAAACATTTCATGGCGACATTAATCCACAAAAGATAAAACTAGTCTAAACATATTCTCTTAATGATACGGTGGGTTCTAGTAAAAAGTTTTTATCTTCACTGGGCTTAGGTAGATACTAGAACACATTACGACCACAACGAAATAAAATGATTAATTTTTTTTTCCTTTCTGGTACAGTATTTTGGTCCCAAAATTCCATGATTTTATTCATTTTTCTTACCAATATGGTTAATCACTGCAACAGTAGTATACACGTCATGGAAACAATTGTCATTAGACAACTTATATGTACTTTCAAATCGACTACTAAATAAAATTCTAACTGGTTTGTATTTCATTTTATGAACTCAGTTTATGACTATCAATAGTTGCACGGCAACAGAATAAACGTAACACGATATAAAAATTAATGTTGTACGAACATTTAAGTGAAATGCTGTTTTCTAGACCGTATCAAAATTTCATCAACGTAAGTTGACAATGTACGGGCAAATTCTTCGATCGTCGCCTCCATTTTTCTTTAAAAATCCAGTAAAATCTTGGAGAAAGAACCCAAAAATATATGATGAACTCTTATCCATTCTAGAAATACAATTTAAAACTCTTGAGTGTGATTTACAAAATCTTATGATCGTTTGGATTTTTAAAGAATTCAATTAAAGTTAAAATAGATCAAAGTTTTGCTCTCTTGCCAGCCGCCATACTGGCTACGAAGTCCTGTGGTTACTGGAAATAGTTCCTAGTCCTAGGGCTTCAGCCAGACTTCCATAGGGATCTTGGTGAAGGCAGTGTTGACAAAAGCCTGGAAGTGCTTGGCGATTGCGATTGAAGCAGCCGGTCGCATCTCGTCGATGATCTCTGCTGCGTTGTTGTTTAAAAACTGGTTCATGGCTTCACCTGGTGAAGAAAAAAATAGTCAGAACTAATTTATGAAAGCTACGTTCATTCATTCACGTAAATTAGAATGTCTATGGTCAAAAGCACGTCACAGCAAACAATTTTCAATTCTATAGTTCTTATGACCGCGCCTAAAGAGCGGTAGAAACTCCAAAGTACATAAGTACGTCTGATAAATTATAAGACGTTAATCTTAAGGTGTTGAAAGCTTTGCAGTTCCAAAAATTACAATGTGGTCACTGAGACCTGCAAGATCTAATGTGACTCGCATCCAATTTAAAGTTCCTCTTTTTGCTGGACAGATTCTAGTATCATTCAGAGTCAGATTTTAGTACCTCCGGTTGGGCTACATGTCACATTCCTGCCGGAGATTTTCTTTTCCTCTTCGCAATATTCGCAGACATCAGAGACACTGAATTCCATGTGAAACTGGGGCTTTGTAATTTGCAGTGTCCAGTTAGGGCCCCAACTCCAGCTAATCATGATATACATACCAATGACGCTCCCATGGTTCACGGTGTCCCGGACCTTGAAACGCGCTCCCCGTAACTTGAAGTCGACCAAGAGTCTGTCGGCCATCATGTATTTGATCTGATCCCGCTCGATCTCCTTGCCGAAGATTTTGGCGATCGCCGCTACGTCAGCTGGAATCATTGTAATGTTTGCATTTAACAATTGCATCGAGAATATGACATAAAAAATCACATTTTATATCCCCTCCTCGAAACGGTTTTGAATAACAATACACTTTGCAAAAAAGCTTTGAATTAGTTGTTGATAATATTAAGCAAATGTAATTTAGCTTCATAGTCAAAGCCTATTTCGGGCAATATTGCGTGAGAATTTCTGAATTCTGATTTCTGATGTTCGGTGCTCTTTAGTTTTCCAAGGATTATGAGGAGGCCAGTGGTCCAATTTAAACGCGTTGCAGTCGGACTCAAAAGCCAGTTATCACTTGACAATTCGCGTTTCTGACTGACTACTAAATATTATTTCAGAAATTTTCACTGAATACACACTAAAATTCACTACGTGATTACATTACTAGCATAAATAGGGTGCCTCAGGGAAACTTGAAAAACATAATATAGCTTTAAGTCCCGAAGAGAGTAATAATTAACAAAGAAAGTAGTAAATAGTGGTAATTCAGTACAAATTATTGTAACGTTAAGTTAATTTCGGTCATGGCGACATTAACCCTCTAGGTGCCACCAGTTAAAGATTGGTAACTTTTTAAACTTTTCAACGGTGTAATTGAGTGAACTTGTTATAAAACTAATTCTAGAAACCTGAAGACACAAATAATACGAACAGAGAAACCAAATTGCGTAAGATTAACAAATTCATTCATTTCTTATTGTGTTGTAAAAATACACTTGCATTTCGTATTTAAAAAACTTCTCACGTGCTGTATTTATGTCATTGCCACTGTTTTAATAATGGGTGCTTAAATATCGTTTAAGAAATAATGCCTTTCATGAACAAACGAGCAGGCAATTATAAAAAACAAGTATGGGGTAAAATGCAATGGGACTATGGACGGCTTCGCACGCGTACGACCCCCGTCCACTTTAAAGTTATTTACAAACATTACGAAATTACGAATTTTTTTTTTCGTTTCATTACGAAAAAACAACTAAAAGACTTGGTCTAGTATTTCTAAAGTTATGGACATATGTATACTTCAGCGATTAATTTTATTTATAAACATTTTCTTGACAACTACAAACATTACAAAAAAGCATTTATACAATTTAGTTCAGTATTTCAGAAGTTATGTGCGTTCATAAATTTTCAAGATTAATTTTTATTTATATGGGTTTTGCGCATTTTAGTGTTTTTATAGTGTATTTACTAGTGAATGACCATCAAAGAATCTATGAAGTGGACCGCTTTATAAAACGTAGGAAGTGTTAAGCGACATGTCCACGTGTACATTATCTACTGGATCATTGTTCTTAAGTTTTAATTCCGTTTTTCTAGGTGTTTTACGAGGCACAAGAAACTCATTATCAGTGATAATTTTAACTGTCTTACGAACACTGTTCATGAGATACAGCTTGGTGACACTAAGCGAGAAAGAAAAAAGGACAAATAACTCTCCCTCCTGGTAATAGGACCCGTTTTACCCTTTAAAACGGACGGCTAGAAGGACCACGGAGTCTTAGTAATAGCGTCCTTGTTTTCCTTCTACGTACGGAGCTTTAAGAAAATAAGTCAAAGGCTATTGAAGTTGTACTTACTGAAGGCAGCCCAGAAGTTTCCCTGCGACCTGACCGGGAACAGCAGGACCTGCCCTGACACCTCGTAGCGGCCCGTGATCTCGATGCGCGGGAGCACCAGACCCATGTCGATGCGGAGCTTTTTCAGATCTGACCTGGAATGAACGGGAATGATCTGTTAGTTTTTTTATAATACCTAGTTATCTAAGGTATGATATTATTGTCGGTGCGAGCCCGACACACCACTTTCTGTTTCCCCGCAGAGAGTGACGATGCGGTAGGCATTTCCCCCTCAAGAAAAAAAAGTATGATTCTCGATACCTACTAATAAGAAAAGTTGGTGCCAATATTCGACCTACCAACATCCACCAAATTTAACCATTAAGCTTATTTGAGCAATGAAAAAAAATGTGTAAATATACCTTGCCAATGTTAGCTCCTTGTCAATACGTCTTTCCGCATAAGGCTTAAATTTACTTGGAAGTAAGAAAACATTGGCAAATATAAACTCAACGGATGGTTTTTGTTTATCGTTCTCATATGTAAAATTTGCATTACACACAGCCAGCAACTTATTTAACAAACCGCTATAAATAATGCAAAGAGAAAAAATATCTTTAAATGTATTTAAAATGATTAAAAAGACAAAAACAGATATCTACTCATAAACGTTTTACAAATGGGTACGAGTATGATGTCATAAAATGCCACTTAAGTGAAAATTTAAATGAAACGCGTTATAAAAGTTATCAATAACTCTATGTGTAACCGATTTGAAAACGCACATCAGTACTTAAAAAATAAAATTGGGGATATATTCATATTAAACATACCTATTAAAATAACAATTCTTTAGTAAATGCCTATGGATGTATACACGGTAGGTACATTATATACCAAAATAATATTTTTTTAATTTTTATTCCTATCTGTCTGTGTTCCGGCTAATCTCTAATTTGACAGGACCGTTTTTGATGAAATGTTCACCGGTAGATAACTGATATTATAAGGAGAATTTAGGCTAATATTTTTTATATCAATTATTTAAAAAACAAACGTTGACACAGTTATTATCATATACAACGTATAATAAGGAATTTTTAATTCTAACAGTTTCTTACAGATGCTAGTTCAAAGTTATCAACTTGAACCTGGCCATAAGTAAACTCAAGGAATCAAAAACGTTATTTCTTAAGCGTTAGTATCCACCTGAGTACATACATTAATCGTTTTAGAATGTCCACATTTGTTGTAATAGACACATTAGGTCCACAGTTACTAAAGTTTTGTAATCGTTTGTCATCCGAATATTCATGGCGCAAGCATCCCAGGCTGTGAGTCAACTCCGTGCCCACAATGATTTGAGGCAGATATCTTTGAGATTGTGACGTTAAATAGCTCTAGTCAGTTACATCCTCTTATTACTGGGAAAACTACGATGGTATAATACCATTATAACATTTACGAAAATGTTGGGCAATGCTGTATGCCAGCCTGCTTGCAACAGAAAGGTCGTTGTCGCCTGATGTGCTAAAAACGTTAGCTATTGTTTATGATTTTTTAGTAAGGTACTGGTGTCTAGCATTTGGCATTTTTGCATAATAACTAAATGCGCTCGTTACAATAAAACGTAATATTCTATGTTTTAAAACTTCCCTTATCCACCTTACCACCGTTTAATTTTTTCCACTGATTTGGAGCTGCTCTCGATTTTAACCAGTATTTAACTAGCAGCAGGTCATTTTTATTTATGAATATCGGTAGTTATTTTAAAACAATAAATTGAAAATGATCCATGAAGAAACAAAGGTGTCATTGTTTTAACCATTTCATCAAAAACTGGCAGGTAAGTTAGTTCGCTTCTGTGTTGTAAACTATAGGTTCACAAGTTTCAATTTCAAAATGATGTCAATGTTCGAAACTGACTGTGATTAAGTAAGTAATGGCCTTGACATCACGCAGGAGGTTATGTCATAATGATGGATTTGCGTGTGTCGCGAGCGGAAGGCACACCAGTTCTCATCGCAATGAGGCGCAATACTTGTAACGATGATGTCCACCTTGTGTCGCCTGATTTGATGTCCCTCTGATGTAATATATTGTTTTAAAAATTCTGATGACTAGTATTTTTTATTATTAAGGTTCTTGGAGCTGAGCAGTTCTAGTAAACTGTGGTCACGTGACCTATCAGATCTATTGTGACACACCACCAATTAAAATTAACTCTTTTATCCAGGTCGAGTCTAGAATATCTTTCAGGTATTTAGAGTTTTTATTTCCTACGGTTGTGTCGTCCCAAGTGGATGCTTTGTTTGTGGATCAAAGATTCACCTAGGAGTTTGCAGTGTCCAGTCCAGACTTTAACTAACGCACTGGCCCTAGGCCTGCTGAATTGTAACAGTCGGTCCGTTTACGCGAGTAGCCAGCCATAAGTAGTTTTGGTGTCTTATGCCTGGTTGGTTCAGACTCGTTTTAGTAGTTGAATAGGTTGTTTGAAATAGCTCTGGGCCAATTTGCTGGCTTTGCGCCCTGGCTTTGGCAATGATGACTAGTAACTGTGAGAACTTACTAAATGTCAATATCCACTTTAGCCAGATCCACTTCAAAATATACATGGACTAACATGGATGATGGTGAACCAGATTCTAACAACTAAGTAAGTTGGTATTTATGGAGGGCTTGTTACAGCTAGTATACTTGGTCCTGTTACGGGATCAGTATAAAGTATGCCTTACAAGTATTGCTCGCTAATGGTTGGTTCATTATAATCGCAGTAGTCTATTAAAAAGATCGGGAGGAACCGAACTTTTTTGGTACGAATATTAATCCATAACCCTAAAAGGTTTTCCAGAGATTGTTGATCTTTGTCATACTTTTATGTAGGGCATTTCTTTTCATTGTGGTGTCCTCTGGACAAAAAGAAAATCACACAGCGTACAACCACTAGAGCAGATAAAGCTTTGTAGTTTGCATAAAGAGAACATGTGCATTTAGATTATTTATGCTACCGGTCATTAAAAAATGTGGATAGTTAAAGCTACCCATTAAACAGTTCTCAGCGAAGAGTAGATGAGAAATACGTCTCACGCCATACCTAACTTTGGTGATGGTGTAGTTCCCGGGGCCGATGACGGTGATGTTGCTGAAGGCGGCTGTCACTCTCACAGGGCCCGCGTCATTCTCCATCACCAGCCGGTCGATGAGCAACGGCTCCACGGGAGGTACGCCCAGCTCTGGGAGCCCCAGAGCAAGGTACGAGCGCAGATGGTTGAAAGACCTCTTGATGCAGTTGTCCAGCTGGGGATCCGTCTGGCTGCATGGCAAGATGTATTCCGCTGGAATAGACAGATGAAAAATAATTAATAAGATAAATAAATATCAAACAACATCCTTTATATAAATAAATAAAATAAATAAATAAATGTCTTCACACGAATGTTTGCCCTAGACGGGGACTGAACTCATAACCTCAGTTCGACTGCCAAGAATGCTACCCAATCTTCCAATGGGTCAGTAAAAAATTTATTGATCTGAACTCAACTCAAAAATTGAGTCTGTAAGTTTCCAGCTTACTGATATTGGGTGCAAATGAGAGCACTTATATTCCTGTTATAATATATGAGGAGAGGAGGAAGTTAAGGCTCAAAATGCTTACGTAACAAAAGTCATCAGTGTGCGCGAGTCTTTAATTGCCAAATATAAGCGAGCACTTACGATTCATTTATAGTAAACTAAGTAGTTAGTACCCACAAATTAGACTAAGGTAAACAATCGTAGTTATTTACACACCACTTAGTAGTATTTGCTCATTAGACAAAGACAATAATTATTAAAATATTTTACGTTTTCGCTACGAATTCTACGTTTTGTTCTATTTATAAATGGAGGTGATGCGTTTCTAGGAGAATAAACAAGTTCGATTAAACCGTTCTGTAGATATTGCAAGAAATTAAAACTGTTCCTGTTCGTATGTTTAAATTAATTCCTTACAATTTACATTCCTGAAATGGGCATGGTACAATATTGAGACGAATTTTTATATCACAAAATGGTCTCGCAATACAAAGCATAAACTATGCATATACACAGTGTGTTACTCAAAGAATTTACATGACAGAGGTCTACGATGACATCTACAAAACATTTACGCAACTAACATCGAGTAACCGCCCAGAATATAATCTAAATTACAGATAGGCAAGTATGTATGGGAACATAAAATCTATAGTATGTATACCTTTTATATTGTAGGGAATTCTCCTACGTATGAGCACGCTTTCAGGCAAATTAAACAAGGAATACATTGTTCTATACGTTACATTTTAACTATAATCCCATGGCGCCATCACTAGGCGTTGAATGTTGCGATAGCGTTTAAGAGGGTAGTCCGTAGTACCCGCTTCCTCAGACCCGGAGAGTCCCACTCGCGCGGTACTAAAAAACGATTACATTACATATTCCCTGATATACTAATGAACTAGTTAATGTGTGCTCTTTTATTTATTTTATTCAGCATATTCCCGTTTGATGTAGAGTGAACAGCAAATCAAGGCAAATACTTGCTGTTCGATTTTCCACAGTAGATACAAATTCCAAAGTGCGTTCCCCACGGGATAAAAACCCCATCTTTTTTTATATTGCATTTCAAGATTACCCCACCCATCAGGTGGGGTGAGGTCTTAAGGGGTAATGAGGTCCTAGCTTACGGGCGACAAATATAGCATAATAAAGCTGTTACTGGACTTATCGCCATTACCTTGAAAGCTTGAGCCCTGCTACTAATGTAACATCAACCAGGAACTCTGAAAACCTTATTCACAAGCAGAAACACAACAACACCGAAGTTATTGATATTTGGCTGCTGACTTCTGTAAGTTGGAGGTATTTCACCAGTCGGACTGCTACAGTTCGAGCGATAAACCACTATACCCTACCTCTCTCAAAGTCTATGAGTTTTGGAGCATAACTATCTACACACTACACTACGTAGGCAGTTAAACAGGTC
Organism: Glyphodes pyloalis; assembly: GCA_037074685.1. Taxonomy (NCBI): domain Eukaryota; kingdom Metazoa; phylum Arthropoda; class Insecta; order Lepidoptera; family Crambidae; genus Glyphodes; species Glyphodes pyloalis. The sequence goes on along the minus strand of JAYKKO010000030.1, from coordinate 6,830,321 downwards.
TGGTTAAACAGATTTTAAACTATCCTACATATAACTACGATCCTAAAACTAACGTACGAATTGATCGGTCCTCTGATTAAAGTATTTTTACTGTAAAGTATTTAAATTCGTACGGAAGAAGTAAAACAGGTTTTGAATTAAGTTTGAATCCAAGAAATTGTTTGATAGTTTAAATATCGACTAGACCTTGGTAAGGCCTTTTCGATTTTTATTTTGTTTTAAATTATAGGGATATGTGCTGTTGTTGATGATTCACAATGAATCCTTGATTGAAGTTACGGAATAATCATATATTTATGATCTCAAGTATAATCTCATGAAGATATTGAAGAAAAGGCTGAACTTTCTAGACTAATACTTTTTTTAAATTTGTAATAGTCAAGACCATTTGACCAAGCCAAGTTTACTACTATAATAGTCTTGCTTTTTGATTTTCTATACAAAGGATATAATTGAATAGCTTCCGCCTTTCTTACTGTCATCAGTTTTCAGCAACAAATAGTGTGCCTTAATAGGAAGGTTTACGTGTACCAGATATAATTTAATTATTTAACAAGCAAATTTTCAATACTTCTTTACAGTAGGACCTTTTTTTACACTTAAAAAATTTTAATTGGAAAATGACAACGGCCTCAAACAAGCAGTTTCGTCAATTTGTGTCCCGGTTCCCAAGGACGAAAGTAACAAGCGATGCAATCACAACAAACAGCGTTATGTAACCGGTGAGCGGTCACTGGTGGCAAGGTGATGTCGCAAAGAGCGATGACCGCCACTTTCAAATGATCGGTCAACTGTTTCTGAGGCGGGAATGAAGGCGTTTAAACTGTCTTCTTTGAAACAGTAAATATATTGGACAACATCACATACATTGCTCTGATTCTGTGGTAAGTAGCTTAAGCACTTGTGTTACAGAAATGAGAGTCAACGACGGTACCACAACACCCAGACCCGAAACAATATAGAAAAGTTCGTTTCCCATATTGACCCGACCGGGGATCGAACCCGGAACCTCAGAGATAGCGCGACACCAAAGTCCGGCACGCTCTCCTCTCGGCTACGGAGGTCGTCAAAACAATAGGACGCGCTTCGATCAACGACTTTTCCTTGTCCCAATATTTGAAAAAAGATTAGTTTTAGTTTCGGGTAATCAATAATACGAGGCGGAAGCTAAAACATTACCAGACTTACGAATCTGGAACGGCCAGTTGGAGAACTGGCCACGGTTAGTTGGAGAACTGGCCACGGTTAGTTGGAGAACTGGCCACGGTTAGTTGGAGAAAAACGGATTGTCATTTTTGACACATTAGGAATCGTAAAATATTGGAAACGGGCCTTTGTAGATGCACAACTGCGATGGCACTAGCAAAATAGAGCTTCAAAAATTAGCAAGCCCTCTTCCACTCTCATTAGATTTGTGGCCGCGGGTGACATTACGTCAAAAATTATTGATTTTCATATTTACCTCAGTCACATACGGTCTCAATTAGATTATGCCACTATAAACACTTGAGGCCTTTTTGTAATGCATGTGTTGCTATGACAGGAGGACAGTAATGTGTTTGTATTTTGCATGGAATTGTGGATCTACATAATCTTTGATCAAATGGAACGCAAATATTACAATAAATCGAAAAGTAATGCGTTAAATTGCAATCCTATGTTACGGTTCACAATCTGTCGACAGTTTACAATCTCGCGAGATAGATTGTAATCTAACGATTTTGACAATCTTACGGTGACAGATATATAAATAAAACGTATATTTTTGCACCAAAAATCTTATTCATTGGAACATAAAACAATGTTTTACATAATATATTGCAACCCAAAAGAACGGTCTTTAAGATTGATAATATAAGTAGCTGTGGACAAAAATCTCAAAAAGTGCTGCAAGAAATAACATTTACTGCTGTAATCAAAAACGGCTAAGTTTAGGTATACGCGTGATTACAAAACACTGATTTTCTAAGTGCAAGACGGCGAATCTAATTAAATAATGGTTAAAATGAATAATTTGCAAGCAATTTCAGGAGCATTAAAATCATGTTTTAAAACTTTTTCTAGAACTAAATCAAAATTAAGGCATTCTTGTCACAACTGATAATTTTTGTCGTTAACTTAAAATAAGGCCGACGTTAATCCGCCACTGAACCGAAGTGTTCACTTGACAGACCATTTGATGTCGTGAACTCATTTCAAAGTAGAAGCAGACAGTCTCCCACTGTCTTTTCAAATGTATTTTTTAATATAAATTTAGGCTGCATTTCACCTCGACCGCTCGGGGAAGGCCTCGCTGTGGGTCGCGATCCGCGTTAAAAAAACGTGTTTCTAGACTGCCTAATTTCCATTAGACAATGCAAACATTGGCTCAGCGTTGAACTTGAACGCGGGCCGGCGATCGGGTCTTACACAAGGTCAGTGGTTACATAAGCGGTTGCTTAAGCGCCGAAACGCGACCCAGTAACCCGCTTACAGAGAGACGAACCACGCCACGCACATTCCTACGATATAAATTGTGAACAAGTTTCTTGTTTTGTTTATGCACTATATTGTTCAGACTATTACACTAATGCCCGGTTCCAATATTTTACTATTCGTTTTGTGTCAAAAATGACAAATCGTTTTTCTACGAGTCGTTAATTCTAATTTTGAATTTACTTTCCATGTCAGCTGTCAACAGTCGTCCCTCGGTCGTTTTAGCTTATGCCACGTATAATTTATTAGGAACTATCCGTACCTGAACTCACCTGAACTTACTTCTTTAGAAACCTGAATGTGACCAGGGTTTGACTCCCGGGCTAAGCAAATAATGTTTCGCATTTTTTTAACATAGATGACGTTTGTGATCGCCAACCCGCATTTAGATAGCGTATGATAAAGCCAGTACTCATTGTTGTAACGATGACCTGATTTCAATGATGGAGGCCTTAGCCTGCTGAGAGACTACTCGTAATCATCTGGATTAGATTGTCTTTAAACCATTGGATCGTATTAGTTTATCGTTGTGAGCCTTTTCAAAATATATATATGTCGCAGTCATCTGGTTGAATCAGCTATTTGATTGGATCACTAGCGCGTTTATTAAATGACGACGTTTAATTGAATGACTAGGCCGAACGTTGAATGAACGAGCCTCACTCAACGTCCAACAAGTTAGCGTATTGTAACATAGCCCTTTGAACATAGCGGACGTAAAATCAGTCAGGTTATTGTAATTTAGAACATTTTTTTTCCACTGCGGCGTTAGTGCTGATCAAAACAAAGATGGCGTCAAACAGCTGGTGCAGATCTAATCGATTAACACTGTGTTGATATTTTATGAGTGAAATTGAGATTCCAACCTTTTCCTCTTCCACCAATTTTTAATACAGTACTTTTGAAAAAATATGATATCTTTTTAGCCTAAGTGTCTTAACACTTAAAATTGTTAAAACATAATAAAAATTCTTATTTAGGTGTGTTATGTCATGTCCTCATTTTTTTATCTAAAGTTAGTTATCTTTTAAGTTGCGAACTTATAGTCACCTTAATCAAACTTTACAAAGTCAGCTATATACCATTCAACGACTATGCTAAATAACGTTCAGTCAAGAAGTTGAACGTTATATTAAACAATTTGACGAGTTGTCCTTTAGTCATTCAATTAAACGTCGTCATTCAATGAACGCGCTAGTGATCCAATGAAATAGCTGATTAAACCAGATGACTTCGACATATACAATGCTAAGATTTATTATTCTGTGATGTACCATTTTATAAAAACCGCAGGAAGTTCTTGGATATATCCTACAAAGAGCATAACCATCAAATGAGTTTCACCAGCCGGCTTTGCGAATAAAAACGTGAAACAAACATGTAAGGTTAGGATACGCCAGGCGAGTAAATTTTATCGCCCTCTTAGCAGATGTCAAAATCAATGCGTCAGCTGCTGATTGGTGGAAAATACGAAAACAATGTGTTATCAACCAATCAATGATATACTAAACTTTTTTCGTCTCATCCGAGAAATTTGACGTATGCCAAGGGCATCGACTAGATAACACGATCTAATTAGGTAATAAAGTACCGGATAAAGAACAAAATTACGGCTCTGGGACCACTAACTCCTCTAAACATTACATTGATGATGAAACGATGCCAGACCGAAAACTAGCCTGGATTTGTTATATGGCCGTTCATAGGCTATGACAGTTGATATTTTAAATAGTGTACCTGCCATCTAATATACTCGTATAAATTGACCCTTTAGAATAAAAATTAGAGTTTATTTCTTCGTAAGCGTGCATTCCGGCATTGCATTCACTGAGGAGCCTAGGGTTCGCTTCGAATATCCATACTAATATTATAAATGCGAAAGTAACTCTGTCTGTCTGTCTGTTAAACTTTCCCGCTTAAACCTCTCAACCGATTTTGATGAAATTTGGCATAGGTATACGTTGAACCTCAAGAACGGAGATAGGCTACTATTTGTTAGAAAATAGGGGGGGGGGGGTATTGCCACCTTTGAAAGCTTATATTGGAAATAGTTTATTTTTTAAGTTAGAGATATTAAAGTTGGCACATATGACGACCTCCGTAGCCGAGAGGCAAGCGTACCTGACTTTGGCGAGCGCCATCTTTGAGGTTCCGGGTTCGATCCCCGGTCGGGTCAATATGGGAAACGAACTTTTCCATATTGTCTCGGGTCTGGGTGTTGTGGTACCGTCGTTGTTTCTGATTTCTGTAACTCAAGTGCTTAAGCTACTTACCACAGAATCAGAGCAATGTATGTGATGTTGTCCAATATTTATGTATGTGATGTTGTCCAATATATAGCTCTATTAAAATATTGATTACTTTTTGTTTTAGGGGAGAAAGGGGTAAAAACGACCATGAAAGGATGTAGTCCACGCACTGAACGAAGTCGCGGGCACAGCTAGTAATAAATAAATAAATAAATACACATTAAATAACAACACAAACATTGTTCTGATTCTGTGGTAAGTAGCAAAACCACACTTGTTTGTTTCAGAAATCAGAAACAACGTTGGTACCACGACGCCCAGACCCGGATTTAGAAAAAGGTTAGTTTCCTATATTCACTCGACCGGGAATTGAATCCGGGATCTCTCGGCCTCTCGGCTACAGAAGTCGTCTAACTTGATCCGGATTTGTTGTACCTGGATATTACAATGGAGAACCTTTTTGGATGATGGCCTAGGTCCAAAAGCTTAACGTGCTTTCCGGAGCACAGAATCATTACTCTTAATCGACAAAGGTCATTCAAGCCTGCAATTCCCTACCCAATTTAGGAAAATCACACATAAAGAATATGTTATCCGTGAAACCATTAGGAACAATACAGGATATTCGTTTTTTGAGGCTAACGCTCCAACCGCTACACCACGCAGGCAGCTATGATTGTCATTCACAATATTTGTACAGTTTTATAACCACTATTAAACATTGTATATGTTTTTTTTGGCTGCGTAGAACACAAGTGTCAAAGGTTATCGCGTTTCTTTAATCTGAACAAGCAAATCGTGCTGAAACACGTGAAGTGTTAAACTTCAGACAGTTTGCGCGTGACTTCTGGCTTGATAACATTATTCTAGTTATTACGCCAAAGTTATCGTACTTATCAATGTTGAATTACGCATTCTCCAAAATACTTGTACTTAATTTAGTTTGGACTGAATGCACTGGGGGCATAGCCAAGTGGCAGTTGCCAAACTTCGGTAACGAGTCGACAAGGTTTGACATTTCAAGACCACGTGACTTTTCTAAGGAAATGTCAATCTCCTTTAATTGTAAACATATCAAAACAATATTTAATTCCTTTTGTGATGTGTCTCACTAAACACGTGACTTTGACGGAATAACTGCGTTTTTTTCTAAATGCGGGATAGACACCATAATAATAAAAAAACGATATGCACAACTGCCACTTTGCTAGGCCCCTGTCTTTGGTACTTCTTTCTTTCTAATCTTCCTTATTTTTCTAACAAAGTTTCACTTTTATAATACCAGTAGGATATTAGTGAAGAGGACGTTAGACCACCAATTGTAAGAAGTTCTTGAAATATTTTGCACAAATATGCAATTCTACGAATGGAGCGCTACGAGATGTTACATTTTTTGTTTCTCTATATATTCCATAAGTGTTACCCCATTCATCTGGTAAGCCATAAATCGTTTATTTGTTTATTTTTTTTTATATTGCACTTCAAGATTGACCTCATCCCACCTGATGTTAAGTGGTAATGAGGTCCTTTTTTTTTTTTAAGGGGGAGAAAATGCATTTCCGCACCAATGGTAATGAGGTCCTAGCTTAAGGGTGACAAGTACAGCATAATAAATATGTTACTGGACTTGTCGCCCTTACCTTGAAGGCTTGACCCCTGCTACTAATGTAGCACCCCCCAGGAGCTCTAGAAACCTTAATCACACGCAGGAACACAACAACACAGAATCATAAGAGTATTACTTGCTTTGACTTACGTAGGTGAAAATTGAGACGATACGGTGCTCTGAATCGGATTACGCTTATTACGTGGAATGATCCAATCCTATTACGTAAATATTTCATTCACGGAATTGAATACGCGTGGTGGAAGACATTGGCAACTAGGCATATTCGTTTTAATTAGGTAAGTTACTGTATTTGATACCAGCATAGTGATTCAACTTCATTTGTGAAGTGCGATAAGATAAAAACTTGGAGTTTCCATAGTAGCGGAGAAGGACGTCTTACTTTTTGTGGATCCGTTGAGCGTAGTGAGGAAAATGGAGCTAGTTATTGTATTGACCTTATAATGTTATCATGTGACATCAGTTTATAATGTATAGATTTGACATTTCAAATTCACAAGATTTTTCTAGGGAAATTTCAATCTACTCCTTCACCTCTAACCAAATCCAATCCTCGGGATAGAAAACATGCTAAATTTAATCAGAATCTTTTTTTTTCATCTATTACGAAGCATTCATATTGAGTCTGAATTTTTGAAGTGTGATGCAACATTTTCAAATGTTCATGTCATCTTTGACAGAATTCCACATCCTTATCACTTAAAATTGTGTCTTTGTTTTGTCATTTAACTTTTGAATTATAGTACTTAAAATAAAAATTAGACAACATCGCATTCATTGACTCGATCCTAAAGTAAGTATCTTAAACTCTTGTGTTATTGATACCAGTGCAAATACTGATGCCACAATATATTTAAAAACACCCCGTTACAGAAAAAATACATACGTTTTCCCTGGGTAGGAATCAAACTCATAACAGCCAGAAGCACTAACTATTGTTCCATCTCGGTCCAATCATAAATATTGAGCCAAAATGCCATTTTGTCAGAATTATTAATCGTATCGTTTATGTTCATATTGGTAGACGAATACAAATACATCATAAACACAAGGCCCAGAAGTATTGCGAATATCATTGAATGTTCTTTATCTGGCTTCAAAGATTTGAGGATTTCATTAACAACGACTGTTAATGTAGTCAAGTAGTCAAATCTTTTACCTCATATATATTATATCAGTAACATTTATGAACCGTTCAAATGTTACCTCCGGTTCGTCACCTATAAACTACCGAGAAGTTACCCCCAAGAAACTCTATAGTTTTTTTTACAAATATTTTTATGATTTTTTATAAATTAAAAAAACTACAAATGTAATTGGTAGTAGGTAAACAAAGAGCTTTATGCATTATAGTCGTTTAGTTAAAATTAAAGGCACTCGAAAATATCTAAATAACTCTCGTATCCATTTATTCTGTTGAGTCTTTGTATGTATAAAATCTCCGTTTCATTTACCTGTGTGCTACTTTCTACCAGTCTTGCGACATTTTACATCGAGGGAACTCAGCTCTGAGGTAAACTCCAGCAAAATGTTCTTTCGCAAAGTTTGTCTCGTACCCATTACGGAGGCTATGAAGTGGCCTGAATAAGAACGGCTCGAAGCTTAGAAGCTTCTCGAATAAGTAAGCGCTTGAGTGAATCTAAACAAAATTACTGTTTTATTTAGTTGGATTACTTTTTTAAAATTTATTTACTAACGATTTAATGACTGACAATTAAAAAAATATAGAAAATGTGTTTTGACTGATGTTGAATAGTTGTAATTAGAGGGTACCCGAGACTTACGCCCATAATAACTACACGCGTGCGATTGGTGAAGTGCCGTAAATAAATATTAGACAATATCACATACATTGTCCTAATTCTATGGTAAGTAGATAAAGAACATGTGTTACAGAAATCAGAAATGACGACGTTACCACAACACCAAGACCCGAGACAATATGGACTAGTTTGTTTTCCGACCGGGCATCAAACTCGGGACCTCAGAGATGGCACGCTCGCCACTTGGCTACGTAGATTGCAATTAGTTCAAAAATCAAACTCAATCTAACTAGTTGGTACGACTTAAACGTTTACAACGGATTCTATTATTCGAGTTGCTTAGATAAACGATTATACTATTATTAAGGTTATGTATTTAGTATTCATCTCATCACAAAAACTATTACAAGACACATGAGTACCCTAATTCGGCATGATTATAAAAGTTGTTGAAATATTCAGATAATCGCGGCAACTGCGGTTACACAAAGTGCAGGCAATGCGGTCAAGATCATTTTGTGGTGTTGATCTGTGAACGCTATCATGGGTAGTTCATTAAACTTATTGTTGGACAATTTTATGTTTCCAAATTTTTATGAATATTAAATTAACTTCTAACTGAAATGGTAAAGCCACGAAAGGCACCCATGCTATGAGCCTTTGCCTGACCAAATAGGTTCCTACAGTCCCACGGCGTGCATCGAAAAATATTAATACTGTAATTACTATCCTACACTAGTATTAGTTATTATTCTACTACTAGTATTTTCATTTACTTATTATTCAATTTAATTCAACAATTACTCAATAGTATAAAGTTAGTGTGAGTAAAGGGAGATATGTACCTCTATGAATATGTATAGTTTCAAGAAATATCATGTAGCACCGTGGTGATTTATTTACTACTGTGCATTAAAGAATGACTGCGAATCAAATATTATGTAGTCCAATATTATGGGGTTTGTAACGTTCAAATAGTTTAGTTAAATAGATATTAGACAGAAAACAAAATTTAAAATATTCGCAACCGAAATCGAAAGTATGGGATAATTTTTTTTTAATAATCGATTAAACATACTTTACTGTGACGAAATCTGAAACTAAATTGTTCACAAATTCATGGATAGATATATTTGAACGTGTTTACAAATTTATCCTAATTACCTAAGTAAGATTTACTAATATTATAAACGTGAAGTTTCGTAAAAGTGTCTGAATGTATGTTTATGGATGAAACTTGGTAGAAAGAGAAAAGAGATATTAAATTAACATATAGGATACTATTTATCCTGAAATAACACAGGCAACAGGTTGTCTAGAATAAATATTTCCAAAGATAATATCATTAACAGAAACAATTTGTGAGTTTGGCATGCGGAAGTGATGGTCGTTGAAGCGAATCTTAAAAAGCATTCCTTTCGTATTCACGGTTCTGATAATTAACAACAAAAGACAGACTACCAAAGACGGATTACATTCGGCGACGAATAAATTACGTAAGTAATTTAATTAACAGAATATAACAAAGAAAAAACGTGTTCTCAAAATTAAAATCAGGGTAAATGCGGCAAAAATTTTAAAACTAATTTCACTAGGTACTTCATTAAGATCGTGATATAATTAAATCTTGACGGTAGTCGTTTGGATTAGTCACGGTCACGACATTTGAAGATACAATATGGAGGAAATGAAAACATATGTCCTAATTGGTTATAGCACCTTGATCCACAAGCGGAGTATCTACTTAGGGGGACAAATGGTCCATCCGGGAAATTAAAACACTGAAAAATACTAGCGTTACTAGCTGCGCGGCTTAAAGAGTTACATTAAACTGGAGGCGAGTCTCTATATTTATTATTTTATTTATTAGTTAAATATACTCAAATCAATGACGAAAGTCAGAAAACTAGACCCGGGATTGTCCCTCGTCTGCGCAGGTCTTTGGCATGTTGGCAATCATTAAAAGATGGCTATCTTCCATCGCTCACATAGACGCGACCACGTCACGTCGCATCGTTCCCTTATAGGTGCGATTATTCAGAAATCAGCTGTGGTCCGTCGGTTAGCCTTGACATAACTGTTGGCTTGTTGCGTCAGCGTTTGCGAAACTTTCAGAGTCAGTTCACGGCGCCCTTACATTTGCCTTGGCTGGATAGAAAAGTGGGAAAGCCTCAATGACCACATCTACATAACAAGTTACTTTGAAATCACATCCATTCTTTATGGACTTTTTTACTTATCGCGTAAAGTGCATACGTTTCTTTGGCAACTTTGATCTGTTAAATAAGAAGCTTATTAAATGAATATGGAAAAGATATGAGAATATTGTAAACGACCTCATATTTTTTTGTATCGACACATCGATAAGGATGAGGTTTGAATACGTATGACAAAGTTCTGTTTCTTCTATACTCTAGATAAGAAAAGACTTCAATATTTCCTTAAACACTTTGTCACGCAAATCAAACTAACAGGTCCCCTGATCCGACACGCGTCTTTTAAGCTGTAATGGTTGAATGTAAATATGAAGAGAACAATATAGTTATGACATTCGCTTTAACATAGCGAAGGTTTTGCCAAGGATAGAATAATCTACTATCAGATGTTACTCTGTATTATCCTTTTGCTAATGTGACAAGTCACGATTGCAAAAGGGTCGATGAATAAAAATGTATGGTTGGTCATCAGGTAGATTACCAAAAAGTTTATGTAACAGCAATCTTTTTTTTTATCCTTTTAAAAAATTTGGCTTTACCTGCTTATAGATAAGAATGACTTTTTTTGGTTATCGAACATAACTAGTAAATTGACTCAATTAATATAGTGTGTAGGTATACAGACAAATATCCGTACGAATTTTTATACATGTCAATTTAAGTTTGTTAAACAATCGTTTCAATTTTACGTAATAAAGCGTAATGAATAAAAAGCTTTAATAAATGATGTATTTCGTCACGTCTTTGCTAACGTGCTCTGATACTGGATTTTTTTATATTGCAATAGTTGCATTTTTCTTATTTTGCATCGGATTAGTGTTAAAAATCTTTGTACTTCTTGTGAAGAGATAATAAGGGATACATTATTGTTATTAAATTATTTTCTTTTATGAAATCGTTTCAATTATTTTTTATATTTTTTTGGAAATAAATATACTTTGCATACTCGAAGTCATCCCAAATTCCATTCTTGCAATTTTTAATTTTGTATTGAAATAATCTTATCATCACAACGATTAGACAATAGATAAAACAGAAGATGAAATGTGTGCAAATTAGAGTTTACAATATATTATAAACGTGAAAGCTTAGATGTACAGAGCAATACACCTACACACGAGAAAGATCATGCGAAAACGGCTAAATAGATTTGGATGAAATTGATAGTTTTCGATTAGATACTAAAATAACATATAGTATACTGTTTATTCCAGAATAACACAAAGTCATAGGCAATAGCTAGTCCTCAATAAATTTACATCGCAAGCAAATTTAACATTTTTAACTATTTGAAGACTCATCGAAACGCAGTCTACATACGACATTCCTCGCAGATACTAATGCAAATAGTATCTGCTTTACCTATTAATGTATTCTCCGAAGCATTAAGGAAGCCATCACAATGAAGCAATCCGTTGCTGTCTTCAAAAATAAACTGAGTCAGCAAATACTAGACAACCCAGGCATACTAATGTACCAAGTCTACAGAGGCATTCCCCTCACGTCTTCCAGTGACATTAAAACTTATGGACACTATATAAGTCTGCTTGCAAGGTTACCTCCACTCATCTTTCGCTCGATATGTCAGTTCAATGATATGTTATTTGGAACAACCGATCGAGACATGTCCGTCCCAAGGGGTTTAAGCGATTATTGCCTATTGTACTATTTTATGCAGACGCAATAAAATTATTGTCAATCTTAATATGGTGCTGAGTTTACTACGAGCTACGCTCATTTCTGTGAATGTTTCTATTAATATTATTGGGATTTGATTCATGATGTCATATTTTGTTTCGTTGATATTTGATTGTGTAATAAATATAATTAAAATTTGTATAAGACAACAACGAAATATTTTTTAAATTGATAGAAAAACCTTTAGACTTCATAATAAACTGTACCTATCTACTTACTATTTGGAATAGAAAAACAACTGAAAACTTGACACCGAAACTGTCCTGATAATTTTGAACTTCGGAATTTTACAATATATACATATAATGTAATCATTTGTTTATGCACTTGTGTGTAAATGGCAATAACAATCGGGCAATACCTACTTGTATTGACGTATTTTCAATAGTCAGGCTTTTTTATGAACTTATATCCTTTTCCTTATTTATGATCGTTAATGTAATATTCTACTTGAACTCTTCCATATTTTAACTTCCATAATTTTTAAGTCAAATCTGTCGATCGGAACGGTAATTGTGAAACAATACTTTTAATTACAGTTAGTTCAAGTGGTTGTTGCAAATCTCAGCTCATGTTTATATATGGTTCTGAAGCAACTGTTATATAACTACAATTACACCATGTTATGTAAAATGTTTGAGATAGACAAAGATCTGAACTAATTGCTTACGAGCAATGAAGTACCTTTGGTTGCAGGAGGGAAATTATCACGGAGTTTAATCAACATATTTTTGCAATGAAAAAATTTACGACTTCGTCAGAGTCATTTTTGTTACGCGAATTGAGCATATTGTAAATATCTTCTATTGTTAATTCATTCGTATTTATTGCTGTATGGTTAATGCATTTGTTATTTTTTAAGTTAAAAAATATGTTTGCCTAAGGTGCGTTTTGTTACATTGTAGAAATAGAAATGGTATGAATTAATACCACATACAAAGAAAATAAATTTCGTAAATTCGTCGCGGTCGACCTGGGAATCGAACTCAGGACCACGAGATCAGCAGGTATGTTTTGAATTTTTCGTACCTACATTCTTCCTATGTCTTTAAGCACTAACGCGCATTTGACAGGCGAAGCGATTATGCCAGCATCAATTTTATTGTTGAAACGATTATTTAATTGTAATGATAGAGGCCTTAGTCCCCCAATGGCACTGGCTAGCACTGAAAATTTCCAATCCTTTTGAAATTAAATTAAACCTATTACGTCAAACTTTTTTAATGATGACAGCTCGTATCATGCTAAAATTTTGTAGGCAAGTCAAATGAAACTTAAACCTTGTTTGTAAAATTATGGAATTTAGTTTAGTTGTGGTTTATTGATTAATCCTTGGAAGATGTTCACATTTATGATTGATCACTAAATGTACCTAGATACCACCATACATACTAATAAATAAATAAATGCGCCAGACAATCACACCAATCACCTGGTCTCAAACTAAGGTTTTTCCCTTGTACTATGAGTACCAGAAGACGGATACTAACTGGGGGCGTCATCCCAGCACACCCAGACTCAAGTCAATTTATTAAAGTTCGTTTTTCCAAACTGACTGGACTGGGAATCGAACCTTTCGAGCTTTGGCCGCCTACCTTAGCCACTACGCCACCGAGGTCGTCTAAAGTAAATTTAAAATGAAACGAAGAATGAATTTAGTTAATGCCCGGTTCCAATATTCTACGATTCGTGATGTGTCAAAAATTACAAACCGTTTTTGTATGAGTCGTTGATTCTAATTTCAAATTTACTTTACATATCAGCTGTCATTATTGTCGTCCGTCGGTCGTTTTTAACTTACGCCTCGTATAATTTATTACTATCCGTAACCACAACGGATCGTTTTTCAAATATTGGAACCGAGCATTAATAAATAAAAATAATAAAATCTGCCAAACTCATTACCATAAGAGACTCGGCCATCTTGTTTCCTTTACAAATAATTGCGAAATCATGACATCCTTACACACCCTTCTTTACATAGTGTACATACATATATGATGAGACCAATACCTATTTACTTTATCTGTTGGTTTTGGTTTCGCCAATGAAACCGGGGCGACTTCATCTCGAATGGGCATTATTTTTAACTTAAACCAACAAGGAGAAAATGCTTGTCGCTTTTTGGTCAATTTGCTTTCTGACTTTTAAACTTTAAGAATCAGGGTGTAATTTACATAGTAATTAAAAATGCTGTAACAAAAGGTCACATTATCTCTGATGTTATGGTAGGTGGAAAACTACATGAAAGAATTGGTGTATGCTTATATACCCATACTTTTATACGTCATATATAGATTATATACGTCATATTGCAGGATTTTCTTCGTTTTGACTAATAAAAAACAAATATTGGGAATGAACTTTCTTTTAATCCCTTTTAACTTTTTACTTCCCAGTAAGTTATTCCCTAGAACAGAATATAATCGATTTTTTATTTAAACCAAGCATCCTCAGTTAATTAATCCATTTTGGCGCGTTAGTGATGTTAATTTACTTGAACACTATTTTTATCTCCAAATCTTATAATCGTTTTTACAATTTTTATAGTATTTTAGACCACACTAACCAACATATCCGAATCTTTTAGTTAGTAGTATAGTATTGCATGATACTCGAAGTACAATTCTATCTTTTTTATTTATACTATATGAGGGGTTCTAGACAGAAATCTGTTTTTAAGGCTTGTTAACACAAGTTTTGAAGTCAATTAAATTTAAGCATAGTAAAGTACTGTAAAATTACTAAGAGATTATGTTTCGGTCAACAGTCTGTTAGTAAATTTGAGAATAGGACACGTATACACAATAAAACAAACATGCACATCAAATATACTTTTTGAAGTTTGAGTACTTACCTATCAGTTTTGATAAAAAGTAACTTAGCATTTCATCAGGCCTAGCAAGCGCAATACGTCAAATTTATCGCATGAGACGACAAACGTTTCAATACCGTTGATTGGATGATCGTACACCGTATTAGTATTTTCAGCCAATCAGCAGTTGACGCATTGATTTTGACATTTCATAAAAGCGCGATAAAATTTACTCTCGCGGCGCATGCTAGGTCTGTATGATACGATACTGCCCAATCATACCTCATGTTTAGTGCATTATTCAACAAAATATAACAATTTGAATACGTCTTGTACCCGAGTTCATAATTTTTTAGCGTCATTAGAATAGCTTTCTTAAGCTCATCGACTATTTAGTAATCCCGTGAATAGAACAAAGGCAGCAGTGAAAACCGTTGACTGTCAACTTGCTAGGCTGAGTTATATCTAACACTAATTTAAGGTCGCCTTTCCCAACTTCATTACTCAAGCGGTGTCGACACTGCAAATGTTAAATTGTTGCCGGCCGCATTGGGATGTTTCCCAACAGCATCTCTTTTGAATACAATCAATATTGCACGGGCGGTGCAATGTAGACTAGATTTCGACTCGTGCAAATATATAACGATAATCTGACATTTAACTTTTTAAAAGTGTGAAATTAGGGACTTGGTATTGCAAAACGATGAACGGTCTTGTTTTAGCGATTATAGGAGAGCAACACGGATTTATTTCTCGAACAATGCTTGTTCGAAGATTGACAGACAATTTTTTGGTACTTAGATGTTCTGCGGATTAAGTTTAAAAATATTTTAATTTCTGGATTTTGTTAGCATCGTTGTTCTTTACGTTTTGACGTAGCATTTTATAAAATTTTCCTGTCAGAATAACATGTCTTTTTTGTAAATACAACTTACTACTTAAGTTCGAATAATAATTCGTGAAAAATCTTCTTATATATAAAAAGGAATCACTGTCGTTAGTCTCACTAAAACTCGAAAACGGCTAGACTGATTGGGCTAAAGTTGGTCTTGAAATAATTGTGGATGTCCAGGGAAGGTTCAAAAGGTTACAAATTATAAAAATAGGCGTTACGAGGCGTTACACAGCTAGTTTTAAATAATTATTAAAAATAAAAGACGTTTTATTTTAAATCTAAATTAATTAAATTTCTCTACTTACGAGTAGTAAGTGCATTTGCGCTTTCCGCAGCTTCACCGTTGTGGCAGATAACAGCCAAACACAGCACCAGCACCGACGTAACGCATTTGCCAGCCATCTTCGTTTACAAACTTTTTAACGTGTTTTTCTAAATCCGTTAATTATTTTTATCCGAAAATGTCGAATTAGTATTTTTTAATTTTCATAGATAACAATCCATTCTTTTGTGTCACAGAACGTCAGTCACTATTTAATAAAAGTTGAATTTGAAAAAAAGGTTAGGTCGTTCGAATTTCAAATTTGCCCGCGTGCGCTGCGCGGCAGAATCAGTGGTCGATAGCCGCTCGCTGGCTCAGCCGGACGGTCGCGTATTTCATTTTGTTTGAAGTGAAAGCAACCGCCGATGAGTTTTATTCTCCTACAATTTTCGTCATCCCTTGACTCCCCACTTCGCTGGTCTATTTACTAATGCCACGTGCGTGGATGAACCATAGGACATAATTGTGTCCATAAGATTTCATGGCATTTGCGCTAATCTTGGCTGGTCATTTGTTATGTCACGTGTCACAGTGTGCAAGACATGCAACTGCCGGAACATTGGGGCCATATTAGCCAACTTGTTCTCTCCCTGTGTTTTCCACATCGAAATGACGGGTTGAAAATGCGAAACTGACATAACAGCAAAGAAAAGTTCCAGTGCCTATGCTATATTATTCTGTAATCTACGTTAGTTTGATCAACCTTAACTTGATAAGTGTAAAATGCATATTCTGATTTAACCTTAACATACACAAAATTTGTAAGTATAGAATATAAGCTGTTGCCCGTGACTGCATTCGCGTTATTTCGGGATAAAAAAGTCGGTATAATTTAATTTAATCTGGTATCTCACCAATTATTCTACCAAATTGAATTCAAATCCACCAAGAAGTTACCTATTGCGTTGAAAGAAAACAAACATAGGTACATCTAGACATCTATACATTCTTACAAACTTGACATTTCTGAAAATATCTTAATATAAGTATGAAAAGGTTTTAAACTTCAGTAATTTAAAATGTTAGCAAATAATTTAAATAAAAAGGTGGTATCCAGTTTCAAAAATAAATAAATAATTTTAATAATGTGCTGTTTTTTTGCCTAACGTAGCTTTGGAAAATCTCAAGGAAGCAACGAAGACATGCCATCAAGCAAGTCTATTCTTGTCTTTCCTGTAATTGAAGGTTGCATGGAAGAGGTGGTATTGATAAGATCACCTTTTTGGTTCTAAGACGTGTTTGTAATGTTAATATGCTGATTCCGTAGATTTAGATTAGCTTAGACGATATTATGTTTTATATATAACTTTTTTGTGACGGGGGAAATGCTTTGACACACCATACCATCACCCGAGAGAAGTGAGCCCTAAAAAGGGCAGGAATACCCACTAATACACGGTTAGACCTTATCGCCTTGTGGTGGTGTTATGCGAACCCGGGCTGACGTGACCAACCGCAACACCACCGGCCTAGCCGTTATACCTAGTAATTTTTATTTATGTGCAGCCCATTCATGGCATGGCATCCATGTATATAAGTAAGAAAATTTAACTTTCCTGAAATAGATCGATTCTTCGAAAATATATTACAAGAATAATAAGAAAAATATCTATTCATTTGTACATACAGCAAGAAGACTTAGGGTCAAAATTGGAGATTTTAGAATAAACATAAAAGAGAATCATATCTCTGAAATGAAGTTTTTTGTATAAATAGGACATTCTGGATGTATATATTATAAACCATATATATATTTTATGTAGCAAGCAGGTAAACTAGTATAAGGTATCTAATTTATCTATGAACGAACATACAGTACCACAAATTCCTGTTTTCCAAAAAAAATTAGCATAGCAATGAACAGTACCATGTCTATTCAATCCCCATGCCGCAAATAGTTGATTTTTGTAAGACGTTCAGGGATTAGGAATCCATATTATATTTGGTTAAGACTCATCAGAGCTCTTGTCATGGTTAGGCCTGTGAAAGTGTCTTGCTGTACTACAAAACATTATAACATTTTGTACGTTTATTGTGAAAGTTAATTTTTAAGTTTTTTTAATGTGATTTTCTCTGGCAATCCAAAATAAATAAATTAAAAATTACAAAAACCCTGGAACTTGGGAAAATTTTTTTTCTTAATCAAAGACATCACAAAACAGTAATGGGATAATTCAAGTACCTATATGTATATAACACTTGAAGACTTTAGGAAAAAAAGGAAGAATTTTGCTCGCCAACCGAGCCAAACAGATAAAAGCAAGTCATACATGTATCTCTTATACAAAACAAAGTTTGAGACCAAATAAAGATCAAAGCAATTTGTTTATCGACTAGCGTGTCCAAACTGCGACGCCAATGAACCAAGATAACATTGTAATTCAGTAGTTATTTCCGATTGCTCTTGACAGAGCTATGGCGCCGAAATTATGAAGGTAATCTATAATTTAGTTATCTATTAACCTCTGAATTGCGTAAATTGCGAATAATTAAGTTAAATAAAAATTGCCAATCCAAAAAAATATTTACAGTTTTAATATCTCGTGTCCGGTGATGTTTGATAATTTTTACATTATAAATAAAACCATAGTTATGATACAGTCAGTAAGTGTAAACAATGTGCAATAATTAAAGTATCCAAAATCGATGTTTGTACAGTCAGCGTCAGATTGACCTATTTATAATTTAGTCGATTTTCTGCCATGGAATTATCATCTAATTCGAAAGCTTGGAATATTAGCTGGTAGGTTGGTTATAGCGACGCTGACTGTACAGTCAACGGCACATAAAGGTTGACAGTTGCAGTTCAATTTTAGTTCTTATTCCCGCGACATAGAACGGCACAAAGTCCAAAGTACGACGTGCTTTCGTCCGTGCATAATATTAAAAGTACCTTTCACCAAAATTTACTGAGAATACTTTGTTTGTCATGTTCTTTTTTTTTTTATATTGCACTTCAAGATTGACCTCATCCCCCACCTGATGTTAAGTGGTAATGAGGTCCTAGCTTAAGGGTGACAAGTACAGCATAATAAATCTGTTACTGGACTTGTGTCACCCTTACCTTGAAGGCTTGACCCCTGCTACTAATGTAGCACCCCCCAGGAGCTCTGGAAACCTTACTCACACGCAGGAACACAACAACACAGAAGTGATTATTATTTGGCTGTGGTCTTCTGTAAGGTGTAGGTATTTCCCCAGTCGGGCTGCTCCAGTTCGAGCGATAAATCGCTATGCCCTACCTTTCTTATTTATTTCATTAGCAGGTAGGTACTTACCTGACAAACACATAAAGAGTCCTAATAAAATTAAAAAGCACAATTTCCTGTCAAAAGTTTTGGTAGCTAAGTACTGAAAGATTCATACCTAGCTGTATTAAAAAAAATAGTAATAAGACTTTAGTGAGTTTTATCATTACCATGGTATTAATTTCATTTTCCAGCCACCGGGAATAAAAAATGATTCTTACGTCACGTAGTACAATGTATAAATGACATTTCACAATAAAAAAAAACCAAAAAGGTGATTCTCAAGACAAATATTAACATTTTAACAAAATTTTTCAACACATAAAGATATATTGAAAATAAAACCGTGATAATTATAATAATTAGGTAGTGGGGTCACCAAATAGGTGGCTCTACCAAATCGCTATTTATGTCGATAAACATTAAACCAGACTTGTGATCATTATGTCCATAAAAATAAGCATGTGTTCTTAAAAAATAAGGTAAACAGTGCAGTTCAATATTAATTCTGATGCACACCATATACGGTACGATACAAAGCCTTAAAGTGTATAATCTGACGTGCTTTTGACTGTATATCTACAGCTTATATTAATTACTATGGGTCCAAAAAAACTGATCTCAAAAACTCAGAATAAAATGATGTGTAGATTTTCTGAGCTCTGGATAAAAGAATACATTAATTTGTAGAACTTACCTCTACTTACCATTCAATCTTAGTGTTTGTATAAATATATATTCGTTACATTCCCTTCAATATAGTTGAGTGAAGATATGGCTGGCACATTATGTTATACTTGTGAACAGCTTTGGTTAGACTGGTGCTCCAGCATTCCCTTTAAAAATAAAATAATACTTGCTTTTTTCACTCATCAAAATACACATAGCTTTAAGTTAGATAACTTAAAGCTATGTGTATTTTGATGAGACTGTAAGTAATCTGCTGAGTTTCTTACCGGTGTCTTCTCGGTAGATATAGGTTCCGAACCGGAAGTAGAATCACTTTGCATTGTACTCAATGATGATTCAAAAGTGTTACATGTAACCTACTTGAATAAAGAAATATTTGAGTATTTGAGTTTGAGATATCTCTAAACTTAAACGACCGTCTGAAATGGTATATCCTCATGGGCGTACCCAGGTTTTGGGCCAGGGGGGGGCAAATTTTTATAAGCTAGGTGCTTAAAAAAAATTCAATTAAAATAGATATATTTTATATAAATTCTTTAATTGGAACTATGACCAAAAGAAAGTATCCTCGGAAACCTTTTGAGGATTTATGTATGAAGCAAACAAAGAGAAGAAGTGGTGATTTGGACAGTGAATGCAGTGAAATAGTTTTTGCGGCTGTGTCAAAATTAAAAACAGACGAGAAGGAAAACATGGCTTCTGTTATTGAATACATGCTAAAGAATCCAGAGTCAATTATCAAATTTCAAGATATAATGATGACACAACCTTTAACCAAAAAAATATTTACACCCCTGAAGGCGCTTGGTTTATTGCTATCTTTGAAGTTGTCAAAATGGCAATATATCACATTAAGGGAGACTGTTGTACGGGAAGGTTTACGTGATTTGTACCCCTCCAAGTTCAAAAAGAGAAAAAAGAGTGTTACCCGTCAGAGAATCATATGACAGTTACGGACTCTTCGGCTAGAATTATTCTGCAAGATCTACTTGAAATCATAGTGAAAAGGGTGTTAAAATCGTTACCTGATGTAAAAGAAAAAGAAATGACTTAACTTTCTAAGTAAGTTTATTAAATTGAATATTTTTTTTCGTTTTTAAGCATAGTTATTTTTTTATAGTGTTGGTGTTAACTTTTTTCTATATTTTATAGACGTCTAAGTCAAAACTAAGCTGAAATTACGATATTTTAAAAATAAAAATTTTCGACGAATTTTAAAAAAATGTTTCACACCCCTGGCCGTATTATGCAGTATACCAAAAAATTGCAAATAATTCATAGAATAAATGTCCCAAAAAGAATTAGGGCCAATTGTGCGACAGCGAAGATATGATTTTTTTTCGATTCACCCCCATACAAAATTTTCGGAAAAAATTTGGGCGCGCCAATAAAAACTATACGACGTAGCGATGCTTATTATATTTTTTTTAAAGCTTTTCTAAGTATGTTCAAGCATAAAAGTCTACACTTTCGTCGTTTTGTATCGGGGGTCTATGGAAGCCGAAATCCAGCCCACAGTGCGCCGCTGCAAGCGAGCTGTCGTAGGTAGGTATCTAACGAACGCGCCGCGTGTAATTTATTGTATCGCAAAGAAATGGCGGAAAATGCGTTTATTAATATTTATGTACAATAAAAGTACTAGATAAGATACATAATTAGTAGGGACGTCAACATTATCCAGGGGGGGGGGCAGCTGCCCCCCCCTGCCCCACCCTGCGTACGCCCATGTATATCCTTATGTCTTATCCGTTCGGTACAACTTGAAAATGGTTCAATACGCACTTTTTAATCAGGGTACAATACCGCGACCTGTAAATAATGATAATGTGTTTATTTGTAGTCTCAACTAATTTGTTAATCATCTTGGTGAATAGTGGCGACATTTAATGCGTTACTGGTAAAGAGTACTTAACTAATTTTAAGGTAAAGACGTTTTACTAATAACCTCAAACTTCGTACACAAATAGATTTAGGTTTCGTTTCATTAATTACTACGGTCTGCCCTTGCTTTGCCCGAGTGCGAATCTTGTAAATTTCTTAAATGTTTTTAATAAAAGTAGGTACTGTCAGTTACAAATATGCGAAACCAAATTTTTTTTTGCAACGGCATACCTTTTGATTTCAATTTAGTATTTAATACTCTAAGGGCTGATTATTAAATTGTCAGATAAAAATTAAGAAACCCATAAAGTATAAGCTATAACTTCATTTAGTACATATCTGTTTATAAGAATATTACGATAGATAACACTAGAATAACTCGTTTTGTACCGTATTAGTTATTACTCATACGAAGGAACTAGTCTTATTCGACTGTTATTTAAATGAAAATTGAAAAAACGGGCTAAGCGTCCAATTTACACTGAACTTCAGTAAACATAAATAATGCGCACGGCACTTAAAACGATAAGTTGTTCTAAACACAAGCTATATTTTTAAACATTTCTGAAAAGAATATACTATGGGACGATTAGTATGTAGGTTAAACTAATCCCGCATATGGCATCAACCGAAGGCTTAGATATAACCTCTAACTTAGCCTTCGGCTGGTGTTACATGCGGGATAAAAATTCGTTACCTACAATATCTCAATAATCGTTCTTATTTGTTGTAGATGAAGTGAGAGCATAAAGATCTCAATTCATACATGAATTAGCTCTCATCACCGAGCATTCAAATTAATAATAACGTGTCTCTCTAAACAATTGATATTGGCGGAACTATCGCGTTTTCTAGAGACACGAGATATAGTCCATAAAAAAACATGATTTAGCTCAGATGTAAGAGCATTAGAAACGAGACAGAAACATATTACCAATTGTTTTTTTTTCATATCTCGAAAATAAATATTTCTTTAAATAGTTAAAGTACGGTAATGTGGCACAATAAATCAACGTTTTACTAAAAATACGTCTAAATCCATGTACCTAATATTTTTGGCGTGACAGAATTACCTTACATAGTAGTGGACCGCTGCGGCTTCACGCGCTTCCTGTTTTTCCACATTACTCACTGATTCTTCGCAACTTTTGACCGCAGCGTGGTGTTATATTCATATAGCCTTCCTCAATAAATGGCCTATTTAACACAAAAATAATTATTGAATTCGAACCAGTAATTTTAGCGCGTTCAAACAAACAAGGAAGCAATAAATTAAAGTCTTCAGCTTTATAATAGACTAGCGGTCCCGGCGAACTTCGTTTCGCCTTATAGAATTTTTCCCGCTTTTCTGTTAATTTTTTTCAAAATTTACCAAGGATCCCTAATTTTGTAGCCTATGTCAAATTGGAAGAATGTAGCATTCTATTTGTGAAAGAATTTTTTAAATCGGCCCAGTACTTTTTAAGCCTATTCATTACAAATATACAAAAATAGGTACAAATCTTTCCTCTTTATAATATTAGTGTAGATAATATTATGGATACAAACTTTCGATTGCGTTTATAATTAGTCTTATATCCTACTATTAGACTACGAAAGAGTATGAATATAAAAACGTAGATTCAAATATTATTTCATGACGTATCTTAACGTTTATAAATAAATATTGGACCACATGACATACTTTGATCAACGCACCAGACCACAGGATTACTTAGCCCGCCCATCGCTACAAGATGCGGAACCCATCGGGGGGACATTGCTCTGACTCTGTGGTAAGTAGCTTAAGCACTTGTTACAGAAATCAGAAACAACGACGGTACCACTACACTAGAAAATAGAAAAGCTCGTTCCCCATATTGACCCGACCGGGGATCGAACCCGAGACCTCAGAGATGGCGCGACGCCAAAGTCCGACCCGCACACCTCTCGGCTGCGGAGGTCGTCCAATAAATGCTAGACATAGACCAACACTTAAGGTACAAATTAAATGTTTACTCTTTCCAAGAGTGAGGGGGTGGGTTACGTCTCGTGTGCAATATGTTAGATTCAATTAACTTATTAATTAGTATATCTATCTCTGAACCCTGAACTCTGATTATGTAAACGTCTGTTGCTAATCTAGTGACGTGCTTAGCTACCAAGATAAATAATATGTATACTCTTAGAGTGTTGTTACTTCAACTAGGTATTCGACAATATTTGATCAGGTTTTCGTATAATTAGTAGTATCCACCTAGCCACTATCAAAAATGTACCTTTTATAGTAGGTTGGAATTCGGTAGCATAATTTGACAGCAATATGTAAAGTATGTGTTATTATGTAGTCTAACTTTTTTATTAGGTATATTTCATATTAAAGAAAGAAAAAATCAAATCTTTTTTATTTAGTAGCGCAGTATATTGGCTCCACCCAGCCTGATGGTGAGCAAGAGAGGAACCCACATAGCGATGACAACGGATTTGATACCGAAATATCCTAGCAAGATGTTTCTTCACGCTCCTTTTGAAGGAATCCATGTCAAAGGAAACACATGAGCCGGCAACGAGTTCCACTTCTTTATGGTCCGGCAAAGATTAGAATTAACAGATTTTTTTGTTCGTGATATAATATTTTCCACGGTGAAGCGACAAAACACAATACGAAGCTTAATCTGTTCCAAATATACATAGATTGTGAATGAAATAAAGGGAAAAAAGCTCAGCTGATGCTGTCCTGTATTACTTGTCCCTAATTTCGTGAGATGTTATTCGAGGGAATATTGTGTTTCTTGATGTTTGACAGTCTTGTTTCATTACAGCTGAGCTGATGATCATGTTGACATGTAAAACTTCAGCCTAGAACGTATGTATTCTTGTAGGTAAATAAGATAAAAATTAACTCGAAAAGAATGACGCAATTTCAATGTTAACCTAGTCAGAAAAGTCACTTCAAATAGCCACCTAAAAGATACAAAATCACAAATAAGTGATATATTCATTAGGTAATTGGCTGATGCCCACTTTTATAGTGTTGCTTCGGGATAAAAAGCAACCTACATCTTAATGTATCTACGTCAAAAATATATATTGGCCATAACGCCACTATTTCAATTTTCTCTAGGCAATACGTACAAAGATTTGGCCAAAATGGGTTCTAGGTGTGCTCCCTTGAAAAACCGGTGAATATGAAAAGGCTATCTGCACTCATCATCAGTAATCTGATAGAAAAAAATAAAAATGATTTGGATGTCAGTAACTCAATATCTAAATTCAAAAGTTGACTTTAAAGCCTTATAATGCATAAATTAAAATTATGTTTATAAAGTTAAAAAATAGGCATGCATATTAAATATTTTTTTCAGTTTATAAGTAAGCTACTTATTTGTTGGATATCCTTAATTATTTATTTTATTACATTTTTGATTTGAGTCTAAGATGATGGCTGCCTGTGTGCCAAGTCGGAGAGTCCAAGGCCCTCCGAAACATGCTGAGTATGTTCCTTTTCAGTGTTTTGTACCCGTTGTTAATATTATTTTGTTTTCTCATGTGACTAATTTTATGTTTCCACTGAGTATTTTTTTTCTAATTCATTAAAATATCGCTGCTTCCAACTATACCTACATACAAATTTTTGCATGCATATTATAATATTAATAGGATAAAATGATTAAATGATGACATGTTAAAAGATCATGACGTAGTCCACGTGGCTTGATTTATTATCACTCTTTAGTTTTCTAAACAAAGTATATATTACTTCATATTTCTAGTTTTATTATTGTGGTAAGGTTTGATTTTTATAACGATTATTTTTAGCTACCTACCTGCTTTCTTGGGTTCAGACCAAAGAAAGAAAGAAAAGTTTTTTTAAGTCACATGAAATAGCGTCTCTTAATTGCTCGGTACGTATGATTAAATATTTCTCGAATATCGTTCTAGAGCTTGTTATCGTAGTAAGTATAATAGGGTAAAGGTTTCTGGGATGCGTGGATCTTCGTTATACTAGGTCAAGGTAGATTCTGTTTCGTCTATCAATTTGGTGGATATGTTCCCATAAGATACAATATTAACGGGTCGGTGTTATTAAAAATACGGTAACTCCGAAGACTGACGCAAAAATTGTAACATATACAGTGTTACATAACATATTTAGTATACACGTATACAATTAACATAACAGCTACATATTTTCGGCAATGGGGATAATGGTCTACCTTTTCACATTCAATCAAAATTGTATGTCCATTGTAAACTAACTTACTTATTTAATATGTCTAAGATAAAAATAAAGTATAAAAGTTAAAAATAGGGATGAAACAATCAACTGAAAAGAAAACGGTTTTTAGTAGGTAAATGTTGTGGGCAAAATGTATATACATTAAACAATGGTACTATCATAAGCTTCGAAAAAATTAAAAAATGAAAACGTTTTTCTTATCTGATAAGTATTTGATTTAATTTCTTGAACCAAAAATTCACAAAAAATCTAATACGTTCTTCGTGTGTATAATACGAATAATTCTCTAGTCTATACTCACATTACTGTTGAACATTTTTCGTAGTATCGGAGTAGACTTGACTATTTAACTATTTGTAATTAACATTAAAAATAATAATTACTCCCTTTATCTCTGCAGATATTTTAGTACTGTTTATCATTCTAGCGGTCATTACTTCTTTGCTCTCTACCCAGACACATCCCTTATTATTATTTTCATCTGTCAATCAATAATTTTCGCAATACATTGACGGCTACATATTACCAAGGACTAAATTGCTTCTTAACGAAGCTTCTACTGATTGTAAACAACAAAAGACCGATCTTCGAGTGGTTCGCTAATTAGCTACAATTGATCAATGTGCGACTAATAATTTAGCCCGATATCCAGAAAATGGTGCTTCTTGAATCAGTTTATTGTCCACCTCCGGGTAACTTACACGCATTTAATTTTAACTAAAATTAATATCTTTGAAAATGAAAACGTGTTAATATTCCAGAAGATAATACCAAATTTTACAAAATTAATTGTTTCAAAAATGATTTTTGTGTGTGTATTTTAAAGTTTTCTAGTCCAATGAACAGTAATAGTATTTGAACTTAAGGAGATATATTTTAGGCGTGTGGTTTTATTAATATTGAATTGACAGTATTTTTGAGTGACTTAAAAATGGGGTTCGATTTCACCAGAAGACAATGGTTGACCATCATAGTTATATCAATAGCAGATTTTTGTAACGCAATTTGTGTTGCTTTACAGGCTCCATTTTATCCTCTAGAGGTAAGTTGTTCACTTATTTTTGATTTTTTTACTTATGAATCAAAGAGGTAACTCAATGTAAGGAGGTAATCGTATTTACTTATGGGTTTAAACAAAAATACTGGTTCAAACCCATAAGTAGATGCGAGTACCGAAAAGTTACCGGCAATAAACTCGGTAGTTTTCTTCACAAAAGAAGCAGAATTTATTAGGTCCTCCTTATTTCAACAAGACATACATTGCTAAGATTGCCAATTGTACGAATTTAAAAGTAAAGTTCAGTATTAACCTACTAAATATTACACTGCAGAGCTAATCATTGAAATCAAGTCATCGTTACAACAACGGGTAATGGTTAGCCAAGTGCGGATTCCTGACCGCAAACACAAGCTATGCTCGAAAAATCAGGAGAATCGAGCTCATGATACTGTAGTTAGATCACGAGGCAAGTTAGGTTAAATGTAAAAATATAATTAAACCAAAAGGAATAACCATATTAGGATCAATCAAAACTGTATCGATAACCTACTTAATTTTATTTTTTAATTTTTTTGTTCATTGTTAGTGATATAAAATAGAAGTTTAAAACTTTACACGATGTTCACACTAGGTACCTACTAAGAAACGTGAGACAGCGTGTAAATGGCAAATATATAGGTACATTTTTACTTACTACATAATACCGTTTAGTTTGACACAAGAATAGTCTCAGTAAATTATATCAATACCATTTCATCACCATAATATGATGACGATGGGCTAGCTTTTTTCCTAGGTCAATAAAATCATCACTTAGAACTAGAGCCCTCATACTGGAACCTTTCAACAAGCTCAAATGTGTAGTTTTTTGCCGTATCTAATAGTATTAAGAGAAAAATATATGATATTTGTGCTTTTTAATGGCATAGGTTTTGAAACTACACTAACAATTTCACTCTTTCCAAACTTCTGTCAAAAAACATTGGGGATCTTTAGTAAAACTCTGCTAAAATTACTTGCGTTGTCTACAATGCAAAAACTATTTGACATAGGCTACACCTTTCTTTTTTTGATGGGGGAAATGCTTGGCGCACCGTACCGTCACCCGAGGGAGGTGACGGCGGGTGTGGGACTCTCCTGCCCTAAGAAGGGCAGGCCTACCCACTCAATCCCCCCGGTGGACCTCATCGTCTTAATGGTAATGCTGTGGGAAAAATTTTGAAACCACCATATCATAACATATTTTCTAAAAGTTAGGAATATGTCCGTAAACAAAATTATTTTTAATACCTACCTACCCAAGCGATTATTTTATTTTAAATCATAAGCATATTCTGGTTTAATGCAAATTTTAATAAAAAATTTTGGTTGCAATACAAACCATTAAGAAAATAACAAATTTATAATTTTTCGTGTCGCCTATTATAAAATTAGCAGTGAATACCTTCAGGTAACGTAGATAAATGTTTTTATTTAATGGAAAAACGTTGTTTTATCACGTTCTCACCCTTGACCACAGATATATTCTCGCTTGTTATGTGACCTCTAATCCCATGCTCTGGGCAAGGGTGATATCAAAGCGGTAACGGTCACTCACCCTAGAACGACGAAACGTTGCTCAGGAAAGAAAGAAAAGTTTTTGCTAGTTTGTAAATTATACATTTTTTTGTTACTACATACTTCTATCACATAGAAATGAATTAGAAAACTATAGGACTCGGACTCCTTATTCAAAAACGACACAAACGACGCAAGTGAATTTTTTGGCAATGTCACGGCCAGTTGAATTTTAATTTTAAAGAAAAAAATGTCTTCCTGTCTATTTTTCTGGGTGCCATCATCTTATCCTTGTTTCGTGATCAAAAAACACCATCAATTTCTTCTTATCAACAAAAAACTTCAAAATCGGTTCATAATTGACGAAATTATCTGGAAACATAAATAAATCAGCTAATAATGCGTGATATGTTTTAAAAGAAGGCAATTACCTAGAATGGTATAAGAACTTATAGCAAAGATTTGGAATACTTACTCACTTATGTTAATAGATATTTAATATTTAATGTAGTCCTTTGAACTTTAATATCCTCCTTTTTACAGTAATAATAAGTAATAAGCAAGGATAAGTGCTCTCCTCTGCATCGATGTTGTTCAAAGCATTAGAATCAAATAACCCGCGCGAAACACTTGGCGAGCTTTTCATAGTTTGGTTAAGGCATTACAGTCTTGAAACGCCTGATTGTCCGATCCGTGCTTCGGCAGACACATTAAGCCGTTGATACTGGTTGATCATTTTCAGCCTCAACCAATCGGGATCATATTAAAGCGGACCACAGGCTTCGTAATGGATACCAACACAACTGGGATAGATGCTAGGAGAAAGAAGGAACAATGTAGGGCAATTTGGCTGCTCCTTCATTTTATATCATAGAAATATTCATCTGTACACTGTATGTAGGTATAACAGAAGTTATTGATGTGTGTTATCCGTGGGTAGCGATTATTCGCATCGATACTCACCCGTCGTAATAGGTATTACAGCGCGCGTCGTTAGAGTCACTTGTCGACTCGCTGATAACCCCAGGCTATCAATAATGTCCACAGCTAGATTTTGCTGGCCCTTTGCTTGCGTCTGTGACGTTTGTTTAGTATTTTTATTTTTTTCACTTTCAATAGTGCCGACTCTGTTAAAATTTAATTTTTGCTTTTCACAAACTTCTTACAAAAAAAATCGTTACAGAACTTTTTTTCAATGTGGGAATTACATTTACCTTACTGATGCCTTGGGGAAAGCAACGGTGTGTGGGGGACTACACAAACCAAAAATCCCCTGGTTGGACCTCATCATCTTAGTTATGGGAAATCGGATCATTCGAACCAAATCGTTACAGAACTGAACATAATTAAATTGTTTTATTACAACGAAACTATAGTTCCATTCACTTAATGGAATGGAACTATGGTTTTGAAAGAAAGAATAAAACACGCAATACAACAGTCCAGACATTAGTTTGAACCAACAAAATAGCCAACTATTCATCTTCTTATCTCCTTTTGACGAAAAACGGTGCTACGCTACGAACTGGCTAGCTACTAACTAAGTTGACAAGACGTAGCTTTGAATAAGATCAAAAGACGTTTAACACCATTTGAGACAACCATAACCGATGTTTTTTTTCTTCGATTATTCTCCCCTTGCGGTGTGGGATACAATACATACAGGATTCAGATCACGACTATCACGTAAATATCGCCAGTACTGCTCTTTCAACTAAGCTAACCGCAAGTTTTCGTAAGAGATACAAATTGTCTGTTTCTTTAAGATATTTAATATTCGCTACTGCGGGGGGAAGCATATATTTTTATAAATCTTGATAATTTCCGTAGTTTTCCGTACGTTCCGCACTTTGCAAACAGCAAAGATCTTTTTCATGATTAAAACGAAGAACAGACCATGGAGATATTATGTTGTACTTGTCGCCCTTAAGCTAGGACCTCATTACCACTTAACATCAGGTGGGATGAGGTCAATCTTGAAGTGCAATATAAAAAAACAATTGACTGATCATCGTATTGTTACAGGCAGAGAGGAAAGGATGTTCAGCGACGGAGTACGGGCTAGTGTTTGGAGTATTCGAGCTGGTGGTGTTCCTGGTGAGCCCGCTGTATGGAGCCCACCTCAACAGGCTAGGACCCAAACTGCTGTTTAACGGCGGGATTCTTACCACAGGCACCTGTGCTATACTTTTTGGGTATGTCTATACTAATATTATAAAGAGGAATGATTTGTACCTATTTTTGTATGTTTGTAATGAATAGGCTCAAAAAGTACTGGGCCGATTTAAAAAAATATTTCACCAATAGAATGCTACATTCTTCCAATTTGACATAGGCTACAAAATTAGGGATCCTTGGCAAAATTTTCAAAAATTTCAACAGAAAAGCGGGAAAAATTCTCTAAGGCGAAACGAAGTTCGCCGGGACCGCTAGTCTATTATAAAACTGAAGACTTTGGTTTATTGCTTCCTTGTTTGTTTGAACGCGCTAAAATTACTGGTTCGAATTAAATAATTATTTTTGTGTTAAATAGGCCATTTATTGAGGAAGGCTATATGAATATAACACCGCGCTGCGCTAGTAAAAAATAAACATACACCACAGATATTCCAATTCAGAATTCCAACAACAACAAAAAAGTGTGAAAAATTCCTTTTTATTTGATACGTATAATTAATGAGGGAGTTATAGTGACAAAAAAATTAGGAAATCCGACATTTTCTTACGGCAGCCATCTTGGATTTGAGATTTGATAATATGAATATATTGTGCAAGTTAAGCCCTTTTATATGATACCCATATTGTGGGAGTAGTGTTAAAACATGCAATCCATAATTTTGTGACGGCGGCCATCTTGGATCGATTTTTACCACACACTCCCGACTTATTCATCTTTCAATCAAAAGCTAAAATCATAATCGCTTCATTTGTTCTGGAGCTGCGATGCCATAGACAGATACACACACCGACACGTCAAACTTATAACACCCCGTCGTTTTTGCGTCGGGGGTTAAAAATTATCCTTGCTGTCTCCTTGTACCACGGATGCCAGCCCGACGTCTTCGGTCCCAGTGCTGTGCTGTGGGGGCTAGATGGCAAGATTAGAATCATGCAGGGTTACCCCCCCCCCCATCGCGACATGATGCGAAACCCAGCGGGGGGTAGTCTTCAAACGTTACTTACTTAAAAAAAAGTTAACCCTTGCAATTTAAGCTGGTCTAGTTGGCTTATCTAATCCAAATAATAGCAGTGACGCAAATCCTTCAATAAAGCATTATCAGACCATAAATAATCCAAATTATTACGTCACGGTTTCACAACGACCCTACTAATACGTGAATTCGCAAATTTTAACCTTGGAAGCAGGGCTCGTTTCGCAAGACTGTTTTACCATGGAATAAATAGGCGAATCGTTCCACTATATTAATATTTTAGAAACGGTAAATATTTTATTGCTTAATACTCTTTGATTGAGAAGATGCTTAGTAAAATTGTCGTAGGTCAGCATTTCAACGTATTTTCCCGTTTTTCTTAAGATAGTTTTAGAAATGAGTTAGTAAAGACATAAAAAAGTAAAGAGTTTATATATAATAATCAGCAATAGTCAGTTAAGTCTCCAAAAGAATAGGAATACCTACCCATCTCTATGTAGAACATCTTGCAGCTTGGTTTTCCGTCACTCAAAGAACCTCCTCCTTTTTTTTAAGTCGGTTAAAAACGACCATTCAAAAGTCAGTTAAGTGCATTAGTTTAGTGACATTTAAGTTCGAAAGCCTAATTTAAATAAGTAGGTATGCCTTAAAGTTACGTAAGTATGAACCTTATTGCATTGACCTAACTGTATGCGTGCTTGCATACATAATATCTAAACGCAGGTAGTATGGAGTCAGCTTTGTAAATGCATAGGTTGCATAATGTAATTTCGTAAGATGGCAATTAAATTCCTTTTAAAGTTCAAACAGACAGACACCACCTCACATACATTAATTGTAGGCCTAATACCGAAAACGAAACGAACAGAGTAAAGTTTTAGGTAGTTTTTGAAGATTCGTCAGATCAGAGTTCGAAAGTTAAAGCGTGGTTTTTGATTTGCATAAAAAGTATATATTTTAAATAAGGCTTAGACACATTCGACTTGGTTACGATTATGAGAATCCAAATTCAAAGTTTTTTTGGGAGTACGCCCCCTTATTCCAAATTACGAGCTTTCGTTGCAAGGCACTCTTCAACTTTCAGAAATCACGTACAAAGAAGAAAAACCCGAGACAGGATTTGTTTTAGTCCCTTATTAATTACAGGTTACTAGATAAAGTGGAGGGCCACATCTGGTTCATCACGCTGAGCTTCATCATCCGCATCGTTGAGGCGATGGGCAACGCCGCCTTCCTGACTGCTTCCTTCGCGATCATCGCCAAGGAGTTCCCCAACAACGTGGCCACCATGTTTGTGAGTGCTTTTGAACTCGGCCGATAAATCTTGCAAATGAAATACAAAGAGAAGGCCAGAGGCGTAGGTAACCAAAAGCAGAAATGAAATAAGGTCCGTAAACTGTAAGAGTTTAGCAATGTTACAGTCAAAACTCTTATCGCTCAAATCAAAAGTAACCTATTTTTAACTCAACTGAAAACAGAAAAATGTGGTTTGATGCACGTATTCCTTAAACTTGTGGGGAAGCACAGATGGCTTTCACCCCTTTTTAATAAGCAACACTAAAACTGCCATAGAGGTTGAACAAATTTTGTTTTTCTAAAATATTGGTCGAAGTTGGATTAAATATGCCTTATTTGGTTTAAAAACAAACAATTTTGTTTTTATTTTGTATTGACACTAATTAAAAGTTTTGAAAAAAAAAGTTAGTTCCTATAAATAAATTCAGAGCAATATCACAGCTTTATTATTTTCTGAGAGTGGGTTGGACCAACATAATTTTATATATGCAATGTAGTTGTTTCAGATTGGCTATCAGATTTTACACATTTTTAGTCAACTGAGAGACGTTTATATGCCAGTAATAATTAAATTGGTGCAACTCTTAACCAATTGATTAAAAAAACCAACATTGCTAAGATTTAAATTGTAGGAAATAAATGCATAAAACTTTGTACATTTACCTGTGTGATCACTGAATCTAAATCTTATAGGTATTTTCATCAAAAACTCCTTTTTCCTTCTTTCCACACTCTTTTAAAAACTTAAAAATAACCAACTATTAATAATGAATGTATTTTAACATGAATACAAATGTTATCACGTGCGCATCAGGTTTCAAATACCTTTTGCCACATGATGCGCCACGCGAGTAAATTTTAACGCGCTCATAACAAATGAAAAAATCGATAAAATTCTGTGCGTCAACTGAAAGAACGAGAGTGGTATGCTATTAGCCAATCAACAGTTTCATCTCATCGTCATCTTTATACGATGAAAGTTTCGACGATATGTGATGATTTGCTAAAGGCCTATTTATTTGGATTTCTATTTATTTGAACTACACGTTATTTGAATTTCAGTCTCGTTAATTCCAGGCCTCACTAGAAACCTTCTTCGGATTGGGTCTAATAGTGGGCCCGACACTGGGCGGCGCGCTTTATGGCCTGGGCGGGTATTCACTGCCATTCGCAGTGCTGGGCTCAGCTCTCTTTTGTGCTGCCATCATGAGCTGCCTAGTGCTTCCTAGGGGCAACGATGACGAGGACTTCAAGCCTACTGGTGGACGTGAGTACCAATCTGACATTAAAAACTATAATCTTAAAATTTGTTTAACAAGTAAATTGGTCAATGACTTTGGCTTTTTATTCCTAACTGACTAATGATGGTGATGGCTGCAGATTTGAGTCCAAAGGCTCACTAGGGGCAAATGATTGTACGATGAACAAAGACGTTTTGCACTCGAGTCATCGATTTTATCAGTCACTAACTGCTTTTATGCATGCACACCACGGTATACACTTGTGGGTCGATATTAGATCTATGCTAACTAAATAAATTAGGCGTTATTAAGTCTGAATCACGTCTTAGATTGGTGCAATCGGCTAAAAATGTAGTCTACGATTCTAGGGTTAATTTACAACCTAAAGTCCTAAATTTTTTGATTTTTAAAACATCAACCTTATTGTCATTTAAGTAATTGACATATAAAGTTTTGGAATCCTTAACTGGTAAACTACTTTCTTGATTGACCGAGGTAAGTAATTGGTGATTATGTGTTTCTTCAAATATCTGGCTAGACGCCAGAAGAACTTTTTTTTCCAGCTAGCCAACGCTTCTTATTTGAAACAAAATATTTGTTTTCGGTGAAATGAATGTTAATCAATCAAAAGTTGGTACCAAAATCACATCTGTGCCTCTCTGTTCCAACGACGGAAAAGATGGATAATTATTTACCAATTTCAATTACCTTAATGAACAAAAACGAAAGTTTCAGTAACAATTATCTATTGTACCGTTTACAGCTACGATGTGGTCGCTACTCAAAATCCCTGGCGTGTTCATCGCGGCAATCAGTATCATCTGCACAAGTATGAGCATAGGATTCCTGCAGGCGACTCTCGAACCTCATCTGAGAAAGGTGAGATAAGTTTCAACCCTTCAAATCCAAATGACTATATTGGTTCCTATTGTATTTCGGTTGGTTCATGAAGACTAATAGCGTAACAAAAAGCAGCAATAAGTTTTTATTTTTTTATAATTCATTAATCAGTTCGCTAGAACTTTTATTATTTTTAAGAAACAGAACAAATTTAATCTCCCCCTGTTATGTGCATTTTGAACCTACGACCTTCAAGTATAGCGTGTGGTGTTTCTCCAAGCGACAAATCTATTTTACGTCTATATTACATAACCTTACGAACTTTTGACCCTATCAGTAGGTTAATTTTACGACTTAACTTATTCCCTGACACGTCTTACATTTTTAAAGAAACAGAATAATTTAATCAATTAATTACTAGAATAGCCGCCCGCCTTCAGTATCCATGACTAGCTTGTACCTAGTTTACTATTTATATTGACTTGTGGATTCCACATTTGTCTGCTTAGCTACAATTTGGCGAAGCCCTCACTTGTCCCTCATGGATCCGGGGCTGAGTAAAGGAGTACGTGCGATACTTGAAAGTCTTGCGTTTGAATCTCACACTCGAAGGCGAAATGATATTTATCTGGTGCTTTATAGTAATACGAGCGGTTGCCCGCGCCTGCGTACCAGCGGAGTCAGTACTCTCATCCCCTTTTTTATCCCCTTGGGGGCAGAATCGATCAAAATCTTTTTTACACGGATGTCTACGTCATAACATCTACCAGCATGCCAAATTCTGGCCCAATCCGTCCAGTGGTTTAGTCTGTGATACCTTTGATTTATATATATTTAGATTAAGCACACTATGTACCTACATTCCTTTCTTCTTCTCTTGACCTAGTTCCAATTCTCCCCTGCGGTTCTGGGTCTGATGTTCGTGATCAACGGCGGCATCTACGCCGCGTCTGCCCCTGCCTGGGGCTGGCTCTGCGACAGGCCATTGTTCAAGCCAAAATACGTCACCGTCATTGGCTGCCTCTTCATCGCCAGCGGCTTCATGCTAATCGGCCCAGCACCCTTCTTGATGACAGAGACGTGAGTTATCAAAATGTTCTGGAATACCATCTTTAAGTTAGGCACAGTGAGATGGCATCAAAGCTGATCTTCTGATCCAAGTAGTGTTGTTAAAATTAAAAGAAAATCAAAAGTTAGTTTTTTTTTTCCTGAAATCAATATGTTCCAGATATATTTGTTTTATCATAATAGTTTACTATTGTACCTATTTAACGCTCGAACTGTGTTATTTGGTAATGATATTGGTAATCGTGATCTGGACTCAACTTAGTGCAGATCAACATTGATCTCATGACTAACGAATTTATTTGCTAGTTACACAAACATACATATGTTTGTATAACTAGCAAATAAATGATTTTATTATTATTGACTGACACTGGGACGTAATTCATCGAAATTATTTGATACTGGTATCCCAATTGCGAATTGGTCACTAGGTTTATTTAAATTTGTCTAGGTCTGATTCAGCAACCATCCCATTTTCAATCCGAAGCACGTCACCGTCCTCTGAATCGCCAGCTTATTCATGATATGCCCTGCACCTTTCTTGATAACTAAGAATTGAGTTATGCAAACCTTTAAAATACTTACCATCCTTAATTAAGGAAAAATGAGACAGCATCAACGCCGACCTTTTTTTTATCAAAGCAAATTTGTTAACTTCACCACAATAAGTCGAAACCAGGTGGAGTACCTATGTAATATAACTCGTCCAAGCAACGGTATAATGCCAATAGTACTAGCTGTAAGAACAGCCTCGACTTTGCACAGTAAGGCTGATGGGCTTCTGACGACAGTATCTAAAAAAACTACACAGGCTGCGTGCGGTACCCATATCAGTGTAGACTTGCGAGCTCTACTTTTTTAATATTACCAAGATGGTGGTGGGAGCTAATATTTTTCTTTTAATTATTTACTTTTAGATACATGTGGGTGACAGTAGCCGGGTTGGTGTTGCATGGACTCGGCATGGGCAGTCAGCTGGTCGCATCATTCTCAGATGCCCTAGGCACTGCTATGTAAGTATACCTAAGTGCTTGCAAACATACAATAACTCAGTATAGATGGTGGATGAGGTGTTGGAGGCGGCCTGCCCAGGACAAATTCAAATTCAAATTATCTTTATTGCACTTTATCACATTACAACATTTGAAGATGGACCTTCGGTACTTCCAAATTTGACGATCGTAGGAGGCAACATTACAAGACGTATAGGTTCTAAACAAAAAATGGCCAGTACTTTCAAAGACTTTCATACCAAAAGTTAATATGCCGTAATGCCATTAATCATGATCCAGCCAAAAAAAAACAAAACGATTATGGGTGCCCCAATTTTTAGGCATAACCGTCTTAGGCTTCTAATAGTCAGTCTACTACTGAAATTCGATTAACTTTAATTTACTGCATGGTTTATTAATTCAAATCCTATTTATTGTAAGATCTTCGTGATTATAAACTGAACTCTCATACAACACAGTTTTTTTGTATCACATTGAGCATTAAAAGTTTTTACAGAAAACATAGCCTTAGAGCTATGTAAATGTCTTAATGACCATATATAAAAACCGATAAGTTAACCCATTTGTCAGATTACAATACCATAAACATGATACATTTTACTGCTCATGATATATTTGCCCATATCATTAACGACGTCCTCTGTATCAGGTACCTAACTTAATAAAAGAGAACAGGATGGTGGGCATCCACCAACGTTATCACAGAGAATGTTGTTGTGAGGTACTATTCCAAGCTTACAATTTCAGTTAACGATGTCCCTTTCTTAAAGCCGTGGGTATCCTCCGAGCAACAGAGATGGTACATCAAACTACACATTTTGAATTTTGTGCCGCCATTATGTCGTGCGCATAAGGACTGCAAATGTTTACCTTATCGTGCTGTCGACCGTACACCGCAGCCCGTAATCGTAAGCCCGGAGAATAGACCCTCTGGAAAGAGACACCGCTCTCTAACTTGAAGACAAGGCAGTCAGACGTGACCCAATCACCGAGTGCAGTAATGCCATTAATCATGATCACGAAACCAGAAACTATGGACTGCAGGTTCTGATAAACGCACTCAAATTGCGCGCACGCTAATGGCAGAGCCACTCGAAAGAAAGGCCTAATCGAAATATAATGAGGTTTCGCGAATTGCACAATTTTTTATGCATCAATCATTAAAATTCTTCGGGTATTACGAGAAACAAGGCAGATGCCTTTATTATTGGGACTTTTCGAGCATTTATTGAATTTTACTCCAAATACTATCTCCAAGTTCGAGATAAGAATCGTTCATTTCGAAAACTACAATGCCATGGTTAGAGAGATGACATGTATTTCCCAATCGCAACATAAGAAACATACATACTTAAACAAAGTTTTTAGTTAGTTGTACTTATGTTTAAAATTTCTTTTGTTTTATTATAAAAATTATTCAAATGATCCATTCTATAAAAATTATTCAAACGATCCATTTTAATACCAATTAAATTGTACACTTCACCATAATATTGTGGCAATTTCTATATTGTTATAGCTAGGTTAGAAGAAAGACTTAAAACTATAAGTGAAGTATATACCTGTGCTTCGTTTACCTGAAAATCTCTTGCACTCTCATTGGAACAAAACCTAGGTAGGAGCTTAAACTCTTAAATTTGAGCTTCACTTCGCCTCACCGTGCAAAATATTTCATCGCACCCCAAAATTTTGATAACTCATATCTTTGCCGCACCATTATGAAGTGGAAGTCGTTGCCGGCTCATGTGTTTCCTCCTTCCTTTGACAAACACCTTGCGAGTCAGTGTGGCGATGCTAACGGATAGGATATTACGGTATCAAATTCGTTGTCATCGCGATGTGGGTTCCTCACTTTCTTACCATCAGGCTGTGAAGAGAAAACATACTTTGCTCATATAAAAACACCTCTTTCCATCGGGCCATTTAAAAAATAACTAATCTACAAAATATTAATGTATCTGCAGTGCCAACGGGCTTCCCAATTCGATCGAGACGTACGGGCTCGTGTCCGGCATGTGGACCTCCACCTTCGCCCTGGGCGCCTTCATCGGGCCAACGTTGTCCGGAGTCCTCTTCGACTCCATCGGGTTTCCCAACTCGACTGTCTTCGTCTTTGTGCTGCATCTGTTTGTGGTGAGTTGTGTTTACTTCATCTAACAAATCAAAAACTGACGCCGCCGGCTCGTCAAAAAGTTTAATGCCAGTTAGCTTGGTTCCGCTGGCGGAATGATATTTACAGTTAATGCCTATGTAATTGAACATAATAAAATATGGTAAGCAAACTGATAGGAAATTGAAGGACCGAAGGCATTGTGGTGAGGCATTTTCATTTCAAAATTAACTTTACGCCTTAAAGTTTTAGTATGCGTAAACGCATACGAGCACATTTTAGTGAAGTTTTTCGAATATAAAAATTTATGTTTTTTTTAGTTCACCTTATTTAACCCCAGACGCAAAAATAGGGGTGTTATAAGTTTGAAGGTGATGTCAGTCTGTCTACCTGTGTGCATGTATAACTGTGTCATCGGGATCCCAAACGAATACCTATACCGATTTTATGCAGATTTTTCTTTATTTGAAAGCAAATTTCTTTACGGTGGTTTTTAACTGTTTGTTTACCCTAAGGTTTAGGCGTATCAACTTATACCAGAATGATGTAAGGCATTTTTTGTATATGGTTACTTCATTAAATAAAATTTTAAAATCAACAAGTATGGTATGTTTTTATCAGCCAACCAACAGCGTCGAAATGTTTGTCTTCATAAGTTCATGCAAGGCTTATCCTATTTAATCTTCCCCATCAAGTTTGGTCTGAATATCAACAACGGTGACTTATTTTAGCAAAAGTGTTGTAGTTTGTCATCTAATCTTTTAGGACCTTATAAGATTATTCCAGATTTCAACAAACAATTTATCTACAGATGCTGTTAGTCCTGTTGTTCCTGTGGACGTACGACGTCGGCTACAAAATGGACGTGTCCGTTTCAGCGGGTGACTTGCTGCAGATAGACGGAACCCTTGATGAGAGTGTACTCGTTGGAGACAAATTCCTCCCGCCTCCAGTGCGGACCAAGAGGTGAGACTAGAAAACAGTTGGTCAACATGATAACCTTTAGGAACAATCTTAAGCCTCGTATTCATCGTGGGTGCGATTTTGCGCGCATAACTACCCTGATTAAAGAACAGCTAGATTAGGAAATTCACAATCAGAATGTTGACAACATTTACATACAATTTTAAGGTAAAAAGTTAAGTCCCTGAAAGAGGACTATGTCTTTAAAATAATTCAAGGAATTGTGTCTCGGTATTTTATTTTGCGCGATAAAATTGTTTTTTTTTTTTAATATTGTCGAGATTTACCTAATCCCACCTGATGTTAAGCGGTAATAAGGTCATAGCTTAAGAGCGACAAGTATACCATAAGAAAGCTGTTACTAAACTTTAATTTATAGATTACTATAAATATATTGTAATAATTATATTATAATAATATATATTATTGGGGTAGATTACTACCCCAATATATAATTGATTCCCACGTTCCCACATTTTAATTGTTGTGCCATACAAACAGCCAAAAGACAGAAGACATCTGTAGAATATTGTATGGCAACAAATTTTTTCTCTAATGAATACGAGGCTTTAATGATCATTACGGTTAACTGACCACTTGTTTTTGCCTGCTATTGCAGGTTTCTTGATTGACTTGACTTGCAACTATCTTATTGCAAATGTTATTTTAATTATTCTAATCTTAGTCACCACTTTCAATTGTATTTTATTTAACTTCATCATTGCTTACCGCAATTTCATTCCATTTCGATTCACATAACACTTAAGTTAACATGTGTTTATATAATGTCAACATAATATTGTAGCAAGTTTTACACAGTCATGTCAATAATATTAAAATTCTCTTTTTGATGTAACTTTACAGACTTAAACCTTTCTATCATTTCAATGAAGCTTTGTAAGAAATTACAACCCTAAAATTGTAT
This sequence comes from Glyphodes pyloalis, assembly GCA_037074685.1. NCBI lineage: Eukaryota > Metazoa > Arthropoda > Insecta > Lepidoptera > Crambidae > Glyphodes > Glyphodes pyloalis. The sequence goes on along the minus strand of JAYKKO010000030.1, from coordinate 6,789,058 downwards.
GTGGATGCAGTGCAGTAAACCTCTATTATGAGCCATATTGTTTTACTCGCTTGCTCAACTATGAATATCGGAACAAGTCATAATAATGGCAACCAATCCCTAATTTCCTCCATTTTTGCTTCATATTCTATTCGTAGGACGGAATACCGGGTACGCTTTGGGCATCTTAAGTAAGCATTCATTTACGAATAATCAAAGCTGAACACATATACCAATAGTTACGTATCGACTACCTTCAATCGTGCGACAATAAGAAAAACACTGCCGTACTGCAGTTACTTCACAATGTTGGGTAAAGGCTTCATTTTAAAAAGCAACCTTCTGAAAAATCGCCAAATGGTATTAAACCAGACTTAACGACAAATATCGAGGTATCAGCCGGGACCAACAGCTTAATGTGATGCCTTTGGCAAATGTCACTAAATGGTCACTTATTCAATACCCGACCACGGCATGCATAGCTTTACTTTCGGGAACGTTTCTGAACCGTTGTTTCTATTGTTATGGATCACAGTGCAAGCTATATATCTAACCCAACTTTTAAGGCCAAATGAAAATGAAACGGCATTTACTTTACTTAACGAACTTGCTATTGAGTATATTAGATAGTTTTTCGTCGTAAACGGGCAAGCGGATCGAACTTACGTATAGCCTATTATGAGCTTATTCACTGGTGTAAGGTCCATCAAACATTTCATCCCTCATGTTCTTCTGTTGATCCACGGTCAATCAGAACACTTAGTCGGGTCGCAAGGTCAGCGAGCGAGCAGTACCAGCGGCTCACCAGCAGGTCGACGCAATACGGCAGTATGGCGGCCGCGACGCCTTTTGAGCTGTACTCTGTGAATGACACCTAGAGGTAGGATTGATGAGTGTTCTGGTTGGTGGTGGGCAGTTCACGTGGTGGTGGCAGGTGGTGGTAGGTAAGTGGTGGCGACGGAGCATTAACCTGGTTTCATACTAGTTGTATTCCATTCTTAGAGGTAGGTTTGATTCTTAAGTATTCTGCTTGGTGGTGGCTTTTACATTGTGGTGGCAGATGTGGGTGGTTCACGTGGTGGAGGTAAATATCATGTCATTTATTTCATAGCATAAACTCTTAAGTTAAATGTAGGTAAGTACTCTCACTCCGGAGTTTATTGATTCCAAGTAGATATAGATACCTAGGTCCGTCTATAAGTTATATCTTCATACATCGATATTTTGAATAGGTAGATAAATAATTAAGATGTTAGAACAGTTTATTATCTTGCAAATAGTTTGTAATAGTACCTAATTGTGTTGGTAATTCGGTGTTGGACTTTCCGATTTATGGGATTTTTGTAACTAAATATTATCATTTGTTTTCAACATCAATGTAGTAGTTGATGAGATTGACATTATGATCCTTTTTATGGCGTGAATATCAAACATGCATGCATGCATATGGCTTTATTGGAGTTTTAAGAGCTTTCACAGTAGTTGTATAGTGCACACAAAAGATCACTGTAGGTGTTTCTTTGTCGTTTAACTTATGTAGGCGCTTCGGATATCACATCAATCTTTCCGAATCTGTCAAATAATACTGGACAGCTTTTAACTTAATATTTACGCACTTAAAATCCACTATCTATATATTGGTACATTTGACAGATTAGGTCAGGTTGTTACTGCTTAATGTAAGCTTGCGGTAATTTACTGAGATTAAAGTAGGTAGGTAAATAATGATTTACCTACCAACATTTATATCTTTAGTAACGGAATCTGAAATCTTTGAAAAGTCATAAAGCAGAATCACAAATAAAAAGAAACAGTTTTCTCGCGACAGAACAAGACTTCTCTTTGTTTTCATCATTGAAAAGAAGATAAGTGATAATCATACTGTGTTTGTTACCAGTCGCCGTTGCGGAATCAGCGTTGAGCAGTCTCGCCCGCCCGCCATGAACAGTCTCATAGCGTGTTCCAGCTACAAGAACCGGCGCAGCCCCTGGACGCAGCGCACGCCGCGCTACAGACCCACCTATGGGAGCCTGGACCACAGGTTCAGAGGCGCTTACAGCAACAAATGATGGACCACACCCTAGTTCCTTATATTCTCACTCTTTTTGTAATGTATTTTGATTATAACACATTTACATTTCACAAATTTGGTCCTAATACGGTCCATTCCTGCAGTGAACTAGTACTTTGTATGGACCGCCGCAACTAAACTGCATCTACAGACACACTTACTTAACAGCCATATTGGTCACCAGTGCAGGGGCTTCTAAAGTAATAAATGATGCAATATTTAAAGCTCCTGTTTTTTTCTCCTTTTTTTAAATACTGTGATCATCATACTTTTTAATGTCACTAATACATTCGGTACATTGGTCCACTTTAGCAAAAAACTTAGCAGCTATTTAGGACCGCCGAAGCAGAGGAATTTTACCAACAAATGATGGGATTTCGTAGTGCCGTATTAGTATTTTCATAAAAACCATTAACCTGCGTTTTAAGTGTGAAAAATTTGTATCGCGTCGTCATTGACAACTTTAATATTCTTCCTTTAAAAAGTAGGTAGACATCTAATATTAAGACAATGCTATAAAAAATAAAGTTTACATTACTGAGTCTGAAATCAATCTATGTAAATAATTATATAAATTTCCAAAGATATTTATTAAACCATCTTCGTTATTTTAACTATGTCAAGTCTAGTTATAAATTTTGTTCGTTTCGTATTTTTGTAGTTAGGTATGTACCTATTTGATTAGTTCGTACTATACTGTACCTATAATATGAACAACCAATGCGATAATGATAAGTAACTATTATTAAAGTGAATACACACCTTGTTATAATTTAAAGCAACACTTTAAGAATTGCCATTATAATAAAAGTATTTTAATTGGACTGTTTTATTTTTTCATTTATATTTTTATAACTAGTTACTATTTTAATTTCTCTAATAATGAACCCAAAAAACAAATAATTATGAACCTCGTTTGCACCCGCTATGGCTACTGTACATCAATTTGTTTAATATAGGATAATACCACAGAAATTGGTCTGATTTTAAAGCACCACAATACTGACCTGAGATATTATTGAAAGTTCATTTCAATATTGAACTGACCGGAAATCGAACCCGGGTCCTCAGAGATAGTGCAGCGCCAAAGTCCGCTCGCGTTTTGTCTATGCAGCTGGACGAATAATCAAGTCCTTTAGTAGGTATCTGCATTATTCAATCACTATCTGGCCATTCTATAATTTTACTCTTTGAACTGGTCCCGAATTTTATGTTTGAATAAGAAATGTAAATTTTGATGCCAGTAAATCATAGTGAAAGTTGCAACAGCTTGATTGTAATTGTGACAGACGGTTTTAAAAATACAATATATTCATCTATAGATTTGACCGCTGGCAAACCGCTAGTAATTTTAAGAAAGAAGTTAGTGCAATTCATAGTAAAAGTATTCACGACTGTTCCCGAGGTGGGCCGCGGAGAGCAGGTAGCTCTTTGCGGCAGGCACGGAAGGGCAGAGGTGAAGCCACCCTATCTTTCCTATCCTCCACGGCCGGTGGGTCCCGGGACTCCATTAGGCTCACGGAGGGAGAGCCGGAGAGATAGTCTCGGGCGTTCACAGTGGATCTGCTATGCACCTGCGTTGCTGAGACCGGAGACGCCAGGTGCGAGGTAAGCCTGGCATCTGTTACCTTGGTCCTGAGGGAACGCCTTTGAAAAAAAAAATAGACATATTAGTCGAGAGGGGTAGGGCATAGCGATTTATCGCTCGAACTGGAGCAGCCCGCCTGGTGAAATACCTCCACCTTACAGAAGACCGCAGCCAAATAACAATCACTTCTGTGTTGTTGTGTTCCTGCGTGTGAGTAAGGTTTCCAGAGCTCCTGGGGGGTGCTACATTAGTAGCAGGGGTAGCCTTCAAGGTAAGGGCGACAAGTCCAGTAACAGATGTATTATGCTGTACATGTCGCCCTTAAGCTAGGACCTTATTACCACTTAACATCATATCAGGTGGGATGAGGTCAATCTAGAAGTGCAATATAAAAAATAAAAAAAAGATTTACATACCAAAATCTTCATAAAATAATGACAACAACAAAATGTAACAAAATGCAACGTCACCTTACTGTTATTTATTTAACTGGATACCTATGACTTGTGCAATCCAGCACCCACTCTAAATCACAAATAAACTGTTTCCGTAACTTCTGATTTATAGAATGAATTATTCAAGAAATGTAAATGTTTGACATAGAGCTGTGACAAGTATTCATAAAACTAGCTATGTTCGAGTCGAGCTCACACGCCTAGGGTTTCGAACCATTGAACCTCGGTTAATCTAACTCTTTTTTGGTTAGAAAATTGTATTAACTTTTATATTGACACGTCATTCAGATCAGTTTTGGCCAAAGCAGCAAATCTCATTGAGATCAAACATTGAGATTGGCAAACCACAGCGCGTTTGAATGTGTTCTAATCTGAGGTTCCACTTTATAGATTGTTTTATTTATTACTCACAACTAAAGATAACTGAATTAAAAATCTCCAAATTAATAATATAATAAATAACCTCCACCGAATCCTTCTCAAACTTTATATGATCGATCAGTCTAAAAATGTATTATCGAAACTTAAAGCAATACACCAAGATGTTTTGTCGCCAAGAGAATCAAACCCACGACCCATGTGTCACGAGCCTTAGATCATTAGGTACCACTAGACTATAAAAGATGCTGTTTTATTTTTTTAAATACTGAATTATATGTATGTATTGAAACGACAAACGGATATGTATATATCTAAAGGAAAACGTAATTCATCATATGTCCCAAAAAAAATAGGTACAAAGATTTATTTTTGATATCTGATCGTAACTTGAGATTGTCAGATTGATTTTTTACAGCAACTAGTATGAATGTTCTTTAGAATGACGTAAAGGCCCAATAAACTTAACCAATGACAAGTAAACAACTGACTAAAGTATGGCACGGTTATCTTTTTTAAAGTGTAGAACCCTAAAAGTTTAAAATCGAGTCGGTGACAGACAAAACGCATACCAGTTTTGTGGGTTTCATCTAAAAATATGCTTTAACTAGTTTCACTCTCCTGAGTCTACCGGAACAGTATTAACGACTCGTAGTCGGTTGGAGAAAAACGGATAGTAATTTTTGACTCATAGCAAATCGTAAAATATTGAAACCGGGTATAAATGTAATAACCAGTCTTAAGTTAGCATCATAGTCGTAACAGATGGGTAGGATTAAAACATAGCATTAAGAAATGTAACCCTTTTTCTGTTAGTGTTGAACGACGCAGAAATACATATTTTTCTTTTTTTTTAGTAGCAGTATATTGGCTTCTCCTAGCCTGATAATAAGCAAGATAGGAACCCAAATCGCGATGACAACGGACTTGAGTTCTAGCGGCAAAGATTTTCAATTTTGCTTTAATTTTTTATGAAAAAAATTACATCATTCTGCCTAGTGCCTACCTACTTACCCATTTACTGGAGATTAACATAACATAGTAAAGATATTACAAGTGTAAAGAAGTTCTCCGGCTACTTTTTCCTCGATGTCACAAGGCAACTTGCAAATATTTACAATTCCAATTACTTTAGACACTGCTTCACGATTACGTCATGTGACGTGATATTGACTGCTTACGAAACCGATCTCGAATAAATCTGTTAGGCTGTAAAATAAGCACTAACAATCGCAAACAAGTCTATTTTCTTTAGACAATTATTTCCCAAAATAAATTTATTGCATCCATTGCTTTTCTCAATAATGAAACGTAATCAAATTATGAACGGGAGAAGTCAATGTAAAGCTACGTGGCTTTATCTCTGGTTATTCAACTGTGTATTGGTGCAGAGGCTGCAGAATTTTTCGAAAGCAAGGCCGTTGCCTCTATTGGTAAACGTGCTACAATCAGGGCGTTTTCTCTCGACAACGGTGATAAGGTGACCAAAACTGTATGCACTTACAATCCGCTGCAAATGGCGTGTGACGAATTCGTTGCAATCGAACTGAGGCAAGGAATCACTGGATACGATTCCATGCGCCTGCAGCCTTGAAGAGTTTTTAAGATCGAGTCACTAAGTTAAGGTTCCATGTAGATACATAGTGACCATATGGGGATGAAGCTAGCTATAACAACTTTATAAGTGTAACTACGTCACACTCAATCAATCACATATTATGTTTGTTCAACCTGGTTTCATGAAATAGCACAACGTGACCTATATCTACCGAGAAGGAACCGATACGAAACTTAGTAGGTGTTATACACAGGCAGTATCTACCTTATTAGGTACTTTGCCAATTATTTTATTTTTGTTTTGTGTTTTTGTACATTGAAGTCCCAAAAAAAAACTATTACCTAATGCACAACAATAATAATAAATGTCTCGGTTGCGGCTAAGGTGGCCAATATCTTTCGTGTGTAAAAGTTCGTCTCATCAACATATAAGTATGTATACATTTATATTTAATTACGGGAATTTAAAAATGAATTCTGGTTTCATTATTGATTCCGGTTTCCATACTATAAGTGCACGAACTACTTGGGGGCAGATCAACTAATGTTACTTATGCATTAAATATAAATTATTCAAGTTTAACAGTTTCATTCGCCTTTCGTAGCCTGTGATGCCCGTAATTAATATCACACCACTTCAATACCGAATCGAGGCGTGTGTCTACGAGCACTCAAACCCAAATCGTACCAAAATTACATTGGGTAACGCCACGTGAGCGTTGTGAGGACTATCATATTTCGGGAAATTGGTCATCGATCCGATTTCGTTCCGCGGCCCCACTTAATGTAAAACTTTTACGTACGGTACTCTAAAAACCGTAATCAATCTAAATATCAGGACACCACAAAGCACACATAAATGACAATGGTCGTATAAGGTTAGAGGTGGGTGCTCAGTAAGGCTGAGGCTCCATTTACGGCGTACTGGTCGTTCTCACTGCTACTGCTCTGATTCCGAAGCCAATTAGTCTAAACATAGACTCTTTGTACTTTGAAAAAGGCAGATTTTTTCGCGTGCTGTGAAAATGGTATTTTATACGGTTATTTAAACAAGCAAGTCCATAGACATCACTGCATATTCAGCCGTAGGTACATTTGCAATAGTGTTGCCCAAATGCAAGAACAAGACGAGACTTAGCCAGTCTTGGTCTTGGTCTTGCGCCAATACACCTGGTCTTGGTCTTGGTCTTGGTCTTGCAGCAAGAGTCTTGCAAGTCTTGCAATTACCTACGCCCTGTGGCGGCAATCAAATAGTGTCAAATGTTATGATTTCGGCGCGGCGGCAACGATTGTTTTAGATTTCAAAAGAAGCCGCCGGCGCGTGTATCATAACCATGTACTTCCGAAAAGCGGCAAATTTCTTTGAGAAGTAAGTACAAAACCTTTGATGCCGCATTATCAAAGTGCCGATGGTTAAAACATAACTATGCATGCACTCAGTTTGATTTTAATAGATATTTTTTTATTCGCTATGTTTATGGTACTAGTCGTAATACGCATAGGTCCAGTTTTTCATATTTTGCGTCTCATAGAATTCCTAAGCGTACCTACCTATATACCGAACTGTTACACCTAACTACTCCGTGAAATAGCGCTAGCCTAGTCCTAGCTGCAAGACGCAAGAGTCTTGCAGGCTATGTCTTGTTCTTGCTCAAGTCTTGCACGGTCAGTCTTGGTCTTGGTCTTGCTAAAAATACGCGGTCTTGTTCTTGGTCTTGGTCTTGCAAAAACGCAAGAACAAGACCAAGACTGCAAGACCAAGACCGAATTTGGGCAACACTAATTTGCAATCACATATCCAAACATGAAAAAATTGTTAATTGATTGATTGGCGTACCCACTATAATTTCATGGAATTGAAAATTTGAAAAATTGAATGCTTTCTCATGGAGGTTTAACTAAAAAGCTTTGCACAAACAAATACTTTAAGGATTGTGCATTTATGTACATGAAACTATAGTTGTAAAGGAGCGGAAGAGATGCTAAAAAGGGAACTAAAGAGTTTTAGAACTATGTTTTTCTATTTATAAAATAACTAGCTGTGCCCGCGACTTCGTTCGCGTGGACTACATCCTATCATGGTCGGTTTTACCCCTATCTCCCCTAATATTTGAAACAAAAAGTAGTCTATATTTCAATCCAAGTTTCAAGCTATATTTGTGCCAAATTTCATATATCTACCTTCAAAAATAAACATTTTTCCATATAAACTTTCAAAGGTGGTATTACCCCCCTCCCCCCCCCCTTATTTTCTAATAAAAAGTAGCCTATGTCCGTTCTTGAGATTCAACGTATACCTATACCAAATTTCATCAAAATCTGTTAAGAGGTTTAAGCAGGAAAGCGTAACAGACAGACAAACAGACAGACAGACAGACAGACAGATAAAAATAGCAACCTGAAAGAGTGAGTTTTTGACAAAAAGAGCAATATAAAAGTGACAGATTTTAAAAGTAGTTTAAAAACTAAAATACTCTTACAAATTACTCCGTAAAAATAGTATTGAAACTATTATACTAGATAATGTTCTAAACTATATAGAAGGTTATCTCATACGTTCCATCACTTATTTTCTGAGCAAATTGCTTTTTTTGTTCTTTTAGAAACCTGCATGTAAGTTTAATAAATAAATAAAGAAAGGGATAAGGATGGGGTACTTACGAAATAATATTCATATAATATCTTAAGAGTTTCAGGTTTATTCATAACCACTTATTTTAAAGTAAATACATTTCCAACGTTTTCTAAACTGCAATTCCCAGTACTGACGCAAGACAGATGAAAGGGTTTTCATCGCTAAAATGGTTGCTATCCAAGCGTCTTCAACAAGAGAGGTCACAGGCATCATAAGGGCAAGGTTCCGAAGGCCCGCGACATTCTCCGCGTATTATTATGTATATTGGTTGGAGACGAGATTACTCATGGGGTCTTCATGTCAAATGGGCGTATGACCTTTTGGAACACTTTCGGAATGTGACCTTTACTCACAGTGTATCCTTAGATTTACATTCGGTTAGGAAGGAATTTCCTTGAAATTAGTAAGCAAGTATCCTATTGAGGAATAATTATTGTGTTTAGTAGTTATAACATACTTGTTAGAATAAATAATTTGAACCAAAGGTGGTCTATTCGAACCCATAGGATTTACATGTGTGTATTATTTGTCTTGTTATTTATTGCATTTTTTTCGTATGATAACTTGATTTAGTCTATCACATGTGATTTTTTTTATGGACTCTATCTCGCATCTCTAGATAACGCGATGATTCCGCCAATGTCAAGTGTTTAGAGAGACAAGTTATAATTACGTAGAATGCTCGGTGATGTGATTTTTTTTGGGTTTTCTATAAAATTATTAATTTTTGACGAGACGGTTTCTTCAATTTTGATTTTTTCTGAAACTTATCAATTAAAATTGAAGGCGTATTTAATCCACTCTTTAAAATATATTTTGTTTTAAATTAAAAGTACAGCAAAGTTTTTTCTTTCATCCAGTCGATGTACATTACCGGAATTAGGCGCCGCGCCATCTCTGAGGTCCCGGGTTCGATCCCCGGTTGGGTCAATATGGGAAACAAACATTTCTATATTGTCTCGGGTCTGGGTGTGGTGGTACCGTCGTTATTTCTGATTTCTGTAACACAAGTGCTTAAGCTACTTACCATAGAATCAGAGCAATGTATGTGATGTTGTCCAATATTTATTTATTTACATTCTTATCTTAAAAACTTTTTCAAGATCTGACTCATTTCAAGAACAAAACTCGCATTAAACTTTGACCTCGCGGTGAAGAGAGGTGTATAATATTTAGGCTTATCCAGTAAACTTGGTTAGTCACAGATCGTTCACATCAGTGCCCACGACCTTTGAGGGTAATCATGAGTATTAGATGACGCAGCATCCGAAAAAATACCTCATACTGTCGAACTGAGTTTTTGTCACAAGCTAAGTTAAGTTCATTACGTAATTATACGTAGGTATTTCAAATCTCGCCTCGATGGTCTGATGGTTTTATACCGGACTATGAACTCTAGGTCAGGACCTAAAAAACTTAGTTCTGTCGTTGTTTTTGTTTTGAGTTAACACAAGTTACTTTAACTGGTGACCGTAGAATAAAAGAAATATATGTTTATCGTACCTTTGGCAAAACAAGGGCACAATTGCAGTTTTTGTAATGTTACAGGAGAGCTATCTTAAAATATTTTAAGAGAGGTAGGGCATAGCGATTTATCGCTCGAACTGGAGCAGCCCGACTGGTGAAACACCTCCACCTTACAGAAGACCGCAGCCAAATAACAATCACTTCTGTGTTGTTGTGTTCCTGCGTGTGAGTAAGGTTTCCAGAGCTCCTGGGGGGTGCTACATTAGTAGCAGGGGTCAAGCCTTCAAGGTAAGGGCGACAAGTCCAGTAACATATTTATCATGCTGTACTTGTCGCCCTTAAGCTAGGCATTTTCCCTCCCTAAAAAAAAAAGGACCTCATTACCACTTAACATCGGGTGGGATGAGGTTAATCTTGAAGTGCAATATAAAAAAAAAAATTTTTTGCATTTAATGTGGTCTAGCTCTGTTATAATTACATTGAGTTGAATGACATTAACTATATACTACATTATTTTAAGACATGTGCTTTACGAAAATGAAGAACTTTTAGTTTTTTTTTATTAATTTTGTTTTTTAGGGCAGTTGAGAATTGCGCCCTTGTTCTACCAAAGGTGCGATATAATGTTGTCTCATCTTCATTTGTTTAAAAAATATTGATCCTACTGATTAGATGACCTTACACACTCGTTTTTTAGTCAATCAGCTGTTAACAAAGTGTTATTTTTTTTCGATTAGTAGCTACATTTGGAAGTACCACATTTAAAAATCACTCTCGTTTGCATTTTAAGTCTACTAGGAGCAGTTATAATTATCATCAAGAATACTTTAAATGCCGCGCGAGAGTCACGTAATAGGTACAACGATACAATTGTATGTGGTAACTGATAGAGTGACAAGAGTGGCAAAAAAATTTTGATTTGTTACTTAAATTTGAAATACCTTCCTTCTTTCCTATAGCGCATAAAGACTAATTTATTGAAAGCCATCAGCTATTAGCTAGCAAATGAGCACAAATCCTTGTAAACAAAGGAATAATATCGCATAAATGAAGCTAAGTCCATAATTAATAATAATATAATATGTACGCTGTTCTCGAATACCTAGAAATACATGTAAATGGTATTAAACTAGCTTATCCTTTTCCATCTTAACTCACATCTATAGCCTCATAACCAAACGATGATGAAATGCGTAGCTTCCCATGACCACTGTACGATTTATTCGTAAAAGGCATGCAAAAAACCACTCGTTTCATCCGTGACGTAACGTAATCTGATTCATGTCAGAGCTTAAGGTATCCTTCCGCATTGATTCTTTATTTGTTCAGCATAAAAAACATTCTATAACTTCATCTATACGTCACACATTATTTTTTGCAAACAAAATAATGTTTTCTAATCCTGTTAATGATGAGATTGGACTTAGGTAGGTTATAATTTTCCTTCTAAACTTATTACTTTGACTTTGTTATACTTAGGACGTTGTAGGTATCACCCTTATATCGTAGATTCAAGAATAAGTTGTAAACTTCAAGTATTTACTGTAATGTCAAAAATTGCAACATTAACGCTTGTCTCCTACACTTCCTCGTGAAACATGTTTCTGTTATAGGTAAAAGTGTTTATATCTTTCTACGAGTTACTAGGAGCCCATGGGTCGAGAGTGGTATCATTCACCCCACCGTTATATTATTAACCGAGTTAGTGCCCAGCCTGTTCGGTTGTGTCACAGTCTCATATGAATGCAGTACTGAATTAAGAAAAAAAACATGCGAGACGCCATTTTTATTTATTTATCTTACTCCATAATCAGTGGTCAAATCAACATATAAATCATCCAATTACCACAGCTTGTATCGCAGTTGTTACTGTTAACATACCGAAAAGGAACTGGATAGCTACATCGGTTTTTTTTTGTAAAACCAACTAAGTCAAGGTGGTTACTACACCTGAGAGTTCGTGAATTCATAATCTTCAATGAAGTAAGAACAAACAGTGACCACCCCCGAGTAGCGCAAGTCAAACGGTCGCTCTATGCCAGTTGACATAACTGATCTTGTTTTAATTGTTATAGGTTCCGAACCGGAGGTAGCGTCATTTGCATTATATAGACGTTTCATAAATATTACTGGTGTAGTTTACATGAATAAAAGAATATTGAATTTGAATTGTTCGATTCACAACGTGTCAAACGACAACAAAAAAAACAAAATATTAGCCGATTAACACCATGAAAGAAAAACGGTCTTAATCGACCTATTAAAAAAGTCCGTGTGAGATGAACACCGCTATGACATCGACTTATGGTGTCTAAGGTCCGGACCAATATGGCCCAATTTTACTTGCTGACGTGAAATGATGAGAATTTTGAATTTGTTCCGATTTAAAGTAACCCTTTGCATGCATGGGGCTGGTACAGAGATCAGGACACATTTCAATATATCCGTCCCTATACCCCTCCTTACAGTGTGAGACCAATGTGTGAAAGAGACAAGTACGACACGTCGCGTAATCAGTACTTATGAGCATCGGTAATAGAGCCTCCATCGGAGGGCGTGTTGTCTCCGTGAGCCCTTTCGGCCACTTCTTCCTTGCTCACGGACTGCAGTATTTTAAGTTGTACCTGTGTTGTGTGCAGTAGTTGTGTTGTAGCGAACCTGTCAGACGGGCTGAGTCACGACCGCAGGGTCAAATTTCGAACCAAGAGGTCCAGAGACTAAATAAAACGCATTTGCGAACAGCAAAAGCAAAGAAACAAGTGGTTTTGAGTTTTTTTTTTCGGAAAACGACGGCGTTTTTGTTACCTGCATATAATTAGTACAAATCGGTTACTAATAATAATTTTCAAATCTAGATACCTATATTTTAGAAAATTGAAATTATCTCCCTGAAATGCATAGGTAGTTCAAATAATGAACAAATAGTGTGATAAATACCTTTAACGAGAGTTTTGTATTTTCTTTGCAAAAAGTAGCTTCTTTGCTAACAGCAACAGCAATAGCAGTAAGTAGTTCGTATCTATGCCAAATTTCATCAAAATCGGTTGAGAGGTTTAAGCAGGAAAGCGTAACAGACACACAGACAGAGTTACTTTCGCATTTATAATATTAGTAGGGATAACATGTATCTTTTTGAACATTTATCTATTAGTCTCACTTCAGTAATACCTCAACGAGCAATTTTATGAGAAACGTAATAAATCATTATCTTATATAATGTATGTAGTTCGTGACGTATTAGGCAACGTGAGTAATTTAATTCCAATCATAGTTATAATGGAAATTACATTAAACCCACACTTAGTACTGTAAACATATTCCTAGTCCACACAAGACTCATTAGTACTTACATCATAACTTATTGCTACAATTTAATATGAACATAGACTTGGAAATAATAATATAATCAATGAATATATTAAATAGAATAACCCATAAGCGGACCTCATTAAACCTGATCTGCAGATTGAGAAGAAATAAGTTCACCTTGACGCTTTGCAATCAATTTACGATAGAGCATCTTCCATAATAGAATAAACATTAGCATTTGATGCTAAGACAAGGTTGTATTTTAATAGAATTTTAAGCCCCAGAAAAGGAACTTGACACAATACATTTTATGATTTAACAATGACGTAAAACATAACATACAGGTTAAGCAGGTTTTTGTTAATTTCTTTTAATATTAAATTTTATAACTATCAAATTTAAATGTTTTGTCGGTTAAAATATTTTGATTAGGCAAAATTTCCCCCACTTTAGGTTTCTAACTCTACGTATATTTTAGAAAATTATCGTTTTGTATTGAAAAACCTCCAAAAAACTGACATAATTTTTAAAATGTTTCAAACGATAAATAATCTTAAATTGAAAAATATTAGAAATTTTCAGATTCAATGCCGAAGTTATATTGTCATCATTTAATGTATAAAACAAAGTCGTACACTACGCAACGGATTTTAATACGAATTGTTTAAATTAATAGAGTAATTAATGAGGAAGATTTTTCTGTATTGCATTACATTTCAACGGCGCGCGGGGAGCCAGGATGGTTTGCTAGTTATTTTTATACGTTCCTAAATACTATATTAAAAGTATATACCGTGTGTAGTGTGTCTACATTTGAATCCATTTTGTTTTCTTTTAAAAGTAAAGGACGACGTCAAAAGATCTTTGCACGAAAGAACCGCGTTTGGGAATCATTTGGATTACAATATTTATTAGCACATAATTATTTTCTGTAAACACCGTCAATACATGTGAAACACTTAATATCTTATTTACTTGTCTTTATAATCATCGAAATAAAGTCCGTTTTCGAATAAAAGTTCGATGGTTACACAACTCATAAGTAGATGGTGTCTGCCAAAACATGTTGATCGAACTGATATGTCCTTCGCTGTCCTTAAGCGACCCAACAAAGTAATTTTGGAGATTGTAATTTTTACTTTTTATTTGGAATAAATTAAATTGTGTCCGTGTCGTGGAAATTAACATCAATAACACATCGCATCACATCTCAGGAAACAATAATCGGGATAGTTTTTAAATTCCTCTTGATTATTTGATTTTTCATCTTTTAATTTTATTCTTTTTTCGTACTTACATTTATGGAATTTTATTTTAATATGCAAGTTTTTGACTTTGGATATCCTACTAAAATATTATTTAAGCTTGAAATTGATGTCTGGCTGAAATGTTTGTTGCTATTTAACACAAAAAATACTCGATGGTTTTGAACGAAATTTGATAGCTTGATAGAGTAGATACTAGAATAACATATAGGATACTTTTTATCCCGAAAAAAGAGAAAGTTTCGGTCAGTAGCTAGTCATTCGACAGATGTGTGGATGTATCAAACTCACACGAAAGTACTAATACCCGGTTCCAATATTTTACGATTCGTAATGTGTCCAAAATGACTATCCATTTTTCTACGAGTCGTTAATATTTTTCTACGAGTCGTTAATTCTAATTTAATAATTTAGTTTCCATCAAGCCTAGCATGCAACACGCGACTAAATTTAATCGAGCTCTTATCAAACGTCAAAATCGATTGAAGTCAGTGCGTCAGCTGCTGATTGGCTGAAAATACGAGTGCGGTGTGCTATTAGCCAATCAACAGTATCAAAACTTTTGTCATCTGGTGCGAGAAATTTGACGTATTGCGCATGCTAGGCCTTCAGCTGTCGTCATCCGTCGGTCGTTTTAGCTAACGCTTTGTATAATTTATTACTATCCGTAACTGGACGGACAGTTTTTCCAATATTGAAAACGGGCATATATGGATTTAAATGATTTTTTTTTGCATAGATAGATAGATAAATAGATAGATATACTTTATTGCACAAAAACTTTACAGAAATAGGTTTTACAGATTGATTATAGTACAATTTAGGCGGTCTTATCGCTAGAAAGCGATCTCTTCCAGACAACCTTAAGGTAGAGGAAATAGTAGATGGCGAGAAATGGGTACGGTCGTGCAACATAAATACAGTTAACATAGATAAGATAAACATAAAAAATATTTTATACCCCTCAATAAAGCAAAAGAACTCAGACGGCTAGTTATCAATATTTAATAAACAATTTATTTTAATTCTTTGTTTACATTTTATTATGCACTTCCACATTTTCTGCTCATAACTTTGAAGTAGACTGGTTGAGTCACTAACTATGCCGCTATTTGCAAAACATTTATAAGTGCAACAACGCTTTTTATCTTTTCCTTTTAACTTTTATGGAACCACGATTCAATTTACATATCAGTTAAGTAAGTAAATCCCCAATGAATAAACAATATACTCATAGGAATTTTTCATTACCTAGGGAAGGAAAATCTGTTAGAATCTGGTTAGTTGTATAAACATCAGAAGTCTTTGGTGATTATCGGACCATAAATGCTAAATGGATACTTAGTACGGTCAAGGTAGACACTCGCAGCTCGATATTAGTTCTTATACGGGCGACATAAGGGCTGTGCAAATCGTGCTAGTATAAATTATGTTGCGCGTTTGACAGTTTTCTTAGAAAAAAAAAATATTACACACTGGTTTATGTAAAGTGACTAGTATTATGTGAGTAACGTGTATGAGTATCTACAATTATTTTAATTCCACTTTTAATTGTTCGTTTACAAACCGTTGTTTGCGACTTGGCCCGCTTTATTTCGGAATATAAATGATTCTCTATGTAAATTTAGTGTAAATTCTCTTCCTACCAAATTTCATTCAAATTCGTTCAGCCGTTTTTCACCCACAATTTTTACCATGCCTATTGCAAACATGCCATTACAGCATATTTAAGGATAAGATATCCTTAAATATTCTTGCATCGAATTTCCCTTTAATCATTTTCTGAATCATCAGTTTGTTCTTCGAACTCAATTAAAAGATTTTAGTACTTTGCAAGTATTCATTATATTCACCGCGGACTTTTTAGAAATAAGCTTAATCTTTTTATGTTAAATTAGCAAGTAAAGATATTGAAAGGGAAAGTTCTCCTGGTTCCTTCTTCTTTTACGTCATTCCCCCACTCCCTTTCGACTACGAGAAAAATTATAATGAATCGATAGTAATATTGTATAATATATTATATTATTATTATATTGGAAATCATCACATACACTGCTCTGATTCTATGGTAAGTAGCTAAAGCACTTGTGTTACAGAAATCAGAAATAACGACGGTACCACAACACCCAGGCCCGAGACAATACAGTAAAATTCGTTTCCCATATTGACCCGACCGGGGATCGAACCCGGAACCTCAGAGATGGCGCGACGCCAAAGTCCGGCTCGCTCGCCTCTCGGCTACGTAGGTCGTCAAATTGTATAAATGGTTGATGAGAATGACTGTCTTAGCCAGAATCCGTACATACTTTTGATAAGTCTTAGTTTATCCGAAAGTGATTTTGAACAATAGATTCCAGAGGTGGTCAAATGACGCGCATTCATCGGCTGCGTTCCCGAAAAGCAGACGATACGATTTAGACTGTTTCTCGTAAGAACATCGTTCGCTAAACGATTTCGCAACTCGCCCGAGGATGCTATCTTTAGCACGAATGCTCAAATCGACCCTCCGTGTCCTGGGCATTTGTAAAAAATTGCGTGTGTGTGGTTTTAGAATAACAGTCCTGCCAATTGGTAAAGAATCACATGTTTAGGTAAGTGTTACGACCATTGATTTAATAATACAACTTGCGTTACTCTAAGTGTGGTTACGGCCCTTAACTCGTTCCATACTGGGATAGGCCCAGGCCTTGAAAGTGATGTTGCCTATCATGAGCTGCTATTTACTTAAATATAGGACTTGGTAATGTAATAACAATAAAACAGGGGAGTTTAGTAGGATTCGGTGTAGGGTAATGAATGAAAAAGCATAGTCAATTAGTATTGACTGATTGATTGAGGAATTAAGTTAGGACTTATCATTACCATAATAATACATGGGTTTGAATGAAAATGGGTCTAAAAGCCACATTTATATCACTAATCCGCCTAATAATTTATTAATAAAAAATGAGTCATGCTTATTTACCTAAAACGTAAAAACTAAAGGTGTACAAAATATCCTCAAAATAAACGTTAAACTCGCAATTCCATCTCGATTTTAAATTAGATTAAGAACATAAAACTTTAACGCCATTGTAATGTGAAAGAGACACTATATCGCGCTAGAATGAGACACACGCTATAATAAACCCAGGAATAACGTTCGCAAAGCGATGAGCCTTCCGAGGAACGGGCCACCTCTACCCAGAGATTCAAAAAAGGACTTAATCTTTGAAGTTCAAGGATTGCTTTTCGTCAAACAGTGTATGTTGGGCGATGACTCATCCATGACCGTGAAGATATAGCGACCGTTGGGATTCACGAACGAATCCGTTTTTTATTGTATTATTTAAAATGTAAACAAGAATGGTTTTCTGTTCGCATGACGTGGTAATTTTGAAGCTTGCGTTGGCGTTAGTGTAAATAAAAGTATTGCTTTTCGGTGCTATTCTTACCAATACTTCTAAATAGATTGATGGTTGGTATTGAACGATTGCAAATTTGAAAAAAAGTGGTAAATCTTATTAAAAAAAAATATTGTCTATTAACTATTTTTCACACCCTTAAGTAATAAGTGTTAGCCACCCCTAACATATCTTTTTAATTTTGTGGACAAAGCTGTTTAGCCGTAACTAACACTGTGACACGAGAATTTTATACAAACTAGAAATTCAAAAATCAAAACTACGTTTGCCGGGTCAGCTATTTATATATCTAAATCAAAAAGCTTCTAAACAAATTTCAGTCTTTCCCGTTATTTATTTTAAGTTCTTACAGGCGTACCTATGTGAGCTGTACTAACTGCCAACAATAAGACCTTGTCCACATATTGGTCATTAAAATACCACTTAATCGAAAACCAAAATTACAATAATAGAAACTTCAACTATGTGACCTCTGAATCACTCGGTTGCAGCTGCAATAGCCCAAAACAGGTGCAAGTCCTACTTGGAATAATTCTACACCAAACCCTGATTAGTATTAGTATCTGTTCTGGTCAAAATATGCATGACTCTATCAAACGTAATCCACTGATACACAACCCATGAATGAGACAAAGATTGCAAATTACTCACTTTCATTTCATTCACAACTAATGACTCACGAGATAGTCTAATCATTCAGGTATTTATTTACACTGCTTTGCGCAAACAATGCCACGCTATTGCATTGTGGCGAAGGACTCTACTCACATCCTTTCATTCATGGGTAGGGATCCGATAAAGAATCGGAAGTCGTATTTCTGTCGGATTCTTGGATGTATAACAAGGTTTCATGGTGAGGCATTGTGATTAATTGCTTCAATATATGATATTTGAGTGATTTCAAGAGATTGAGCTAAGCGTAGCTACATCAGTGGCGTAGCTACCATGGGTGATACCCGGTGTGGATCATCCCGAAATACAGCCTATAAAAAAAATAAAATAAACGGAAAATTGGAAGCATAAGATTTAGTTCAGCGCCTCTGGTGTCTAAGTTTGCATTTGTGCAAAGTTCTTCGATTGCAGAAATGATACCAAATTTACTACTGATTAATATAATTAATTATACTGTGATAAGTACTGTATGTTTCCTTACAATAAATAAATAAAAAATTTCATTGACTGCTGATGTTCACGGTCGGTCGGTGCGGGCCGCCCCCTGGGGACATTTTCCCGACAGTGAGTTAGTTATAGTTATTAGATAATAAAAAAAAACAGTACCATTCTACCGTTCCAATACACTCTAAGGCCGAACTTCAAAAAATGACAAAAGCGATAATGTCTAGCACCTGTCGTACCATGCCTTTAAATTGTAACTTGTTCAGCTCCATTCCGAGAAAGTAGGTGTGTAAAGAGCATGTGTTGAGTTCATCCTGACCGCAAGGGCAAAGTCATCAGTAGGTAATAAAAGAAGGCACGAAGGTGCGTCTCGCGCCGCTGCGTAGCTCGGTTGAGCTTCCTTAGAGAATTGCATGCAACGATACCTTCAACCCACTTATGCGACATTCAATACTTTGACACTGCTTTCTTGCCGTTTCATATCAATAGAAGACAATTTTAAGAGAGGCAGGGCAAAACGATTTATCACTCGAACTGGAGCAGCCCGACTGGTAAAATACCTCCACCTTACAGAAGACCGCAGCCAAATAACAATCACTCTGGTGTTGTTGTGTTCCTGCGTGTGAGTAAGGTTTCCAGAGCTCTAGGGGGGTGCTACATTAGTAGCAGGGGTCAAGCCTTCAAGGTAAGGGCGACAAGTCTAGTAACAGTTTTACTATGCTATACTTTTCACCCTTAAGCTAGGAACTCATTACCACTGAACATCAGGTGGGATGAGGTCAATCTTGAAGTACGTTAAAAAAAAACTCTTATTTAAACTTTTAGCATGTGGCTTATGTTACAAAACATCAAATAAGTGTCCCGTTTAGAGCGCCCGCCGAACGTTTATGATTTTAATTAAATAAGTCGTTACGTGTACTTCGAATAAATAACCGAGGTGAAAATCATTGTGATCAATAAAACAGCTTGTTGTTGTTGTTAATCATGATTACGTCCGTAATTTACCCAACTTGAAAGCAACGGATATTTGAAAGCTTTCCATCGAGGGATGACTTGCTGCACTACGTAGTATGTTTGTAATGATTATGGGAAATGAATTCTTCACTCGTGGAGTACTTGAAAATTTAATAATGACTAGTATGCGTGAAGGTAGTCTTTTCTAGCAATAAGTACATATGTATAACTTATATAACTCAAGGTAAATGTAGCTTTCCAATGGTTATTTTTTTTTCGATCGGCACATAGTTTTCAATATTATTAATCAAAACATATTCTTTGATTATTAAACAAATTTGAAAATTTATTTTTAACGCTTTGGCTTGGATTAAGAATATGATGTGCGATAAAAGCAAGAGGTATAAATTCTTTTTCATTATCCTAATGTGTGAATATTCCGGTATCCATTATGGATCCTGGGGTCTGCTATGAATATGATCCTAATTAAACGAGTCTAGACCCTCACGACCGTCGAAATCGATTCTTAAATGGGACTTTGTCTTTGCTAAATCGATCAAGGTAAGAGAAAGACAAAGTAAAGTTTTTGAATAGCAATCCGTTTCAGATTTGAATGAAATGAATTAAATATAGAGAAAATATAGAGCTAATTCTAGAAACGCGAGATTGAGTCAATTATATAAAAAATAGAAACAAAATGCTAAATAGTTTGAATGAAATCAGTTAAGAACTTGTTTTCTAGATGCGAATAAACACGTCTTCTAAAACTTACATCGTTATAATCGTTACTATCACTCTTCGGTTCATTCATCAGAATTGTCATTCAAACCAAATAATTAGCATCTACGAGTATAACAAACTTAACTAAATAATCAATTATTAATGAACCTTTGATTGTGCTGTTGCGAAAGTGAACTTTTAAGTTTGTTTCTGATGCATGATTCTTTTTTTTTCTGATCATGAGCTGTCCAATATGACCCCCTCCGATTCTTGATTATCTACTGACTTTTGATTTATAAAAGTGCATTTCTCGATGGCCGAGAGGTAAGCAGGCTGAACTTTAGCATCGCGACTTTTAGGTTCACGGTTCAATTATTCCTAATCGGGTCTATATGGAAAATGAAGTATTCCAGAGTGCTGTGTGTGCTGATACCACTGTGGTACCTGATTTATCTAACACAAGTGCTTTAGCTATTTATCACAGAATCAGTGCAATGTGATGTTGTCCTATTTTTTTGCCTCCTAATATGAAGTGTCCAATACGTTTGTGATGTCAATACTTATTACCTATATTAATGTAAAACATACAACATTAATTCCAATGATAATAGCCTTTCCCGACCCGTGAGGCGTTCACTGCAGGTCGCCGCAAATACAAATCGCTAACTTATAACATTAAATCCCTATTGTTTTGAACTAGAACAAAAGCGAATGCGCCCGCGCCGGAATGCAGTTCGCAAATGCGCGTCGGTGTGGAGATTGTGAGAGGGTTACCTGACTGAGCTTTTGAGCTTCGGACGAGGGCATTATGCGACCGAATTTAGGAGGCGGCCGGTTAGTGAATTACTCGACCTAGTATTCATATTATTTATTGCACTCTATAAGCAAAAAATGGTGTTACATGTAATTTATTGAAAAGTAAAAGAACAAGTTAAGGACTCCGGTGGCAATGATAAGAGAAAGAAGGTTTATTTTAAAAACATTGTAGTAAACAATTTGAAACACAGAAAATGTATGACCTGCCTGATTATTATGCAGAAAATATGCAAAATATTATTTGAAATTTTGTAGTTACATGCCTACTCTATAGTTATTATAACATACCCTGTAGCTGTAATCTTTAATTGTTGATTTTTATGTGCCAACTAACGACCCGTCTAAGAAAATCCTAAAAGAAGTGTCATTGTATGATTATAATATGTTTGTACCCATTGTTAAGATCGCAAGTCATTTATTTCTCTTTTCTTATCATATATATTTACATTAAGTAAGTTTAATATGTGTGGCTAGCTCTGTCAGCAACATCCATATACAAATGAATGTAATGATTCATATTCATAAAGTGTTTGTTTTACAATTTTCGTATATTTCCAATATGTATTTTTAAATACATTTAAAGTTAATTTGGAAAATCAAAGGTTAAATATTGTTTTGTTACAAAGTGTTAATGGCCCATGTGTCTATCTTGCGTATCCTGTATAAATGTTTAAAAGTAATATCAAAACATTTTACAGGCTGCAAAAACTACTGAACGGTTTTGTATAAAATTTGGTAGAGAAAAAACTTCCTAATTTAACATATAATATAGATGTGAATCTAGAAAGAGCGCGGTCAAAGAGCTTTTATTAAAGACAATAATAAAATGCAGGGCTTTACGAAAATTATTCTTAAACAAATCGTATTCTGTTAACAGACATTAAACATACTTTATTTTTACTAACTAATCTTTGACTGTCGTTTGATCGTGTAAAAAAAGACAATTACTTGTAATTGATATTCTATTTCCGTAACCACTGACACTTTTGGCTCCGACGTTCTATTGTCCTTGCTTTATTTTAAGTCAACGGTAGAAAAAAACAAACCGAGTGTTTTTTTGTATCCTTTTACTCTGTGATGCAGTATCGCCTATAAAGACAAACAATTATAGAACGGTGTACTGCACATCACTTTAAACTCTTGCAATACTAATATTGACGAATACTGTGCATAGTCCGAAACAATCTTGCATGCGGTCACCTGTACATATATTTCATTCACCAGTAACTGCTGAAACTTCACATTTAACCCTGCAAATTTTTTATTGCAATCCAAGATGCATTCTCAATGTTTTTAAAATATTTTTTTTTCAGTAGAATCAGATATATCTGTTTTATTGACAATTTAATAAAAAAATAACTAAATTGACCTACTCAAATAAGGCAAGTCCATTGTTAAATATGAAAACAGATTACCAAAAAGGTACTATGTCCCGCTTTTTGTTAAACTTTAAAGCTAACTGGGGTTCCGTTTCCTGCCTGCACAAATAAAACTCGCCCGGAGTCAGTGCAGTGTAAAGAGGAAGAGCTTCCACGCAACAGATGCCAAGGATAAGATATCAAGACAGGGGACAAGTGCGGAAAAGGGAAAAAACCACCGTTGGGCCGGCCTCCTCAATTCGGCCGCGTAGCAGGTGCCCGCCCGACGCACGTGAGCCCGCCACTCGTGCGCGCGCCGCGGAACTAACCGCTTCCATTTTGAATCCGGAACGTTAACCGTTCTATTTTTAAACTTTTATTTTTTCTTTTTTTTTAAATACGAATAGTGTCAGTGGAACGAACTGTTTTGAGGATTTTGTGACTGTGCTATTGTGAACTACGTGTCAGGTTGGTGATTTTTTTTATACTTTCATGGTGAAAAGTGTATTTTTTTTATGAAATCGAAAAAAAAATGCATTTTGCATGCATAATTTTATGAGGTGTTTGAATGTGTGAATCATGCATATTGAATTTTTGAAGCTCACACAAGCTCTACCAATGAGAGCGTCTTAAGAAAAGATATCAACGAGACTTAACGGCCGGTGATAAAAGAAGTGTGCAATTTAGTTTTCTTATTTGTGTTTACAATTAAATTTAATATGAATTAAACTTAACCAACATTTTAAATGTGAACTATTAACATAAAATGTGTAGTTACATACATAATCAATAAACGTTAACGTTTCGATTGACTTGAGGAGAGAACTCCCACATATTCGTATTTGATAGGTAAATTGGCACGAATGTATTTTTTACTTCGAACATGATTACAAGCAAGTATAACTAAATAAAGTAGATATATATTTTGCAAATTCAACACAGTTTGACGTGACTTATCTGGTTTTCGTGACATTCCGACATAAGCTGCAGGTGGACACCGTCGACTTTATTTCAATAATAAGAAGGTTTATAAAATTTAATTATGCAAATGAATATTTCATGCATGATTCATATAATTTAAGCGACCCAAGCGATGCGCTACACTAATAACTGATGTTTATAGATTTTTAAAATATTGAATAAAGATTTAGGTATCTCCCGGTTTAAAAATTACATACCTACTAGTGCGTTAGTTTCTCAATGAAAGGCTTTTTAATAAACTTTCTACGAAACTTTAAAAGCTATGTATGAGATTTAAAAATATACAATAATATAGTTATTATTATTAGCAACTTTTCAATATTCCTTTAATTAAGTATTGATAACAATCAAAAGAGGATTTGACAAGTTTTAACCTTTGTTAATAAATAAAAAAAACATGTTTTCAGCCTAGGTTCTAATGGCTAATAGGCATGTGAAATAGACAAAATTTTCTTTAAAGCAAATAGTAATGACTAAGAAATAAATAATAATAAATGACTTAGAATTTTAAGATACAACGACCACATTCACGAGGAGGTTTGATCAAAATATGGGTACTAAGATGAGGTAGCACTTTTTGTAGTATACCTATAGAAATATGATCAGCATCTTAACTAATGCCTTCTTCGGCAGCAAAACTGCAACTAATTTAATCGAATTGCAAATTACTACATATATTGCGTTTATATATAAATTGCTGTAGGTAATAATATAAATAAGCACGTGTTATATTTGCACTCGTTGCTCACTGCAAGCATGAAAGTGCTTACATTGCAGTATTTGTGCAGTGATGAGTCGGTTTACATTCGAGATTAGAATAGACTTACAAATAATCTTCTAAGATAATAAGTTATAACAAAGCAAAATAACATGAGGATAAGTTATACATACCTATTATGATTTTGCTCTTTGTCAAGGGGCAATTACCTTTTATTGTGTCTTGAGCTCTTTTCTTACTTGAACTTCCAAGTAGACTTAATGCTATTGTTTTATTGTTACAACTATAGAAGTTGCCACGTGCGTAAATCTTATTAAATGGAAATTCGATAAAAGTCAGTTAGTCGATTGACGATTCTTTGAAATTACTAATACAGGTGATATGGTGGCTTTTTTTTTTGGAGCGGAATATCTTCGTTAGCTTCAAAAATGACATCTGCATAGGTACGCATATTTATTCTTCTACTTTTAAACATCGTTTGTGTTTTCGCATCCTTGTATATGGGTGTAAAAAACTTACAAAGTGAATCTAAGGCAAACTCAAAAGGATGTAGGTATATTATTTTCTTTACCACGTTACCCCGTAATCTTGAAATATCAATCCTGATAATTTGAAACTTTTTAAAATGATATCAAAATTTGATGACATTTTAAATAAATAGAAAAGTTGCGTGAAGCTTTTTAAAAAAAAAATCTGTCAAGTGACAGTTAAGAAAAAAGTGTCAGTGCCTGTTTCTAAAAAAATTGCGGATGCAGCGTGCTGAAATCTGTTTAATAGGTACTTCGATAATTTCAATGTTTGAGACATTTCTTCGGTTTCATCTTCTTCATTATTAACAAGCTGATGCACAGCAAACGATCCGACAATAATTATATTTGAATATAACTATCTAGTCGTTTACTTACGATAAAGCACATTATAAAATCATTAATTATTCGTTCAACGTATCCGTACTTCGACAACGGTCGTGATCGTGTGGAATAGAATAATGATTAGAGTTGCGAATATTAAACTCAGGTAGATAATTAATTCGTGATGATCAGCATGTTCTGTGTTTTAATGTGAAATTCTAAACAGGTTGGCAAGCATGCCGAAGCATCTACAGAAGCTAGAAATAAGTAATTTATTGTTAATAGTTACGTATTTATTGGTAGATTACTTCTATTTTTAAAGACTCTTAGAGTAGCAAGGATGGAACTCAATTTAAAGAATGACTATTTGATAACAGTTATTAAAAAAATAGGGTATTTTTTTTGACAAGTGTCAAAGTGAAAGTTCAGTAAAATTAAAACATATTTATTCAATTGCTTATTCGCTACTTAGTCCGCGTGGACCTTTTTTATAAAATTTAGCAATGGCGAACGAAACGAATAAAATAACTTTTGTTATAATTTTTTTAAAATTAGTAAGTAGACTATAAAACTCTCAATAAATAAAAATTGTGTGTGAAAAAAAACTGTGAAGTAAAAACAACTCAAAAAATATAAGGCATTGAGGAGGAGGAGATTCATTGAGGGAATATATTCCCTCTTGTTATGAATTAAAGTCGACGAAATGTTCAATTTTATTTCAAAGCTCGTTAATTTTATAGCACCGATTAACAAGTTATCAACAAAATAATAGTTACAGCATTGCATGTGCTGCTTATTATTTGTCATAAATAGTCCGCATTAGTACCTACCTAACTATACCTAATTAACTGCATATTCATTATCATTAAGAGTTCGTTATAGGTACATAGATACGCTGCATTATACTATCTACATACTACATAGAAAAGGATACAAAAGCAGACTTTAAAATGTTCCGTTCAAATCCTCAAGCGAGGCTGATGTAGGTATTTTTTTTAATATCCTTCTGGCTGTAAGAGATATATGAAGATAGTGACTTTTTTGTTTTTAAATGATATAAGAAAAGCTTAAAAAGAAAGAAGGCGAGTCTGACTAAATCACCTTCAATCATTCATTTCATTATAATAAAAAAAAACAAATCTATAAGATTCCACACTCCGTGGTTAATTTTCGACTTTATTTTAATGGTGTTAAATCCTATATTGGTTTTTGGCTTTGCCATATTAGGTTAGGTAGATGTGTTATAATGACGTGTTGACTTTTAAACAGGTTTTTGGTTACATTTCATTTTTAAGAATCATCCGTACTAATGATGCCAATAATTTTAGATAAGTTTGCGTGCAGTATTAATAATACTAGATTTAATTTTGATTTAAACTTGGTTTCCGAAAACTACATGCATTTTTGCTACAAGGCTTTGATTAAGTTACCTATTGTATTGAAAATTGAACCCTTCATAGCTCGCGACAAAAATTGTACAAGCTGTCAGACTAAAAGTTTCTCGGGCCCCCTATTATTACGTCACCCCTGTAGTTTTGACGTATATCGATAAAACTTTACATCGAGTTGCT
Source organism: Glyphodes pyloalis (assembly GCA_037074685.1). NCBI lineage: Eukaryota > Metazoa > Arthropoda > Insecta > Lepidoptera > Crambidae > Glyphodes > Glyphodes pyloalis. The sequence continues at coordinate 6,761,865 of JAYKKO010000030.1, read as the reverse complement.
ACCACAACCTATTGGGTGCCTGGGAAAGTGACTTAAAATTATTATATTAACAGTAATAAGGGTGTAGGTTTATATTGATATTTTTTACATTTGTTTTTAAACATAATAGGCACATATTTTCAGGCAATAATCGGTCTCTGACCAATATTTCTTTTGATCTGATTAACATAAATGAGTAACAAATTGAAATATAAAAATATTTACTGACACAACAACACGATGACATATCTAATGTAAATAACACGATTCGAAATATCCGTCCAAGAGATATGAGAATAGCCACCCAAGTCCTATGTTATTGTAGATTCTCGATCCCCAAGTAAAGCATTCACCTAGTGCAACACATTATCGGAATGGAAAAGAGAAAAACTCAAAAAACCAAGAAAACACCATTATTTCTGAAAACTATAGTGAAAACCAGCGACTCGCCGCGTCTTCGTGCACGTACCCGTTTTTGTCACATTTTCCAGTGAACCTTCGCTTTGCAGCATGATGTTAACAACAGCCTAAGCCTTCCTTAATAAATTGACTATTCAACACAAAAATAGTTTTCCCACGTATAGTAGTAGTTTTTGATATCAGCGCGTTCAAATACACAAACTCTTCACCTTCAAAATATTTATTTAAAATTACATATTGATAATTGGAACCATCATCGCATCTAATGAGCTTAATTCTCACCATCTAATCAGATTATTATTTTTATATTAATTTGATTGCACTTTTATTTACAAACAAGTATAGAGTTATGTGGGGACCATGTGCGAACAGGACGACAAGTATTTTAGCCATGAGAGAGCAAGAGGCACGATTTCGGCGGTAGGCGCGGTGCAGTATGCGTTTTTGCTGCGCTATGCTGCATTCTATGTCGTGGTGCAAGTCAAAAGAATCTATTTTCAACTCGTTATTGGTCAATTAGTTGCTTGGCAAAAGCTAGTGTAGTAACCTCTCCAGCCAGTTCGGTGAAGTGACGATATTCGTAAAAATAAGGCAACGGCTGAAAATTAAGAGCTGCTGATATGCTATTAAAGAGACCAATGATCCAATGATAATCATGATTAATCAATTGGTGGCTAGTCGATTTGATAATTGAGTACCTAATCACATTAGTATAGTTTATATTTAAAAACATTGGTGAAATCAGCCAAAAAGTATTGAAAAGGTGTATTCCGTTAAGTTCGTCCGTTAAGATATAGGTACGTTAAGTTTTTGATTCCGGCAGATAGCTTTATTTAGTTCAATTAGCCTATTCAGGGGTCAGTAGGTGGCTCATGAACATTATCACTTCCTTTCACACAACCCGCACAAAATCCACGTGGTAGAGCACGGCCCATTCCGTATCATAAAAAATAGAAACGAGTTAATTTCTCAATTGATTGTTTTTCTTTGTTAAATACTGGCAGGTACAGACTTAGACGCTAAAGCCTATGTCTTGTTTAAGGCATTAGACAAAAGCGTTGGTTGGCGGCCTTCGTCCAACCGGTCCCCGCTTACTTTCGCATTGCATCCACGCGGCATTTCGTACCACTGCAACCACCATCACGCTCTTTTAACCACACACATAGAGCTCAAACTGCAACGAACGCATCCACAAACCAAATTAATAAGTCGTAATCTTTGCCTAACACCTGTAACGATTTTTAGGGACAATTTCGATATCGTGAAGCAAGCTGCATTATGCATGCAATGCAGTTGCAACGAAGTGGACTAGAAATCGGAACACATGAAGTCTTTCATAATTCAGTTATACACTGTATTTTAACGCTGAGATTTTTAACACAAGGAGTGCACACTCCTCGAATATAATTTGCCAAAAAGTATTTTTTTCTTAAATGTAAGTGTTATTTGTACTCTAACATTCGTTTGTAGGTAAGTATTTATTTCTCCAAGTAAGTTAAACTTTTTTTGATTGAGTTCTAAATCAAGGCTTAAATATCAAACACCTGCCTCTATAAAATGTTGTTAGGAGGCAAACTAAAACTTAGCACTTTATATAACGTGTTTAACAACACCAGTATTTAAAATACTTAGTTAAAAATCCAAAAATGATAGTGTCCCGGCAACTTAAGGCTATAAGTCAGCGTTATACAAACTTTTTATAGCACCTAATTAATATTTGAATAAAACCCAAGGTTAATGCTAAACGAAATCAGAAAGTCTTAATAAGATATGGACCGAATAGCCAATGAATATTACAAGAAAGTATACTATGGGTTATAAACATTTTGGTTGATATTTTACGACTCTTGCTTTTTCAAATGGAATCCATATTGGATATCCTAATAAAATAAGTAAATAAAAGAAATCATCACTCAAGATCTGTCTAACTCATGATATAATATTCGCGTTCATACCAATGAGGTCACGAGCTTCTTCAGACGATTTTAGCAGCAAAAATGTAGTAACATTAACCAATCAAGCATACAAGCACACAATCGAAGCCGGCACAAATGCGAGATGACACGACCCAGTGAGGTCGAGTTCGCAACAGTTTGAGAATCACGCGCTCTGAGTAAATGTCACCAAGCCAGCGGAGTGGGCGGCCTCGTCTCACTGTTGACCTACTGTGGCCACTTGCCGATTACCGAAAACACGTTTATGTAATAATCTGTAAACGTAATGCAATGTGGACGGACCCGATGTGTGTTAAGTTTGATCAGCGATTTCTAGTTTTGTACGATGTCACGTGCTTGAGGCGTCTGCGTTTCCATTCAAGCTGTTTGGAGCGGAGCAAGAATTAATAATATCTCAGTTTGGTTTAGTTGAAGTATAGGTACTCACCCTCAAACCTGTTGGGAGTAGGTATAGTAAATTGGAAAAATTGGATGTTTCCAAAGCAGGGTCACACACTTTGTGTATATCTATGAGCTGAGTTCAGAACATAAAATATGATCATGCGATCCCGAACGGTGATTAAAACCACATAATAATAAATAAAAAATAAATATTGGACAACATCACATACATTGCTCTGATTCTGCAGTAAATAGTTAAAACACAATATTGGCCCGACCGGGGATCGAGCCCGGGACCTCAGAGATGGTGCATCGCCAAAGCACGGCTCGCTCGCCTCTCGGCTACGAAGGTCGTCGTATTAAATGGATAGAAATTAGATTATGTTCTTTTTTTCCGCCATAGAATAACTTAAGTATTTAAATGTATGTAGTATAGGTATTCAGGCTTAATATTGACCTTATAATAAACATTCACTACTTTTTACCGCTTCACCCCGCTCGATATTAGGTGACGGATACGCACTATTTAAGTAATCAGTGCGTAATTTCGACTTTGGAATCATTTTTTACCCTCTTAGTTCAGAAACCAAATTATAACAGTTACTGATAACTAGGGCCCGACTTTGTTCATGATTAACTTCTATTACATAAATAAAAATTGCGTGAAAATAATATAAATGAATGTGAAAACCGCATCTAAATCCGTTGCGTGGTTAAAGAGGAATTAGCGCTCAAACACATAGACGCGGAAAGCGGCTTTGTTTCATAAAATAAAATATCTTGAAATGGATTCTAACGTCTTTCACTTAACGTTTAATGTTCACTGTAACAATTTGATACGGAGCTATTATTTTTCCAACCTCAAAGCTAAGTTTTTAAGACAATAATAATAAATATATTCATTAAACAATCTGTGTTGAAAAAATTTATATTGGTCATAACAGTAATAAAAAGACAAGTAAGCAATTCATAAACTAGGCATCTACCTAGACATATACGTCTGCTGATGACTCATAACGTCATAAATACAACAATTAGCAGTGACACAAAAATAAATACTCAAAAGTTATTTATTATGCATTCAATTACGGCGATCACGTTGCTTTACCTCTGCGCACACGCACTTGGTCTCCGTCTTTTGCTTCCGCGTTGTAAATTGTGAAAATCGCACGATTATAACAAACTACACGACTGAGGTGTATTCACACTTGACAGAGGATGAACTAATCTAATTGAACCGTGGAGAATTGTAGGACCTAAACCGTAAAATATATCTCTCATCATCATTTTGGACGGCCTCCGCAGCCGAGCCGAGAGTCAATAGGCGAGCGTGTCAGACCTTAGCGTCGCGCCGTCTCTGAAGACCCGGGTTCGATTCGCAGTCGGGTCAATATGATAAATTGTATGATCTTAAGTACCTACCTATATCCGAGACAACATACAAAAGTATGTTTTCTATACTAACCCGACCGGGAATGAAACCAGGGACCTTAGAGATAGCGCGACGCCAAAACCGGTACGCACGCCTTTCGGCTGTAAAGGTCGTCAAAATAGTATTTCGAAGATATATTATTATAAAACATATTTACCTATACATTGTTTTAAATACATTGCCAGCGCAGTATACTTTAGTTGATCTTCAATATGTCGTAAATAGTAATCGTTTATAGTTCAAGTAATTTCTAGTCACATTAGCACTTAGTAAGTATATACATATCCAATAAATATTAATACTACCAGTATTCAAATATAGATTAATAAATAACAATCGAATAAATACCATGTGTTTTCTTTTTCTATGCAACTGGTTAATAAAACCCACTTGTAGTAACCTAGAATTAAATCAGTAATTTAATTAAAATAGAAAATAAAGGAAGTAGATATTGCAATCCTTGGTACAACCGAGTTTCCACTAATTAAGTCCACATTTTATCAACAGTCGTAATAGTTAATTATAACTGTTATTTCTCATTTATTCGTTCATCAGTAGACGAAACTACCGGAATTAAAATTATAACAAGCATAAATCAATACTGTTTGTTAAACTGAGTATATATATTACGAATATAGTAGGTATCAAACACAAATTAAAATTGAATAATTTGTTAAACTTGCATAACTAAATTGCCTAGGTATAACTTTTGAATGTTAATTTGAATGAAAAAAAAAATTTTATGCAATTTAAAGTCCGGAATTATTTTATAGTAATATTCAATACAGTTTTTATTTTACTATAATTACTGTTTTTCCTAAAGAACGGGCAGACAATAAGATCTCAAATGGTAATTAATTAAATTTGAACATTTAGGCGTATGAGTACAATGTATACATGGATTTAAATTTCCTTTATGAAGGTATTTTAATTTTTTTTAATATTTGAAAAATATACTTTACTGCACATAATGACAAGGACTTAATGATATTACAGACACATTTTGACGTGAGCGGTGGAAGAATGATTAAGGAATGTTATGGAATAATGCTTGTGGCTTTGCCAAGGGTGTTGTGGGTTCGATCCCCGCAATATTCATGAAATACATTTATTCTGTGTCTGGGTGTTTAACAGTATATTTAAGTAGGTATTGTGGTATCACCGTTACGTGTGGTCTCCATATGCTTAAGTAACGTACTTAGGGATCAGATCCATGTATGCGACGTTCTAATTAATTACTGTTTATAATCAAGTTGATTTCCTAAATAAAATCTATATATATATTCCTATTTCCCTAGATTACGACATCATGCATGAATGGCTAGACCAATTTCACTTTTTTTTTGTTGTGTTATTGTCAAGAGAAGAATCTTATGAAAGAAAAAATATATGTATAAATAATTAAATAGTCGTCGTTAAACAGTACAACGTATGTCGAGACAGCTAGTCATACTTCATACTAATATTATAAAGAGGAAATATTTGTACCTATTTTTGTATGTTTGTAATGAATAGGCTCAAAAAGTACTGGGGCGATTAAAAAAAATCTTTCACCAATAGAATGCTACATTCTTCCAATTTGACATAGGCTACAAAATTAGGGATCCTTGGTAAAATTTGAACAATATAACCGAAGGAAGGAGTAGAAAAATGAGTCTTAAAATGTCTTTCGTCGAATGCGCGGAAAAATCCTCTAACGCGAAACGTAGTTCGCCGGGACCGCTATTAGAAATAAAATGACAGTTAATTTTTACTTTATATTTAAAGAAAAATTGAATTTAATAAGTCGATTTATAGGCCAGTTCCTAACCAATGATATTTATAAAAAGGTATTTAAAAACTCTACGTTTAAGTACAACTTATTGGTTAAAAACAAACCCATGAAAAGTCAACACAACCAAACACCCTCTAATCGACAGCCGCCGACTCGATAACGCGATAAATCGATAATCACGATCGAAGCCGTCACGAAGCGAGGCCGAGTTGCTCAATCGATGCCAAAATAAATCGAATCACAGCACTGTCCTTGCTCAAAAATGCACTCTTATTCCGGTTAAGACTAGATTTCGACCGTGAATTTTGTCTCGATTAATGTAACTACTTAATGTTTAATTAATACAAATGAACATGGCATTGCACACTAATCGTCGAGAACAGATTACCGTCCAATCACAAGGCCCGGATCAATGAAAGTCATACGGAACTGTATTATAAAAATCAGGTCGATAATTGACTGCATGTACAAACGCTAAGTCTGATTTCTGTAAATTTGGCGAAATTCCTGCAAATGTACCATCCCTTTTAGACCGTCGTATTGTAAAGGACCAAATCTTTCTCTATAAGATTTTAAATTATCATGTTGACTCTTCTTTCTTGATAAGTAATATTGGTTTTAGGTGCCCGCGTACAGGTTCACGTTCTACAAAGCTCTTCTCGGTTCCTCTCACTAGGACTAAATATGCTCGCAATAGTTTTGTACCAAGAGCTTGTAAGGAATATGATAGCAGGAACATAATTGACATTTTTAATTCTTCCTTACCATCTTTTAAAAAACAAGTGAGTGAACTGAACAATGTCTGAACTTTTTTTTATGCTCTATTATATTTAATTTATTATTATTATTATTATTTTTAACTAATTTGAATTTATTATGACCTGTGTTGTTTAATTCAATTCCTATGACATAAATCATATTTTATTTGACATTAAAATTATTGTAAATTAAAATTTAACTTATATTTATGAAAATTTCTCTTGTTATTATTTTTTTTTTATCTGATGTAACGTGTCTGTAACTTACATAATTGTGGAAACTTTGCTGATTTAAGTGTTAAATTAAGTGTATTATTTAATCTGTAATCATAAAAATTTTTTGTTTCCCAAATAAATAAATAAACATAGGTCCTTTAGCTAACCATAGAATCAGAGCAATGTGTGTGATTTCGTCCAATAATATTGATTTAAATATTAGCCCAGGGGTTCCAAACTGTGCGCCGCGACGCCCAGGCGTACAGGCGCCAGCCGTACTCTTAATTGGCCCCCACCCCCTCCACCTAATATATACAAAATTGTGATCCATTTTACTAAGATGACACAGATTGGGATCTCTCCAACTACTAAGCTCTATTAGTGATGGTTTTTTGGCTCCCAAACTGTAATGCAAGGGGGCGTCGCGCTAAAATGCTTAACCTAGAAGTGCGCCGCGTAGCTAAAAAGTTTAGGAATACCTGCATTAGCCTATTTGGTGTACCATCAGGCCTCCATTATTGTAATCAAACATATGGACTATGTAACTTTGTTTACGGTCAAAACAATGTCAGTATATACTAAACTATGACTTATATCCTTTCCTATTTTCTTTCTTAACTAACCTTTACTAACAAGACGAATTGAACTGCAAGTGTTAACCGTGACTGGACCTTATTGGCATATCTAATCATTGATTACCTATTTGTAAATGTTTTCGTGTCCCATTTTCATCGGTTGGTGTGCCTTTTGTATATGCAAAAATTTGTGACAGTGTATGTGTACTAATATATTTTTCACCGTGATACCAACTTGAAAGACCTGGAAAATGTTATTTTTATTGAAAGAGAATCACGTGCTTATTGTAAAGGTCGTAGGTTTGAAACTCACATTGATGAGAGATTTAATGTTTCTGACCCATATTAGTATTTTAATTTATTAGCGTATTCTGTGAGAGTTATATTCATCTACATGCAAGAATGATTACGAAACATTATGTTTATATTTTTTTCTTTCTATTGTTTCAGCATCGGAGCGGTTTCATCTCAGACTGCCAGTGTGCGATGGAACTTTTGCGTAGATAAAATCTACCAGTGATCTGACCGTGATTTCGGATTGATAGCAGTGGGCCGAGTGGCATTTCCTGCGAACGCATTGTTTAAGTGAAGTGTGATATTGATACCGGATATTGCACCACTTTCATCAAACAGGCCGTATTGCCTTGGTAAGTTCTGATCTTAAATTCATTAAATTAACAATTTAACCTTTATTCTTGAAATTCGTCTACAAACGTACTTGCTAAACATCTCATGCGTTGACTTTTTGTATTCAAGCTCGGGTTCAGAGAATGTCAGTATGACGATATTCGTTTGACACTTAAAGTATGGGCTATTATGTTGAAGTGACGTTTGACATAGCAACATAATAAGAAATAGGTAATTCGTTTAAATGCGAAATGTCTTAGTAACTTTCTATGCATCTTACTTTCGTCACCAACCAAGTATTATGTATGTACTAATTATCAAATGGATGTTAGATAAGTACCACACTGTGGGACCATATATTACAAAGAAAATTAGTTTACACATTACTCCTTGACCCAGAACAAATGCATTTTGCATTTTCTTAATAAATATCTCCCGTAAAATTGTTACATTAAAAACATTGTTTAAAATTATCTCTCCTTTAAGATTTCATAACAAAACACGAATGAAAAAGGACATAGCATTCAGTACATTCCAATTGCATAATACTTAATCAATCAGATTGTAAAATAAAACCTACTTATTAACTTTCTCTGCAAATTAAAGTCCATTCTTAACATCTCCTGATATTACGTTTCGTTTACCGATTATATATTGTTGACGTACCAGTTTTAACATCCGGCTTGGTGCTAAAAGTTTCAGTAAATAACTTTCAACATAAAACCAGAAGAAGATTTTTTGTAGTTTAAATTACAATTTTGTAAGACGCTTCTATGATCTAGTGGAATAAGTCCCAAATTATATTCTCGCGGTCAAACCTAGTACGGGTTATTAATCACTAACCTTCATTAAGTTAGCTAATCAGCAATTGCCGTAACGATTAATTGATTCAAAGACAGAGACATAATCCCTGCCCAGTTTCTGAATCCATACCAAAACTCAAGCTAAGCAGTAAGCTAACGCGTTTTGGATGACAGTCCATTGGCACTTCCGTTCTTCAGAATGCCGTTATATTCTTTATTGAACTCCATAAGTAAAGTAGGTATTACATATAATAGTTGCTTAGAACTAAAAGTTCTCGTAGAATTTATGGAACCAGTCGAGCACGGCAACGTATGAGGGGGAGGAGTTTTACATCTGTTTGTTGTCCCGAAGTTGGTTGTTAAGCCTGGACAGAGGTCTTTTGGAAACTTAATATCATCTACCAATGGGGTTGATTCCTTAAACGAACGCTACCACCTAATCGTTAGTGGTGAGAACAGTCGGATCATCCGCAAGTTTGGTGAGAGTATAAAGAGGCATCGTAGCTATGTTATTAAAAAAGTAAAGAAATCCTCCAAATCTGGACGCATGTAGCTAAATAAGTACTTGATGTGGAACTTACAACTACTGATAAAAATACTTTTAACTTTCAAAATAGGTATTTACAGCCAAGTTCCTATCATGAAACATTGACAAAAGCGTACGACCTTGTTTAGTTACGTTGCGAATCTAATAATTTCAATCATGACTGAATAAGTAATGGTCCAGTAACCAAAATCGAAAAACAGCTTTGTCATTTCAATCTATTAAACTTCTAAAAAACGAATTTAGCAAATTCATTTTTTAGAAGCTCATAATTTACAATCAATCTTATATTTAGCACAGTTGCTATTAAAAAGTTGCTACATACCTTTGTACATTAAAGCTACGCTTAACCAAATGAGTTAAACGGACAGTTGATTTCATACGACAAGGACCTCTGTTCCTTGTCGTGCATTGCAGCAAATTTATGATGGCATCTATATCTACGAAATGAATGATTTCTTAGTAGATAATTAATTATAATAGGTAATAAATAGTTGACGACCTCGGTGGCGCAGTGGCTAAGGTAAGCGGCCAAAGCGCGAAAGGTCCCGGGTTCGATTCCCGGTCGGGTCAATTTGGAAAATGAACTTTTCTAAATTGACTTGGGTCTGGGTGTGCTGGGATGACGCCCCCAGTTAGTATCTGTCGTCTGGTACTCATATTTCAAGGGAAAACCTTAGTTTGAGACCAGGTGATTGGTGTGATTGTCTGGCGCATTTATTTATTTAATTTCCCTTCAAAACTGTATAATAGTGTGGGACATTAACAAACTCTCTGCATGTCCCAAAGATTGACTGATATATAATGCTTGTAGCATTCAACACATCTGTTATACTTTAACTATTTTAAAATAAAAAGATAATAGTATTCCTAATACAGTCCACGATTTCATTTTCACATCGTATTATTCGTTGCTCATTGTTATGGACTGCGTATAACGTAGTTAGCATTATAATTGCGACTACTATCATTAAAATGGGCATACATACACACGCATAAGGTATTAACCACACACGCTTAAGTATTCACCAAGTTATGTATTACGATACATCAGTGCCATGCACGATTTTAGTTTTATATAGCTGTACCAATCTGTGTGTAATTTATAATGGTGAGTATGAACTCTTCCAATTAAAAACAAAATAATTACGAAAAAATAACTCCTTAGTGGTTTCCATCTACAAAAAACTGTAGAGGTCAAGGAGAACACATGAATTCACGGAAAAAACATGTAATGCTAATATTTAATAAGCGCTTGTAATAATAAACGGTGGTCATTCTGAACTTATTACATCTGATGGTACGTACATTACTGCTCATATTATAAGGTCGTAATGTTCACGGGTATTACGGTAGGTAATTCAGATTCGTTGAACCTTCGGGTAATTGTCAAATCTGGCGATTTGTCGTAGTTATGCATTAATTGTGCCATTGTCTCGAGGCTGCCATGCGAATCACTTCCGCAACCTCTAAATAATAATATTCCTACTTTTCGGCCATCTTGCTTCATGTACTTCACAACAATAATTAACCCTTAGTTAGTTATGCTAGTGTAACACAATACTTTTCTAATATTGGTAACGTAATACAATATTTCAGCGACTTTCTTAGTATCAGAATGTATGTGATATTTTTGGTATTAAAATAGTTTAGACATAGCTGCCGTAAATTCTGTGTCGTTTTATCCTCATTCAATAAAATTTACACCTTTTCAATTTGAAAAAAAATCAATTTCCATCGTTATTTTTGTACTAATAACACTAGTTACATCACTATTTTCCCGCGGAAAATAGGCTTCGGTAATGGCGGCTGAAAATGGCGGACTGTCATCGTGATGGGGCTGTTCCGGCTAGGATGTCGGGTGCCCTTGCACACAATTGTCATTAGTCAAGGCCATAATACGCAGATGAAAATTAATCTACTCTAGCAGAATTGATTCAACGGAAATAATTTCGAAATAGAATCAGACTTATTTTTATATGCAGACAAGTGTTTCTTTGTATAAACTGAATAAAGGAGGAGTTAAATTCCTAAATACACTACGAACATTATTGTTGCTACAACTATCAGGTAAATCTAGCACGTAAAATGATCTATGAATAGTCAATAAATCAGAATACGTTAGTCACATGTCAAATAAGTCACTATTACGCAACGTATCTACACTCGCATCGGTTATTAAAGTATCAGTGCTGCTCCTGTCACAGTATCGCGGATCGAGTGACAGCCTGCGCCGGGATTATGTAAAGCGAACAGGTTCCGACGGGAGGGAACTGGGTCGGCGAGCTTTCCACGCCGGTCCTTACCCCCACATGTTTCGAAAGAGCCTACGCACCGTTTACTTAAAAATCCACTTTATAATCTAAGACGTAGAGATGATGTTCAATTGGTTCGCAATTATGGAAGCTGTGGAGTTGTTGAGCAAATCGAAGATGAAGATTCAATATGTAGCCATTGAATTGAAAAATCGCTGGGATGAAATTTTGATTTGTTTGGGAAGGCATCTATACATTTTCTTCCATTCTCTTGCAGACCTTTACAAAACATTTGCGAAACGTCTTTGGAATCGAGAATTCTAATAATTATTCAAACTTATTGCATTGACATTTTCCATTTATGATTATTTATGACATTCCAATCTTAATTTACGACTTCGGGGTACATAGTTGAGATATTGCAACAGACGAAGAAGAAAACATTATTTTTATGATGATAACAGACAACAGTAAGATGCAACACTTAAAAGAGCTTAGTTATTCAATTCATCGATTAAATCACCCACATTCTTAATTGCAGTAACCACATTGCAACAATTCTTCAATTATGGTTACCGAATCGATTAAAATTCCGTTAGAAACGGCATTTCCGATTTTATAGGCTTCCAATCAGTTTTTGTCGAATCTCACCAGGTGCAAGCCGGTGTAGCTAATGTGCCCATATCGTGGTCACACACCCTATACTTTCCCTTCCTCCCACACATACACGGTCACACTTATGTGGGAAGACCACGCAAGAAGACTGGCGCAGTAACTACCACTTTACTAATGCAAGCGGTGTTGACTGGTCGGCAGATCCCTTTTTCAAAGCCTACGCTTACTTTCAAGAAGTCTCGTATGCGAATCATAAATAATCTAGATTTTTTACTCTATTCTTCGATTATGGAAAACCTAAGATTAAAAATTTACCTTATAAGACCAATAGAAAGGAGCGACATACGCATATATCTCATATCTGTATGAAAACTCCAGGCATTTCTAGTTAGTGGCGTTTTTGAACTCCTCTCTAGAATATCTACACTTAGATCAACGTCACCGAAATAAGCTAATGAAATAAGCTGAAGAAAACGTTACCCTTGAAAATATTTAATTAGACTTAGTATCTGTGGTATAAACCTTTTCTTAAAACGAGGCAACGTTATTCCCGAAAAAATCTTGGGTTCCTGAAGGTGCGAAATGCAAATGAACCAAATACATCAACATCTTATCGGTCACCATGGCTCAACAGCTTGGATCACTTACCTAGACAACATTTTTGTTGTTTCAAATGAAATTAAGAGGACAAGCTAAAATGTTGTGTCCGGTACAATTTTTCTGTATTGCTAAGGCAACATTACCTATTTAAGCAATGAGAGGTGCGGGGAGGTTTTAATGTGTGCTCTCCGCTCTTTTAATAGCTGGGACTTAACTCAAACTCCGCTACGCCTATCCAGGCAGCAGTACCTACATTCAAAACATATCCCCTCAAAAAAAGCTAGTCATCATGATTGTGACATTTTAAAGTGTTCAATACTTTGATGCAAATGTTAACAACCGCTATGCTGATATTAGCTCACAATGTTTGGTACATCTCAAAGAAGGTAAAGAACAATTTTAGAAGACTAGACTTAAATTTCTAGCTTATATTCCTCATTCCTAAAACGAGCGAGAAGCAACGTGTTTACGAGCAGGAACCAGTCCCGCCGGTCGCGACTCTTCGGATACCATCTCGGCCTTAATACCGGCTATATACTTACTAAGTTGTGATACTTATGTTTGCGGTGCGAGGAACCCATTGCGAGGTTACTCTAAATCAAAGCCGATATTGTAATTTCTATAAAAATATCTCGCTATAGTTTCCATACCAGTGGTGAAATAACTTTAGTATTAATAATATCTGGTAGGTAATTTATAAATTGGTGGATGAATTAAAAATCTGCATAAGAAAAAATTGCAGCGAAATCACGGTACTGATTTTGTTTTATTTTGTAATGTAAACTTGAAATTTAGAGAAAGGACTCCAAGTTACTCTACTCGTCTAGTTGAGACATTGAGATATCGTACCTAATTAAAATGTGTTGCAGGCTTTGTTTTTTGTTTAATGTTTTTAAATATTTAGAGTCATTGTTACTGTCTTCATTTTTGTAGTTGATCAGGAGCAACGGTATATTTAAAACCTAATTCAACCAATGGCAAAATAGTTCTTATCGCAAATTAATAGATATACTTATTGTAGGAATTTTGACCCTGGCCGGTTTACCAGATTACGCGGAGGCATTATCTGCTTATGTTACGGTTAACCCGAGCAGTGAGTAATGATTTGAAAATTGGCCATGTAGCTCGAACCGACCCGATAGGTACTTACTCCAATAAATTGAAAGGAGTCGGATACTAACGGTCCGCCATAAGGTTGTCTAGTAAAAGATGAACAGATATGATAATAATTTCGTGATATTGCTTGGAGTCTTAATAGACCTGATGTGATAAATATATGTGGCAGGCAATTACACGAACTGGTCTCATACCAAGGTGTACTTGCAACTAATGTGGCATCAACAACACACCACACCCTAACCCCAACCAATTTGTTTCTTACATCGAGATTAATCCAAAACCACTTTAAATATTTACAGCAGTCGTTCTCAGCATCCTGTTTAATCTTAGAATTTACCTCGCCTCAGTCTTTTTATTTCTAGTATAGTCAAGCAAATTCAGTAGATTATTTCTTAAAAATACCCAAAATCATCGTTAGACTAACGAAGCCCGCAGTATCGCACCGCCAGTTTGAAACCCTGACATTTCACTATTGCGATAAAATATCTGTATAAAAATAAGATTCACAACAACACATTAGCCAAATATTTTTTCTTTTTTTTTTGGGAACATTGACAGAATTCGCGATATTAGTGGAAATCCGTTAGATTTTGCTTCGACCAACCCTAGAGCCACCCATGATCGCAGACAATCTTGTCAATTCACGTCACGATTCGCCTAGATTATATTTCTTAGGTAAAAAGATAAAAGCATATCCTCATTTCATTGAGACAGAGCTTTGAAACCTCAAAAGTTTGTTTATAATCGACCCCATTTAATTGTGTATGAAACAAGGTGTTCTATTAGACATTTAACTTTTTGAAAAATAAAATAGCATCAGAGGTATGTCCACATGCTTAACTTAAACACATGTTTTAAAACCTAGACGCAGGAGCACGAATGTTTGCCCTGTGTGAGCATCGAACTTACGATCCTTGGTTCAAAGAAGTATTAAACATTGTTCCAACAAAAAGGTCACAGGAGATAACTAATAAGATATTGAAATGCGATCGATTTTATTTGCTAGATTTTCAGCTCAAATATAGTTTAATAGATATTGCCGACTTCCGTGACCGTGAGGCGAGCGGGCCAGACATTGGGGTCGCCTTCTTTTAGGTCCTGGGTTCGATTCCCGTCGGATCAATTCAAAACACGAATTCCTCTGCATTGTCTCGGGCCTGGGCGTTGTGGTACCGTTATTTTTTCCGATTTCTATATCACAAGTGCCTTGGCTACCATAGATAGATAGATAGATATACTTTATTGCACAAAATCTTTACAGAAATAGGTTTTACAGAAAAATTATAGTACAATTTAGGCGGTCTTATCGCTAGAAAGCGATCTCTTCCAGACAACCTTAAGGTAGAGGAAATAGTAGATGGCGAGAAATGGGTACGGCCGTGCAACATAAATACAGTTTTACAACAAAACAAAAACGATATATTCCCCATCCTTCACAATTCCCTTTCAACATGCAATCAACACAGGTCGTTAGCAAGCAGTAACTATGGCTATTGGCCATGTTTGTTTACTTGTTCATGAAGCAACGACTCATTACAGAAGTTGAGCAATTATGCTCAAGAACCTCACTTTCACTGCGACAAGACCAGCTGACTAAAACTTGCTTAGACCCTGCATTATGGCTTATTGCATAAAGTCAAACTGTCTGTTGCTAGCTCATACACAAATGCATTTAAATCTTATTGTGTTACGAACGATCAGTCAAGTAAAACTGGCCAAAAAGATATTTTTCACGTGTCCATTGAAAAGTGATTGATAAACAACTACAAATAATGTTTAATTTACGATTTTCTCCTAACTCATGCCGCCATGGACTACCTATTGTTTGAAAATGGAACCGTAATTTTAAATCTATGAATAAATGCCGAATTTCTTAGATTTATAATTATAATTTATCGATTGTCAGATAAAAAATAACAAGCTATTAAAGTACCTTTGTAACTGTTAGAATTAAAAACGTCATTTGGTAACTTTGTTTCAAAATATCACAATGATATTTAAAAATGTCGTTTTGTACTTTATTCGCCTGTCATTTCTTCATCTGATAATTAAAATATCGGGCCTAAAGTGTGTTGTAATTAACTATTCGATAACTTGCAAGGGTGCGGCACCAGGATATCAGAAAGTACTGAGCGGTCCGCGCACCCAATATGGCGATACGGCTTTCGCATGCTAGGCAGCCACTACGTCGCCAGTCACTCGCACCTTTTGGAAAATTTACTTTTCTCTAGTTTTTATTAATGCTACCGGCTTTTATCCACTCTTGCTTTTATTTATAAGAAATCATGTTTTCAAGAAACGTTAAAAACTTACTGAACTCTAACTTTTTAGTAAATCATCATCAATCAAATTACCAATAAAATGTTTTGGAAATCAGTCTCCTCTATCTATCGGTAGGATACCTAACCACTCGCATATATTTTTCACCTCTCATTGTATGACACTACGTGAAAGATGCGTGAATTCACGTTTAGCAAATTTCACTAGCTTAGTGCGAAGTATTGTTACATACGCGTCAAATGTTCAGACAGAGAAATCGCAAACAAAACGAAAATCGTGCCCTACCCGCGTGTCTAGCTCATCATTCTGTTTCATCATGAGAACATAACTGTGCATAAGTTAGGTCTTTATAACTGAGTTATTTCTTATAATAGTTTTACATTCTATGTATCTGTCTATCTATCTGTGGTTTTACTAAATGTATGATAAGGAATATTTTCACGATATACCTACTTCTCATACATTCCTAAGGAAACCTTATTTTATGAGTATTGAAATAAATTTCACAGTCTTTTTAAAACGTAACTACTGAAAATCAGAGGTGGGTAAAAATAAATTTATATTTGTGCTGCTTTTGCGCTTTTCCCGACGCATGGTCTTTATTTCAAGATATATCAAAAACACTAGTCAATGCTACAGGGAACCCAAAAACTGGCTGCTACTTCGCCCAGCGTTTCTGAATCGCCATTCAGTGAGGTAATGCAGCCAGCATTTTGGGTACCTTACCACAGGGGCCATAATTTTTTATTTAAAACATTTATTTTACTTTTCTTATTGTTATTTTAAGTTGCTGATAGTTAATTTAATGTTATCCTAAGTTTATAAATAAAAGTAAAAACCCCTAAAAATCAGTTACGTGACTTGTATTGGTGAAATTCCCTAAGTATCGCTAATTATCAGTTCCATCCAACTTATAACTTACAAGCGAATTCGTACAGCTGCTTACGTATCAATTTGCCAGACGGTAGTATCTTAGCCCCATAATTTCATTTGAGGCACCTAATAATTTTCCTTATAGTGAACGTAATTTGCTTTCCCGCTCAATATTCTGTCAGCCATTTTGTTAGCCAGCCTGATCGATGACGCGGTTTCACCCTGAGATGTAATTGAAAGTGAATTTCCCCTTGTTTAAAATGTTTTTTGTCGATAAATCAGTCTTCATAAACGAATGTCTAACGACGTGAAGACAAATTACGACCTGATCAAATATTATAAGTATATCAAAAAAATAGGACTATGATGAAATGACGTGGACGTCAGAAGTTACATTTTATGAATTTGACAGTTTCCATATTAATCAAAATACAAACAAACAAACAGATTTTACTAAATTGCACTTTTTTCGTCTATCAAGTAAATACTATACTTTAACTTAAATGTGGTTTAAAGTAATTTGTGTTATAACAGTTGTCTTTTTCTCTCTCTATCTCTGCGTATCTACATTTTTATAAAAATAAATTCAATAGTTTTTAAAAACCCACAAATAATCCCTTTTCATTAAAAAAATAATGATTCAAGTGAAACGTACCTTATATATGTAAAAGATAAATTAATAGACCACACAATTCATTATACTCGTGGTATCTACAATATTGCAAACGGTGAGAAGCCGGGACGAGCGCTAGTAACTTCAAATAATAATTAATTGTTTTTTTATGGTACTCTCGACATAAGGGCAGTACAAAATCCAAAGATTACAGTTTTGACGTGATTTTTCTAAGTGAATACTTAAGTGTAAAACAATTGCATAAACGTTAAAGCAAGATTGTTTTCTGTCAACAAGAGCCGAGTTACGTATCGCTAAATGACTGCTTCATTTGGTAAAAGTAAGCTCTGCTAATGGTCTGAGACTTTCGCTCGACGTATGTTTATATTCAACTCGACTTGTGTATCACTATCGATTCTGATTACCGAGATAATTCGATTTAAGTTATAGATGGATCTCGTCTGAAATTAAAGTGCTAATGCTTATTTTATAACGCGATTCAATTCTCTCTAACTGAGAATTCAAAGTAACAATCTATGCAATTATGCTTAATTTGATTTCTCTCATGTTATTAGACCATGTTTGTTTGCTAAACTAGTGTTGGCTTTTTATAAAAACAAAATCATACTTCTTTGAGATGAAAAGAAGGTAAATAATTGTTCTAAAACATTGAGCAATAAACGTTTATAATCTAAACAATCTCAAGAATAGAAAATTATGAGTCTGAGACAACTTTGCAACTCTCATAATTGTATTCTCAACACAATGTGTTCAAACCTCACTTAAATATAAGTAGTTTTAATATCATCGTCTTAAACATATAAGATCCATTAGAGTTATCTAATATTTTATTCCCAAAACATGTGCAACAAATCAGGTAAAGTTTGGGGTGGAATTTACAGAGAGTCAGTAGAATAATTTTCAATCTTATCGAGATTCTTAATTTTCAGAATTGATCAACAGTAACTGAAAATAGTGAATCGTCGCCCATTACTATCACAACCTTTACAGATACTCATTTTAATGAATTTATTTGTTACTGTACTACTAATTCCCGTTAACTAATTGCATTCCAATTATAGCAAGGATAAATAAAGCTATCTCTATTGCGAAAAGACTCATCCAACAGGCTCATTTAGTGCATTGCGCTATTAAAAACTGATTAAAGTAGTCTAACAAAGTGAATAACTCATTTTCTATCAATGAAATTCAATCAATACTTTGAATTAATGACATTCCAAAATTTGATTGCTTGCAAGCAATCAAATTTTGGAATTTGGGATTCTTTTTGTTTCACTTAATTACCAGTTACAACACTAACGACTCATTACATTACGAGTTAAACACACATTTTACATAATCCAAAAATGTATTAACATAATTGAGTATTTATTTGGCTTTTTAACAATTTTAACACTACTACAAGCTACTTCTTCAATTCAACCTTAATGTCTAAGTGCCTCGTCCTTCTATGAAAATCACAGCGTGCAGTAATAAGAGCATAGATTATACGCGAAGTACATAATATCAGACACTATATATTTAATATTAAGGTAGCATACCATCAGAACAGAATAGTGGCATACTACCAGTCAACCCTTGGGTCATGCAAGAGTTTGTTTATGGGTGCAGTAATCGTGAAAAAGTGCAAGTAACCTTATAAAAATCATAATTACGACAAAAATAACAAATAAGCATTATAAAAATCATTACGGTTACTATATTTACAAAAAAATAATAAATAAATAGAATGTATACCACTGCACTCTCAATCTTCAACCTATATCCAACAAAAACAATAAGCTACGGTATTGTCAATGTAGCCTTCCTTAAATTAGTACTAATGTTTAATTAGTACCTTGCCATTAATATATGAAACGTACGAGTTTTATAAAGGTTGAAACACGAATAGGTATATTGTTTCTTCCCGATAATATACTTCGATTTCCATTCGATGTTCGAAAAGTTAAAGTGATTTGAAAAAAGAAGATCTTTGACGTATGCCAATAGGTAATACTACGTACGGACGTACTAATTCTAATTAAATTTATTTGGCGACCTTAATGGCGCTGTCTCTTAGGTATTCAAAGCTTTAGTTTGAGATCAGTTAATGGGTGTGATTATCAGATAGGCAAATATATTTTTTTCTGTGCAGTAAAGTGTAGATATCTATCTGTCTTTCTATATACATATTCCTGCATGTATTGCAATGTTGAATTCCTAACTTCCCATGGCAAATGTCGCTAAAGACTTCCAACACAGATGTCTTACATACAAAACCAAAAAATGCTCAATTTAAGCCCGTTTAACACTCCACTGGTCTGTTGTCATTAAAGTCATTCTTCAACTATTGAGCTGCATTTCATTGATAAAACGACAAACGCAAAGCAATAAAAGCTATTAGGCAACTTACATAAAATATATGGAACTAATCCGAATAAATTGGATCTCTGGCGTTTAACAGGTGACCATTAAAAATGCTTGTCAGTCCATTCATCGATACAATCAGCTTCTAACCACCCATTCAGTTTTTCTTAAGTTAATGCAATAAGGTTGAATGTTGAATGACATCTTTCATCTTCAAGCTTTCTATGCTTTGAAAGATTATAAATGGAATCTACCATTAGGTTTGATTTATGAAAACAATAACATTGACTGTCACAACTTATTTGATTGTATAACTGGTAAATTGTTTAAGGAAAATAGTTGGTACTTAAATAGTTTGACAAGTGCAATATCCGTTAATTTAGACAGTTTCTGTATATAATATAAAATATAATAACATCTTTTTATTTTTCATAGAATATTTTCAAATTGAACCAGTTAATTTATTGTTGTTTAAAATGATTTCTTTTTTTTTTCTCCCATGTTACCGCACCCATATACAAACTATCTGCATGACCCAAGGGTTGACTGGTAGAGAATGCCCCTAGCATTAAGTGCACCTGTTGTACCTATTTGTGCAATAAAGTTTTTAAATAAATAAATAAATAAACCAGTAGTTCGTTCAGACATACAATCTTACTCCTCAGCTACAAAGCTGAGGAGTAGGATGATATGAGTATAAATTTGAAATTCATCTGCACATCAGTACTAGCGAAGTAAAGTCTTGCTTGTTCGTCACAATATTGACCCGACGTGGTCACGCCATCATAATCCAAAAACAATACTCTAAAAATATTTAGAAATATTTCCAATATTGAATCGTGGGCTGATATCACCTTCTGCATAATGCAAAGACAAGATCATGAATATTTATAAACAAAAAATACGAAAACAGTCGATAAACAATGCGAGAGAAGGTGTTTCGGCCACAAATCGCCGCAAATTGATTGTGTAACGTAGGGCTGTCGAAACAGATGACAACGATTTTACATAAACATTTCAAATTGTCCCTTTTTACGTTTCTTCTTAGCCAATTGAACATTGTTTTGTATAGTGATTTGAAATGCAATTATCAGGTCAGATCACGATTCATTCTAGAGGAACTTTTTGAATAGAATAACATCTTAATATTGCAACCTTTTCAATCTCTGGCCAATAAGTAGATATAGTGGTTATGATAGCCTGATAAGTGACTTCATGTTATGAATCTTTTTATTTCATGTATACATACATATGTATACAGCTCTCGTAGACCGGTATTTTTTTCATTGAAAGTATACCACTGGAGTACGAAATGTATTTATCATTATTATGTGAACACACCATAAGACTGATTAAATTTTCAAACCTGTGCGTTTTTTATTACATTGAAATCATAAGTGATATATTAATACCTCTCTCTAGTGTATAGAAGCGATGTGATACGTTTGGGAAGCACATCCTAAGCAACCCGACTGGTGAAATACTTCCACCTTACAGAAGACCGCAGCCAAATAACAATCACTCCGGTGTTGTTGTGTTCCTGCGTGTGAGTAAGGTTTCCAGAGCTCCTGGGGGGTACTACATTAGTAACAGGGGTCAAGCCTTCAAGGTAAGGGCTACATGTCCAGTAACAGATTTATTATCCTGTACTTGTCGCCCTTAAGCTAGGACCTCATTACCACTTAACAGCAGGTGGGATGAGGTCAATCTTGAAGTGCAATATAAAAAAAAATGTGTTAGTTTGCCACGGACCTCGAACGCTATAGTTATGTCACTGCTGACGGTGACCAGCCCTAACTCATCGCACTGACTCGTTAATCTCGCATGTTTGGCGTGCTCTCACCATCGTACCTCGTGATGTAATGCACCGTTCACTCATGGAGTCACTAAACACTTTTACATGCAACCAATTTGTCCGACAGATTCATAACCAATGCCTCTAGTCACGCAGAAGATGATCCGATGCCCATCCGGTAGAATAATATATAAGACCTTAATTGGGTATCTGGAATTAAATGCTAGGTACATTATGAACCATTGCATACTTTTGAAAAGATTTTTACTTTTGTGTAAAAAAGTGACAGGAAGACCAGATTGTGAACCCATTGACTGCTACGTCCGCCCTTAACATAAGAATTTAGAGCATAGTGTTTATAGCAGCTACATCCCGCCTACCACCCGGTATGGTGATCATAATTATTCAACATGATCATATTAAGTTGTACATTAGCGGCCATTGCTTATTTTCCAGTTGTTTCAAAGATTAGCGCATTCAAATTTTTATGTTAGACCCCGATCCCGCAGACAAACTGTGTGATCAGTGTTGTGGAGCTCTGCCTATTTTTATACACTTTCTTGTTTTGTTTAATAAATTAATGAATTAACAAACTCTTGAGCATTATAATATAAGTAGAAAAGTCAAAGGAGAAATAGATAATGTGAGTAGACATAGAGGGGCAATAAAAGATATTCATGTATAGTCCAGTTTTCAATTTGAAAAATGTTAAAAGTTTGAACGGGATACGTTTCAGATTGCGGAAAACAACGCCACTGAGTATTTACTTAAACAGTGGCCATAAACATAGTTGTGAGATAGTCTTTACTTGATTGCAATGCAGTGGGATGAATCCCTCCACATTAGAACACGTAAATGGAAGTTAGATTAGACGATAATTATAACTTCCTGGGGCAATGAAACAGGCCATCATCATTTGCCTGTCGTCTTGATATCTGGGGTCAATGTCGATAAATGTTTACAAACACACTCTATGATCTTAGTTTCCTCGTTTCATCTTAAACGCTAAATTTTTCTATACAAGGACAGTGTTATTTATAAAGAAATGCGCTCATGACGCCCAGTTGTTTTGATTACTTCGGGTCGTTTCAGAGGATTGAGAACAAATTATTTTGCAGTCAAGATTTTATCCCATAGGTTTCTTGATCTTATATTCTGATTGGAGTATTATAACAATTAATAATACCATATTTTTAGTCAACGAGGTCATAAAAACTAGGCTTCTATTACCAGACTCCATTCCTAATAATAATATAAGTGTTCAAAAAATGGAGCAACTATAATAGGTACAACGATGTTCGTCTTGTACTACCCTGAAAACGGGGTCACATCGTGTCGCCATTTTATTTTTATTTTTAAACATCCTCTTCACGGAACCAAATCAGCCAGCAACAGTTACTAGCCCGGAGCTTCCGCCAACAGATTACCGTCACAAAAGCGTTCCGTTCTACGCGCTCACCTCAATGCTCTAACGGCAATCGGTTCGATTTCATGTAATGGACCGGTGTTAGATAACTGACGTCTGTGGCTGCGTCTGATCTGATACCGCATTTTTTATTGATGATATTCTTCTACTTCCTACTAGCCACAAATATTATTTTTGTTTTATATGTGATTAGTTATGTGGCAGAAGATATTATTAATAATAGCATCCTACGTAACAGAGTCCTTATTTATTTCAGTATAGCTAGAAACGTATAAGAAATTGAAAATTAAAGCGTAGATAACTTATCTTCAATCGCGCTTTTGCTTCTTACGTTTGTATTGAAAAACTTACGCAATTAAGATTTTTTGTAGCTGATATTACCATATTAGTAACAAAAAAATTATTAAGATCTGAAATGTTTGAAGGCTATAAACATTTAGTAAAATAATTCAAGGATATTGATATATCATTAATAACTTATTTCATTCAATCAATTGGAGAGGAAAGGTACCTCCCACGTAAGTTGTTGTATCCCGCAAAAATATCTTATTTAAATTAAAAACTCGTGTTTTTTTTTTATTTTGGATGCATAGATTACTACAAAATTAGGCTATTTTTAGTAAAAACGCTAAAAGATATTTTTGTGGGATACAACTTACGTGGGAGGTATCGAAGGACTGACGTTATTTTAACATTCGAATTAATTTCGTAGCTGCGGTCATACTATTTATTTAAATAACTAAACAACTATACCTCAATCAATTTCCAACAACAAAACAATTGAATTGAATCACAGAATGGCTCATCTTACGGTTCAAGAAGTAAAAGTCCAAACGAAACATTAAAATATTAGGTAATCCGAAACGTCTAATAAAACAAACTGCACAGAGAACGAGCTGCATTGTTCTCAGTTGCCCAATCAACCTGATGAACCACCATTTTATAAACGAAACGAAAAAAACACCAAACAACATCGACTTTACCCCACACAAAATAAGACCGTCGTCTGAAACTGAATTGCATAGTTAAAATTGCCAGCTTTAATACTCGACTGAATTGAATTGGTCAAACCACAGTACAAACATAGTACTTAATTTTGTGTTTCGCAAAATCCGGATAGCATTTAAATAGTTTTGTGATACGTCAAACAGTTCACTGACCTTTAGATGAGCGGTTAGAAGGTTTTGATTATCAACACAGATGTAAAGATAAAACATGAACAATGATTCTTGTTCTTTGGGACTTCCCACTGCCTAACTGGTTCTGTATTAAACAGACATAATTGTTAAGTTTAACCTTACTTTATTAAAAGGATTACAATTACCCCATGGTAGGTTTGCATTTTATAATTCCATCAACATCAAAATGCCAACAATGGGTATAATTCTTAGACGTGTGTGTTATTGTAATTTCGTGGTTTACATCATATGTCATCATCAAATTAACAGATTTCATTAAAGTGCCGTCATTTAGTTCTATTACTTCAGTTCTGTAACTATTTGAAAATGCAACATGTGACTACAAAATCGATATTTAAGTTTGTTGAGTTTAGTTTATGTTTAGGTTATAACTATTCAGTTCAATAACTTCGCAAATAAATCCAACCTAGCTCACAAAACAGAACGTTTAACTACTTATTTTGTCACAAAAAATTGAAGGGAAAAAAAAAGAAAAGAATACAAGAAGTTTTTAACAAGTAAAACGAAAAAGAAAAATTATATATTTTTTTAACACTGGCCAGACGCGAATCGGTCGACAAGCATCAAAATCGACAGCATCTTCCCATAACCTTCTCAGTTTCACAGTTTAACAATCGAGGTGAGCATTCAATCAACGCAATTACGGACGTGACGCAACCGCGCCTCCGAATACCAGAGTTCATACGAAATACTTCGATGCCTTGTAACTGCTACTCAAAAGTGGCAAATGCAACTATTGGAAGCTTAACGCGAGCTGTCATAACAAGACGTATTCAATTGAAGAGTCGCCGCAAGTAGCGTAATCATAAGGTGTTAAGACGGTAAAATACCATGGACCCTTAGCCTAGTCGGAGGGAAAACCAAACTGTCAACATTAAAAATTTCTCTTTTACTAAAAAATAGTTTTATCTTAAATTCTTTTAAATTAGATACATACTTAGTTGTAAAAATATTAAAAATTAAACTCGAAGCGTTTTTTCTTTTTGATAGTTTACCTCCTTTTCATAGGCTTATAAAAACTTGATCAATGATTATAAAGTGAGAAAAACATACGCTCTATCGCCAATAAAAAAAAGAAATGATGTAAAGTTACTTTAAATTTTAACAATTTGTGTGAACCAATGTATTATTATCATGGGGAATCTTAGATGCAGCAATAGACTGGTATGATTATGATTATGATAATATATTATTCAAGTAAATAAAAATACTTCCAGCAAATTTATAAGCACTAATTAAATTATAACAATGGCCGCGCGCCACCACATGGCAAAGTTCATACAAAAGACTTCAACGCCTGACTACAAAGCGTTTGTGTAACAAATAGCTATGTTTTATTAATTTTCAATTTGTGATTAATTAGTCAAATTATACCTATTATAATAATGACACAAGATCAAAGACTTACTTGAAATGTTTAAGTAGAGCTAAATACGTACCCCGTACCAACTAATTCTTCAAGTATTATTTTTTCAATATACATACTGTCAAGCAATTAAAAATAATAGTATTCGCTATTTTTTGACAAAAGCTATCCAATACATTTCATTTAAAAATATCTTAGCATTGCTTCGATTTAGCGATATTTCTCTTTTAACCGTTGTCATAAATGATCACGATTATATTTAAATCCTCTCAGACTCATTTTATCAGTTTTTATATAAAATTTTAGTAAATAAATAAATAATAAATACTGGAAAATATTACATACATTGCTGTGATTGTGGTAAGTAGTTTAAGCACTGTGTTACAGAAATCAGAAACAACGCCACAACACCCAGACCCGAGACACTATAGAAAAGTTCGTTTCCCGTATTGACCCACCGAGGATCGAACCCGGTACCTCAGAGATGGCGCGACGCCAAGGTCCGGCCCGATCAGCTCTCGGCTACGGTCGTCATTACTATATTATTCAAGCATTCAATAATTTAAAAAAGCAACGTCGTCAATCTCAAAATATTTGAACTTCACAAGAACTCATAATTTTTTTTATCTCATTTATCGTCTAATGAATCTAAAATCATCCTTTTGGTAAGCAAAATAAGATTTCGCAAAGTACCTAACCATGGCAAAACGACCATAACACTAATTTAATTGAACATTTTAAGCTATATCTAATTAACTAAGTTGGCCATTTCAAAATCTACTTTCAGTTAATTTGATTAAGTGATAAAATGCAATCAATATAATCACGAATAAGCAAACAGTACCATAATTGGCATAACGGCATTCGCATGAAATCTTAAGAGTTATTCTTATATATTGGAAAAGTTAGATGGTTTGTAGGTAATAGGTTCCGAAACTAAAGAACCGATTTGAATATTTTTTTTCTATTGGGAAGCTACACTACCCTCGGGTGACATAGGATATAGTATATCCTATGTCAGGAGTTCCCAAACTGTGCGCCGCGACCCCCTGATGCGTCGCGAAGGAAATGCAGGGACGCCCCAATGGGCCCCCTCCCCCTCCGCACAAAGTATAAAAAACTGTGATCAATTATTTTTTTAATAAGCACTGATTGGGAACAATCAAAACTACTAGGCTTTATTAGTGATTGTTTGTAGGCCCCCAATGCAAGGTGCGTCGCGCTAAAATACTAAACCTAGAAGTGCGCCGCGTAGCGAAATAGTTTGGGAATCATGGGGATATACAATTGTTAATGAAAATTAGAGAACCTCACTAATACTCCAATAATGTAACCAAATTTAGTTTACTCGTGTGAAACTGGGGTGGACCCCTAGTTTCTCTTTTGTTCGCATAGTGCAAATCACGCCTATTTTTCCTATTTCATATATCGAATACTTTTTCAATTAATTATCAATTAAGGAAACCGTCAAAACGTTTAGCCTTGGTTTTGGAAAACAATAGCTGGTAAGTATAACAATTGATCTTAAAGGCGTATAATGTGTGCATTCACTAGTCGACAATGGTCGAATTTTGTAACGTAGACTTTAAGGTCGATTCACACTTGTCGATTACACGTTGGTTTCACCGAACATCGAATAATTAAATGCTAAAACCAATTACTGATCTCCTATCTTACCGTAAAAAGTAATTAGCACCTGTCATTATTTCTACCATCGAATCAAAATATAAGCTTACCTAAGCCACTCCCAGTATTTTAGGATATTTTTTGGGGAAGTATAAACTCTCAACTCTCACTTCTTCAATAAATTCCAAAACCACTTCAAATCCCAAAACCTAGGTCATTGATCGAGATTCACGCCGTTCTTGTCTGCCGAAATCAAAAGTCGTTCGTGCGTGTAGAATCTGTTCGTGTAAATGCGCTTTTTCGGTGATCAGCCTTATCGAATTAAGCCTGCCGATTATATTTTATAAAGGCCGTCAGCAATTTGATGCATTCATGTATTTCGATAAAATAAAATAAAGGCAAGTAAGAACTATGAGGACGATACCTTTACCGACGGTACCGATTCAAGAGAGAGTAATGGTACAACAGGGTGAAATTGCCAGAGACAAGCAAGTTGTTTTATTGTGTGTGCCAATTTTTTTTTTTCTTTTTTCTCTATCTTTCTTTCAAATTAGAAACTGAAAATGTAAGTTAAGCCTTGAGAGTTTATAACTATGTTTATTTTAATGTATTATTTTAGGGCACCTGTTTGATATCCATCAAATCATTAATTAATCGATACATTACGCATCTCATTGTCGGGTAAAAAAAGTTTTTTTCTAGATTTTTTAACTATCTGGCTTATGATACCGTAGACAGACTATAAAAACCAAGTTAATCAGATTTAAAAACCGTCATCGTTCTCAACATCGTAAAAGATAAACAGTTTAAAATTCAGGTTTAATCCTACGTCCTAACTAATAAGAAATTCCTCCGGATCCTATGATCTGTATGACTCAATAGTAACGCAGTTTCTCAAACTATACGTCACAAGTATGCGGCGTGGCATTGTGCTTAATCCTTTCCCTGCGGCCGCGGGCGTCTCAGGGCCGTCTGCGCCGGCGCCGCACCCACACACCCACTCTCGATTTCGACGCATGCGTACATGTGTCCACCGGTAAAAAATAATCCACCTTACAAAGAGGCTACGGTTAATTTGGCACGGCTAGTCTTAATAACGGTCATTGAAATTAGATGGTGCTCCTCTTTAACCGCAGTTATCAATGGCCACACACGTACTCTTAATACCGGTCAGAAATAATGTAATGATCACTACACTGCCGTACTAACGAAGAGTGCAGTAAGTCGTGTTTTTGGACAGGTTGACTTAAGACCTTATCTGTAATTAGATATGGTCTTAAGCCAATTTGCCTAGAAACGCGACTTACTGCACTCTTCGTTAGTACGGCAGTACAAACTTTTGTAGATAATCTTGGCTTAGGTATCATGATTTTTGTTCACTCACAAAATTTTACATTGTTACTTTATTTAATTACAGTTTAATAAAGTACGTATTACTAGGATACGGTATGTGTAAAAGCTATTCTACTGACATTAACTGATATAATATAAGAAACAGAGGACTGTAAATAAAGCACAAAACACTTACGCCCATTATTAGTTATTAGGTGTAAGTAGGTATATAAAAACATAGGAAAGCATTATACAAAATCTGAGTAGGTCCAGTACACCTACATTTTACCGCTTCCAAACCACTTGTTTTCGTGATTATTCTGATATGTCTTTCTCGATACTCGGGTGAAAGGAATGAGTGCCAATATCAATTAAAAAGCTTAAGCCAAATCTCGAAATTATACTTTCGTAAGAATTCTTATCAAAGATTTCGCTAACAGCCTTCATTACATTCACACTTTATTTGCACCTAAGGAATTAAGAACTGAATCGAACGAAATTTTCTCAGTATTTATTATGAGTTACATCAGAGAGTTAGATAATTAATTGCCTGAAATTGGTTCGAATGGACTAGCTTGAAAGAGCTGTATAAAGTAGGTACAGAACTAAAAGTTGGAAGATAGTTGTGAGCAAATCATTAAAGAAGATCTTTTAATCCAATTTGAACGGTTGGGTAACCAGTCGATAAACTATTATTAAAACCGTTTGCTCAACAAAGTAGAGGAAAATGTTCGAACTTCAATTGTTTGGTAAATAGCGTACAGTAATTGTAGAAAAAACATTTGCTTTTTACAGAGCTTGAATAGCTTAGAACGAATACGGCCTCCTTTCATATTCTTAAAGAAACATCAATTATTCATTCAGGCCGTTTTGAATTATTTATAAAAGCAATAAAATAAATCTCTTTTCCTTTTAGAGTGACTTTGAAAGCAAATGATTCTGTTCGTTTGTAAAGCACAACAGTAATTTTATTGACATCTCTGAAGAAACATCTTTAAGATAGTTTTTTTAATGTTGAATAGAGACAGTGAAGGCTTCATATATCCAACGGCACGTACCCGGCATCCGGCTGCGGCGGAAGTAACGGGTGCGGCGGTCGCGTGCGCAATATCGATCTACGCCATCGGTTCTCAAACTTACGAATACGACAATCGAATCTTTTGCGACTTTTTGAAGTCTTAATTGGAACTTATCTTATTATATAAAAATGAATCGCAAAATGTGTTGGTAAACACATAACTCGACAACGCCTGGACCGATTTTGACAATCCTTTTTATTAAATGTTCGCTGAAGTCCAAGGATGGTTTTTACGGCGAGACAAATTCGAATAATTTCCGGGAAAACTGTTAAGACAGCCCTTTTCTTTTTCCAGTACCAACGTTTTCAAACTATAATTTAGAGTCAAATCTCTTTGACAGGACGAAGTCTGTCGGGTCCGCTATTTTTAATTAAAATGCTGTCACTACAAAGTTTTATTGACCATTGCTTTCTAAATAAGAAATGCGTGCTGCTATTTTAAATTACTACCTAATTGTAAATATGTACGAAACTCTGAAATTGACAACCTCGTAAATAATACCCACAAAATCTGAAAAACAAAAAAGAATACGAAAAACGAATCCCCAATTTGAAATACGTAACGAAAAAAAAATAATAAGCTTACACCTGGTCGTCTCCCAGTTTAAAATCCCTTACGCGATAAGCACACGGCTTTCTAATAAACTTTTCTGGGGATTTATCCATTTGTCCATAAGTTTCAAAGGCATTAATTGATAAGACTTTTATAATAATGTCAAGTAAGGTGTTTCGCCAAAAGGCAAATGGACCAGAGGACACCCAACAGTTGAGCGACTAAAAATCAAGCAGGAAGTGACTGGATTGACAAGACAAAGACAACAAAAGAACCTAGAAGCTGTTGGAGGAGGCTTATACCGGCAAGGGGCCTTCACGAATTAAATTTAATAATTTACCTCTTACCATATTTACGTTTGGTAAGTTAAGAAAATAATAAACGATTTATATTATTATAAGATTGTTTGCATTCCCTAAACTTTTAGAATCTGTGATCTACATCACAGATATGCACGCTTGATAACAAAGTCGATTGAACCAAGCCGAGGCCGGTCTGCAGGAAACGCTCAGCGAGGTTCATTGTCAAGTAAAAGTCATGTTTCCTTATATTGCGAGAACCGTTCATAATATAATTGGTTACTCAATAAAACTAACGTTTGTAATCCAGCCGTGTGTTGAAATGATGAGGAATAGTTATGTTATGAAAGCTAAATAGAAACAGGAAATTTTAATCTTCTTTCTGTATTTTATCAACTACCAGTGGTCGCCCGCGGTTCGTATCGTACGCGTGCGCTTAGTATTTTCTTCTAGTAATAAATACAGCCTGTTACTCAGGGTGAATTTAGGTTTCCAATGGTGAAATAATTTTTGAAATCGCCAGCGTAGATTTTGAGTTTATTCTTTACAAACATACACACAAAAATATTAGTAGATATTGTGCATCGACAGCTCACCACAGTATCGCTTCAATAATGCCCCGTTCCACTATTTTACACATTTGACGACCTCGGTGGCGCAGTGGCTAAGGTAGGCGCCCAAAGCGCGTAAGGTCCCGGGTTCGATTCCAGGTCAGTTCAATTCTGAAAACGAACTTTTCTCAATTGACTTGGGTCTGGGTGTGCTGGGATGACGCCCCCAGTTAATATCTGTCGTCTGGTACTCATAGTACAAGGGAAAACCTTAGTTTGAGACCAGGTGATTGGTGTGGTTGTCTGGCGCATTTATTTATTTATTTTATTTATTTTACGATTCGTAATGTGTCAAGTTCTTCAATCGCACACAAAGACGACTCTTACGCATCAACAGCAACACCTCCTACGTTTTAATTTAAGCGCTCAAGAATTCAGAAGATAGACAGAATCCCTCACGGCGTGACTCACAACTAAGAGCCCTGCTAAAACAATGGTGAAAATCAATATTCCTCCAACACTTTGCCGGCACCTCTGTCGCGGGGCGTCGCTGGAACAATCGACGCCTCTCATTGTGCCCGACGGAGCGAAGGCGTCTGCCCGCACCCAGATTCCTGTCATCTGACACGAATGCTTTAGTATTATGTAATTTATTTTTTACTTTTATTTCTATGTTTTATTCCCCTGCTGTCTTCTTTTTCTTTTTGTAACTTTCCATTGTGTGATAACTGTGAATTGGTTTGTTAATGTTGTGATTTCTTTTTTATGTGTTGTGTAGCTCTTGGACTTATATACCTTGTTTTTATTTTTATTTTTATTTTCTGTTTCTCACGCCACTCAATTTAAGGTCCCACCAGAATACCAGCGCTGCTGCCGCATTGATCCCATTGTCGCAGCAGCTCATGCTGAGGCTGGGACCTTATTGGCTGCACTGTCCCTATTTAATGTTTCTCATGTGTTTGTAATTGTGCTTTAATGTGTGTGCCAATAAATGTTTTTTCTTCTTCTTCTTCTTAATTGACTTGCTGCAATGCTTTACGCATCAGAGACGGCGTACTCACGAATTTATGGCTAGCTGAACACAAAAGCACGCCAGACTACATACACACTTTGAACTTTGCATCGGTCTTATGGCGTGCACTTAAGGTCTTATATAGTAATGCAAGTGTACACCTTGACGTACTGTTGACCGTATAGTCAATATCATTCGTTTGTATACACCCTAAGGTGTAACGAAACTACTCAAATAGACAGTATCAATGTGACAAGGTACTGAGTTGTTCGCAAACTAAAGCTGCGTCTGTATCACTTACAATGCACGAAACGCGGTTAAGGGTGACAAGGAGAACACGATTAAAAAAACAGTTTTCTGGCTTGTAATTTAAGAGATTCCAAAGTATTGATGATTATAGGTAATCCTTATTGAAGAAGTTAGGTATTGAGTACCGGCGCCAGAGTTCACTTGATCTTGAATAAGGAATTTATACCGACAGTTCGCAAACAAAGGTTTTCCCTTGGGCTACAGTTACCAGTCAGACATCTTAGAAGGAGTGTCAACCCACAGTAAACTTTTCTGAATTAAAGCCTGGGTGTGCTGAGTGGGGATCACCCCAGTTCAATTTGGTGTCAGTCGATTTGCACATTTATTTGTTTACTGTTTATTTATTGAGCACAATCCCAGATGATACAAATATATCCTTTTTAAAATTAAGTTTCGAACAAGTAAATACTTCTCATCAAAAGTAAGATAATGCAACCACAAACATTTTTGTCACCTACTTCTTTGCTCGATGCTCATTACCTTATTTTTGCATGCAAGCCCATGTAAAATGCTATCGGTAACATTCCGATTCGAACATGTTATTATCGAGTTAATATCTCTTGTTATGCATTACGATATGGATCTACCATTTGTACGAAATCACTTAATCTGCCCAAGAACCGTTTCAAAACGCTTAGTTATAAGGTTTTTGTAAAACCACGCATAATACACTCGTATTCATGTGGTAAGAACCACAATTACTTGTTTCCAAACGGAATGCGAGTTACCTTAATTGGAATATCTATTTATTACCTCATTTCTCAACAGAACTATGTAAAGAAGATTATCCAATCAA
Source organism: Glyphodes pyloalis (assembly GCA_037074685.1). Lineage (NCBI taxonomy): Eukaryota > Metazoa > Arthropoda > Insecta > Lepidoptera > Crambidae > Glyphodes > Glyphodes pyloalis. The sequence goes on along the minus strand of JAYKKO010000030.1, from coordinate 6,728,337 downwards.
TTCGCTTATGGAATTCTTTACCTTTATCTATCAGATTATCTGAGACCCTTCCCATTTTTAAACTCAGGGTTAAATCGTACTTCCTCTCACTTAATGAATGTTAATTTATGTCCTCTATCTATAATTCCAGCTGGGCATGTTGGTTGTCAGTAATTTTCATACACTTATCCTACTTATTAACATTATTATTGTTATTATTATTATTTTTTTGAGTCAAAACTCTTTACTTGATTTTATATATGTTAAATATGTTTATTTGTATATATATATATTTATAATGATATATATTTATGAGTTTATGTATGTTTATCATGTTAAACTATGAAATAATTCTAAAATAAAAACTGTATTTATGTTGCACGGCCGTACCCATTTCTCGCCATCTACTATTTCCTCTACCTTAAGGTTGTCTGGAAGAGATCGCTTTCTAGCGATAAGACCGCCTAAATTGTACAATAATTTTTCTGTAAAACCTATTTCTGTAAAGATTTTGTGCAATAAAGTATATCTATCTATCTATTATTCATACTCGGAAAATAATTATTCTAATTAATAGTTACAAGCTCTTGAAGGCCACCTACCGTTTCGAACTTGATATTTCATTAACATAGATATTTGCACAATGTTAATCATTCTTAGTCTTGTAATCTTGATTTCACAGACAAGTCTATCATCCATACATACAGATTAAGTAGTTTTTATACGTTGTCGTTGTTTATTGTAACTTGAAAATAGCATCCACGTCAAATATTGAATTAATTACCAGTTGTTACGATAACTAGTACAAAATCAAAACTTATCTTTTATTAACACCTCAAATATGCTCTAACCCGGTATCACATATTTTAAAGATATAAGATAACATATATTTTCATACAGAGAGCTTTCACAATGACTTATCAATGAGAATTGCTTATAACAGTCTCTATAACGTAAAAAGCAGAAGATGACCTTTGAACAACAAATAAACAGTTAAATCTAAAACTTTATAAGCGAGAACTTAAGAGAGAAGGAGAAATTGTTTCAATTCTAGGTATCTGGGGGCTGTTTCACAAAGTCAGAAATGAATTTGAGATTCGGAAAGTCAATGTTTCCTCTCTATCCAATCATTTATATTACGAAGGAGATATAACATAGTTTCTTGAATTTAATTCTGACGTTTTCTAAATAGATATGCTGATTCACCGATTCATTCGTACGAAGCAAGTAAGTAAGTCGTGCTTCAATAACCCAGACATGCAAGTCGCAGGCATTGTCTGTCGCCTCACGAAACGACAGATTCTGTTCATTCTGTCGTGATTGGTCAACTGCACGCCGACCTTGCGTTCCAGAATCAAACACTTTCTGATCGCTTGGCCGTTTCTGAATCCATAATCACGCACCTGAGCTATAAAGTAAAACGCTTTTGCTCTAAATTATAGAGGAAACACTTATCTTTTTAAATTCTTTTTACTTGTTTACTGAGCCTACACTTGATGCAACACTGGCTGGATAAATTTAAACTTGGGAACGTGAGATTCGAGAATCGATTTGGCATTGACTTTCTGACATGCCTAGCATGCGCCACGCGAATAAATTTTATCGCGCTTTTAAGAAATGTCCAAATCGATGCGTCAACTGCTGATTGGCTGAAAATACGAATACGGTGTACACCCAATCAACGGTATAGAAACTTTTGTCGTCTCATGCGATATATTTGACGTATCGCGCATCCTAGGCCTGGAGGTAGGATGCCGATACATAGCTGCAGCAGCAAGCAAAAGATTTGACTGGATACCTTATCCTGACCGTTGGAGGTTAATTTGATTATTCAGTTTATTGCGCTTACTGAACTTAACTGTGTTTAGTGATATTGGGTAATTATCAAGTAGCGTCCGGGCCTCGCTTACGTACGGAGGTTACGATGGGTGCAGTTAAATGTAATTCGTGTAATGTGGTTATAAACGAAGTGTTAGCGTTTGTGCAAAATAAGCATGATGTAATGGACGAACTCAGTCTACAACAGATGTGCACGAAAGGTTTTAGTGCTACTGAAATCAGATGTGCTAAGGATCTACTTTTTGGGGCCCTGCCGGAGAAAAAGATGAAGAAGCGCAAGGGTGAAGCAAAGGTACAACGGGATATTGAAGATATCATTAGTGTTATTAAAGTGACTGACCCCGACACCATTCCAATCTTTGTGGCGAAAGAGTTACAAAAATTACCGCCAGTAACATTTGATCACATCGATGTCACAAAATTATTGAAAGATCTTCTCATAATGCAGAAGAATCTTGATTTTATAAGGGAAAATTATGTTACACAGGAACAGTTAAACGAGATTAAAAATCCACAAAATAATATGTATCGGTCAATAAACATAAGTAATGTTGGTATTGTCAATACGAAACGTGGGGCTTACTGTGCAGAAAGTCTAGATTTTGAAGATAGCAGTGGCCCAATGGGTCTACCCCACTATCACAACGGCTCCCCAATCAACACTATTTCGATGGAGGTAGATTCGAATTCACGGCGGCAACCTGTCCAGAGAGCCTGCGCGAGCGCGAGCAACGAACAAAGCTTGGAGCCTGGAGCGCAAATTAGCGAATGTGCGCTTGCGTCTTCAAAACAAACGATGTGCGATATGTTAAGTGGAGCTCAAAGTAGCGAATGTGCGTCAGCGCTGTCAAACCAGATAACGACTCAAGTATCGAGCTGCGTTGCTCAAGATAGCGAATGTGCAACTGCGCGTCCAAAACACATGTTAACCGACCTGTCAACCGGCGATACGCAAGACCGCAAATGTGTATATGCGCTTTCTAAACAAACGATGGCTGATGTGTTGAACACAGGGAAGTGGAAAGAGACAAAACCCAATGAGGAATGGATTTTATATCAAAAGAAAAGGCATAGGAACCGTCTCATTGGAAAAATGGGCAAGGCCGAGTTGACGAACACAGGAAACTTTAGAGCAGCGGAGACGAGAATTCCATTGTTGATTTCCAATGTTAATAAAGACGTGTCTGAGGAAGAAATCCTCAGGTATGTATATGAAAAAACGCAAGAAAAGGTTCTTATTGAGAAAATAAAAATGAGTAAGCTAAAACCGTATAATGCTTTCAAGTTACTAGTTCCGAAAACGAAAGTAGATATTTTTCTGGAAGATAACTTATGGCCAGCAGGGGTGACATTTAGGCGGTATGTTTATTTTAAAAAAAGAGTGCCAGCCGAGGCTAACAGCGATAGGCTGCCTACAAATGAAGGACAAAACTAAACCCAGAATGATAATACATGACAAGTCAAAATTAACCTTAGCTTCCTTTAATTGTAAAGGTGTGAAAAGATCTGCTGACGATGTGATTAACTTATGTAAAAAAGCTGATGTCATTGCCCTCCAAGAGACATGGCTCTGGCCTCATGACCTGAGCTTTCTGAGCGACCTAGAAGAAGGGTTCGCGTACACAAGCAAGTCTGCCATGGATACATCAGTCAAGATCATAAATGGAAGACCCTATGGGGGTGTGGCGCTCATGTGGAGGGAGAATCTGTTTCCGTCGATTTCGGTAGTGAAATGTGATAGTGAGCGTTTAGTGGCAATCAAGGTAGTACATGAAAATTGTCCTATGCTTATATTTTCCATTTATATGCCTTTTGACAATAGTAAGAGTGAAAATTTAGTCAGTTTTACAGAATGTTTATGTGAGATTATTGCAATAATTGAGAGTAACAACTCAGAATCTGTAGTTATATTGGGAGATTTTAATGCTCACCCCGGCACAAATTTCTTTAATGAATTATTGTCTGTATGTAATGATCAGAAATGGAGTTGCGTAGACCATGACCTCCTTCCGAGAGACACCCATACCTTTGTATGTCAAGCCAGTGGCTCCCAGCGCTGGTTAGACCACTGTGTGGTGACCACTGCCGCGAGACAGCTGTTTACTGGTTCCTCAGTCTTGTATGGAGTTTACCAGTCTGATCATTATCCTATTTTGTTTCACTGTAATATGACTAAGCTTAACCAAAAGTTACCTACTGTGAATTTACCTAGTAACAAAGTGAGATGGAACGAAAGGAATTTAAATCAGATTAATACCTACTTTAAGTTATGCAATGATAAATTAAAAATAATAGACTTTCCCTCTGAGTGTATATTATGCGCTCAACATGGAGTTTGTAACGATCAGAATCATTTGGTTGTATTAGATAAAATGTATGGAAATGTGGTGTCAATCCTCAGGAGTAGTGCTCAAAGTACGTATATAGGTAGTGAACACATCAAATGTAGTAAATATGTAACAGGCTGGAACTCACATGTTGGTGAAGCTCACAGGGACGCTCGATTGTGCTATCGAGAGTGGTTATCTTGTGGCGCACCCATAGGCGGAAAAGTTTATGAGAAAATGAGAGAAACTAAAAGGATATTTAAAGCCAAATTAAAATTTGTTCAAAATAATCAAGAGCAAATTAAAATGGATATCCTAGCGAGTAATCACTCAAAAAAAGATTTTAGTCAATTTTGGAAAGGCACCAACAAATTGAAACCAAGATCGAGCCTTCCTGTAAGCGTAGATGGTTTAACTAGACCTGTGGAAATTGCCAACCTCTTCCGGAAGCACTTTTCGGTTGAATCTCCCCTGAAGGGGGTGGCAGTCCGGGTGTTCGCTGCGGAGCGTCCGAAGGGACCTAACAGAGCTTCCGTTCTATTTAAGGCAAAGGATGTCGCCACTATTATTAACGACATGTCCAGAGGTAAGTCACCAGGCCATGACGACCTTAGTATCGAGCACCTGAAGCATGCTGGGCCTCATCTGCCTCGGGTTCTGGCACTACTTTTTAACTTGTGTCTCAGTCATTGTTACTTGCCACGGGATCTCATGCGAACGGTGGTGGCTCCTATTATTAAAGATAGGACGGGTGACACCTCAGACGTGTCTAATTACAGGCCTATTTCGCTGGCCACAGTGATCGCAAAGGTGTTGGATAGTCTGCTTGATAAACAGATGGCGGATCATATTCAACTACATGACGCCCAGTTTGGCTTTAGACCTGAGCTGTCCACAGAGAGTGCCATCTTGTGCCTTAAGCAGACTGTTCAGTATTACACCACAAGAAAAACACCAGTATTTGCCTGTTTCTTGGACCTGTCCAAGGCTTTTGACCTGGTGTCGTATGAGGTCCTGTGGGATAAGCTGAGAAAAGAGACCACTGTACCGTATGAGGTAACATCCCTGCTTCAGCACTGGTATCGCAATCAGATGAATAGTGTTAGATGGAGGGGTGAGCAATCTGACATGTATGGAATGGATTGCGGGGTGAGGCAGGGGGGATTGAGTTCACCCCGGCTTTTCAACCTGTACATGAACGTGTAAGGAACGTATGTTCTTTACTAAAAGTGGAAGTACTTCCGCCGAGCTAGGTGTTATCTGCTCGGGGACCAAGGCCCAACTACCATTCTTGGTTCGTTGTATATATACTTAGTGGCGACGAAAACTCTGATATCGCGATGTAGGATATCGATGTCACGCATTACGTATGGAGCGTTGTTTACTACGCCAATTCTGCTGACGCTGTATTTGTGTCGACTTGTAGGTCATGTCGTAGGTCGGCACAGTACTCCCCCCCTTTGGAGTCCAAGCACGTGCCCGATGCGTGTAGTTGCAGGGAGGCAGCTGCTGCTACGCCGGTGTGGACCAATGACTCGGTCGTAGGGCTGCGATGGCCTGCTTCATTACACGGGCCCGGAACCAGGTGGCTTTGTCAGCTGAGGTGGTCCGGTGCTCTTGTCGTGGCTAAGCTGGCTGTTGAGGGTATGGAGACATGGCCTGATGCGAAGGCTCCGTTCTTCAAAGGCTGCTGATGTTCAGCTCAGTCGGGGTCACCAATGTAAGGAACGTATGTTCTTTACTAAAAGTGGAAGTACTTCCGCCGAGCTAGGTGTTATCTGCTCGGGGACCAAGGCCCAACTACCATTCTTGGTTCGTTGTATATATACTTAGTGGCGACGAAAACTCTGATATCGCGATGTAGGATATCGATGTCACGCATTACGTATGGAGCGTTGTTTACTACGCCAATTCTGCTGACGCTGTATTTGTGTCGACTTGTAGGTCATGTCGTAGGTCGGCACAAACGGTCTGATCGGTAGGCTCAGCAGTACCGGAGTTGGCTGTCACATTGACGGAGTGTGCATGAATAACATGAGCTATGCTGATGATATGGTGCTGCTGAGCCCATCGATCGCAGGCCTTAGGAGGCTTGTAAACATCTGTGAGTCGTATGCAGTGGCCCACGGACTCAAGTACAACGTCAAAAAGAGTGAACTCATGATGTTCAAGGCGAGGTCTGTTAACTACTCCAATATACCGGGAGTCTCACTTTGTGGTAGTCCTTTGAGCTGGGTCGCAAAGTTTAAATACTTGGGTCATTGGGTCACTGAGGATCTAGCGGACAATGGTGACATTGAGAGAGAGCGTAGGGCGCTGGCTGTGCGTTGTAATATGTTGGCCCGAAGATTTGCTCGTTGTACAAAAGCAGTAAAGATCACCCTTTTTAAGGCGTACTGCCAATCCTTCTACACTTGCAGCCTCTGGACCAACTATACGCTTCGGGCATACAGTGACTTACGAGTGCAGTATAATAACGCATTCAGGAGACTATTGGGGCTGCCGTGGCGCTGTAGCGCGTCGGCTATGTTTGCAGAGGCGCACACGGACGACTTCTTTGCAATAATCAGGAAGCGGTCCGCTTCCATGCTCACCAGGCTTCGCTGCAGCACTAATGGTCTCCTGATTGTGTTCAAAGACAGGTGGGACACCCCGCTGCTGCGACACTGGGCGACCCTCCACACAGGCAAATAGTATTTTTAATTTATTTAAACTAACACTAGGATGTAAGCATTAATGTATACTAACACTAATTATGGAATTTATTTCTGAAATAAAATGATTTATTATTATTATACTTCCATAAGTTAATAAATTCTCGCGATAAAAAGAAAAGCGTGCGAAAGCCCTCCATTACTTGGTACCAAATCAAATTTTGACATTTATATCTGACGTACGTCTATGATCATAGTCGCGGCTTGCATTTTGGTGCAAATTACTGCATTGAATACACTATCAAAAACACATCGATCATGCGTCAGGATCGTGTCGAAACCCTTTTCAATAACAGCACAAGGAAATCAATTCTAACAAAAGCCAACAATAGTTTGCTTTTTATTTCCTTATTAAAGATCATCGGAAATGTAATTAGACAATTAAACACCTTGTAGATTTTCAATGAGTTTTCAAGTAGATACTGCGACAAATAAGTTAAAAAATGCCGATGGTCTGGTGGTTGAAGTGCCGGGTTATGCCAATATATGGTACTTGGGTTCGTTTCCCGATTCGAGGAAAGCGTGTTCTAGATTTTTAGAACATAGTTTATGATTCAATCATGGGGATAATTGATTGTTTTCAGTTTCATTAGCCATGTAATTGGGCATTTAGAGGCTGACGTTTGAGTTTACTTATTGCCTCTAAGATATAATTAAAACTCAATAAATGATTCTAATGGCCACGTTTATAAAGTCACGGGCAAAAACTAATCCATCATAAAAGTGCAACTAAATATCTGATGATATTACTAGTAATCTATAGATTTTCCTACTTTATATTATCTGTTAGGCCCTTAATAGGCATTGCTTACTTGTTGACATATATTCAAAGTAAAAAGCTTTGTATACTTCGCCCCAAGATGAATAACATGATCGTACATTGCGATTGATCCAAAACAGGCATCATTCATTTTATAATCTCAGTATGAGTACCAACTCATGATCCAAATAAGGTCGTGACCATTCCAATCAATATAAATATTTAATAATTTTATACTGAATCAATTTGAACCACATTACCAAGGAATACGTGAGATTGAAACAAAGAAAATACCGGATTAACTTATAAGGTGTGTTACCGTTTTATGTGAGGTGGTAATGTAATGTGTTTGTGGTTGATTGAGCACTATCAAAGGCTGATGGTTCGAAGATAATGGTCAATTTACACCGCGTCGTAAAAACTGTAAAAGTGGCTTTAAATTTATATAGTGAGGTGGTAAATGGAGATGTATCTTCGTCTGAAAGAGATATCGTTATGCTTAAGAAGTGTGTGCAATTCTATCGTAGGTACCTACATCACAAAATGCCATGTCTCATTTGCTTGCCTTTCAAGAAAATTTTGATGATCTCGTGATAAAAAATCTGAATTTAGTTCAAGTTTTAAATAAAAAATCGTCTTTTAGAGTCCGTTGGGTGAAATTTCAATCGTGAAGTTAAGTTATTACTACATAAGAAATAATGAAATGTAAGCTATTACAGAGTTTTTGTAAAATTGTAATTTTAGACAATTTATTCAATACAATTTACCTAAGTTCATATCGAAAGTTTAAGACGGACACAATATTATTACCGCCTCTTATTAGCCGATTTTGGTAAATGTTAATAGTGCAAAACTGGCACGGCACTTCAAGCACTAGGTAATTGACTGATAATTTTCTTTGCAATTTAGGCGCATTTCAGTAATTTCACTCGATAAACATGATTGTATCATATCGAGCCATTAATTTTGCCGGCTTCCACCCACTCCCCAGTTCGTTTACCTCGAGTCAACAATTCTCATTACGGACTAACACTGGTCAGTGACCACTGGCCACCACCCGCTGTACAGTTAGCCCTGCCAAAACAGCTTGGGCTTAATTAGGGCTGTGAGATATTTTCGCATGAAACGTTTTATTTAAAAACGACGCGATTTACTCCTTTCCTCCCTTTGGCCTTTTGGAACAGACTTGTTACTGTCTTGAACAAAGATTGAATAACTAGATGACAACGCATTCAGAATTACACCTGATCACTGGGCACCACTACCCGAGAGTGCTTCTTGTCTGGTTCTTACTCATCAGACGGTATTTGGTCTCGTTATACATATAGAAAATCCCTCCCTTCACTGTAGGGCTATCATCAACATGATCTGACCCACCACCGAGTGAGGCCCATCGACGGACCCACAAGCGAGTGTCATCCATTGACCTGCCAGCGAACAGGTCAGCGGCTTTAAGTCAGTGCAAGCAGGATGGATGAAATACCCATGTTGCCCCTTTTAATAAATGGCTTTATTTGCATTATTTGCACTTAAGTCTATTCCGCTATTAATAGCTTCAAACACATTGTCTAAAAGCTTACGTCATATACGTCTTGACTTCTAAGTTGGCAGAATATTAAACAAGAACAGGGAAGGCACATACCTAAAGGTATATAAATGTTATTTTTTAAACAATCATTTTGATTACAGAGAGAATTGCATGAACAATTTTAATTTAAGTTTCGTGCAAACCCTGTAACCCCGAGCAACATGTCAGAAGAACATGGCTGCAAAATGCAATCAATCATTATCCTCGAGTTAAGTTTTTCGTGAAACCAATTGCTTGGTGATATGTGTAATATTCGACTGTAAGATACTGTGTCTTACTTTTGGATAACTGCATGTGATACGGTATATAATCGAAATAGAACTGTTGAGAAAACAAAATATATTCTGTATCAAATCCGCACCAGTGCAATTAAGTAAAAATATGCAGCTTAAATTGCTGTTTCTTTTGATTGCGTTGACATAGAAGTTTGATTTTGTTACAGCTTAAAGGTATTATAGACCTGAGTATTTGGTATGAATTTCAATTTAATACCTCTACGCGTTTATGAGGAAATGGGTAGTAAGTTTAAAATTATTAAAAAAATATATATTATGTGATGTAACTAAAAATTTATGGTTTTCGTAATTTTTCCTATATTATCTATGCTATAAGACGTTGCTTCGTACCAAATTTCAAGATTCTGAGTTCACGGGAAGCACCCTGTAGGTTTTGATTCCCTTGCAAGTGTCGAAAATTTGCGGCATAAACGGCTGTATCTTTTGATTGCGTTGGCTTAGAAGTTTGATTTTTTCACAGCTTCAAGGGACAGTAGACCTGAGTAATTGATATAAATTTCAGCTTCATACCTCCACGCGTTCCTGAGAAAAAGGGTCTTGACAGACGGACGGACGGACGGACAGACGGACAACAAAGTGATCCTATAAGGGTTCCGTTTTTTCTTTTTGAGGTACGGAACCCTAAATAAAAAACAATCATACAAAACGTTACCAATTATGTTTAAATACCGGCTCGAAACATGAGCTTCGACCCTTAAGGGGAGATACGAGTAAAATGGTTAGTTACTCGAATGAGTTAATACGGGCTTTAGGCTAAAGAGCTATTAAGTACTACATCGTTTACACCTAGAGCGTGATCTGCGCGGTTACCAATCTTTCCTCAATCTTGTCAGACGTAAGTATTGCAACTTACTATTAATCTGCATTACAGACGCAAACGGCTATTCAGATTAAATTACAAAACGCGGAAAATTGTTTCGAGCAATCTACTGCTTTTGTAAACAACTTGAGTAGGCTAATGGAACCCGGATTTATACAAAAAATGAGATTTATGTTTACAAAAATGTTATTGAGATGTGTTTCGATCTATTTTCAGCATAGAGCTATGAAGCGGACTGTATAAAACAAATATTTATTTGATATCCATATTTCCATAAATTGGTTACTAATTAAAATTAAATAAAAATAATAGTAACAGTTTACATTCAATCACTCGTTTTGGTATAACTATTACCAGTCTGTTAATTAAACTATGAACTATTGATAGTTACTCTAGAAACTACCTTATATCTGATTTGATCATTTAAGTCGCTACCTTCTGACTGAGCGACTACTAATTATCCAGCCATATCAAAGGATATAATTTCAGTAATGTCTAAAGAAAAAGTATGACACCTGCATTTGTCTGTATGTTTATAACATGACTCAAATCTCTTCTGAAAATCAAGATAATAGCTAGCTACTTTCAAACGCTTCGCTATCGGTGTAATTATCACCAAATGAGCTGGAACATCATCATCAATTACTTTTCTGCATACAAGCTACATAATTGATGGTTGTAATAAGTTAAGAAAGCCAGTCATCGACACCATTATAGCGACATAATAACTGCACATACTTAGGTGTTATGTGAATGTAAATGACCTTTTGGCATATTGTGTGCGATATTATTTAATGTCATGTGTTGTATGATCTTAGTAATTCCCTGGTACACTGGGTCGCTTTAAAAATAGCTGCGGTATAAAGTTAAATTACCTCCATATTGAAATTCTTGACCTCTTCATCGGTTTTCTTGGTCTTAAATATGATGTCAGCTTACCCATTGTTGAAAATGCCAAAAAATTGTAGCCTTTCTCTTATGTAATTTGACTTGTCTTTATTGATTTTGATTGGATTCCTTTTAACGGAGAGTTAGCTTTCATTATTGAATTAAATTATAGAATATTGCAAAAACACTTGAAAAATTTTGCAATATCTTTGCATTCAGGTATATTGTCAAAGTTCTTAATTATATTTTATTCATAAATAACATAAAATAAATTTTATAACTTCAATCTTCTTTTTCAAACAGAATCGAACCAGTTTAGAAATCATTCATTAGTAAAAAACTATAAGAGTACAATTTATTGGCTTATTCCTATTTTTTATTTGTTTATGAAAATGAAGCCGATTATATAAGAGAACAAGATGAATGGTCAAGTTTAATGAAATTACCACAAGAAAGTATAGTATATGCAATAAAACTTTAAATCAATTGATGAAGAAATTAAATCCATTTTATAGTTTGCCAATAAATTAAATTAGTTCCTTATTATCGCGGAAGTTCTCCATGAATGATATTTAAGACATGACAGTTGATGTAACTGCTACATTCATCCAAGCATACTTTTAGTTTCTATGTAAAAAAGAACAGTCAAGTTCAAATGTACCGTTTTTTAGTACCTTTTTATAGATAATACTTTTTATCTACTATTTGTTGATCACAACTTTGAAAACAACGATTATAGTCAATAGAGGCAACCATATCTACGAGTTTCAGGATCCAGTGAACTGGCAAGGCCGTCCGGTATCTTTGCGAACTGTGGTATACCAGTTAGAACAGAAATAATTAACAGTTTTTGGTTAAAACAGTAACTATTTTAATCATAATCATTTTTTTGGCATAGCTCAGCTTAGCGCATAGCTGGCAAATTCAATCAAAGGTTTTGAATCCGTTAAGTTCGGCCAAAGTCACGCGTGTACTACAAGGACTTACTTTCCATTTTCATCAATGATATTTTTTTCTTTCAGGTAATCCAGCTAAAAATACTAAGTACTACTTTTAGATATTAATTTCTAAACTAGACTCTAGGCATAAAATTGGGATCCAGAACCGAGGAGGTCGGCCAACCGCGCACTGCGGGGGTAGGTTGTGACACCCAACCATAGACATAATCCAATATTGTTTTCCCTAATATTTATTTACTCTTTTACAAAAAATATTTTTAATTAATCTTAAATAGTGAAAATAGTCGTAAGACCTCATTGAGGGCAGGCAGCGGGCAAAGCTTTAGGATTCTGAGCAGCCGAGGTCGACTAGTGTCACGCCGCAATGCGGGGGCAGGTTGCGACACCTAACCTTATGTCAAACAGGCTTAGATTATGTACCACATGCACAAAGCATTATCGGTAGCTTATCTGTCTTTTAGACAGGAAACTGCTTTGAAAGGTAATTAAATGGGAACTGGGAACCCGATGAGTCACCACTATTTCACCGTATGGTACATCTGCGTCGACCTTAAATCAAGATACTGGAACTGATCAGTGTTTTAAATATTACCCAATTACTAATGTAAAATATTTTTTCCTTTAATAAGTATCTAAATATTATAAGTCATGCAATCAAGTAACAAATCTGCAGAGACGTTATCTTTATTTTATAATGAATTCCAATATGTATATTCAAACCCAAAAAAAATACGTTCACTTTAGCACGTTGTAAAGTACGTATTCTGTCTGCATCCTGATTGTCGGTGCAAACAACATTCCAACACAATCTTAAATAGGTATAAAGTTAATTGTACAGTTCAAAAAATACTAAATCGTTTGATTCGTGTACAAACTTGGCCGTAAAAGGAAATATCTAACATACTTCAACGGTTGTGCCTATACAACTCGACTCGCCAAGCCCAAGGTTCGCGAATTCGGCGCGCGCGGCGCTGACTCACCAGCGGTAGACCTCATAACTGGTTCTATTGTTCCATCTTCACTTCTCGTAACTGTCTGATAATATCTGAAATCGTGCACTGTAGCTTCAAATTTAACAAGTTTTTTGGTCTTCTCTTAACTTATAACCTGTTCGACAGTCTTACAGATTTGTCTAGTCAGAATGCAGGGTCAGGGGCACTGTGTAAATAAAAGAACGCAAACATTTTGAAAAAAAATTTCTTCGTTCATTTAGAATACTAGAATTAGCGATCTATAAAACTGTATTTAATATTATACAAAAAAAATAGGGCTACAACCATTTTTTAATTATTATCCACATGAAATCGAGTACCGGATAGCAGCCCGCTTTTACCTCACGTTTTACATAAGGGGGCATGATAACCGCGTAAATCACAAGATACGCCCGTAAATCAGAGGGACAAATGTAAGTACCTCATCTGGGCAGACTTTTAGTCTAAGGTAAGATAAGTAAGTAGAAGTTTACCACCTTAACATTTTTAAAAAGTCATACTACAACAAACGGACACCATGTAAACTATTCAATTGTTTTAGTTACGTACACATGCCACGCTGTCATAACAAGGTTACCGAATCTTACGCAAGCGAATTAAATTAAAAGCTTAATTGAGTCAGAGATTACAGAGGATAATAGAGTCGACCTCTGCGCCGGCGTGGGCCCAGCAGTGATTCAAAGCGCGAACAATTAGCTTGATATCCCACGCGTAACAAGCATCGCTGATAGAAAATTATAGGGCTACCAAATTTCACACCTCCTTTTTTTAACGTGGAGAAACTCATAATAGCCATCACCCTGTTCACGGAAAACGGGGCGGGTACGTGGGACTCGCACCCACTAAAAACTCCACTAATTTTCCCCCTGCTGTTGTGGTGAACGCCACGGGAAAACGGACAAACGCCACCCGGCAAAGTGGCCTAAGGCAAAACATGATGGAGGACCTATCGCACTCGTTCAAAGGAGAGTACCAATCGTTCGACGCCATCTCTATTGCTTCTCCCCCAGCGAGTGCTCTCAACAACGGCGTCAATAAGCAACCTTATAAACTACTCTTCTTTTACCGACAGCTACAATTATTAAAACCCAGATCTGCAACGAGACGCACTTATTTTTCATTTATCGGGCACTCTCGCCGTCCCGCTATCCTTCCAAGCGCGGTATCTAAAGTTCTGCGAATTTAAGTTGAAGAATGAAATGATTTAAAAGCATTTATAAACCATCAGTACAGTCCAGATGTTGACACCAAAACCTTAAGAAGTAAAAAAATATTGATAGCTTCAGTCGAATTTAAAACAAACGTCAAATCACCCTTTAAAAGTGCTGCATATAAGCTTAACAGCTAACAATGAACGGCTGGCAACCCTAAGGTTTCATATCACAATGATAGACGAGCAAGCCAATAGCACAGGTGATTTTGAGCTTTGGTCTCTACTGATAGCGGCATCCGGAACAAGCCCTGACTAGCTAATCTATCAACTAAGTTTTTTTTTTCTTGTATATAATGATGTGTAATACTATCTATCAACTTATTTTAGTAAACTTTAGGCGTGTGTTTATATATAATATATGTATATATATATGTATTTTTATACTGCCTGTGTTGTAATGGTTACGAGTAGAACTTTGTAAGGAACACTTTCACGTTTTGAGGATTTCCAAGTTTAGCTAGGACACTGCTGACTTACCCACTTAGGATACGTCTAGCGAGTGACCCTTATCGCAGTTTTAACAAATGTCAATATCGACTAAATTTATTCGTTAACTGCTGATTGGCTGAAATTACGAGTGAGGTATAATATCAGCCATAGTTTAATCACTTTGATCGTCTCGTCCGAGTACGATTAACATATGTAAGGCGCCAAATCCTTACTTATGTTACACGTAGTAGGCTTTATCCTGTTTCAACAAACAGGATAAAGCCTACTACGTGTAAATGCTAAAACACGGAATGCAATACTTGTACAACTACAAGTATTGCATTCCGTGTTTTAGCATACTGCGTTGTAAGTCAACGTTGTAAGTCAAACAACCTAGAAATTCAAATAGGTCTAGTTTGATAGCACATCACCTTCATTAATATATTTCCCCTTACTTATAACCTCACAACTCACTTCAAGCAATCAAACCTTACCACAAGCATTTACTATAAATAAGCATAATAACAATCTATAGATAAATTTGTCAGAATTCCAGCCTACAAGCCACGGTCACGCGTCAGCGACAAAACGCATTCATAATTGCTGACACCATTATTACAACTAAACAAATCATTAGCAGCATATTTCGTCTTCTTGTCTACAAGTAAAAACAGATACAACAAACATAAAGCGCACACTCTATTTGATGTTTATGTCAATGAAATAAGGTTCAAAAGGGTCTGCTAGTTATTTGTACGGCTGTTTCTATGCGTGTGCCCGATCTCGACGTTGTTCGCCACAAAAACGTTTAACTTAAGTACTTGTCTCATAATGGTAGGTAATGTAGGTAGTTATTCCCTACATTGAATGGAATGAGCATTATCGCTTCGTTTATGCAAATATTATAGTTCACTTCTATTCTTTGTTTTTGACCAATTCTGTCGTACAAATTCATTGAATCCTGATTATTCAAATAACTTAGAGTAATGGGTAACCTATTGTTACTGCAGCAAAAAAGGATGGCATAAATTATAATACTGTTAGAATCAAAGACATTACTAACAGTTACAAAAACTCAAATTTTGATGGCAAAGTGTATATTTTCATGTATGAATATGTAACATACTATGAATCTTCGCATTATTAATTTAAATGATTAATGTTTAAAACATCCGATTTGGATTAACAGTTACAAATAAGTATTTAGTAATTTATAGTTGTTACGTAATTCCTTGTTCACATAAACTTTATTGTTCGCTGTCGAATTGTACCCAGTCACATAATAACAATGGAACACAATCTTACAAGACCCTTTCATAGTTGACTGATCAGTACATTTCAAACTGCTTCCGACACCAATTTTTCGCTACATTGCACCAATTAGGTGCCAAAACCTGCATAAACAGGAATGTTTGCAAACAACGTGCATTATTAATTCGGCCATTAGAGTGGAACCGGTGTCAGATGCAATATGGTGATACCGTGTCGAAAACCGGCCATGAACGTGTTACCTAACCGCAGCGAACAGAAACTGTCGTGAATGTTTCATTGGGTTTAAGCTTAAGCCTATTGACTTATTATACTTATCTGACAGAGCAGGTATAAAGTGACGACAAATCAACTCAGAGTTAAAAGCAAAAAAAACTTTTTTAGTGCCCCTACATTTATGCTTGAAAATTAAACTTAACTATGATAGCAGGCGCAATCCGTCAAATTTCTCGTATGACACAAAAAAATCAATACAGTTGATTGGCTAATGGCACGCCGTACTCGTAATTTTAGCCAATCAGCTGTTGGTTGATGTACTAAATTTAAATTAGATAATTACTTCAAAAATATCAATTTTGACATTTAAAAAGAACTTTGATAAAATTTACTCGCGTAGTGCATTTCAGGAGGCTATGTCGTTCACCTCGGAACTGGGCAGCACTTAAGCGACTGCCAAGTCTGCAAACAATAATACTTTAAACAGAACATGCTTCACAGCAGCTCGAACTTGTTTTCTAAGTCTATGTAAAACAGTCACGAGCAGTCAAATGTAAACTCGATATATAGATACGTATGACTTGACGTTGAGCTCTTATGTAATTTCCATAGTATATATTTAAGTGCAAGTGGCTATACAGGTACACATAGATAACCTTTGGTAGGTACCTACATCTGGTAAGCTTGTCTTATATGTGACACCTAATGTTATTATTACATGTCGGACTAAATTTTTCAGGATAATATTTAAATTGATTTTGGCAGGTAACTAAATTTAAAATTACCCAAACTTGTCATCAATTTAAAGCCACAAAGCACACTTTATTCCTCAAAAAATGGGAAACGGCCAACTTGTTTCGTTACAAAACCTTGTAGGCAGACAGGTTTGCCTACAAATCCGGCAACCCTGGTCGGATTAACTCGCTTAACAGTCAGCGGTGGTCCACTAAGGTGAGGTCCATGCTAATGTGGACCTTCCGACCTTGGGCAGACGCATCATGACTGGTAAATTACATTTTTATTCGGAATGAGTTGCCAACGCCTGCGAGACGATAAATCGATCAATTCAGGGACCTACTCGTTGTAAGGTGAACAACACATCGAGGTAAACTGATTTTAGTTCTTAAGCCGGCGACATAAGAACTGTACAAAGACTAACCTGAGTGTGCTTTTGTCTTACACGATTAAAACACAATGGACGCTGCTACAATAAATGCATTTCTTTAGATAAAGGGAGATATTCAATCACTTCAAATGTGTAAGTTTTGAAATGTCAAAGCAACATATTTATAATGTTCTATGTTTAAATATACTCAACATAAAGTAAAGGTTAATAAGGTGTTAAGTTTAACAAAAACATTTGACGCACACAAAAATAGCATCTGCCAAAGAAATGGCGCAAAAACCGAGCCGGTAGTGAACCATAAACAAAATCTATGTAAAAAGTACAGATAATCGATTACTATTTAGAACGCGTAGCATCGATCCGGCCAACAGATACATCTAACCTTGTCCCTTATTTCCAAGGCACAGAGATGCGCATGCGACTCGTCCGTCGCTTTGTAATTCACCTGTCGCCCCAGTATCGGGAAAACTGGTTATTTTTCCTTATTCTTTCACAATGCAAGTCAAAGACTGAAGTTAACCTTCGCAATGATCTTGGCTGAGTCAGGGGAATTTCCTGAAAGCTCTAGTCACGTTTAAAACTCGTTTTTGTATGTAGGAACGTACATACGAACGAATTGAATGTAACTGCCGGCCAGGTTTGCTTTGAACTTAGTTACGAAGGCTGCTTTTGAATGTTCCTTTGTCCTCGTACACCGGTGTCCAAAACTAAAACATTCTTAAATTCTAGGTATTCTTATTAAAAAAGTAATTTTAAAATAAATTTTTAGCATACATATTTTGAGTTAACTTAGATCAAAAACAGCCAACGGTCAAATGAAATGGCTTACTTATTTTAAATGGGGGTTATTTTGGACATGACAAACATGTAAGTAAATCACCAATCACCTACTACTTGAAAGTCAATCCTGCGCATTGCCTCCATACTCAGCTGCTTTTCAACGCGTATTTGTTCCCAAAAGAGGATAAGTTTTCGTCTACATCTCTGAACAACGATACAAAAATCTGCATTTTTCTAGAATTCACAAACCTGGTCTTTAAGATGAAATGGTATGAAAAAACGAAAAGGAAACAAATGCACAGTGATGTCATGAGCGGTCCCGGACGCGGTGTCAGTTACAGCCGCTGCTTATGGTTTTAGGGTTCCGTACTCTAGGGTAAATCTGTACCCTATTATTGAAACTCGGCAATACGTCCGTCCGTCTATCCGTTTGTTAACGGCTGATCACATGAAGTTGAAAATGTCACAAATGATGTTTTTAAGTTGATAAATTCTAAAAACCAGAATAAAAAAATATTTCAGGTTGCTACTACACTATAAACCGATTGATTGATAACAGCATGAGGTAGACTCATAATATACTTATTTACCGAATATTTAGTGACTTACTTTTGTATTAAATTCAACAAAAATCTACAAAATAACAATGTATCAGAATAAATAGGCTCAATATGCATGTAAGCGCATAACTTCAAAATGACTGTACTTAATTGATTAATTATATTTGGGTTATGTTCGTAATTGTTAGGAGAAGAAAAAAATATAAGGGAACTCACCAAAATAGTACGCACGCAGCAATGACAGGTCGCTAGCCACAGATAAAAATAACGTCTATTGTATGGGAAGGTTCGGATTAATACGGAACCTTTCGTACGCTAATCCGTCTCGCACTTGGCCAGTTTTTTCTCACCCGCAAATATTTTGATACTCAGATGACTCGAGGCGCTAAAATGGAAGATACGATTGCGGCTAATCCGAAAACATTCCATTGATTCGTTTGCTTTGTTCGATGCTAGTTAGAAGTTATTGTCAATGAAGATGGTTGCTGAATCAATAGAAAATGATGGTGCTTGTCTAACCACATGGTTAAACTACGTAGATATAAAAGCAACTATAGTTGGTAATTAATTTATCAAAAGAAAACTGTCTGGAAACAGTGAAGATTAAATTTTTCATCTAGCGTTTATATCTTCGAACATGTATTTTCTATAATGTAAGACCGACGCCATCCGAAGCTATATTACACCTAGATATCTATATGCCCAAAAGGGTATTGATTTCCAAAAAAAACATTATTAGAAGGTATATTAAGGAGATGTCCCCTGACCGTCTTTGGAGCATACGTTTCAAATAAATATAAATTTCAAGCATTAATTTTAAGTCTCTTAATTCAAAAGCAACGATTTTCATACAAACTACTAATACCCGTTTTACACACTTGTTTCATAATGACGATTTCTTCATTTTATAAGATACCTATAAGCCAAAATCCAAGCTTCTAAGATTCCATGATCAATCAGTCAGTCAGTGAGTGGTGCTTTACTCTTATATATAGATAGACTAGCTGTGCCCGCGACTTCGTTCGCGTGGACTACATCCTTTTATGGTCGGTTTTACCCCTTTCTCCCCTAATATTCGAAACAAAAAGTAGTCTATATTTTAATCCAAGTTTCGAGCTATATTTGTGCCAAATTTCATATCTCTAACTTCAAAAATAAACATTTTTCCATATAAACTTCCAAAGGTGGTATTACCCCCCTCCCCCCCTTATTTTCTAATAAAAAGTAGCCTATGTCCGTTCTTGAGATTCAACGTGTACCTATACCCAATTTCATCAAAATCGGTTCAGAGGTTTAAGCAGGAAAGCGTAACAGACACACAGACAGACAGACAGAGTTACTTTCGCATTTATAATATTAGTAGGGAAGTAGGGATTTAAACCTATATATATATAGCATCCACAAAACTGCCGTCAAACTTACAGTTGCTGTTTGTAAACCTGAAAAAGGAACATAAAATAACACAAGCGTAATATTTTACATGTTCCTTTTTTAAACGTTCACATAAAAGTAGCAAGCTACTTCTTGTAGGTGAATGTATGTGATGTCGTCTGAGTTAGTGGAGCGCATCATACCACTATGCGGTAGCGTTCATTGCAGGCAGACGCAGAGTTCACCAAGCACACTGCATTGACTGCATTGTCCGGTCTCAGTGAAAGGCGGGGTCAGACGGTCGCACTGTGATTTTTATTAATCTCACAACTATACAAGTGATTGACTGAAAAAGACCGCGACTTGATTCACATTATTGTGGCATAAAATGTCCTAAATCTTGTTTTTATATCTAATCTGTCTAGAAACCAAACTTTATCCAAATCCATTTACCTACGTGAAAAAAACACACTTTTATATTTATAATTTTATTGGGATTATTAGATGCATACAAGTAAAGCTGTGAGAAAATTCTAACAATATAGGTACACAGTTTTTCAATACGAAGACTTTTGATTTGATACCCATCAAGTAATTTATTAAGTAAAAAATATTTTTTAGTTATGACCGAATGGTATATAGCGCAATTTTGTTTATGTAATGGAATCATCTCGTTGTCTTAAAAGCGAGATGATACCATCAAGGTCGAGAGAATCATTATGTTGTGGCCGGTAGCCATTGTTTGAACTATAAAGCTATAAGTCACATACATCGATGCTCAACATATAGTTTAGTAATTACGAGAGAACAGAAGCATATCTACATACTGGTCAATATGTTTTTTCGATGTGCCAAAAAATTAAATGTAGACCGAAAACGATAGTAATTTTCTAACTACACTTACAAAAGGCACTCATATCAAAACTGAAGCGTAGGAACTGCGCAAATAGGTTTCGGCGTCAAAAAAACCTCACAGTGACCTAACGGATCCTATAGGCGTTTACCAACCTCTAGCCCATCCACGTCTTGAATTCGTGATCAAACTTTTTCTACTCCACTGCATTACCGAAATGTGTTCAAGTATGTTTTTCTAGTCTCTAACTGTACCCGGGTCTTATTGATTTTTCACGATACGGATTAGGTCACGTAAGCAGTCAAACTATAACTAGAAGCCGTTAGTCTTGTGCCAAGGAAATACTAACCTTTTAAGAAAGGGAAATAAATGCGCTTGACCAAAAATAAACTTCATTAGCTCAGTCAAAATCAAAACAAGCGTTTCCAAACACATCAACAATCATCGCAGTCTATGGAGTAACATGACTAATTTCCTAGTCAACTGCTCATTTATAGGGTTGTCGCAACAGAAATTTTGATTGCAAGCAATTTCACAGTTGCTCGCAACCACATCACATTGTCATTAGAGTCACTGAACACAGTTACCGCCGAAAAAGTGACCTCAAAATACACTTTTACGACCGGTGACATACTGGTGTCAATTTGGTGTAAATGAAAGAAAACAAAGTGTTCGTAAATAAATTGTTCCTTTTCTAAGCTAAATGTGGAAAGTTTAGTAATATTCTGGATCTAAATTCCCGTTCTTAGTACTCACAAGCATTAAAACTTACCTACTTTGTAGAAGTTCAATAAAATTGCTACCACGGAATAAGTGAACAAGCTTACTATCTATTTATTTACTAAATAAATGAAGTTAGTGTATAAAATAGGCAAGAGTCTCTGAAAACTGTTTACAGAGTTTGTCTGGGGATCACTGGTCTCATAAACATTAACATTATTTTGTCAAGAGATACCCTGAGAAATTACTTACATTCGGACCTCTATACAAATAGTGCATATCAAAGTTTGTTTCAAAATACGGTATATAGCATTTTTATTGTAGTCATACCGCATTCTGTGATTCTTACGTAATTGTTATTCTACCTAAAAATGTATAGGTACGGCCCAATACTAACCGACCACCTCAAATCTTTATAATCTTATAGGTAAAACAGATTCCTGGGGGATGTTTCACAAACATCAGAAACGATTCCGATTCGGGAAAGCAATATTTTGTCTCTGTCCAACCATTTATGTCAAGAAAGAGATAAAACATCGTTGGTGAATTCGAATCCGATTTCGACGTTTTGAATAGGTTTTTTTTTTATTAAAAACTCCAATCACCTGGTCTCAAACTAAGTTTTCCCTTGTACTATGAGCACCAAATGACGGATACTAACTAGGGGCGTCATCCCAGGTATGCGTAGTGCCTAGCCAAGGGGCAGTTGTCGTTGTAAGTTAAAAATGTCGGATTGACATTTCACTCAGAAAAGACACGTAATCTCATGGACTTAGTATAATAAACTATTAGGTCCATGCGTAATCTTGAACTAAGTACCTATCAATCCTATACATTTGAAACTTGTCAAAAAGATACCGAAGTTCGACAACTGTCACTTTATTACGCCTCCTCAATTAAGTATCCACAATAAAATTAAATAGGATATGTTCTAATGTAGGATATGTTTAATTCTTGCCCTATTAGAGCGCAATGTCTGTTGATTCAATCATATCCATTGCTTAGGCATTGCCAAAATTTTAAATGCTTAATAAAATAAGCTCTTGCCAAATAAGATTTCTAGTGCCAATTGCACGCTTTACTATTCTGTCGAAATATGATCTTTTAAACTGTTCCAATACGATACGAATGACAAATCTCTGCTGACCCTGAGGGCAGGTAGGTATTTCACATAATTACCAAATAGGTTCTGCTTTTAGGCTTTGATGCAATGCCTAGGTGTCTAATTATGGTTGAAAATTCAATTAAAATGCGTGACTTGCAAGGCTTGAAGATCTATGACGTTATAACCAATATGGCGTTTTGTTAACTTTAAATCATTATTTAATTGCTTGCTAATTGGATTGTTAACTATGACTTTTAGCAAACAGTTATGTCATACTTTAATAAGATACCTCACAATAAATATCCACACCAGCAGGAATAAAACTAAAATTATAATTTTATCTAAATTAGAATCAAAGTAGCATTCTAGAAGAAATAAGATTTAACTTTGTCCAAGTCCAAGATAGTGAGTCTATTCGTTACAAACAAATATAGTAGGTATGTAATCCATTCTTCATTCGTAGGGGAGGAGTTAGTCTTTTCCAGCAAGTTATATACTAAATTTACTCTGTTTGTTACTCAGGGTGAATGTAGCTTTCCAATGGTGAAATATTTTTTGAAATCGGCACGGTAGTTTCGACTTTATACATTACAAACATAAACACGCAAAAAAACAAATCTTTACTCTCTAAAAATACGGAAAATTGAGACCACATAGCACATAAATAAACTGCAAAACGTGCTAAAATAATGACAAATTTAAAGTTACATTTTCCGAGTGTCTTATCCCCTAGTCGAAAAACTTTTTTTAGCGACCACTATCGAAACTGCGTGCAATATTTTTTTCCCGCATTCACAGCTCAAATCCGTCATTATGTCTGTTAAGAGTGGCGCGCCTTTATTCGTCAGGAATGCCTGGCACGCCGTCGTGAAAGGCCTGAGGCATTCTAGACCAGAATGCGGGTTGCGTTGCAATGCGAGCCACGTCACTCGCCGTTCCTCTAATGCAACGCAACGGGAGTCGTTGCAACTGTCTTGTTATTTGATAGGACAGACCAATTTTCCTTTTCATTCAACTGTGTTTGATAACTGACATTTCAAGGATAATAAATAACGAAGTTTGCCATCAAAACGACGTGTCGAAAATATGGCCAACGGAAGAAAGTTAAATCTATGGCGAAATGAACTGACGCTTTTATTTAACTGTTCCTACGTACCAGTAGTACTTTGTTTGTTTCTGCATTATCCTTTTAATATAGCTCTCCACCTGCAAAAATTTTCCACCCAAATGGTTCTGAGTAGTGTATACTAGTTTAATAATCACCAATGACCTATCTCAAGCGTCAGTCCCTATTCCAATTTACGCGGATCGTACAAATCGTTCTCCGGTGTTCAGGCGAGAGATGAAGGCTGTCTACCGTATTGCAACGGTGCAGAGGTCGGACCATTAAAAATTGTTCACGGCAAGAACGATTGCCGACACGAATCTAGCGGTATAGCTGATGTTCGACAGGTGGGAAAGTCAAATTGCCAAGGATATGTGTCCGATTGTCGGCACCTCACAGAAAACGAAAACGTGGGATAAAGTGACGTGGGACAGTGATTAACGAAAGCAGCGCAAATAGGAAAGAGTTGCGAATGAGGACTCTTACAACGGAATAGGTGGCAGAAATGCATTTGATACTGAAATATCAAATAGTCAATAGTCAAATATTTTTATTCATATCTATAGATAACATCAGTTATCCTTAAAAATAGTATCTATATAAATCAAATGAAGCTACCTCCCGTTCGGAAACTAAGTAATTGCTAATTTTGCACCAAGCATACATTTATGTCTATTAGGATACATGCTACAAATTGTTCTAACCGGTCTTTAGGATACATCCTATGAAGATGAAAGAATAAACACATTATTTCCACATTTATTAACACAAATACCCTCATGACAGGCAGATTTGTGCTCTAACTATATATAAACACTTACAGTTCGATATTATTTCTCATACTTAAAGGAGGCCTCGGATACCCCTATATATAGCACAATATAAAGTTCAGATCTGACCTACTTTTAAATATATAATTTTTATACAGCCAAAAGATCTCCCAAAGATATTATTTACAAAGGATATCATAAATCTAAAATGTTAGTTATACCATTAAATTAGGGAAAACAAAAGATAATGATCATCAAAACTAAAAACTTAACAAAATATATGGTCTGATTTCCGACCATGGATAAAAAAAAGATCATACAACCCCTAATTAATATATCCGGAAATGGTGCAATAAACCAACATGGTATTAAATTTAACCACATGTTACTCTATGCTGAGATTGTGGCGCTTGATTATGTCAGTTAGTATTACTTCAAATTATCGGTTGGTAGAGGAACAAAAGATACAATTAACGCCAAATATCATTGCTAAACGATAGGGAAGTTACTATAATGATTAGTAATAATCGAGTAAAACGTAGTGGAGAACAATACAATGTTGCTATTCTTTGAATCGGATGGATATTCTTTTAACATGAAATCATTGCTGTTGAAAATAACTATCTATAGAGTGTTCTTTAAAATGTTTGAGTAAATTAATAAGGATCTTGTTGAAAATCAACATTTGTACATACTTTCAAATCAAACTATTGAGTGTTGAAAAAAAAAGAAAATATCGCTCAACGAATGTTTAAAGAAATAAAATGTTCTCCAAAAGGCTTTTTTGCACACAAGACCAACGAGGTACGATCATAATATAAAAAATGATGAACAATTTAAAAACATACTTCAATGTATGCAAACAATTGTCATATTAAAATAATTTTATTGTAATTTAACAGTTTAAATTTGCATGTCCACGCGTTCGTGCGCCCATACAATACATATGCCCATTATGAATAATTTTCATTTTTAGTTTCAATGTTACTAACTCGCATTTTGTATGCGTTTCCAGTAAATTATTCAGGCAGAAAATACTTAAATGTTTTTGTAATCAAAACTTTAAGAAATAATAAAGACATCAAAACAAAATACTTAAGCACCCTAAAACTGACTCTTGACTGAAGAAGGCACTTATTAATTTAAAAACTGTTTTATCTAAGCGATTTCAAATAATTACCTTATAATCTTTAGTTAGTTAGCCTAACTCTTCTAAGTCTTATGAACATTTCAACTTTTACTATTCTTAAACAATGGAAGCTGAAGATTACAGCTGAAAAATTAAAGCAGCATCCTGTGTAAACGATTGCGAAGACAACAATTATTGTTTACATGATTGTTGTCTTTGTCACCTGCAACCGAAGTGAGTCGCGCGGCCGAGTGCCCGACAGACGCTACGGGAAACCGCGTGACAAGTACGGCTGCAAACAATGTGTTCCCTAGCGCGTTTTTGAAAAAAGACAAAATGTCAAACGTTTCGAGCGGGTAGGATGTGAGAGGGCACGATGCCTGGAGGCGGGAATCTAGTGAGGGTCGAAAGGTACAAGAAGAAACCGAGGACTCCGCGATCTGCGCATGCGCGGTACTATTACACGAGGTCTCTGGTGCTGGAGACCCCCTGGAAGGGGGGCGCTGCTAGGACAAGGTGAGCTATTTGACTGGAAATGACGTCATCATAGTTAGAAACAATTAAAAAATGGAAATGTTCTAATTAACCTACTTTATCCCATAATATTCCGCTTAAGCAATTAAAACAAGTTCAATGCAAGAATCAATTGTTTACTCAATAGTAATCGTTTAGGCATTTGCTAAGACAAAGAATTAATAATCAGGGTTATTCCCAGCTGTTTCGTCCTAGAGGCTGAGCAACGTGATAAATTAATTGAGTTACTTACAGTTTCCAAAGTGTAATTACAATTTAATCGAATTTAAGACCAAATAATCACACTAATACCTATTATAAAAGCCGAAGTTTATATGGATGAATGAAGAATGCTTGTTATCTAACTCTTTCACACAAAAACTACTGTATGGGCCCCCAGTCGAAAATCCATTAGCGCCTGGATATATTATATATTGGGAGCATTTTTCCCTAAATAACACACCAAAAGTCACTAGTAACAGCCAGTACATTCTCTTTTTATTATGTATAATCTATGCAGTACATGACTAGAGCGATACTTAACTCTTTACGTCACATAAGTATACTTTCAACTTCAATGTCATGATCATTCTAACTCGTCGTAACGATTTAATTAAACTGCTTACTTCAAGGTCGGTAAGAATACTAGAACACCATTTTTCAATGGCAAACGAAATTTATATTCAGCCATAATATAATATTTGTCCTGAAAATTCTAAAGTATAATAATGTCTTGATAAACATATTAAACCCTCTAAAGGTTTTCGTCCCAGTTCACCAGATTTTGCTCACTAAAATCGGTTATTTAGCAAGGCTCGGATTTATGTGCTCTAAGTTTATCGAAAAAGAAACATTAGTTCTGATATAAATTTGTAAGAAGGCTGCATACAAGATTTTTCACTATTTTAATATAATTAATAATGCGCCAATAATGCCAGACAATAGTGTATATTTGATATACATATAGGGTAAATTTGATATACCTATTAGGTTAGTAGAGGTATCTAGACGGAGCGGCCCCCTAGGCCCTAATCCTCGCTACTACAATCGGGGGAGTCCCTCACGCGCCGCTGTCGTCCCCACGGCAGCGGTACGGACCGAAAAGTAGTTTCCCCACTTCAAAAAATAGGATAGTATATATAGGTTATTGTTTATTATTATAAAATTTTTAATAATCCCTACTAATATTATAAATGCGAAAGTAACTCTGTCTGTCTGTATGTCTGTTACGCTTTCCTGCTTAAACCTCTCAATCGATTTTGATGAAATTTGATATAGGTATACGTTGAATCTCAAGAACGGACATAGGCTACTTTTTATTAGAAAATAAGGGGGGGAGGGGGGTAATACCGTCTTTGGAAGTTTATATGGAAAAAAGTTTATTTTTGAAGTTAGAGATATGAAATTTGGCCCAAATATAGCTCGAAACTTGGATTAAAATATAGCCTTTTTTTGTTTCTAATATTAGGGGAGAAAGGGGTAAAACCGACCATAAAAGGATGTAGTCCACGCGAACGAAGTCGCGGGCACAGCTAGTGGAATATAAATGTCTACTAGGGACATAGCTAGTACAAACTAAATCGTGACTAAAAGTTGTTACTTAGGTACTCATGTATTACTTATGTGGTGTCGTTGTGGGTAAAAGGTGGCTCACCTCGCGCGACACTTCTGCTTTAACGAGACTAAGGACACCGGCTGGCAAATAAAATTAATTAGAAATACTTACGGTTAAGCGAGATATATCCTGTACTCTGCCTAACTATATATTGTTTTTTATTCAATGCTGAGTGACCGGCCTCTATCTTACTCTCCATCTTTATTTTGAAGATGGAAACATTAAACTTATTTAATTTCAATTCGCCTTCTTTCGATTCATTTTAAATATTTAATTAACTGGAAAAAAAACTAATCACTTCGGGCAGACGAACGAAATCATAATTTTTGTTTGTGCCCCCACTACCTACTCATTATTGTCATCCACATTTTGTTTATCACAATTTACTAAAAAATCACGAACTTCAACGAATTCTTTCAAAAATATTACTTACCTACGCCTCAGGGTTAATCACCTATTTCAAAATATGGTTTTAGGTATAGTCCTCTACTCTAGTTTATAAACTACTCAGTACCTTGTCATATTAAGTTAACTGTCTAACTGATGTACTTAGTTACGCGGAGGTTTAATTTGACAAGGAACTAAGGTGTATAGGTACTAATGATGCTGGCTAAACTCGCTGTTTTACACATTAATTAACCAACGAAACACGGCGTCAACACTAGGACCGTGAAACGATGACGAAAACAATAAAAACCACCGCAGTTGAATGACAGCATGACTTGCGGATAATGTTACATCAGCTTCCATAATAGCCCCATGGCGTAGACCGTGAAGGTAGCGGTCAAATAAATGTGCCGACAGATGACGGACGGACACGTTAACTGTGTATTAATGCACCAATAGCCAAATTGATTCACATATTAACATACAAATACAGTCTGTCTTGTACCTATTTATACTAAGACGACTTAGGAGTCTTTCCAAATATGTAGTTCTAGGCTGGTACCTAGATAAGACTATTCTTCTATAAGATAATTTTACATAGGAACGACTAAATATCACCGTAAAATAAATTTTTATATGAACGCAGATTTAAAACAGATCACGAAAATTTAAATAAAACAGAAAAATTTTATCTCCCCTTGCGGTGTGGGAATTGAACCCACGACCTTCACGTATCGCGCGTGCTGCTTTGTACCATACAACAAACCTTACTGCCGATGTAAATAGGAACCACCTATTATGTACTCGTCTTTCTTACAGGAATAGAACTCCCACGGGACGGCGAATAAAACGGTAGATGTAGATACTGTATCCAAGTCTATACTGAAGACCAGGCAGTAGAGACTCCAGAATCCAAATAAGCTGTAAGAGCAGTATTCGATGCCTAAATGTCGCGAGTAAATAATTCTACGACACTAACTCAAGAAGGCCTCGTAACCTTTGCATTAGTAACTTGCCGATATTTTCTGAATGCGATGG
Source organism: Glyphodes pyloalis (assembly GCA_037074685.1). Classification (NCBI taxonomy): domain Eukaryota; kingdom Metazoa; phylum Arthropoda; class Insecta; order Lepidoptera; family Crambidae; genus Glyphodes; species Glyphodes pyloalis. The sequence continues at coordinate 6,698,976 of JAYKKO010000030.1, read as the reverse complement.
TGAAATCACACGTGCCACCAAGCAAGGAGGGCTGCGTTGGCAACGCGCAGGCATTCGTGTTTTTGTCTTAATTGCCGTAAAGTAATTAGCTTCTTGTTTAGTAATAATGGGCGAGTTAATGTTCCTTCACTTTCAGACAAATTTATTAGTTGGTACATGGCTACATTACGCTTCTAAAAACACGTTATTGACTTTTGAACTTGATATTTATATGTTCACGCATATAACCTACCTATGACGACAAAGGACAGAAAAATTTTGATGAGATACATTATGTGTGTAGGTTTTATTTCTAACGTCATAAAACAACAAGAATCACTAATTTCATCACTCAAATCGTAAGTACCACCACCACGCACGAGAGAAAGCAGGATGTCATTGGTATTTTCTGCGACTTGTCAAAGGCGTTTGATTGTGTCAATCATGAAACCTTGCTTTTGAAGTTGCAACATTACGGTGTCTCAAGTCCTGCTATATCTTTAATCCAATCTTATTTAACTGGCAGAATACAAAAAGTTAATGTTAACGGAATCATTTCTTCTGGCGCACCACTAGTCATGGGAGTGCCCCAGGGTTCTATATTAGGACCTCTTCTCTTTTTGATTTATATAAATGATCTTCCTCACTTTGCCAAAAGTCTATGTGAGATTGTGTTGTTTGCAGATGATACATCTCTGATTTTCAAAGTTGACAGGCATAAGCAATCCTATGACGATGTAAATAATACGCTCTCACAAGTTTTGCATTGGTTTACTACAAATAACCTCGTCCTCAATGCAAAAAAGACTAAATGCATTAAATTTACAATGCCAAATGTAAGGCAAATAAAAACTGATATAGTTATGAATAATGAACAAATCGAAGTCATAAATACAACAACTTTTTTAGGAATCACTATAGATTCGAGGCTACAATGGGGTCCTCATATATGTGCTCTGGCAGGAAGACTTAGTTCTGCCGCATATGCAGTTAGAAAAATTAGGCATCTTACTGATGTTGAAACGGCGAGACTAGTTTATTTCAGCTATTTTCATAGTTTAATGTCATACGGTCTATTGCTGTGGGGCTCAGCTTCTGACATACAAACTATATTTGTATTACAGAAGAGAGCTATTCGATCTATTTACGGCCTTAGATCGCGTGATTCACTTAAAGAATTATTTAAAGAAATTAATATTTTAACTGTAGCCTCCCAATTCATCTTTGATTGCATCATGTATGTACGTAAAAATCTTCATTTGTTCTATAAGAAATCCGACACACATAATTTTAACACAAGAAATAAACATAAGCTCGCTATTTCAAACCATAGGCTTCGTAAAACCAGTAGAACATTCGTGGGATTAAGTATAAAAATATTCAACAAGTTACCACAATGTATTGTTGATTTACCTATGCATAGATTTAAGATCCATATTAAATCATGTTTAATGCGAAAAGGATACTATAAACTTGATGAATATTTAAACGATAAACATATATGGACATGATTGTCTGTTCGCTCGCACACCATAGTTTTTAAGTTCTCTAGCTCTAAACATTGTAAAGATTAGGATAACTACTGAGTTTCTTGCCGGATTCTTCTCGGTAGGATTAGGTTCCGAACCGGCTATAGCTTCAATTTTGGTTTGTATTCATTCTGACGATGCATAAGTGTTACTTGTAACCTACATGAATAAATGAATTGACTTTGACTTTGACTTTGACTTTGACTTTGACCACCAAAAAGTACTCTTACATTAATTAGAACTTGAATACACAATTTGCAAAGCTTCCAAAAACCACCTCAAATGAAAGTCGTTATTGTTTAGCCACTATTAAGCTACAAATAATTGCTTTATTGCAAAGGCCGCTCATATTACCAGTTATGTTGCTTAAGTATTTGGCAGTTATTATTAAAAAGTGATTTAAGGCATTTCGGAAATCTGATGATAGTGATTTAAAAGATCTCAGTAGATTGTAGCTCAACATCTAGGGTTGTAACAAAATTAACTTTTTATTTTTTAAGGCACAATAAACAGTATCTTTGAAAATGTATTTACAGAAACCAAGGTCATAATCAAATTCATTTTATATATTCCGTTAAAAACGAACCCTTTGCTCTAATTGTTTTTTGCAATATTTTTTTAAGAAACCAAAATATTCGAAACGCCTCGCAACCACAATCTTAGAATAGGTAGGTAATTATAGCCTAGAATGGCACGCTGAAAAATAAAAAAAGTAAATAGGTTTTTTTATATATTATGACTTTTAAACTGAGAACTCACATCCGAGCTATAACTCCACTGATAATTCGTTAAAGCCTGTAATTTATGAAATAACGTGCAGTCCTCAACCCCATCCAGTAAACTAATAAAGTACAGCCCATTCCATGTTTCCAACTGTCAAGGTATATAACATATGGACAACCCTGATATTATGAATCTATTTTAGTGTTTAGAACGGCGAGTGTTGCTCAAGATTATTATTTTAGTCTGTTTTGCAAACGGCCAAAAATTATCATCAAAAATGGAACCTCGTCGCGGTCGATCCAGTAACATGGAGCGAACTGATTAGATCCGGCATCATTATTCAGAAATAGTGACAAAAAGTAGTGATTGAGCCTAGACAGGCGAAACAGTACTGGAATTTGAACGTATTCCGTGAGATGCATATTAGAAATAAAAATAAATTTGTATTTTAACAACGTTGTAAAATTATATAAACGTACAGTGAACAACACATCAAGGTAAACATTTGCACAACGATTTTACATCTTATGCCCTTGACGTAAGAGCGGGACAAAGTCTCAAGTGTGTAATCTGATTTGATTTAGACTGTACATAGTAACTGACATACTTAGTAGCTTAATAGAGTGCAAGTCAAACCTACGTATGGAAATCTGTTTCAAACAGTGATGAGCGAAGCCAAGATATAAAAAGCTAAGCTACAAATTGAAAACTAACCTGATGGGTACATAAAGCCACAAAAAACTAACTACTAATTTGATTTCTCAAAAAAACGTGGGTATTCGGTGTGAAAAAAAATGTTATTTTATAGTGCAGAAAATAAACTGTTAAAACGTTCAACTTAGGTACCTCATAACTCACAAGTTTCTAGTACTAGCAAATACACTTTGTACTTACGCAACAATTGTTTTGAATGAGTCTTCAGTTCACGTCACTTCTTTTGCTAATACAGGACCACAAAAAACAATTTTCGGCCGATGTAAAAACATCATGTCAGCTGAGTCAGCCCATTTAAGATCTTTAAACGTACTTTAACCTTTTCAAATTGCATAAGAGCCTAACACAATGGCCTCTTGACAAGCCCTTAGCTAATTTGGAAACAAAGAAATTCATACCTACCTATGAAACTTTAATACACTTAAGTAAGTAGGTACTTACAATCCTCCAGTCCTGGTGGCGTCTCATAAAAATGTATAAAGATGACGTCTTTTCTAACTTTCCGATGCTGTAGTTGAAAAAGTACAAAAAATCATTATTGTACTTAATTTTTTTTTTTTGATAAATGGCATCCCCTCGTTTTCTTTAAAGTATTATATTATTATAGAATAATTAAACCATTAACTTCATTAATCAACGATTGTTAGCAATGTGAAAGTTATTTTTCAAGTTTAACAACATACAATTATTATACAAGTTTGATAAATAACAAAAGCCACGTGTTTCTTCTTACATTTTTAAATGGCGGCAAGGATGTCACTAACAACGAATAAAAGATTAATGAATCAACGCATATCTGCTAATATCTAACCATGTGTTTTCTTCCACAGATGTCAGTCCGCTCCAAAAGTAATGGATAGCCACAGCAGATCGGCGTCGCCCCGCGACTCCGCGCGGCCTCAGCACAGACCCCCGTCGCCCCCCTCCCCCGCCGCCTTCGACAACCGCGCCTACACCCACGACGAGGCCGACCCCAACCACAACGACTCCTTCACCTCGAACCCCCCACAGCAGAACGGTCACAAGGAACCGAATGGGGACACGAAGACGCTGGAAGCTGTCAACTTGGAGCTCATCAATTTGACGCCGAAGAATGGCAGCGCGAAACAGAAGAAGGACGTCGAGGTTGACATGAACGCTACGAACCCGTACGACGAGTACTTCGTGCCGGTCAACGAGCATAGGAAGTATATGAGGTGAGATCATTTGTGAACGTACTTCATCAAAAACCAATTAGTGTTCTTGATCTTAAAAATCCGTCAAATGGAAGCGTTTTTTTTTTAATATTACAAAGAAACATAAAAATTTCATCTTCCCTTAGGGTGCGGGGCTCAAATCCACGACCTTCACATATAGCGCGAGCTGATCATCCAACTAAAAAAAAAGAAGGGGAGATTAAATTTTTCTGTTTCTTTAAAATATCATCGCTAGTGTGGCGTAAAGCACTACCAAAAATTGTAAGACGCGTTTTATGTTATACCTGCCAAATGATAACAACTTTATGACCTCAATCTGGCTGGGTCGATGGCTGAACCAAGTCAAATAAAGAGGCGTCCTCACACAAGACAAACATTAATGTGAGGAACATTTACGTTTGTTGTGTGTCTGGGTGTTTATAAATGTATTTAAGTACATAATGTGGTACCACCTTGGGCTGTTTCCATAATATAAGTGCTAGAGCTTTAAGGAACAAGAATAGGTAAATGTATGTGATGTTGCCTCATAATTTTTTATTTATTATTATTTCCATTTGTTGCCGATAAACGGCTTTTAGATTTTTTTTTATATTATTCTGCGAACGGTTAAGTTGTGGCACTCTCTGCCGGAGTCTGTTTTTACAGAACGTTTAATCTGGATATCTTTAAAGCCAAAGTGAACAGACACCCTCCAGGCAAACGTACCATCTAAGACCTCATACTCATACGCCCACCAATAAACGAGATTGAGGTCAAACGAGAGCCTAGTTTACATACAAATACGGAAAACAGTATTGCGAGGGCTATGTTTAACCCATTTCCTTTACATTTGTGTGCAGAGTTAAATTCGGCATGTTCTGTAGTAATTATTACTTACGAAAATACTTTATTACGGCAACTCGTATAAATACGATTTAACACTTTAATTGGTCACGCCTATTTCAAGTTCCTGTATTATTTCCGCTAAACGCATATTCGCTATTTAAATGAAAAACATACATTATTCTCTGCTTACTTATATAACATTAGTTTAATATGCTTTTTTTTTAAATATGCCGTCCTTTGAATCTAGTATATTCTGATACGGAAAGTCTCTTTTAATATCTATTCAATTGTTTACGTTAAGAAAGAGACACAGTATAGCATATTAAATATTTCGATTCCCTTCCCGACGTTTTGAGAATAAAGGTGCTGGTCTACTTTTACTATGATTCATCTCTCAACTCTACTAAAGGTTCATCTATTTGCGTCACCTTTAATTGCTTCTACAAAGTAACAAGCTCTAAAGAAAACAATAGAACTCTAAACGCTACGTTTTTTTAGGGAAATTGGTTCATGTAATTAAAATTAGCTTTAAAAAACACTGGCGAGTTTTGATTGCCTTGCCATTTGCAAAAAAAAAATAATGACAGTTGATTCTGCAATCAAGAGCAACGCAGGCGCAGATTCGATGAGTATCTATGAACCGTTGCCACCGGTACATATAATTGGCTGACCCGAAGTTTCATTCAATTGTTGCACGGTAAACCAACAGAGCTCTTGATTAGATCTTCATTAACTAGTTCACCAAGAAGGTGCTCATTTTAACTGTGATTTTATTCTAACTCACGAGTAGTATAAATCGTACACCTACCTACCTTAATTCCATTTTTGACTGGTCTTTGCTGGATCTTTATTTTTAAAATATATATATAACTAGTTGACCCGACAGACGTTGTCCTATCTTAACGACAACTATTTAATTATACTTTTAATTTTGACGACCTCCGTAGCCGAGAGGCGAGCGTGCCGGGCTTTGATGTCGCGCCATGTACCGCCGTTATTTCTGATTTCTGTAACACAAGTGCTTTAGCTACTTACCACAGAATCAGAGCAATGTATGTGATGTTGTTCAATATTTATTCATTTATTTATTAATATAATTTATATAATACAGATATAAAATATTTTGTACAATTTTTCCCTTCATACGAACTTTCTTCTCATAGTTGAGATAAGGCATAGGCCTATATATGGCTATAGAGCCAACAGTAGTACATTTCTAGTTTTTGTTTATTTGTCAGTCTTTGTATTATAATGCTAGTTTTACTGAAACTTCATGCTAGAAAAATAACACCAAAAAACAAACACCACAAACGTTTACCATTTAGTCAAACCAACAAAGTTCAATCGCTTGGTAATTTAGTTTATACAGTTTTGGTCACAGTATTAACAACGACAAAATTAGTTTCTAATAGAACAATCTCTAATTAGAACCAGATAGACCAGCGCGAGCGTGTCCTTGAGGCCTTTGGCCTCTACGAATTTGGACTTAGCAACGTTTCCTAGAATGTCCATTAACAGGGTTACCAGGAATTCTATCTTGGCGGGACAAGCTTGGAGTCTCGCAGACGAGTCTACATAAGTTGTGCCTTTGTTGATATAATTCAAGGTCACAAATAGAGTCCGAGAACTATACGACCCTGGATCAGTAAAAACTGGTATTGAATAAGTATTAAAAAAATAAAAGTTGAATTTAGCTAACCTAATAGGAGTATTATAAAGCTGAAGAATTAATTTGTTTCTTTAAATGCGCTAATCTCAGGAACTACTATGTCGAATTGAAAAAATATTTTTGTAATGGATGGTCCATTTATTTTTTCTAAACGCAAGATAGAATCCATTTATATAAAAATATGGTCAAATTGTCGAATAAAGCTTTATTAATAATAAAACATTACTCTGAGACTAATTAAAGCGAATTATCAGTGGAAAATGTGAAAACGGGGATAGTAGGTACGAATGCGAAGCCTTAGCGAGCCACTTGCTCTTTGTATAATAATATCCGGTATTAACTGACGCTATAAATGTCGTGTCTTATATTTAGAAAACATAGGAAAAACGAGTGAAATGTTAGAACGAACAGCTAAAGTCAAATTATCCAAAACAAGAATTTTATAGTTGTAGCGAAGTCAAGTCTGGCATGGTCACCCTATTCTTAAAACGTTCTGCCGACTGGGCACGGACGAAACTCAAATTCAGCGAGTTTATAGAGCCTTGTGTTACCTCTCTAATTAACTTAAATAAATAAGTCGATAGTTTACTTTTGAATTCGATACGGCCGACATACACTCTTGAGCACTAAAAAAACGGCTCACATAAAACGCGTATCCGAAATCTAGGTAATGCGTTTCTGTTCATAGTACAACATATTTATGTTGGTACTAAAGCAAATTACTGTGTGCCTTAGATCACATATTTCGTACATTCAAAGTGTCATACAAAATATAAACAAATGAGTGTCATCTCTGAGGTTCCGGGTTCGATCCCCGGTCGGGTCAATATGGGAAACGAACTTTTCTGTATTGTCTTGGGTCTGGGTGTTGTGGTACCGTCGTTGTTTCTGATTTCCGTAACACAAGTGCTTTAGCTACTTACCACAGAATCAGAACAATGTATGTGATGTTGTCCAATAAGTATTTATATTTATATATTTATAAACCAACCGTCACAAACAAGGACGTTATAGTTACTGGAACCTCATGGATTTATTTTCTATATACCTATTTAAACGTAGTTCCTATACATTCGAAATACATCATTGCTTCTGCCTGTTTTTCATATTTTGTATGTATGATCCTCTTGTACAGAACAGGAGATAGACACCTACTTAAATAGGTTCATTCATCGTTTTAGTAGTTCAAAATTCCTTGGAATAAAGTAGTAAAAATATATAGCTACATTATTTTACCAAACGTCACAGAGGCGGCCTTGGAGCTAAATTCCAAAAGGCACCGTTGGTGCCTCGGTCCGCTCGGGTATCCATCCGGAACGTTCAACGTATAGTTTTTGAATTGCAAATCACTGCTCAACGCGTCAACGCTGATGATTATCCAAAATTTACATGTTATCCAAATTTATCACCAAATGAACTAGTTGTAAACCGAGCCAGCAACTCTATGATCATAGTGACATATAAGAAACGATTTATTTAATTGCTGATTTTAAAACTTGCACAGAGGATCTTGAACCCAACGCGATAGGAATCCTGCTAATATTATGTATTAATACAAATATAATAAACGCAAAAGTTTGTAAGGACGTATGGATGAATGTTTGTCACTCTTTCACGCAAAAAGTACAATATGGTAGCAAACAATTTGGTTTTTAGGGTTTTTAGATAGATTTGATAATATGACACATCGTCGTTGTCAAACCAAAACCTGCTATGTGTCAAATCTGTTATGTGATTTTATTCTCTTTAAACGAAATAATAATAAAATCTACTTAATTTACATGTTTAGAAAACAAATAAATAAAAGTGTAACAACTATAACTCTCATATAAAATACTTCTAAAAATAAACCTTTGTATGATTTTTGTTCTGAAACCTCTTATATTTTGGAAATATTAAAAAATACTTTTTGCACATAGCAGTTTTTGGTTTGACAACGACGACATAGCCGCAGGCCGCAGCTGGTGTGCCAAAAGAAACGGAATTGCTAATTATGATTGAAAGTAACACCAGCTCATTACTTCAAACCCGAACACGATGACGCTGTTTTTAATATAAATCATAACAATTTATATACAAAACGCCGTTACCATGAATATTCCCAAACGTTCCATGCCTCGAGCAAAAATCTTAACCAACCTATCAAGGTCGCCGAACGTGATGAAATGCATCGACATAAATCAAATTTGATTAATAGGGCGCAGAACCTGTTCAATAGCCAAACGTTGCATAGAATCGTTACCAAATCAATACATCACGTGTTTGATAATCCGCCGAAAACGACCCGTCGCGTAATTATGCGCATCAGTACAACAATACAAGATCTATTACCGAAACTTAAGACTAAGCTTCGTAAACCGAAGGTCGATTCTCTCGCTATAAATCCACTGGCACAAGGCCAACTGCTCCATAATTAACTTAAAACACGTTACTGACACTTGCACAATTATTTCCCTTTTCGTGACTGAACTCTTTTCTCTTTGGTGGAAGTGCAGTAATTGCTGTTTCCTCTGTTGCATTGTCTACTCTTTGTACCTAAATAATTTGAGTAATGAGCAATTTGGCATACCTGTTATTTAAAAGTAGTTGATAAACGATTTTGGTGTCGTCATCATCCGTTTATTGAGGATATTAGCTAATTAAAAATGATTTTAAAATAACGGTTAGTGTGTAGTTTAAAACTCATCCGGCTTTGGGCACCAACCAAAAGGCTTACAGAAGAGGAAGCCATCCTCTTTGCACCAACATGCCAGTTTCTAGAAACTAAGAGTGAAATGGTCTTATATGTTATTAATTTAAACATGATCTACAAGAACCTGCAGTTAACTCAGTTGGAACTAGTAGGTTCAAGTTCCACATTGACAGGAGATGATTTTATTCCTTTAAAACTCCTTATCAGAATTCAGAACTATTTTACTTGGTATACCACTAAACGAATATTATTTAGTATTCTGTTAATTTTTTTAGCTTATTTTTCACTTGCTAATTTACAATTTTGTATCCAGGTGTCGTCTGATGCCATTATATTCCAAATAAGAATAAAGCCAAGATATTTTTTTCTCTCTACAAATTTCATTATCCATGCGACCATCGACCACCGAAAATTTAAATTACATACACAACAGGCCCTGGTAGCTCAAATCTTTAAATGCCATAATCCGGCTCAAATGCCATAATCCTACAACCATCACCTTCAAGGAGTAGGTAGGTTTCAAGGATAAAACAATTATACGTCAATGTAGAGCTTAAGAACTGCGAATAGGTCTCTAATGATCTCAATTACACGTTTGAATGCCTGCCATTCTTCCATCTACATTCTAATTATCCAAAATAATGTACCTATTACCCACGGCCAACGTGCGAACTTTCACATTCGACGCCAAGAGCTAAAATATTGAGACAGTCGTCATTGTCGCATTATGTTAGACGCCCGGAAACATAGGAAGCTGGGTTCGATGTTGTGCAACTTGTTATGCAACAAATGCTGCACTCCTTGCTCGTGAAAAACCTTCACTTGCATAGCCAGCTGGCAGGCTTGCTACATTTCACTGAAGGTCGCTAATTACTTTCGTACGTGAATTTGCTCACTCTGTCCTGATCTTGCACAATCATTTGCGTATTGCGAATTCCTTGCGATTGAAGAGTTATTAATCTCAAGATTGCGAAGTCTGGTCGATTACCTGTACTATCTTTAAAATCTAAGTGTAGTTGGGTTGTTCAGTACAATCTAAAATATCGTCGTTGTTGTCGACCTAACTAACTCTTACCAGATGGTAAGAGTTAGTTAGAGGAGCTGAATGTCTTGGAGGTGAAAATGATAAAAAAATTATGTTAGTAAATTTTGTTCTCTGCCTGGATCTACTTATATTTCCATCTTTTTAGTTTGTTAGTATCAACCTGAAACAGTCACCGTTATAAAATTTGCATAAAAACCTCAAATCCGTAACTGACAAACATTGTACAATAGAAATACCTAACTGTTTATCTAGTGGTGTATGTTGCTTAACTAGTTAACCATTTAAACACAAATTAAGATATTAAACAGATACTGAAAATGTACGTTGCATTATCACAGACTTAGCCGTATCGTTGTCTTACAAGAGTATTTCTATAAGTAAGGCCCAGGATACAAATATTATATGTAAACAATGATAGATTTAAAATGCTGCTACTGACCTCTAAACTTAGATAAACTACCTATTTACGGAATGTTTTAAATTAATCGCCATTTGCAAATAGAAACCCTTTTATTTGTAGCTCTCCCTCACGACGGTGGCCTTACTTTTTATGTAGGTACCAATTTTTTAAGCCAGTTTGGCCGCCCTAAGCTTTAGCTTCTTTAGATTGTAAGACAAATCCGGCACTGTATGTTAGGTAAGACCACAACAGACACGCTCCTATAGGAGATGATGAAACATTGCGTACACAACCAAAAACAAGACATACGATCATTAACCAATAACATTTACCTATGTTAATTAACTCTCTACAAATACCGGCACTAAAAATGATGCAAATTTTGTCGCGCTTTTTTCAAATTTCAAAATCCAAAGAATTCAGTTTATCAACTGTTGATGGCTGAAAATACTGATGTGGCCAATCAGCAGTATAGACGTTTATGTCTGCTAGTGTGCCCAATAATTTAAATTTCTCACATGAAATGACGAAAGTTTCGATACTGTTGATTGGCTAACAGTACCTAACACTGCACTCAAATTTTCAGCCAATCAACGGTTGGCGCACTGGTTTTAGACATTTGTTATGAGCGCAATAAAATTTCTAAATATGGCGCATCCTAACCCGCTACATCATCTCATGTGAGAAACTGGACATATAGTATTGTGCATGTAAGGTTACCAAGCAAATCTTCACAAATAGGTTCACCGTAAAATTCGAGAAGTTGACTGACGATCATTTGTTTAAAATTCTCGTACCGGTCTCGTTTCTTCGGAAGTCGCGATTTAGAATGCAACATGTTTTCGACACCGCGTCATGCTCGCGTCTCTACTCATTGTCCGGGATTTCTTTCAGTGCCCTGCTTTGTTTTGTTGCCCCTGCCCGATGAATATGCATCGGCTTTCTACAGACAAAAGCAAATAGTTAGCACGCTGTTTGTTGCCGCTAATCCAGGTTGTTTGCGCCGACTTTCAGCCGGACTTGCTCAAATAGAAAACAACTTTGTTGTGTAAGCTGGAACATCCTTTCAGGCAATAACCATTACAAAGCAATTTAATTTTATGAGGTTAGCGGCAATTCATCAAAATTGTTGGTCGTCATTCGCATCCTGGAGATCGATTTCTAATCGACCATCGTTGCATTTATATCCGTGATTGTTATAGACACAGTGATTACGTAATTACGAACTATTGTTGATTCACAGTCGAATCGCAGATAATGTTACTTATCAAACGGCCAGACCCTTTTATGGATATCATCCAACATTATTAGATGCCTACTTACCGATTTTCACTTTCAATTCAAAAGAACTTTCGATAGCGTTAAATCTGATAGATTGTTGATAAATTACAGTAGCAGTTTGACAAATCATAGGATTTACATAGGTACACATAATTAGGGATGACTATTTGATTTTAATATTATACAACATCTCATCATCTCAACATCAACGAGTAGGAGTATCTCCAAGATATTTTATATGAAGGTACGATAAAATTTAATTATTAAATCGTAATATTGCATTCAACTCAATTATTGATACATGGACTAATGAATACAGCTCTTTCAAAAAATAACCCATATGTGATCTAGACTAAATAGGCAATTAGTTTAAATATTTTTCTCAATAGATCAAAATGATGTCGGTGGGTACATACCTACATTAATAATTTTTTTATGGTAGTTATAAAACGAGCAGTAAAGCGGAATTGTTGTAATTCTTTGCCTAGGTATATAAAAACTATATACCACGAAAAACGAATACTTAGCCTACAATTTTTTTTATAAATTCCAAAAGTAACCATAAAAAATATATATCTTAAAGTTACCTAACCTACACTTTTAAATGACTGGAAAGTGTAAAAGATAGAAAATATACATTTGAATTGTTTAATGAGACCCCACACCACAGTATCCCACACTATGTTGGTTTAAACGAACAGAAATATATCCGTATTTTCATAATCTTGTAGCATAGTTATATAGTTTTTTAAATAATTACAACAAAACATGCGGCCGCTTTTTGACACGGAAAATTAAAAAGAATTTGAAACAGCGAATAATTTCTAAGTTTGGCTAAACTACATAAGAAATATTGGATGAACCTACGATCAAAAGCAGTCAAGTTTGCTAGTTGCTATATAAACTTGAAGTTCGATATTAATCCTTATGCCGACGGTATAAGGGCAGAGTAATGTGCTTTTGATCTTACCTACTTATGTATCAAGTAAATAGTTTAGGTCTATCAATTAAGCAGTTATGTTGAAAAAAACTGCCTTCAAATCGGTAAAAACATCATAAAAAATTGTGTTTGTCTCGGTTGATTTGCTATAACCATGGCTGACCCACATCCCGATGCAGCGAGCACTGATCACCACGAGTCATTGAGCAAGCGCCCTATCTGATGCTATTCATGTTATGAATGGATCCAAATATCACAGTGTCATTTGGTTTTGCGCAATTCACAATGGGAACTGGAGTGACGATGGAGGTGTTAAAATAGTGATTGATGAGTGGGCAGCTGGGGGTGTAGAAGTATTTGACAATGAAACGTGCTCTGTAAATATGCTGTTGTTTTGAATCGTGTAGCATTCCAATGCAGTGGATGTTATATACGTAGTAGATATTGTTTTCAGATACTCTACTGAGCGATTGTGGGTTGTAATGTGATACATTTGATTAAGGCCATAAAACGTGGGTTTGAAGAGTTACATTCATGACTTTTTTCTTTTAATCCAGCTTGTATCTAATCTGTGATCTCTTTAAGTTTCCATTTAAGTCGTTTATTTACACGCGAAAATATCAGAATAGTTTATACACGCACACGCCTCTTTTACGACAAGCATAAGATTTTCAGAATCTGTACCACAAAATAACAGCGCCGAACATCTACCAGTTTCAAAAACCTTTGTTATGATGAAAGTTCACACTAAATTGGCGTGTGAATGGTAGCATTCCTGCGCTAATCCCAAACAAAAGTTCATGGCACTTCAAAGTCCTGGGGACCATAGCAAAGCCGATTGTTCCGCGTGGGGGGCACGTTACGAAAGGAGGGGGGAGCGCAGGCGCAGGAACAAAGCGCAGGGCATCGACCGCCCGACCGCGCTCACCTCGCCTCGGGGACTCATGGATTTTATAATAACCGACGTATTCTATACCACCTAAGATACCTATCCTTGTCATATACTCAGGACGTCAGTTAAGAGGAAGAGAGACCACAAGACAGTAAAGGTTTCAACGGTCTCACGTCGTTAAAAGCTGATGCAAGCGTGCGAATTTCAGTCTGATTGACGTTTGCATCAATGTTCCGAATACCGCGTAAAACGTGACCTCCAATGATGTCAAACTTACAGTTACCACCAAGTTCTCATGAGGCGTCGTGTTAGGAAGATCTTATTCCCGCAATTTAAATTACTGTAGGTATATTATTATTTAAATTAAATCGAAAACAAAAGGAAGAGAATGTCAGTAAACAAAAACGTCCACATTCAAAAATGTCGTGGGTCGACCTTCAAAAAACTCCAAGCATGCATCCTATTTGCATAGGTGCGACGAATATTGTTACGAGCTTATAATTTTGTTGATATACACATGTTTTTGTCGAAACTTTAGTGTGTAGGAAATAGAGATGATATTGGAAGTGCAGCTGGTGGAATGGAAGGAATAGTGATAAATACGGTGGGTACACGTGGCAACAATAGGCTGAAGCGAATGCAAGTTGTTTTGTAGACGATGCGGCTTGATAGGCGCGTCACGCGCTATGTGTGGTATGGGATACAAATACAAATGATGCAACGTATTCAATCATTTTGTGGAAACGCTTGACGTCGTAACACTCTTGCAGCAGATTGCATAGGACGCATCTGTTTACATTGTCCATATAATGTTTTCTCATTCGCTCTCATATTCTAAAACTGCTTATATTTTTGTTATTTTATTATTCAATTTGAGTCTATAGAAAATAAGTTTATCAGATTTTTCATTAAGTTTCCATTAACGTGGCTTATTATAAGGAAGAACCTGGATCCAGGTTTTCCTCATTATAAGAAAGGTTACATACCAATACCAAATTACCTACATAAGTATCCACTAAAGTCAAGCTCACGGCTAAACTATCTGTTGTAGGAACCCGTAATCTTTACTCACAAAATTACCTTTACCAGTGGTATTTACGTTTAAAATATTATAAGCAATATCTGAACACTATTGGAATTACAAACTAAACCGGATGACTCGCGTACTTTCAATACAAGTGTGAATACGTTTGGTAAACGCATTGAAATTTGAAAATTATAACCATGTAATGGTTGTCTATTTTCAATAAACATAAAAAAATAAGCTCTCCTTAAGAAACATTTCGTTTTTGAAGCGTAAGATTTGCATAAATAATATTTTGTTCTTGAAAACGCTTAATTCGCATTTGAAGTGCGGCTATGAGAATTAAAAATTGCTATCCGTCGGATCCGACATATTTGTTATTGGGAGTAGACACCCTGGGTAGAGGTAGACAGTTTTCTATTCTTACCACATGTAAGCACAAAAGGCGTACTACTTGGTATAATTTTTCTATTGATTACACAATTAATGGTTTCATTTGTTTCCAGGGGTGAAAAGTTGTACGTGACCGCGGATAAACGCGGCGAGAAGGGTGGATGCAAGAAGCCACTTTGCTGGACTCTCCTCGGGCTGGTGGTAGCCGCCATCGTTGCTCTCATCGTGCTCGCAGCGAGTAAGTATGATCTTTTGAAAAGACATGGAACGTGTGACATAACGCTTAACATCTAAGGGAGATTCTTAGCCGTCGAAAATATCCTGTATTCTTCGGGAACAAGACCACTCTTAAATCACCAAGATTGGTAGATTCAAACATTCAACTATACTTCCTGTTAAAGCAAAATAATATAAAGATTGAAAATAATTCTAATGAGCTAACGAAACGAAAATGAGAGAATTATTTTTTAAATATTTTCCTATAGAGGCAGGACAACCACTACATAGCCGCATACAATTGACGTTCATATATATACGGTTAAACAAAAGCCCGCTTGAATTTATTTATACTATTAAATGAAAACTTTGATAGCTTATAAAAGGTAAAAAATTATCCTCATTTACCGTCTACAAGAAATCACAACAATGATAACAAACAAATGTAATTAGCACAGAAGAATCTGAACCAGAAACATCTCCTAGGTCTTCTTTCCTCGTTAATTCAGATAATTTAGACCCTGACCCTAAAATTAATACTGAAGAAATTAATTATCCTCATTCACCGTTTAATCTGCTAATTTTCAGCTGGCGTACTGTTCACAAACTCTCCAACGACACTGGAGGCATACAACACGTCGATCAGTTCTGCGCGTGCGCTCGGAGGTATAGGCTCCAGCGATGACGAGCACGACCACACTGGACATAACCATAGTGGACACGACCACAGTGGACACGACCACAGTGGACACGACCACAGTGGACACGACCACAGTGGACACGACCACAGCTCCCACGACCATAGCGCCCACGAACACAGTGCACAAGACCACAGCGCTCACGACCACAATGGTGATGACCATAACGATGGCGAGCAGGAAAACAAAGAAACGACCACACAGCCACCGATGGATTCTCCACAAAACGACGAGGGTCTTGACCACTCCGTGGGACCGGAAATGGGATCGGATGAAATTGGTGATGCATCCATGTACGGTATGTAGATAGAACGTTTTTTTAATCACATTTTTAAGTTTTTAATAATACTGTAAACGTCAAATAATTTTGCTTTTCTATAATAACAATGAATGCACGCGCATATTCAGAAATACTTGAACAAATTGGATATTTTTTGTTAGAACAAGGTTTTGCAAAGAAAATAATAAAGTTAAGTAGTTGTTGTGAAGGATTAGTTCGAAGATCTAATTTAAGTATACTTATTATTTAATTTCAGTTCCAAGGACGGTAGAGGGCGAGTTGAAAATCGACAATGAAGAATTCAAGCCCGAAATGGAAGACCCCGAAAGCTCAGAGTTCCGTCAATTCTCTAATGTCTTCAGCGAAGCGTTGAAACAAGCTCTGTTCGACCGAAACACACTGAACCAAGGCGACCAAGATATCACCGTGGAAGTTCTCAACATCAGGTAAATTTAATTTGAATCTTATTGCAAAAGAGACTAAACTCAAAACTTCCTTATTTATAATTCCCTAATTTAAACATTTTATAATATTTGAAACTAGTTTATGCTTGCAAAATAGGTATTAACTAAAATCTCTTTTTTTACAGGAAGGGATCACTGATCGTGACCTACAGAATTCACTGGAAGCCCAAAGCCAACGCTCAACCTAACGATGATCTATTGACAACGAGATCCCTTCAAACCACTTTAGACGAATATCTCTCCAGGAACAGTAGAATGATCAGCACGTATCACGTAGCCGAAAATACCATGTCTACTAGACCAGTCTTAGATGTATGCAAAATCAGCAAAAATGACTGCCAATACGATTGCGAATTCGATGACAGGACATTAGATTTTATATGCACTTGTCCAAGAGGCCAAATGCTTGACATGATGAACCCTAAAAAATGTATGAACATATTCGAAAGTACTCAACCCGAAGACATACTGAAACAAAAGGAATTCAGGGTGCTCACAATTGATTCTAACCCCACTACAAATAAGCCAATGTCTGAAGAAGATAAACCTGATTCAAGCTCTGTACACGTCAGCAGTGAACATGACCATATTTTTGACTGGACTGACACACAACCCTCACCTACTACCACAACCGAGTCTGAACTAGACTTAAACCGTTCACATATCTTTGGATATGCAAGCGAAAAACCAGATGAGACCTCTTACTCTCAAGAGCCAAGTTCTGCAGCTGAACCAGCGGCTGAGGCTGAGCCGACTGCTGAGCCGTCTGCCGAGCCTGCTGCTGAGCCTGCTGCTGAGCCTGCTGCTGAGCCGGCTGCTGAGCCTGAGCCGACCGCCGAACCGGCTGCTGAGCCCGAACCTGCTGCAGAGCCTGCACCTGTCGCAGAGCCAGCACCTGCCGCCGAACCTGAGCCAACTGCAGAACCGTCACCTGCCGCTGAACCTGAACCGGCTGCTGAGCCTGCACCTAGCGCAGAGCCGGAACCAACTGCAAAATCTGAACCGGCTGCCGAACCAGAACCTGAACCGACTCAAACCAAATCGGCTTCAGGATCCAAAGGAGAACCAGAACCATCTGCTGAGCCAGAACCAGCTGCCGAGCCAGAGCAAACTGCCGAGCCCGAACCAGCTGCCGAGCCAGAACCAGCAGCAGAACCAGCAGCAGAACCAGAACCAGCGACTGAACCCGAACCCACCACGGAGTTCGATCATGACGCACAATCAGGAGTATCTATCTTTAAAGCAATTTCAGAGACAGGTCCAACTGCGGAACCTAAACCATCTGCTGATGAAGATACGTCAGCCGAACGGGAACAAGAAGCTAAACTGAATCTCTCTGAAATACCAGAACCAGTTACCGAAACGGCCCCTTCCGAAACAAAAGACACATCTTCGTCGACTGAAATGGATTCACATAAAACGGAAAATGAAGAGTCAAATGAAAACTTTGCATCTGGATTGAAGAATCTTGACATCAATCCTACGTCATACCAAAATAACTTTTATGAAAATCATGTAGAGACCACTACTTCCATTACTAACGAACAAACAACTGATAGTGACTGGTTGGAAAATTCAAAGGATAAACCAGTTAACAGTATCCATATTACTCAACAAAGATCATTTGGAGACCACGATATTGAAATTACTACGGAAGTGAATTCTGCTCAAAATAATGTCAGTGGAAGTTTAATTGATCATCTAAATGAAATATTGTCTAATGAAGCGACGACAATAGTGAGCAATGATGGTGATGTCATGACAACAGAAAAAACAGTTGATGAAAAGCCTGAAGTCAAAATAGACGTTTCTACTCCCGCAGATATTGCAGGAACAGATTCGAGTTTACTAGTAATAAAAGTTCAAAACAATAGTGCATCGATAAATTCGTTACTTGATAAGGCATCATCTCTAAATGAAAAACCAAATATGTCAGTTGTAGATACCACTATTGAACCAGAAGCAACGACAGACTATTCTTTAAATAAACAATTTAAAGTAACCGAAGAAGACAAGGACCTATTGGAAGCTTTGAAAAATCATGCTGAAACTACAACAACTACAGAGAAGATTCAGATTGAAGATGATTCTACTAGACCCATAACTTTTGATGACATAAACACGCATTTTAACCGTTCGTCCAAATCCATTGAAAAGGAAAATACTACAACTGAAATAATGCCGGACTCAACCTTAATAGATAATGACACTGCCGCAGTTACTACGGAATCTGAGTGGCTATCAGAAAAAGTAACTGAGGAACCTTATGAAGAAGCCATGAATAAAATGGAAAAACATGAAACTACGGAAACTCCTGTGTACAAAATCAATGAATTAACACGCACAGACACTGACAGCGAGCCAGATTATACAGGCTTAGGTACTACTATCAAGTCTTCCGAGTCAGATGTTCCATTATACGGCATGCGACATGATTACGACGATGGTGAAGTAATGGAAAAAAGACGGGTGAATAAAAACGCTCCAGAAAATTCTAATTCAACAGTATCATCAGAAGTAACTATTGATATGAACAACAAAGATGTCCTAGCGGAGCAAACTCAAACAAATATAGAAACTACAACGGTCAGTGAATATATTTACAAAGCATCTGGCGAACTCAATAACATAACAGACCTAATGACAAGTTCAGAAAATTCTACACATACTATTAAATCTAATCCAGCTCCTGTTTGGGAAGAACATGAAGGTACCAAAGACTTGACTGTCAAGGAATTAGAGAAAAACACTAGCACTACAACAATAAATAACTGGAATGAATCAGTAGTCACTGAATCAACAATCATTATTCCAGAAGGTGCTATGTCGGCAGGTACTGATGATAAAATAACTGAAAATGAAAGCTCAACAAATTCTAATAACCTCAAAGTAACAATTTATGAAATATCTAGTCATAACGCAAATAATTCCATCAACGCCCATAAATCTAGTTCACAATCAGCGGAATCGGAGTCGGAACATGAATCAGACATGAATCCTTTCTTACCAGATGTGGAAAACCCAGGACTCCACGAGCACGACATTGAACCAACAAATTTAAACGAGACACAAAACGAAAACGTTGAAGAGCATCACCTTCATAGTCCAGAAGTACATGAAGTGATAACGGAAGGAATTAAAAATGCTATTGAAACAACAACACTTGTTAGCAGTTCGGAAAAGGATGAAAAAAATAATCTACGATCCGAAATAGAAGTGTCAGAAAACGCGACTGTTGACGCCACAACAATGATAACGAACGCAGCATCAGACAATGTAATCAGCACAGAAAAATCTGAACCGGAAACGTCTCCTATATCTACTTTCCTCCAAGATACAGATGATTTAGTCAACAACAAACGAAACCCTGAAATGAATACTGAACAAATGGTAACTCTGAAACCTCTTACTGCTGCCTCAGGTGCTGTCGCTACTGAATCAAATATGCTCACAGACGATATACTTAGTGTCTTGCCAGTAACCGCGAGGCCAGTAAAAGAAGTAAACGGTCTGGACAGTGAAAACAGTGAAAAACTTAATGATATCAGTGATTCACTAAAAGACAGGACAGTTAAATCAGATGTAAACAAATTGAACGTCAATGATTTATTTAATAATGAAGCGTAGTGCTCGCAGTTAGGTACTAAGATTGTATATTGCTGTTTCCATTCCTGTGATTCTATCGATACTGTTGAACAAATTTATTCATTTTAATTTAGCAGTTCTCTTTGTACCATAGCAATACGTGTAAATGCAATATTTCGTAATTGGGGTTAATTATTATATTCTTTGTGGTCCCGGGCGTACCACATAAAACTCAATAGTACCTACTTACTAAAGAATATTATTGTTGTTAATGTCGATAATATTATTAGACTAGTCAATCTAGAAAAGAGTCATGTCATCTTGAGGTTTTAGGATTATTTATTGCTTCGATATTTTGTGCAAACTTGACGCATGTAGCTGGAAATCTCTTTTCGAAGATTCAATTGTATGACATTAAACACAAGAGAATATCCTATTTTAAATTGTTACCATAGCTAAATGTATGATATAATAATTTTATCGAAATTATTCCTTGAGTCGGTGAATACGTTAAAAGTAATGTGAATTTTCATAATATGTGATGAATGAAATGAATTTCTGCCATGCTGTAATGTGATAACTCGCAGATAAAAGACATTCCATTCGTACTTAAAATATTTTAACTTAGAGGTAATGTGTGGAAGTGAGGTCTGATTGTATTATAATAATTAAAGTAGTCTTTGTTAACTAAGATATATTTTGTATAAATGGTTGAAATTGTAAAGAATTACGTTGTAAATAAATTTAATGTTAATACATAAACAGTGATATTATTTTCATACTAATATTAGGTATCTGCAAGAACAAATAAATCTCAGCATGCTTGTGACTTACTAGGCATTTATATGATACACTAGTAGATAACAATAATAATAATGTGTTGTTCCTTACAAAACAAATTAAAAATGTATTAGGAAAAAATAGGTGGATTTATTGCTTTTAAACTTAAACAAAAAAGATCTGTTAATGCTTTATAAATATCATACAAAGGCTGCTTGTAAAAACAACAATTTCTATCAGTGGTTTCCGACCAATGGCAAGATTCAAAATTCATACAGTTGATTTTTAACCTTCTAGGTTTGTGGTCTCTGAAAAGTGGTCCCTAGTAAAAACAACATCCAACCGCAGTGTTTCCCATAAACAAATGACACTTGACGATAATGAACATTCGCATCGTTTTTCTATTGATTTTACACTCACTCAAATATTTGTATGAGCAAGAAAGCAAATCTTTATCATCAAGCAAACGTTGCACTAAATGAATCTTTCTCTTGACACACAGATTCATTTCGTTTTAGGACACGGTGTTAAATCTTCAATTTCTTGAGTTAGCAACTGCTGGTCGTCGATGGCCATTCGTGCGCACAAACAACCTTCGCCTATAGTCCCGTTACCACTCACTATACAATTACCGAGCACAGCCTTACAGTTATATGGCACTAAGTCGACATCCTCCTTTTCAAAGGTATCTATATCTAAATCGAACGATTCTTTTATTCTAACTGTTCCATCTCCACGATATTCAACAACATCTGGTATAGTATCTTTAGTATTCGTTTCGTTTATCTTAACTTCATTGAAGGCACTTTCCAGTTTAAAGGTACAAGCACACTCACAACCTTCACAAGAATTGTCAATCTTATCACTACTATTTGGTTTAACTATTTCACTGATATTAAAGTCTTTAGAATCACTTTCTGCGGCCGACAATTCGTAATAATCATCTGCAGGTAATGCAGCAGATATCTGAGCACACAGGCATTTATCATTATTGCCATTCGCGTCTGCTCCCAAAATACAGCCGCCGACAAACGATTTACAACTGACAAAGTCATCACTAATATCTATCTTTACTGGTTCTAATTTTGTTGGTGATTTCTCTTCAAGATTTGCAGTATTTTCATCTATTCGCATTTCTATGTTTGATTTGCAGGTTGTAATATGCTCGCCATAGTGTTGTTGGAGAATTATCTGCTTACATGACGCGCATTCGGACGTATCTGAAAACGTTATTCTATATAAATAAAAATTACTAGCGTTTGGCTAATGACTAGTTTGTAAAGATACGTTAGACAAAAACTTTGAACTTTGCACCGCCTTTATGGCGTGCACATAAGAACTTATATGGAACTACAAGTTTTTAATCGACGTGTCGTCGAACGATCGTATTACTTCAGAAATACAAGATTTAATTTAAATTAGGGATGATATTTACGTTCGGGCAAGTTTTATCAAATTGTGTTAAGACATCGTTTGCGTGTGATGCCGCGGTGGGCCACAAGTAAAAAAATAATCATTGACAATGGGAAAGAACCACATAAGATGTTTTTCCTTAATATATTGCTCCGATAAAAAATCTTAGGACTTCACCTTGACTGTGCAAAACATAATAATCAGTTTAATCATGAAACCATTTTTTTTTTACCTGGTTCTATCAAGTCAGAGATATCACAGGAAGAATTATTCTCCGAAGAAATGTCATCCCGTTTAATTTTTCTATCTGTAACAATCAAATCAAAACATTAAATAGGTACCTACTGTAACAATAATGAACGTTGATGGTAATCATATTTATGACACGATATCTTACTGTGAGTAGCGACATGTTTTTTTCTTGCATATTCTGTTGTGAAAACCTTTTTGCATCCAGATATACCACAAACCAACCAGTTCTCCGGCTCATGTGTCTTTTTGTGGTTCTTCAAATGATGAGACTGTATGAAACCTGAAATCAAAGACATTTTACATAACATGGCGATTGGTGTCAATCCCCACTTAAGGATTATTCCACTTTGATCCTAATATGATATATCTCATGAAAAACAGTAAACAATAATGCATATTCAAGTACGCACTTGACTTGGGTGCGAGGAACTTAAAATATATTTATAAAATATAATAAAAATAAAAATTAAAAATCATCATTTAAGCGTCCTGGGACAGAGACTAATAAAATCCACTTTGTTTACCTAGATGATATTACCCAGGTGATTTATTTTCGAGATGATCAAAGTAGACTAGTAAAATCTACTTTGATCACTATTCCAAAGTGGAATAATCCGTCACTTAAGGGATACAAGGGGACCAATTGCGCTACTTATGTATAAAAAGTAAAACAAATGTCTCACTTCAGGGCAAAGGCCTCTATTATTGAAATTATTAAAAAATAAAAGATTAAAGCTTGCCAAATGTAAATACGCAATCACAAACTCGAGCTATATTTGAATAATTGGTAAAAAAATGCTTTTCAAATTGACTTGAGCAAAAACGAACCAAATGATCTTCTGAACTTTAAACATTAATAACCATAGCCACGGCACGCAGGGAGTTGTCGAATTTATTTCATCGTTTTTAAGAAAATGAGTTAAAACAGATTTGGCCTCTTTTTCTTAAATTTCTTCTTTTCTGAGAAACATAACAAAAGTTTATGGCCGAGATCTACCTTTCCCACAAACATTGCAAAAGTGTTGCTTCATATTGGTGTGAGTTAATTCATGGTGCTTCAGATGGTGGGAGAAATTAAAACTCTTTGTGCACCCCTGGAAGCTGCAGTGGTATTTCCTCTCCGAGACTGGCTTGTGAGACTTAGCATGTGACCGCAGAGCCATTTCGCTGCTGAATACTGTCTCGCATTTAGTACATGTGAAAGTTCCTGGAAAATATAGGTTCATAGTAATATATAAAACAGGATTTCAAAAGTATGTCGAGAGTGTGTGAAGAACGTAACACAGTACTGGAGTTACCACCCTCAAATATAATGCTAAACTAATACTCAGGGTATGAAATTATACTTATCATTGATAAATATACCTTGGCAATAAAAAACTCCTTTTACAATAAATAAAAAAATAAATGTACCTAGTAAGGTTTTTTATAAAGTTTTGATAGTAAAAATTAAAGAGAATAAATGAGCTTGGACATTCCTATCCAATTTTCTTAAATGTCAGGCATTATTGGAAAATTATCCTCTAATTATTATAAAAGAAAAATAATTATCTTGATAACTTTGAGCCCTGCTATTAGTGTAATAAACTTATAATCTTATTTTGCCTTAAGACACTTCCTTTTAATCAATAATATTATTTATGTGTAGAAATATTAATCCAACAATAGTAGTTTATTAAGGTAGTGTATTGTATTGATTACTAGTAATAAGTCAATTACCTTTATGAGCATATTTGACATGCCTCTTAAGAAGAGCTTCATCTCTAAATGTGCGATTACAATCATTACATGACACAGTGCCTGTTCTCTCATGCTGTTTTTCATGTCTTCGGAGTGCTGAACTGTAAAAAAGTATATTGTTTTCAGTTAGTATCAAAGTTTCAGTCTTAGAGTCAGGTCTTATGAGCAGCATATGGACTTGAACTTGAAACTAAAAATCTGGCTGGGACAAAAAAAATTCTTTTTTTTTTTATTTTTCCTAACTGGCTCTAGATGTTGGCTGCCCACCGCAGATGGCTATTTCATCTTCACCAATCTTATAGGGGAGCAGAGGAGAGGAGGAGGAGAGAGAGGTGAGGAGAGGAGGAGGGAAAAAAATTTAAGCAAATCCCACTGATGAAAACTATAACACTGATGACAAATACATTTATGGATTTTAAAGGAACATAATAATTTCATCTCCCCAATGTGGGATCGCTATCAACACATCATTAGTGAGTTGTGATACACAATAAAAAAAGAAAATATACATTTATGTAGTATCTGCATACTTGCAAACAAGGTAGGATATAAACTTTTCATATTTATAAATTTAAATATGTAAGTTATCTTATCTCATAGACTATTTTGTTTATAAAGAGATTGACTAAAAGTTTTAATGCAAACAATAAACATATAAGCAGAAACAAGCCTAGATTTACTATTAATTAAATGCAGTTTTCCTTTAAACAATTCAAAATGCATGTGTGCACTCTACATTGATTGAAATATGACACAATTCTTACTAAGAATATGTTTCATGAGTCATCCGATTTGTTACTGGGCAATGGAACAAAAGGAGTGTCTTTATTGCATTGCAATCACACCATGTCAATTGATAAATTAAGACTATAAGAATCCTATAAAATCTTTCCATGTGTATTAGAAGAAGAAAATGAATTGGACTAGAATAGCTTATAAATAGGTAGTGATCAAACTTGAATAAACAGCTAAAAAAATATATAGGTGGTACCAAATAATAGGTACCTAAGAAAAAATAACAAAAACTCTTGAAAAGTATGATTTTAAAAACACTAAAATCATAATTTCACCATGACGAAAAGAGCTTTCTAACTCAGTTTAACCAGCTGGTTAAATAAAATTATAAAAAGTTTGGTTTTGTTGTTATAACTTAATATAACCAAGTGTACACATATTGTTAAAACCAGTAAATTTATCTTATTTATTTATTTTAAAGTACAACAAAACTTAAAACAAATTGCTGATTGTACAACCACATAAATTTAATAGTTATATAGTTGGGATAAAAGTAACTTACAGGAAACTGAACTTTTTCGTACAAACATTGCACTCGAACTGTGGCGAATGGCTTTGTTCATGTCTTTTCCTTTCACTCTCATATTTAAATTCTTTACTACAGAATCCACAATGCAAATCAGATTTAGGCTGGAGCTTTTTACATTTCATGATAGATTTTGTTGTTAATTAAAATTAGTTTTGATGAGACGAAACACATAGTTCTGCGTTATCGTATAAAGTGACACACACAAGTGACATATTTTTTATTTACCTGATTATCATTGTAAATTTCTTGTAAAAACTCCACTTGGAAATGTATTTTAGCCAACTTGTAGATTGTTTATTAAATAAAATGTATAAATGTTTACGGAAAGGAACACGCTTTATCACAAACAGCTGCTGTCAGTTTGACATATTAATGCTGAGACATTGCATGTGGATAACTGATATCGAAAAGCTTGCTTCTTTGAATTTAGCCAGCCAGCAAAATTTGACTGCAATGCGTTCAACATTAGTTGGTTGGCTGTAATTAGACATGCGGGACAATTTTTGGGGCATAATGAATAGATTTTTGTACTTGTATCAGTATCATGACGGCTTTTGATAGACTAAAATAAATTTACTTAATTTAAATCCTTACTGTCTCGACTTCCTAGCATTTGACTGCGCATCCCTAGCAAGAGGTCCGGGATGACGATGAAAACTGACCTAAAAATAAGGGACAGTAAGGGTATAAATTGATTAGCACAACAATTTATTTTATTATGTGTTTGACAAAGTCAATCAAATAGAAAGACAATATTTTCGTTCGGACTTTTTTAACGTTAACGTTATATTATTATCTTTGTTTTAGTGTAAATAAATTAATTCTCACTACTTTTACTGTGCTTTCAAATTAATTAGTGTACTTATAGGTTATATTTATCTTATGATAAACATGTAAAGAAAAATTATGACTATTTATGAAATCAGTGATAAGTTTTAAGGTATAACTCAGAGTCACAAACGTCCATGCATACACGATGTTGGAAACTACAGTAGTAGTAAGTCCAAAGCGAGCCGGCGCGGTCTGTTCAGTCGCCGTCTGTCCCGTGCCTTATTACGCACGAGTGTCGTCAAAGACGAAGTTATTTCGCGTGGTTTTCACCGATTTCATAACATAGAATGATGCAGGCCTGGCTAAGGGTGACCTTGATTTTGTGTTTATTCGGCACCCTGCGGGAGATACGGCCGTCGGAGCCTTTCGTGACGGAGTTTCTTCTTGGAAAGTGGAGGAATATTACGTCGGATCAGCTTAACCGAGAAGTGTACCCTGTCGGGACGTACTCGTATCTTTCACTGCTGGTTGTGGTGTTTTTAATCACAGACTTCTTGAGGTTTAAACCAGTCATCATACTGTCTGGTAAGTACTCACCTAATTATAAATATTAAAAATAAAAATAACCCTCATTTATGTAACAAACCATCCTATTTTCTTTTTAGATTAGCTATTTGTTTTTATAAAAAATAAAATAAATCTGTTTTAAATGAGAACATATTAACTATCAAGCAATTTACAAATTAATTTTTAAAGGATATAAAAGTTTATTACATTACTTCTGAGATTCCCGATGTGTGATTGTGAAGGATCAATTACCAATCATGCAAGTTCAAGGTTTTCATAACCACATACATACCATGTTCTTGAATCTAGTCCATAACTTCTAAAGATTGAATAATTATATTTTTAAAATAAAAGTACTTAAGCACATTGCAAAACTATTTAAAAATTCTGTGTTTGCATTAAAATTAAAACCAAAAGAATTCAAAATGAAACATAATGTACTGGATACAGTCAAAGACATCTGACTATACTTTACAATCTGTACCATTTTATTATTGTGGGCATAAGCACTAATATTGTACTGTGTTAACCCTGACTTGTTTTTGCTTGTACTAAACCAACTTCAATCAAAGAACAACCCTGCTTGTACTGTTATCTGCTTCCAAAGTTATAAAATTGTATAATGGCAAAACATTATAATGCTCTGCTCATATTTAAGACCAATATAGAGTATTAACTTGTACATATTAAGTACTAGAGACTGCAATCATATTATTGTAATATTATGTGAAAACTTCCATTTAAACTGCATGTATTATATGTTGGTAGTAACAAAAGATACTTTTCATCAGCAAATATATATGAGATTCTTCTTTACTTCTCATTTATTGATCTACCAAATTTCATAAAAAATATGAGGTATAATTTTTGCTCTGAACTTATCAAGGGGTGAGCCATCTGCGCTCCTCAGGAAGGAAAAAAGAAAAAAAATCTGAATAAGCACCCATAAACTAACTCTCCGCATGACCCAAAGGTTGACTGGTAGAGAATGCCCCTAGCATTAAATCCACCTGTTGTACTCTTTTGTGCAATAAAATTTTTAAATAAATAATAATAAGGTATTTGATATTAAATTATATTGAGATGAAGACACTTGTCCTCATGAGTGCAGTATTTTTACTAAAGTATACTTTGATGTGCTTTTGGCTGTACATTCAAAGTATGTCAGACTTATACACTTTGGACTTTGTACAGTTATAATGCTGTAGGCATAAAAACTATAATCTAATGGTGGGTCTTTGACCTTGATGTGGTGTTCACTGGACATTCTGATTTCTGTACTTCATAATATCATGGATATAGACTTTACACTATAAATATAGTTTTTGTTTAGGTATCAGTGGGATAGCTGTGTATGCTGTACTGTTGTGGACATCCAGTCTAGAATGGCTTCAAGTATCACAATTTTTGTATGGAATATATATGGCCACAGAAGTTGCATATTTAACATACATTTATGCACAGGTATGTTCACAAATCTCACCATTATGTAGTGGGACATCAGAAGTTTATTTTAATTATTAAAGCAGTATTATTGTTTTAATCTAGTTTCTGATGTCGCACTTTTAGACGAAGACCTCCCCAATAAGTATCCAAATCAGTGGATAGTAATATAGCCTAAATATTTTCTTGCTAAACATTGTTAAATATTTCAATTAGGGATGATCGATATTAGAAAAACATCGATGTCGACATCGATATCATAATCGAAAGCGAAAGATCGATTTTCGATATCCCTACTAATATTATAAATGCGAAAGTAACTCTGTCTGTCTGTCTGTCTGTTACGCTTTCCCGCTTACACACACACAGGACAGCTAGTTTATCTTAAACTGAAAATCGATGTTCGATAACATCGACAATTTTTTTCACTGAGTAATTGTCACCAAAGTAAAATACGTTGAAATCGATCGATATTGAGCCGATGAATGGAGTGCGTTCGCTCATCCAAGAAACATAAAATTATGATAAAGTGAGAGAGACGGCGAAGAACGAACGAAGGGAACGGCTAGTGAATAAACACTTTATAAATGACATTATAATATGGATGCGTTTAGATATTGGGCGCATATGTATTGATGGATCTATCCTGCGTGAATCAACATCGATGAACATCGATGTTCATCGATCATCTCTAATTTTAATTTGTACCAGTAGTTCCTTAGATTCGCGCGTAAGCCATAATTATCTCATAGGTAAGGTGAAAATTTTAATAAAGGTAAATTTTTAGGTAGATCCATCTAAGTATGCTCAAGTGTCTTCATACACGCGCATAGCGGCGCTGACTGGAAGATTCCTCTCCGGTGTGAGCTCACAGCTACTCACACATTTCGAGCTAATGGACTACCGGGACCTGAACTACATAACATTCACAGGTATCACTGTTAATCGTAGTATCGTAGTAATATTATAAACGTGAAATTTGTATGTATGGATGCTTACAGTACGGTATGTTACTATTTCGCACAAGCACTACTGACTGGATTTAGATGAAGATAAAATAAAATAAAGTCAAGCCATATGGCAAATTAGTCATTATTCAATTCGCTTGACATTTTATGATATTTTCATAAATATAATAATTGTAATACATTAATAGGCACCAATATATTTTTATACCTTTTAATCTAAATCAAAGTTTTCAGTTTAAAAAATATTTTCTACTTTATAGTTCGATTTGCTAAAAATGTAATTTAGTTAGTAAAAGTTAGTTTTTTCAAATTGACCTGACCGGAAATCGAACCCGGGACCTTTCGCGCTTTGGCCGCCTACCTTAGACTGCGGCACCGAGGTCGTCTATCTGACTGTAAAGGTCATATATCGTGTATTTGTAAATTAGTAAACATTTTGCTTTCATCGCCATTTGCAAATATAGATAAAACTAATTCCTTCAGTCACCACGTCTAGTGTAAAACAATATTGTTAAGTATAAAGATAGCACAAAAATATTTAAGAAGGTATTACAACCCGATACCTGACTAACCTTGAACTTATATTACTTTATAATCGCTTTTAGTTTAGGTGTGCTTGTTACCATGGCTTGTGCCTTACGCTTGTTGCTTAAATACATAAGGGTGAGAGCCATCTGCGCTCCCCCGAAAGCTCGGTGAAGATGATAAGGCTTCGCAGCCATCATCGTTAGTCAGGTAGGAAAAAAAAATCCCATGCTTTGCATTATGAGTATCAGATGACGGATTCCAACCCAGCACACCCAGACCCAAGCCAATGTAGTGAAACTAACATCCAAATAGACCTGACCGACATCAGAAACCTGGTCCTTTCGTGTTTTGGGCGATTATGAATGAGATAATCATCCTAGCCACTTCGCCATCAAGGCCGTAGTAAATAAATGAATCTATCAAGCTCTGAAAGAAAACTGTTTTCAGCTCAGATCCTGGCGACCTTCTGGGCTCTATGGCTTCCTGCGGTGCAATACAGCATATACTTCCACCGGCGCAGCTCTGTGCTCGTTGCTGACCATCTGACCCTGGGCGGGTCGCCAGAGAAGCCGCGGCCAAAGCCATCCAGGGCTACAGAACGGGTGTGTTATGCTAAACTTTAGGGAGCGTTGCGTGGAGGGGGAGGTGATATATATGTCGCAGTCATCTGGTTGAATCAGCTATTTGATTGGATCACTAGCGCGTTTATTAAATGACGACGTTTAATTGAATGACTAGGCCGAACGTTGAATGAACAAGCTTCTCTCAACGTCCAACAAGTTAGCGGATTTTAACAAAGCCCTTTGAACATAGCGGACGTAAAATCAGTCAGGTGATTGTAATTTAGTTCTTTTTTTTCCACTGCGGCGTTACTGCTCATCAAAACAAAGATGGCGTCAAACAGCTGGTACAGATATAATCAAATAGCACTGTGTTGATATTTTTTTGAGAGAAATTGAGATTTAAAGTGACTTATTCGTAAAAAATATTTTTTTAACCTATGTGTCTTAAGATTTAAAATTGTAAAAATATAATAAAAATTCTTATTAAGATGTGTTATGTCATGTCCTCATTTTTTTATCTAAAGTTAGTTATCTTTTAAGTGGTGATCTTATGGTCACCCTAATCAAACATTATAAAGTCAGCTATATCCCATTCAACGACTATGCTAAATGACGTTCAGTCAAGAAGTTGAACGTTATATTAAACAATTTGACGAGTTGTCCTTTAGTCATTCAATTAAACGTCGTCATTCAATGAACGCGCTAGTGATCCAATCAAATTGCTGATTAAACCAGATGACTCCGACATATATATATATGTATATATTCATTTGCATGTAGGAAAAATAATCAAACAAGAACCGAAAAGGAAAATTCTATTATTTTGTAAATAATTGCAGACTTAACGCAAAAGTGGACGATCGTGATTAAAAATAAGGATCATTATCATTTTCCTATGGGTATTCTATACAAGTAACACAAATAAGATTAGGCTGATGACCGATGTGTTTATATCGCAGGGGAAAATATTAGTACGTGATATCAGGAGGACCATGCAATATTTTTGTTTTGTAGATAAAGCCGTTGACATGATTGTTTCTTATCGTGATATCTCGAAAACCAATTAACAAGGAAAATCCTAATGTCCCTTCCAATTCGATTAGCGTAATGAAATAAGTATTTTAGATCTCGGGTTCGATTCCCGGTCGGGTGAATATGGGTAACGGACTTTTCTCTCGGGTCTGGGTGTTATGGTACCGCCGTTGTTGCTGATTTCGGTAATACAAGTGTTGTAGCTATTTACTACAGAAACCAACCAATGTTGTCCAATCATTAAAAAAAACTATTCTCGCTCTACCGAGATTCATTATAATGATTATTTTTTATTCGGTGAAGTACCGAGCTATCGATGGTTATTAAAGACTGTGCTCATTTATTTTTTGTATTTAAATCACGCAAAATAATATGCTTGAAACATTAAAACCACTTGAATGTTATAACTCAGGCTTCGTCCACTATATATGATATTAATACTTATATGTTCTTATAGTATCGAATAAGCTGACATTAATTGTATTAAAATTTGGCAAGCAGATTGCTATTATAACGTTAGTATCCACAAAGAAAGGATTTCTTAAAATTAAACACCTAAGGAGATGAAACAGAGGTCGAGATTAAACGTAAATGGAGTCGCGAGAGGAGAGAGTTAATAATGCTGCCTCTTTTTTCAGCGAACATTCTGGAGGAACCTCGTAGAAGCATCAACACGCATAACTCAGCACGCGCGCTCCGCGTACACCCGACCCAAGGTGCTCGCATGGTCGGCATTGTACGCGGTCGCGCTTGCCTTGTTTGTGCAGGTGCAGACGTACGTACAACTGCTTTGGAGCAGGATACAGGAAGAGAGCAACAATCCTGTAAGTGATCTTTTTTTGCTTTTTTTGCCCAGTGCTCTGTGATGCAAGGTTTTGTCTGCCCAGTGCTCTGTAGAGCAATTACCAGGAGAGCGACTACCATATAGCTTACCACTGTACATTCTGCGTAGGATCTTAGATGATTTCGTTGCAGTTGCGTTGGGCAGATGTAAGCGTAGGTTTTATTTAACATTTTACAGGAAAAAACCTTTTTCTGAAAAGTTTTCTTATTGAATCTGTGTATTGTACCTAAGGAATTTCATCGCGGTTTGCATAGATTTCGCCGTTATTATCGTATACAGTACCTACTTCAAATAAATTGACACATTTCATTTTAGTTAAGGTCCATTTAAACTTGTGATCATTTCCTTAAACACTATTTCTTAGTTTCATCCTGAACAAAAAGGAAAAGGTCTATGTAGATTTGGCCACAAGGGCAATAGCAGATAAAGAACAATACACCGACTATATTTAAACCGAATATTGTTATTATTAAAAAAGAAAGTGTTTGAAGTTCAAAACACAAATGTTTCTTCGTTGAGATTAAACTATTTGGTTTGTAAGAGACAAGAGTAAATAAGTTATCCTCCACTATGTCTCAGTTATCTACTTGCAAATTTGTCGTCTAAGTGTACAAGACATGCAAAGATTTACCTTACTTGTTTCAATGTGACTTATCGTAATTCAAAACAAAATCATTTATTTGGCCTTATTTTTTAATCACATATAGACTATTCTACCCAAATTATAACTAGTTAAGTCAGTTTTAGCGAATTTTTACCTACTACTACGTATTTTATTCGGATGACCTTCAATAAAGTGTTTTATACAGTGTAGGTACAGAATATCTTTCGTGTCATAGTATGACTTCAACAACTTGATTGTAAAGCAGAGATATCATTAACACCTGTAAATATACTAGGTACTGCAATGATCTGCATTAAGATTAAAATACGTCTAAGTACATTAATCTGATAGACTGTTAGGTAATTACATGAATTAGTTCAGCAGTAAATAGTATTTTTATTTATATAAATTACATCAGTAACAATTATGTAACGTCTAAATAAAGGGAATGAAGCTTACTCTGGTTCGGAACCTATAACCACAGAGAAGATATCGACAAAAAACTCTGCAGTTTTGATTACAAACAAAAGCTGAATTTAAAACTAATTGCTAATTTTGCACGAAGACGTACAAGATAATTCAACCCGAGCACATTCATATTGTAATGTCAACCACATCTGCATATATTTTTTATGTTAAATTCTTTCCAAATAATCTTATGGGAACATTTCGTGCATTCAGCATTTTGACTACAATTCGTGTTCCTCCGACTTCTAATTTTATCTCCAAAGATTAAGCTTTATCCTGGTTATACGACTAACATTGTCATAAGATAAGTACTAAACGATTTTATGATTAGCGTCTAAAATATTTTTGTTGTAAGATAAATACATGCACGGAAGACAGGACATCAAGGTTAACAGTTGTGGATCGATATTTGTTCTTAAGCCCACGAGTTAAAGGCGGTGCTAAGTACAACGTGTATAGTCTGACGCGCTTTGAAAGCAATTATTACCCATAAATTTGTTTTACTTACTTAATTTTTTTTTCTATAATCATCAATAGGTATAGGTATATAAAAATAATTGCCACTTTTCGCTGTAGGTAATTGTATAACTCAAAAACAGGAACAACTATCTAAACCAAATGGCTTTTAGGCTTTGTTCGGACTATTTAGTAGATGGTTTACGTGAAGTTTGCACGATCGAGCGGTTCCTTATTTATCACATATTTTGTAACAAGTGAATAGGACTGCGAAACCGAGGCGAGCCGCTATTTTATTTACCCCTGACGCAAAAACGACGGGGTGTTATAAGTTTAATGTGTCTGTTTTATAAAGCACTTTCAGTCTAGCGAGGTCAGTCACTCAATGAGGCCTTGTCATTTATGCAGGTAGCGTACAACGGAGCGGTAGAAGCAGCCCAGACGCTGCTCGGCGCCGGGGGGGCGTTTGTGGCCTCATTGGCGGCTAGCTCTTCCTACCCCGCGCCGGTAGCCGCAGTGCAGGTATGGGAAATCATCTTCTGGCCAGGCAAATAAAATTCATAGTTAAATATGAGTCGAAAGCAAGCATTTTCAGTGGCGGCGTAGCGTGGGTTGGCCGGGTTAACTTTCTATTGTAAGGATCAGTTTTATTTTGAGGATAGTCCTCAAAATAAAACTGATCCTTAAGAATATTATTGTTACTGTTACCTACTGTACAAAGTCTCTGCTAACGCTACAGCAATTTGCAATTGCTGTTTTTCGCAACTGTTGCGGCTGGCACTTCAAAAGTAGGTAGGTAGGTACATATTTCAATTTTCATTTAACATTTGAATAACGCCTTCTAAAATCTCATTTCACAGGGCGTCGCCATCTTCCTAGGTACCTACATTCCCAACGTGTTCGTCTCTTACGCAGGGTACATAGTGATGGGCATGTTGTTCCATTACACAATTACGCTAGCAAGGTAAGCACGTGTTTAAACTTAGTTCTTATTGTCATATAACCTCTGTACCTACTTAAGTTATTCCTGCCTCAAAAGTGAGTCGCATCATCTTAGAATTATTGATACTGTTGGATATTTATGTACGCACGTATCAAATATGTATTAAAAGTCGTATCCTAACACTATGCAGTGTCGCTGTCTACCTACATACATTCACCGTTTTCTTCCAGCGCGAAGATTGCGAGCCAACTCAGCGATGACAG
The DNA here is from genome assembly GCA_037074685.1 of Glyphodes pyloalis. NCBI lineage: Eukaryota > Metazoa > Arthropoda > Insecta > Lepidoptera > Crambidae > Glyphodes > Glyphodes pyloalis. The sequence goes on along the minus strand of JAYKKO010000030.1, from coordinate 6,663,472 downwards.
TTGCTTCGGTCTCATATTCGGCATCAACACGCTCGTCGGCACCGGTCTGCAGTCCCTGCTGACGCTGGTCCTCATCCAGACTCTTATGCTTAACATTGAGTACCAATACTACGTCGTCAGCGGCCTCTACCTCGTATTGTCCTGTGCTTGGCTCTTAGGGTGGGCTTTTCAACTATGCCGCCAGAAGCGCACCATCCACATTGTCACCATACGTGACACAAATAATCATAAATGAAATTACAAATTAGGTTTGATGTTATTAACAGTTTTATTCTAATTTATCCTTTTTTAAACTGTGATGATACAAAAAGGTTGGCAGTTTTCAGCTTTAGTGATAGTCAGAATTAGAAATATGCTGACGGTTATTTTAAGTAACCTATCCTACTTTTGGTTATGATTGAGAAATAAATTAACATAAATATTTTTGAATATGACTTTGGGATAAAACACAGATTTGAAAGGTTAGACATCATATTTAGTGCAATATTGCTAAACTTGTTTGAATTTGTAATAACAGGTACGGAAATTTTAAAATAGACCAGAGGCGTCCCATTTCACAACATTCCTGCATTGTTTTATTTTTTTTTTTATATTGCACTTCAAGATCCCCACCCACCTGATGTTAAGTAGCAATGAGGTCCTAGCTTAAGGGTGGTACAGCATAATTAATCTGTTACGGGACTTGTTGCCCCTTACCTTGAAGGCTTTTTTTATTTTTATATTTCAATGGACAAAAAGTAGTAAATGCTTTATTCAGCCAAGATTTATAAGAGTCAATGTTATGTTAGTATCTCATTTTAAGCCATATATCATTTAAAATGTTCTAAAAGTATAATGTAATCATGTGCACGTAATATTAAAGAATAAGTGAAATATTATAAATATTTATTGAATAGTATAGTTCTCTGTGTGGATTAAATGATGCGATTTTGATAGTAACATACCTTATACGAAATAAAATAACACAATACAAAAACTATTAGACACTAGCGGTCCCGGCGAACTTCGTTTCGCCTTAGAGCAATAGAGAATTTTCTTTGCTATAAACCTCAATGAGCCCGAGACCTTTCCAACGAATGCAAATGGAAATCGGTTTGTGCGCTCTGGAGTTATAGCGTCAGGAAGGAAAACCCGACTTTTTTTATAGAGTAGATAATGTTATTCAGACTAAAAAAGAATCTCTCAAGACCTATTACAAATAAAAAAATCTTACCAACCAAAGGTGATCAGCGATCAGGTGAATGTAAAAGAGGATTTTTTACACATTATTGGTTTTCTATAATGTTTATTGTTATTGTTAAACAAGCTATATTTAGAAATTTAGCTTGTTTCGTAAGCTAACAAATTGATATATAATGTGAGTAAAGTTATTGATTGAATAATCTTATTTGTAAGGTGATTGTGATAAGAGTATTAAATATAATGAAGTTAAAATGATTTTTATTTTACCAAAGGGATTAACTGACGTTTTTTGTTCATATGAGAATTCCAAAACAATTTTTGAGTTTTTCATTTGACAATTAGGTATACTAGACCATGATCCCAGTCACCTCAGATCAACGTCATTTTAGGAAAGATTAAATTGTTAGGATTGTTAGTATAACATAAGCTTAGAAAGGAATGGATACTCGCCAAGCTGAAAGCGGGGCCGTTTTACAGGTAGCAGGTATCAAAGGTGGTGAAAAATCATGCTAACTTACGTTAAAGTATGAAGGCTGGTTTTTACATATGTTAAATATGATATTGTTAAAATGACGTAAGTCTGGGGTGACTGGGATCTCACTCTATACCCATGTAGGACAGGACCATAAAGCATCAGAATGTATTGAATTATATTTTTTATAATTGAATTACGACTGCAATAAAACACTTCTATGCATAAATATATTTTTAATCATCTATTTAATTATGTACATTTAATTTGATATGTCAATTCCATGGAATGTTAGTAAGGAATCCTTATAATAGGACTCATTGCACATAATTTAAATACTGTTTCAAATACACCAGTAATACTTATCATTGACTTGTGCAATTTTCAGAAGCATTAGAATAAAAAATGATTTACTTCACAACCACAACACTTACAATAACATATTTCCCAGTATTCACTCCTCACTAAAAGAAACCATAATTTACAATACACTAGTAGTAGATGCTCTAAATTTAAGCGTACTGCATCGCTGAGGGCCTTGTTTTGAAGTATACGTATGTACAAATTAGTAAGAAAATTATCCCAACTGTAGGTAAAACAATTGTGTGGATCTGCTGCCTCATTTTGGCGAATTCCTGCTTCCTCTCCCGCTTCTGCTTGGCCGTTTCCTTGACTGCGCCTTTAAGCTTTCTCATGATGGAGCTGAAAATGCACACGCAGGAATATTAGGTACATACAAGAAGGTGCCACGTACGAGTTGTTAAGTAGTGCGACGTTTTTGACCTTAAAAGTTACAAACTCCAATATTACCTGTAGTTTTCGATGTAATCCAATTAGTTGTGATATAGCGAGGAGTTACCTGTTTATTTACTAACTCTAAAGAGATTAAGTTTTGAAGATATTTTAGCCGCTTTCAGATCAATCAACCAACAACAACACGTAAATCATAAAAAATCTGGTTGAGTATTATTTGGCCGATTGTCACATTTGACGTTATAAGTGTGTTTATAGAGTATGTTCCAGCCATTGCGCAACAGACTTAATATTATATTCTTAGAATAAGGAATATAATATATCTATGATTATATTATACTAAGTCCATGACAGTACCCCACTGGAAATCTACTGATTACACTCTGGAGGAAGGTTGCCACCTTCAGGGGGTAAAAAATCGGGACGATGGGACATCCATCAGAGACGTTTGGAATTTGGTCCAATCAAAATATGGCCCATAAAACAGTCTAAGGAAAATAAAACTTTATTTTGAGTTATCATTTATTTTTATTTCATAAAATTATTTTTTCTATACGTATTTCTAGTTATAACGAGCTGCTTTAATAATTGTGTAACTGTGTCGGGGGTACCAGTGTTATGAATGAATTGATTGAGCCTATCATATATTATTATAAACCGGGACAAAATTCATAGTTTGTCGGGACTATATCTAAGAAATCGGGACGGGTGACACCTCTGCTGGAGGCTCCTGTGTTTTTTACCGTTTTCACGATGTAGGTCCCGTCTTATACGCCTCACGAGTCAATTTTATCGCGCTCTTAATAAAATTCAGTTTTTCAGCTAATCAGTAGTGGCATCATGATAACATTCAGGGAATCGATATAAAATAAGAACAAACGATAAACCGTACATACCTGCCGCATTAATCTTATATATTATTTATTCAATTACTTTAATTTTATATTTAAAAAGTTTCTAACATTGTAGTTAGTTAGGAAGGTAACACGTATGTGCACGTAAATAAATTTTAAACAGAATAATATGAAAAACAGACGTTTTTGGTGAATAGGAATTTTCATTCCCATTTGCCACCGGTGGCAATCTTTGTTGGGGCAACTGGGAATAATCGGCCAGTACAGCTGGCGGCGCGCCTTTGAAATACAACTGGCTCGTCGCAAATCGTATACCTTTGGGGCGGCCTTTAATGGAAGCCGCCGCACGACGACAAAGTACACAAACCATTTCAACGAACGTACAATATTCTAGTACTAGTAAAGTATAAAAGTATAATACAATCAATTGTAAATTTTCTATCCCTTCAAAAGCAGTTGATTGAAAGAAAATTATACTAGAATTAAGTTAGCTTCTCTTAATTCTATGCAATAAAACTCTTATCCCATTTATTTCAAAGTATCTAACATCTATTCATCAATTGTTTGGGTTCCTTTAACAAGATTTTTCAACTTTAATTGAAAATAAGAAAATAATTAGTATTTAATTGTTATGTGACTGCATAAATAAAAAACTCTATAAAGTTAATAAATACATAATTTAATAATTAACATGGTTATAATTAGCACATTCTATCATCACAAACATTATGTATCTTATTTAATGAAAAATTATTTAATTTTAATAAATATGACTCCGACTGGTTGTCCATACTTACAAACAATTGCATATATTCATCAATGGAAAATACCTACAGCTTTATTAAACACTTCACTTAATCACAAAAATCCGTTAGTGCATGGTTACTTACTTCCTGAACTTGCATTATCATTCAATTGGTACTCATAGATTACAGGCGCTATTTATATTGACGACCTCCGTAGCCGAGAGGCGAGCGTGCCGGACTTTGGTGTAGCGCCATCTCTGAGGTTGCGGGTTCGATCCCCGGTCGGGTCATTAAGGGAAACGAACTTTTCTGTATTGTCTCGGGTCTGGGTGTTGTGGTACCGTCGTTGTTTCTGATTTCTGATTTCTGTACCACAGGTGCTTTAGCTACTTACCACAGAATCAGAGCAATGTATGTGATGTTGTCCAATATTTTATTATTTATTTACTATAAAATCCGTTAAGAAACGAAATGGCTATAAATAACAAATATCTATCTACAACATTAAAGTATTATTTGAGATGTTAGTCTTCTCTAGATAGATATATTTACTAAAATAAATTATTTTGCAGTATGGCATCCCTAGTATTACTTCTAAGACATTACTACTGGTGGGTGATCGATTTATAGATGGTAAATTGTTGTAGTATGTCATGTCATGTAGGTAAGTATGGACTAAAAAATACGGAAAGTCATAGGTAGATAGATAATTGTTTCCCGAAACTCTCGACATTTTTGTTAATGGAGATACACACAACTAGTTGGTAAATAAATACAATAACAGGTCAAAACTTAACTAAATTCGCAAATTAAAAAGACCAGGGTTAACTAATCTTTCAAACATAAGTTTGCAAGACAAGGTTGTGGCAAACCAAATACAAAAGAAAATAAACATTATCGGAGAATCCGGGCAAACAGTATTTCCTAGATGATTCAAAGCTGTAATTAATAATATACACTCACATAGACACTTGTTAGATAGATCTATGGGTCTGTATACATATTTATTTGTGGTAACTGATGCCAGGATATTTATATAAGAACCATTAATATTAATTGATTTGATCAACTCAGTGCTATTTGGTTTTCAACAAAATATTTAATAGTACCTATTCTAAACATGGAACTCTCCACCATCACGTTTTTCATCTGATAATGAAGCAAGTATACCTGCTGATGTACTCTGTGAAAACCATATAAGACACATGAAAAATCCTTCTAATATCCCAATTCCTATTCCAGCAAACACATCCAAAATGTAATGCCTTTCTGCTAGTACTCTTGAAATGGATACGGAGACGACCCAAGCAATGAGTGGAGGGTAAAATATGAAATACACAGGGTCCTGGATCGTGAGAATGAAGGCAACCAAAGCAGCTCGGCTTGCATGGCCAGATGGAAATGAGTACTTGTCCGGGCCCATTTCCAAGAGTTTGTTCATAGGTACTGGTCTCCTCCGCCTTACGATTGCTTTGAGGACAGCTACCACTATTATGTCTAAAATTAAAGCTGCAACAAAAATATCAAAATCATTAGAAGATTATATCTTTTGATGAGTAATTAGTTGTAAAAATTGATAAGATTACAAATGAATGTTGAGTAAAAAGTTAGTCACAAAATTTACCTTTTAGACTATAAATTCCAAGAAACAAAAGAGTTGAAATACTGATTAAATTTGACTAATTTAATCAGTATTTCAACTTCCCTTAATTTTTATATGACAATTTAATTCTAACATTGTCAAAAAATTATAATTATGTATAAGACATAATTATTGTGTATAAAAAACTAAAAGGTCAGCAATTAATAGTACCAGTCATATTCAATCCAAATTAAGTTTACACATACCTATTAACATATTGACTTGAAGTTGGTATAAGTCCTTGTTATTAAACAGCCAAATAAAGCTAAGCCAGCCAGCTAACCAAACAATGCCATGACAGGACACCTGAAAATATTAGAAATAGAAGAATTAAACTCACCTAGCTACAAATAAGAAAATATAGTATTTGTATCTTTTAAAAAATATATCAAAGACAGAGACTGCTCATTTCCAAATAAGCTACTTGGTTAGTTAAAAATATCTAAAACATGCTTTCACAATTTAGTTCTCAATTTAAAATTGATAAATACATATATGTATAAGAGGTAGCATGTAGGGCTAATTTGTGATGCTGCATACCTATATTAGTTCTAAGGGATAAAAAAATCACCTCTAGCAATTTGGAATGGTTTCTTAACGATCTCAGAGCTGTGGTCCTCAAGGCCAACTCTACAAACTTCTTTGTGGCCTGAATATCATACTGTAGAATTTTCTTTAACATTTTAGGAACTTCCCTCTTATCTTCTGTTACTGTGGGCTAAAAATAAACAAAATATTTTTCAATTCCCATTTAAAACAGAGTAAACAGCAAAGAACAAGAATAAACAATGTAATGTAAATATACAAAGTTTCAAAATTTTAGCACTTCTATTTCTTACATCCATAAAATGTGAGAGTTTATAAAACATGCAAATTAGGTTTTGCCAAAAAAACATTCATATTTTTCCTAGTTACCATGAATTTCATATACCTAATCAAAATGGCAAAAAAAGCAGAAGTGAGTGCATCACATATGCCTTTAAGGAGAAAAAAAATGTAGCACAGAGTATGTCCTAGTAAAATTCATAAATCGTTAAACATTAGTGTGGTAATCAATTTAGGTAATCCATGTATATATAAATATAAACAAAATCATTTGTTTTAAAAATGTAGTCTACAACTCGTTACATTATTTGTTTGGTTGTATCTATGCAAATTACCCTATTTTTACAACAAGTCTGATGCAACAAATGTAAATTCAATATTAGTCATACACTCAAGCATGATCAATGGTTCAGAAATCTTAACTTTGTACATTCTTACCATTTCCATTTTGTAGAACTTAAAGAGGTTAGAACAGTGAGACGTGTGAACACTTGTGCAAACGATGAGTTTATGAATAACAGAACAGCCACAATCAAATAAACAGCGTAACCAAAGGCCTAGGAAAACTGTAGTTAAAAATTAGTATTCAAGCAATGACTAATTCTATAAAACAATAACTACGCTCAATTCACTAACACAATGTAAAGCGATTTGCTCTATAAGAAATTGTTGGTTGCTTAACTATAATTGCCAGGTACTTTCTGTCTGAATCCTTTATATATGTAGTATCTGAAAATAAGATATTCAGCGACAGGCGACAACAAATTGATAATAATTTGACACCAAATTGTTTTGTCAATTTTGACATTGACACGTATAAAGGTCCATTTACATTACAACAAAAGCTTATTTTAAAATAATTCACCCCAAATTTTAAAGAACAATCCAGCAGGCCTAGCATACGCAATATGTCAAATTTATCGCATGAGACGACAAAAGTTTCGATACTGTTGATTGGTTAATAGCACACCGCACTCATATTTTCAGCCAATCAACAGCTGACGCACTGACTTCAATATATTTTGACGTTTGTTAAGAGCGCGATATAATTAAGTCGCTTTGCGTATGCTAGACCTGTTAACCATTGATTGGGTGATAGTACACCGTACTCGTAATTTCAGCCAATCAGCAGTTAACGCATCGATTTTGACTTTTCTTAAGAGCGCGATAAAATTAAATCGCGTTGCGCATGCTAGGCCTGATAATATAATCTTTAATCTACAGACATCTAATGATATGTCTGTGACCTGTGTTTAAAAAATATGTCTATATTTAAATCATGGACTTAATATACTGACGAAGGTTGGATTAAAACCATGGACTTAATTTTATTATATTAAGTCTATGGTTTAAATCCAACCTTCGTCAGTTGTCACGTTAATAAATATAGAAATCGGTCCTAATTTCAAAATTTACATCAACTAAATGACATTGGCTGACACATAAAAAAATTTTGCAAAGATAAAAATAATTATTTTGAACGTATGGAGTTTTTTGGAATCACTTTATATGGACCGCAAAACTACATCAGGGATACGTTAAGAGATGAATATGAAGAACCAATGAAAAAAGAAGATGTTAAACCTTTAATGGCAAAAGTAAAAAGTTATTCCACTCTGCCGAAGAAGGTAAATAATTTTCTAATTTATAAAAAAATACAATTTTGTTTGAATAAAAATATCTACACGCCCTTTTATTCAGGGTGAGATGAAGGGACTAAGTTTTAGTTTCTTAAACAACTTTAATTTTACAGATTCAAAGACCAGATATTGATACCATTAGGGCAATCGACTTGTATATTGGTCGAGTAGATGGATTTGCTTATGGTTCATTTCAAAGATTCAAAAAAATGAAGCGAAAAGGCGTAATCCATCCAACAGGACCTTCAGATATGTATAGATTGCCACCTACGACGTCTGTTGAGGTAAGACAATTTATACAATTTTTTTTTCGACCACGCATTTGCACTGGGCTAAGAAGAAAAATGTTTGTGAATGAACGATGTAGGATTCCATCTATGAAAGAGGCTCGTAGTTGCAATAGTTTCACTCAGTAGTTGCAATAGTTTGGTGTCCCACTTCCTGAAAGGATTGATAAATACATATGTACAAATTAGCTTTGTGCAATAGCGAGCTGCTAGTGAGACCCAAAGCAATTCACACTTAATAAAAATAATCCGCAGTAGAAAAAGTGACTCATTCGAAGCACTCTCATTCGTTCTCCAAACCTAGAGGTTGTAGATTACTTAAGTGCTGAAAGCAGTATTATCATTTGAAAGAAAAATCTATTTTTCATTTCATAGTTATCTAAATACAGTTGAGATCTTTTTTTGCAGTATGGTTGGTGGCAGCATGATCCAACATTAGCAACAGTAACTTGGCATCATACTTACCCAAGACATCCACAGCCATCTTCTCCAAACACCTTGATTTTGGACGTAGTGCGAAAAAACAATAAATATGCTTCATTATTTTAGCTTAATACAAAATTTCATGATACAATTATAAAGTTTTTCAATTGATAAAGAAAACTCAAGTAGTGTAAAATATATTGTTTACTGCATTAATGAACTGCACCAACATTAACGAACATTTTGTTGGTAATAAAAATCTTTTTTTTTTCTTTTTTCCATGGACTCAGTCCCGCGTTTATAAAAAATTTAAATCATTATTAGTGAACGCATTCGGTTGATCTGTCAAAATCTGACATTGACAATACTACATCTTTTTCTTTCTTTTCATTTCACCGACGTTGTAAGGAGGAATTCCTCGTAAACATGTCGTGAGTAATCTAAGTTAATCGCTGTAATCCGTGTTTTTAATGAAATAATTAAAATATTTTTAGAGTATTGTTGTGCTATTCGAAAAGATACTGTGTAAATTGCGTGAATTTTTCGAACTTCTTAACATAACCTCAACTCCTTATTTCAGGTCGAAAGTTTCGCGTGACACGCTCTATGAGTGTGTGAATGCTGTTCTTCAGAATTCCAAGGACAAGAAACGCAATTTCTTGGAGACCGTTGAATTGCAAATCGGTCTCAAGAACTATGACCCACAGAAGGACAAGCGTTTCTCGGGCACCGTCAAGTATGTTTACCTGGAAAGAGCATTTTTGTAGAATCTTGTAACTTTTTGTTGAGAGCAGTAGTCGCCCAGTCTCTGGTGCAAATGGTTTAATTTGCGTTTTAATTCTACAAACATGAATCTGGACAGGGAGTCGGTTTCCACTGACGGGACTCCACCCAGAGTCTTTAAATATCGGGTAGGTAAGCTCCGGCTTACCGGCTTAACCTAAAGTATCGCAACTTGTTGGTAAGACTTAATAATATAATTTTGTGTAAGCAAATAGATTAGGTAGTTGTTCGTCTAACAATTTTGATTTTAGAATTTATCCAACCTTACATCCGAAATTACTATGAACATCAATTAACGTATTAAAATTAGATACTAATGATGTTTTTAAATTGCATGTATTATCTGTTGATATTGATGATACCTTATTTCTGAACAATATTAAATTCTTGACAGCATTGTGCATGCACATTTCCTGGGCTAAATGCCGTTAAATTTTTCAGGCTTAAGTACATCCCAAGGCCAAAGATGCAGGTGTGTGTTCTTGGAGATCAACAGCACTGTGACGAGGCGAAAACCTTGACTGTACCATGCATGGATGCTGAAGCTCTGAAGAAACTGAACAAGAACAAAAAGCTTGTCAAGAAGTTGGCAAAGAAGTGAGTACCTACATACTCAATGTTCTACTCGGGCCCCTGTGCGAATATTATAATATAGGAGACATTTGATTTGGCACTCTTTGGAATTTTTTAATATTATTATTATAAAAGCTTCATCATAGATTCTGGTTTTCAATTATCAAACACTCGCTTGGGGGTCAGGTTTATAAATGCTTATAAATTAGAATTTTAATTCTAAGATAGTGCTGTTACTATTGATAGCTACTGAATATCAAAGTTCTCTGTATTATTATATTTTTTTCCACTCGTCACTCAAGGATATTCGGACCTCAAGTAACTAAAAACTGACTTATTAGAAGGTAACGCTAATAATCAATTAGTTCATGGAAAATATCACTCATAGAGATACCTGAGTGATACCACTCAGATTAACCTGTAGTATTGAAGGGTAACTCATACCCATTCAATAATGTTTGCAAGTTTAACAATTGGCTACTTTCCACTAAGAACAAATCGGAAGGATAATAGTTTCTAATGATAAATTAAGATATTTAGATAAGGAAATACGAATTTCAAGAACATAAATATCAAAGATTATTAATATTTTTGGAAAAGAAAATCCAATAACATAGGCATAACGTCACGTGACTGAAAACGCCGAGCAAAAGTCACAACGTCACAGCACCCGATATGTCATATTTTAGGGGTGTCCACTCTGTAACACAGATTAATAATGAACGTACTATGGATGTTTTCGATTTGAAAAATCGGAACGCGAAGTCGATTATTTTTGAAACATCGTCTAAAAAAATCGATATTTTTGAGTATTCATAATTTTATATTTCCATCGAGACGCCCAGTTCGCAACGGGCTGTGCAGCAGAAATCGTAATATTTTAATTTCAACTATTCGAAAAACCCAAATATTTTACGGAACCCTATTTCTTTTCAAAATGAGTTTCGGATATTATCGATTATTTGTGTGTACTATTTAGGTTATTGACTAGCATATACTCATAAAAAGATGAAGTATTATTGAATGATCAGATATTAATAGTAACGTTTAGCGTATGTATCGTCAAATTTGTCGCATGAGATGACATAAAATCCAAATTGTTGATTGTTTCGTATGATATTATATTTAACGCATAATTCGTAATTTACGCTCGTAATTTCAAGTTTTCAGCCAATCGACAGGACGCTCTGAATATTAACGATTTTTAATACATCAAAAAATAATTGTCTAATAAAATTAAGAATATCGAGAAAAAACATCATAAGGCATCCATCGAACAAACTCGATATAACAATCTATGATCAATGACAGCCCTAATCTTGCTAGGGTGCATTGACGTCATTTTAGGCGCCATGACAGCTTAGAGCGTTTTCGTGGGAAATTTAAAGAGATTTTTTAAAATGAAAAATACATTTAGTAAATATATATTTTTTTGTGAAATATACTTTTCATGCGATGAAATGAGTATCAAGGTTTACAATTAACAAGATTTCAAAATTTTGTCAAGTAGCCAATTGAATTGTCAATTTCAGATACGATGCATTCCTTGCATCTGAATCACTTATCAAGCAGATTCCCCGTCTCCTGGGTCCTGGTTTGAACAAGGCAGGAAAGTTCCCTGGTCTGCTCTCTCACCAGGAGTCCATGACCCAGAAGATTGATGAAGTCAAGGCTACCATCAAGTTCCAGATGAAGAAGGTAATTTGTTTGTATCTTATGGTTTTTCTTATGCTAAATCTGCCTTATCGGAACACAAACAAAAAAATACTAAGTGACAATAAAAGAAATCAGAATCATGCATTTAAAAAACCTGATTGATTTTCGCATGGATTTTTATCATACGAAAGCATTGATAAAAATTCATATTCTGTATACTGGCACATATTATGCTAATAGCTAGCCAAATAGTAATAGACGGTGAATAGTAATTCTTTATTGTACATTAAATTATATTGCTGTAAAATCCATTTAAAAATGTTCTCAAATAAATCCATAATTTAGATGATACATACATAAATTGATTAAAACTCAAATTGTTCTGGCTTTCTTATGAAGTCAGTTCAGATTGCAGAAATATCTTACGATGCTGTCAATGGGATGATATTTAATGAATTAATTTCCATTTCCAGGTACTGTGTCTCTCAGTGGCGGTCGGACACGTGGATATGACACCCGATGAGCTTGCTCAGAATGTCCATCTTTCCATCAACTTCCTTGTGTCGCTTCTAAAGAAGCACTGGCAGAATGTGCGCTCACTCCACATGAAGTCCACGATGGGCCCGCCCCAGAGATTGTACTAGACAGTAATATATTTTGACTTCTAATTTCGTAGTTTCATTCGATCTTTATTATGATTCCTACATATACACTACACAACATCAAAGAAATTACTATTTAATTAGTTATTCCCAGTGAGCGTTACCTGGGCGGCATATTGACCCGTATCGGGTAATCCCATTTGATTGAAAAGACTGTGAAGTGATTGTCCCCACTTTAACTTCGCTGTACATCGCTCTTTACGTCGTAGTAAAACTTATAACACCCCGTCGTTTTTGCGTCGGAGGTTAAAAAGAAAGCATGAAATAATTAATTCAAAACCCGACTCATTTTTGATAATTCCACTTATTCTATAGACAATTTCTAACATTGTAGATAGTTATAAAAGTAACAAGTACATACATAAGTAAATTTTAATTATTTTTATAATTCTTGGATTCATTTTCTACGACTAGAAGAGCAATGTACAGCGAAGTTAAAGTGGGGACAATTACTTACCCAAAGCGAAAGGCAAAACCCGCGCCGCTATAACAACGAACGAACCCCCCTCCCCCCCACGTTGTTTCTATTCGACTCATTACCACACGGTACATATTATTAGGACGACTTCGCGGACCACTTGGAATGCCTCCAGAAAGCTCCAGGTACCACCAGTATTCCGCGGACCACCGGTTAAGAACCACTGATCTAGCGCATTCGTTAACCCACGCGACATGGACAATCGCTAGGTAAGTATAGACACACTGCATGTAGGTAACTCTTTAGGCATCTCGTTTAAAATGTATGGGAACGGCATTTCATTTAAAATGAACGGAATTCAAGTTTCAAGATAACATGACTTTGAAGTCCGCAGTTCTTTTCGCATTACTCGGTTTTGGTATATGTACAGTCGCCGTCAGATATATCGGAGCAGACAAAGTGACCAAATACTTTTGAACAGTTAAAATGTCAAAAAGTTTCATACATCACAAGCACAGAGTACTATAGACCACAAGTTACCATTAATATCTGAACACTCATCTATACAGGTAGTGTAGTATATGATAGAAATTATTGACTAGCATCTGCTCAGATATTATTGAAGTAATGAATGTTCAGATATTAATGGTAACTTGTGGTGTATGGAACTTTTTGACTTTTGAACTGTTCAGAAGTATTTGGTCACTTTGTCTGCTCCGATATATCTGACGGCGACTGTACTACCAACAACACATTGCTCAGTTAGGTCTCCGTTCTATAGGTACATAATTAGCACACATCTTATTTGTTAAAAAAATATAAAAGGGATTTATAATGGATGCCAGACTCGGCAATGTAATAGCATCTGGGATTGAAATCCTTCCCATCTGCCACCTTCAAATCGCCACCCGGGTGGTGGTTGGCACTGATTTAGTGTCATCTGCCCCCTTCGTTATAGTACAGGGGTTGCATTTCGTATTGAACATTATCAATGGAAATTAAAATAAACCCCACTGGATATAATCATTTATGAGCAATTAAAATTTATATTATTAACCAAAAAAAAAACTTTTATTCTAATTACTATACCTTATAGAATAATATACTATACCTTATGAAATAAACAATAAAAACAAGTAAAACGATGGCAAATCACTTCTTAATGGGTATAACAGTACTCCTTTTGTATAACAATATTAAACTTTTTAAAGTAATAAAAATAATCACAAAGGCCAATTGATATGGATAGCTAAATTATTTTAACAATGTTTTAAATTTCTTCTTTCGCTGTATTAGTAAAATCACAGTTTTTTTTTACACCAATGTAAGTAATGGATGGATAAAAATAATTTACACAAAATGGAGTAATCAACAAAAACTTACGATACAAAAACAATGTTATGATTTAAATATTTTTTTAATAGCCAGTAGTACTGCTTAAAAAATAAATGTAAGCGATTGGTTAAAGTCTTTGTAAAGTTGGAAAATATCTTTTAGTATGTTATTTTCAATTACCTACTGAGATCACAGGCTTAAATCACATTATAATAGTCACAGTTTCCTTTACTCCAACGTAAGTGATGGATATAAAATATTTGCACAAAATAGGATAATCTGCATATAGTTAAGATGTATAAAAAATATATTAATATTAAAAATTGCCTATTTAAAAGTTCATCAATCTTCATCAATTTTAAAGTTTGATCAGAGTATAATTAATAAAAATCGAATAGTTTTATACTTAAAAAATAACAGTTTTATTACCTACAAGCTGTGCCCGCGACTTCGTTCGCGTGGACTACATCCTTTCATGGTCGGTTTTACCCCTTTTTCCCCTAATATTCGAAACAAAAAGTAGTCTATATTTTAATCCAAGTTTCGAGCTATATTTGTGCCAAATTTCATATCTCTAACTTCAAAAATAAACATTTTTCCATATAAACTTTCAAAAGTGGTATTACCCCCATCCCCCCTTATTTTCTAATAAAAAGTAGCCTATGTCCGTTCTTGAGATTCAACGTATACCTATACCAAATTTCATCAAAATCCGTTCAGCCGTTTAGGCGTGAAAGAGTAACAGACGGACAGACAGACAGAGTTACTTTCGCATTTATAATATTAGTATGGATTAATTAACATATATTTAAATTGCTCATAAATCATTATATCCAGTGGGGTTTTATTTTAATTTTCCATTGATAATGTTCAATACGAAATGCAACCCCTGTACTATACGAAGGGGGCAGATGACACTAAATCAGTGCCATCGACCACCCGGGTGGTGAACGCCACTTTTTAGTGCCAACCACCACCCGGGTGGCGATTTGAAGGTGGCAGATGGGAATAACCTTTCTTGCAACCTACATGAAATAAGAATTGGAAGATACGATACGATAGGGCAGGGTTAGTTTAAACCTCAATAAATGGATTTATACATTTACATCAAAATATTAAAATTCAATGTACGTTACAGTATAAACTTTAATAAATGCTTAAACAATGTCACTGATGCTTTTTGAATCAGGATTGATCATTTCATCATCACTATCGTTGCTATCGTCATCTTCTGGTAATTGTTCATCGCAGTCTTCAACAGATTCTTCACTATCAATACTTTGTTGGGTTGCTATTATTTCGCCATGTATGTCTTTATTTTTTAGATTTCCCATCCAAAAGGCTTCTGAACAATTATTTGCAGCTAATGCTGCTTTTACTTTATAAATTAATGTCTCTAAAAGCTGTCGCATATAAGGCACTTTACTCATCAAAACTTTATCCTTCTTCAACCTGGAATGACAACACAATGATTGTAGAAATCTCGTCGACTGTTGTAGAATCTTTAGAATCTCTAATACTTCCTCCGTTTCATTTTTCAACTGAAGCTCTAATACGGGAATACCTTGCGACAAAAACAATTTGAGAATGGGAACAGATTTCTTAAATAAAGCAGATAAATTGTTCCTATTTTCTAAAGTTTTCGCAATATCCGACATATTCTTAAGAACAATGGCTATATCCTTCCATAACTCTAAATGTTCTGCGTTCGTCAGTCCCTTGTGTACCCGTGCCTTTGAAGATTCATAAATTGCATTGCCTAAATTCCGAAAGAAGATAGCGAAATTGCCTTTGTTAACACATTTAAAAGAAGCTAATGTATCATTTCGACTTTTCAAAAATTTTATTTCACTTGCTATTTGTAAAGTCAGATTTTTTAAAGCTAGCACTTCATTATTTATGAAAAATAAGTATGCTAATTTATCAACGCTTTGATTGTAGAGTAACCCTTTTTCAGGGACTCCATCTGGTGTCTTCCATTGCAGTGACAAGAAATTTTGAGCCATGTCTCTTAACATCTTTAAAATTATTATATTATCAGAGTATTCAGTAATAGTTTTAATCAGTTCAATCAAAGAAATTGCAACTGGTAGAAGTAGGCAGTATTTCTCATGCTTCTGAAAATATTTGGCAGTAGTTAAAAGTAAATCTTTTAGAGAATTAATTTTAGTATTACTATCTACTGATGCTATGGATCTTAAAGAGCTTTTTAATAAAGCATTGTGATGATTCTTAAAACCGATCCATTTGAAATATATGGTATACATGTTGTAGATGCTTTCTAGGCATGATAAATAATCGATTATTTCTGCTGTATATATAAATTCACTTTCATCTTTTGCTTCCGGCAGAGTAAGTGTTTCTAAGGACGAAATCACAAAAGTTAGGTGTTCCATCATTTTTGGTAGAATTTTACTAACTGATTTCGCACATTCTTCTGCTTTCTTAGCGTCATAAATATTTTCTTCTTGTTTTGATAAAAAAGTTTTTCGTTTAATCTTTGACACCAGAAAATTATCCAATTTGCTGTTGATGCACTTTAATAAAAAGTTCAACGTTCTTATAGTCAAGTTACAATTCTCATCATCTGATGCTCCTAAATCATTATTAAGCAAGTAAAGCAAATTTAAACTTAATTGTCTTAAGGGCATATTATGCATAACATTAAGCTTATTTTTAACAGTATTGTTATTTTGAGTTCCTTGGGTTTTGGCTGTTTCAGGTATTACAGAATCATCTTGATTTGTTTTTTTCTGATTTTTACCTCTCTGGTTTTTCATAAATTTCGTTTCTTTTTGTTCTCCAGTATACTTGTTGACGTTAAAAATGCAGCTTGGTACTTTGTAGGGCATTTTACATTTCATCAAGATTTCAGAAATAAGTCTTTCTAAATCTTCAATTTGGAGGAGTCTGTGTAAAATTTTGATTTTAAGTGCCTCATCATCTTGAGTTGCAAAAGCATTCAATAACTCTCTAAACCAATTTTCACAATGAACTAGGCAGTCTAAAATGTTATGGACTGTTATATTATCCATATCTTCAATCAGATCAACATCAAATTTTGGCATTATGACAGGACATCCTAATAAAGCATCAATACTTGATAGTGTACCATCATGTTGTTTATAGTGGAGAGTCTGAACCAATTGAAAAAGGGGTGATAAAATACAAATATTTACTGCAATCTTTGGTTGTAATGTGAGACCTGCAATATTTATGGCAATTGTTTCATCCATTTCACTTTCAGCATTAATGCAATATTGCATAGATAATTTTAATTCACCAATGCTATCAGTATCAATGGTATCTACTATGAAGTTTTGTTGCAAATCATTAGTTACTGCATCAGTTAACCATGTAAGAAAATTTTTATTGATAGTAGCAGTTGAACTAATAATTGTTGTCATTTCATCATAGAAAAATGCTATCATGTCTGGAAATTGCCTCGTACTGCGACTTATCAGTTCTATTATTTGTGCTGCTTCACGAAGATTACCTTCTGCTAGAAAAGTGACAGAACTGTAACTTACATCATCTGGGAAATCAGTTGTTTCATTATCATTGTCAATGCTCATTAAATATTTAACAGCATGGAGCCCAGCTAAAATACCTTGTATCTTAATCTTTGGAATTGAGCTACTTAATTCCTTTCTTATTATCATGTGGATATCATCTCTTATACAAGAATTTTCATAACTATAAGCAAGTCCACAGACCAAATTCATCACAGCTCTAATTTCACTTAATGACATATTATCCATTCTATCTAGCAGTGTCAACATTTGAACACTTTGAGGTTTTAGTAAAGACATGTCTTTTGATGCAACATTATTTAAAATTATCAGTATATTCATCACTGCTTGTTGGCAGTCCAATCCCAGTTGTAGTAATTCTGCTACAATAGTCTGACAACAATCATCCAGCTTAGAAAACATTAATGTATATATATGGGAAGCAAATGACTCTACCATCGGATCAGCTTTTGTTTTCAACAATGCATTTGTTAGGTTGATAAGATTTTTTAAATTGTCCTTCAATATTGGTACAAACTTTTCAAAACATTCATCCAACAAATCTTCTTTTAACACATCTAGCTTAATTTGCTTCTTTATTAGGTTTTCGACCTGTTTTTGTTTCTCTTCAGATATAGTATATGCTATCAGAAGAATAATAACATCAAATGGCTTGTGATCTGTGTTAATTTTGCATGAAGAGATAACCTTTAACCAAGCATTTAAAATTATTTTGGAAGATAGCATGGAGCTTCTGATAGCAGCAGAAGTCAAAACTTGGCTTGTAGCAATTTCTTGAGGTTTGGCAATAGATGATGGCCAGCTAAGTGAGTTTCTTATTCCTTGTACTGCTTCAAAATAAGCAGGATCATTCATACGGCCAGGCATAAGTAAGAATTTCACAAAATTTGAAAAATATGTGCATTTAGTCAAAGTCAACAAAATATTTAAAGTTTTCTTTTGCAATTGCTCATATTGTTCATCAGAGAGACAAAGATAAGACAGACAATCCAAAATTGCTGGTATTAGGTCATGGTCTTCATTCAAAATCCTGCTCATCTCAGCAGCAATATTGCTATGTTCTTGATCTCCAATTATATCTGGGATAGCGGTTACAATTTCCAGTTTTACCATCTTTTCTGTAGTAATATCCAATAAGTTAATCAGATGTGTCGACATCTTTTCAGTGTTTGTAATACAGTCTAATGATGAAAAGCTTTTCAGTATCATCTGTATCCATGGTCCACATTTTGACTCAGCTGCTAAATCAACAGCTCTTTCAAAAATATAATCAGTTAACTTGTTTTGCAGAATAGGAACACTTAGCAAGATTTTAAAAAGACTATCGTTAATAAAACAGTCATCTGGGCTGTCCTCAGTCCGTCGTACAATATTTGGAAACAAATAATATTTGAATACGTTCATATCTTTACATTCATTTTCTATATTGGCATAGAATTCAGATACATTTCTAGGATAATCTATGTGTTTTTCAAGACTTCTCTTAATGTTACGAATTATATGTATAGTCTCTTGGTTTATAGTACATTTTTCCGGAGGACAACGCAAGGAAAGTCCACTCTCATCAAGAGTTTTACGAAAGTAACTGTTTTGTTGGTTATTTTTTAACTTCTTACTTGGACTTCCAATGGTGCTGCTTAGGCCTTGGGATCTAGTCCTTTTTGCACTCATAATGTTAGAATTTATACCAGAAAACCTAGTCGTTTTCGTTTTTTGGTAGGTACATAACTTGAGAAGAGAAACTTGTGTCAACTTGTCTCTTGCTTGTATTTTGTTTACCGCTTTTTTTGACACATTTTTTTTTAAATCGTTGAAAAATTTTATTCAAAGAAATTATGAAGTCATCAAAATGTCTTAATTGTCAGTTAAGAACAGAAGTTCTTGGGAACGAACGTTCAAATATCAACGACACCTAACCTCATTTGTGTTTGAATTTTCAATTCTTCATAAATTCGTGTGTGATAATTCAAAGAAAAAAAAATCAATAATATGAATTTAAACATATCTAGTCTCGGGAAATTTGTGTGGAAGTCACAAAATGTTGCTGGATTTGGGGTACAATGTACATTCCTATCATAACAAATTTAATCCCAAAATTTAGCAAACTTTTTTTTAAGATTTTTACTTTACCTATTAAAGCAACGTTATACCATGATAAAATAATTTGTTTAACTTAAATATTAACGAATACTTAATATTCACTAAGATCCTGATAAAATTTCAGTACCAGCAAGTTAGGAACAAATGGGCTAACTGGCTCATGATCAGAGATGTCAAACGCCGTCGTATGAGTGCAGAGAACTATATGGAGAGAACACGCATTAATGCACTCAGGAAAAATGATGTATTACCAGTTGAGATCAGGGAACTTGCTGATAAAGACATAAATAAGTTTGAGATGAATGCAATTCCCCTACGGATTAACAACAGATGTGTGATAACTTCAAGGTAATAGTCAGATGATAATATCAATACATTATGGTTAGGTAAACCCTTAGTCTCCACATTCCTGGTTCTCAGGGGTGATTTATGCTCCCCACAAGTTTAGCAAAGATAATAAGACTTTGCAGCTACTGTTAAAAGTCAGACAGGAAAAAAAAATATTAGGGTCAGTGGCAATATTGTCCTGATATCTTTTATGGAACAATTCGACTGTCAGTACTTGAACCATTATATTATGGAGCATGCACAATAACAATGGTATATTGTTAAAAGTAATTTAATTAATGGGAAAGAAGCATTCAGTGGTAACTACTAATATAGATTTCAGTTGCCAAGAATTGATGAATAACATCACACACATTGCTCTGATTCTGTGATAAGCAGCTAAAGCACTTGAGTTCCAGAAATAACAATAGTACCATAACATGCGGACCAGAGACAATATAAAAATGTTAAAATCATCTTTTCAAAAGCAGTAAATCTTGATACTATTTCAAGGCTTAATATCCTGTTTCATACTATTTCAGACCTCGTGGTATTGTAAAGGAATGGCGCATGAGCAGAATTGTGTGGAGACACTTGGCAGACTACAATAAGCTCTCTGGGGTACAGAGGGCTATGTGGGGATAAATATAATAATAAATTCTGTATTTAGTTTGATAGGTCTTATTGTAAATAAATGTTAGTATATTATTTATCAAATCTTTTTCTTTGTTGATTATTGTCTGTATTGCTTTACTTCCTTTGTTCCCAACGAGTCACACTGTAACTTGTTGGGAGAACTTTGTAAAATGATTCCCAACCAGTCACACTGTAACACGTTGGAAGAATTTTCTTAAATCATTCCCAACAAGTCACACTGATAATTGTTAGACCGACCTATTCTTAGGTATATTTTCCGTTCTGGGGGTAAATTGATTACTGTTTGCTAAGCCTTACTACTCTGCTATTTAATATCAAGAAAGCAGCAGATTTTCCTATTATTACTTATTTTCGCTTACGATAAATTGATGTTTGGTACTTAATCTCCCTTTTTAATCTATTTTTCTGTCTTAAAATAAACTTTTCCATATAGTTTTAGTGAAGTCAAGGGTGAAGAAATAAAAGATGAATAATAAACCCGCAAATATAATCCTTAATTTTAAGTGGGCAGTGAATATTATACTTTGGTTTGAGCTTCTGCGAAAAAGAAGATTAAGTCTTCTATTGTATTAACACATAAAGAAACTCGGAGTCTTGGACTGTCATAATAACATAACTTCGGCTGCTTTTTCCATAGATATATTACTTTCCTTATTCTAAGGCTTTTTCGGCTATTTAATTTCCTAGGAAATTACGTAAACAAGTTGACAGCAATAAACATGGCAATAAAAAACCTAATCTTTTTTTAACCGATTCATTGCGTATCCCACTTTTAGGGACTTGTCCATGGCGGCTAACAAATTTTCTGTGACGCCTTTGTGCGTCAACCGCCACCCATTAAAGTGACGCCCTTGGGCGTCTTCAGCCATGATTGAACATATTTTGTTTTTTGTTAAGATTTTGGTTTGTTTATGCGTGTTTACATTCAGTCGGATTTAGAAGTCAAACGTAAAGGTTTTGTTAATTCGTTTAGAGTGTTACAAAGTGACTTATCTACGTGATTTCGCTGGAATGGCTGGTAAGTGATTAACTTGGATCAGTGGTTTTAAACCTTTTGTGTATTTTTACTAGAAGTTTACGAACGGGTGTAAAAGGAGTGCCTATATATATTTAGTTTATTTAATCTAAAAACCATAATTAAATACGCAAATTGAAGATAAAAAGGAAGAGGAAGAAAACAAATGTATGATTTTATTATCATAATCATTATGAAATAAAAATAAGTTGGAGTTTCTGAGGTTTTGCGCTATTTACCTAATTATAATAATAATAATAATAAATATTTCAGGACACCACTTACACAAAGCTATTTAGTCCTAAACTAAGCAATCACTTATCCGATATAAATACTTATATAGGTACTTTTCTTTTATAAATACATACATATTAATTAATTATGTATTACTATAATTTATATATTTAGGTAATTAAAACGCCTTTATTATAACATAGGCAGTAACAGCTCTGCTATTAGAACTCTCATAAAAATCATTATGTTGATTTTAAGAACAAAAACCTTCATGACGCCATGTGGCGTCATACGCCATGTGGCGTCATACGCCATTCGTAAAATAAATTAAATTTGGTAATAAAAGGTTTGTAACATCTGAAGTTTTTAAATTGGCAATAAATCAAAAAACGGTTCATACAGGCTTAACCTACGTGACAAATAATGGCAATTCTGTTCGTTTGGACTCTCAAAATAGCCATTCCATAAAGTTAGAGAGGAATTCTTTGAGACGCCATTTGGCGTCAAACGCCATACGCAAAAGATATAAATGACGCCCTAAGGCGTCATCCGCAATGAATCGGTTAACAAAAGAATATGATTTATGACAGTGGCAAGTTAATAAAAGTTAGTGCGTTTGTCGGTTTTATTTTATTTGCCTTTTAAAAATGGATAAATATTTTATCGGGTAAACAAACGGTCAAGGTATATATTTAGAGGCTATCAATATTAGGAATATTATTGGGTACGTTTTAAAAGAATAGGATCGAATCTTTCGAGTCAAAAATTGGAAAAAAGGATTTACCTACATTATAAATTGAGTCTAAAATATTATACACATGTAACAGTACCTATACCTAAGTACAAGCAGGTTGACAGTGTGACTTGTTGGGAATGATTTAAGAAAGTTCTCTCAACAGGCTTTACTTGACACAAATTCTGGTAAAATATCAATTTTGTACAGTAAAAATGTGTACAGGTCACACAAACTTTACAATCCAAATGGCAAAATGATCAATGATGTAATCTGGTAGATGATTAAAAATGTCTAACAAGTTCTTCTCCATCATCAGTTTAACTCTTTATACGGCAGAGCATATTTACATTTTTCATTGGTTTTGGACCTTAATTGAAAGAAGTAAGGTTTAAATTATGGTGGTCATATAGTAGACAGAGCCTTATAAAGGGTTAAGGAAATTTAGTCAGAAACGCATAAACTTTATCATTATTAGCTTAGCAAGTTTACAGCCCCATGATAAGCGTTGTACAAAGTTTAGAAGATTGAAACTAACGATTTTACCAAGGGTTTACCTACCTAAAATGACCAAGCGATAATCTTGGGCGTATGTACCCTAGTGGCAGCAGACAAGTGGATGTTGGGCTTCAGATTTAACGCACAAATTGTGATATATCAAAGTCGTAGGACTTTTCTCAGAAGTAGTCCGGAGACAGTCCCAGATACACTATTAAATCGATTACTGTACAATGTATACACAAAAACGTACATTTTCTGTCAGTAAATGCTTGGGCCATGCCTAGTTTGTTTATGGGCGCATTATTAGTGAAAAAGTGCATAAGAAATCTTAATCAAAAAACCATACATTCCAAATAGAATTTCAGTTACTAACACACATGTGTAAATAAATAAAATATATTTATATCCCGCATAAAAGACCTTTAATTGAACCTAATTAAACAAACCACAGGTCAAGAGCCAAAATCTGAGCCCAAATTGTAAATGAATACCATTTAGTCCATGGGAACAAAAGTTTCTCACCTTTAAAGTTTTTGAATAGAAGTAAAAGATTTAAATAAAACAAGTAAGTATTTCATTTTATATATTTATAAAACATTTTCTTACAACTAAACAAGCTTCATAAAGCTCATGGAATAATGTAGCTTTAAAATAAAGCTTTTTAGTCAAAGAGACCTGAAACAAAAGAAATTAAATAGGTATTAGAACTAAATAATTATTCAAGTCTTTGATATTAACTGTTTTTCACAGTCTCAGTTATAAGTTCTTCAATCATAGTATTCTGAAGCTAATACATGTTAGATCAACATCATTGGTAAGATATGTATTTATAATTTGAGGTATATCATAGATTAACTTTCATAACTAAAAGTCTGAAGTACATTCTATATAAAGAATTGTGTAAATTTGTTTATTGCCACAACAGGCATTCAAAGTCATTATTTTAATTCATATAGATTACATTAGTAATACTTATGAATAGTCTATATATATAAAGCTAATGAAGCTACATTCGTTTGGAACCAATAACTACAGAGAAGAGTCATATCAATTATATTTCATGATGTAGGTATAGGATATTGGTGATATTCAATCTAATTAAAGAACATAGCAGGACCCATATAAAATACACATACTGATCTTAATGTAACAAAATAAAACATAACCCTAAAAGATTGTGCCTCATTCATAGTTTAAAAAATAATAACTCACCGAAGCCCATGTCGTCGTCAGACTCCTCAGGTTCTTCCTCTTTCTTCTCCTCTTTGGCGGCTTCGGCAGCTGGGGCAGCAGAGGCAGCGGCAGGTGCCGCGCCACCGGCTGGAGCAGATCCCACGCCGGAACCGATGTTGGTGATCAGGTCACGGACGTTCACGCCCTCCAGAGCCTTGGCGAAAAGACCGGGCCAGTAAGGCTCGACCTCAACGTTAGCCGCCTTGAGGATAGTTGAGATTTTCTCACCCTACAATCAAACATCAACATGTTGGTAGAACAGAGTTTACAATTAAAATACACATTTATGCATGTTTAACGGGACCTACAAGGGTGGTAAAACAAATTTAAAAAGAGTTTTAGTAATCAGTTTTTAAGATGAATGTGGATAATACACGGGATGAACAATGCAATATAACCTAAATTGACGAAGTGGGAAAAATATAAAATACTTACGGTTACGGCGACATCATCATCAACCAAGATGAGAGCGGAGTAAACACACGCTAATTCAGCTTTGGATGCCATTTTAGTTAAAATACGTGCAAGTCGCCAACAGGCCTTAGCTCCGAGAGAACAAGCACGTTTGATTTCTCGAGAATGAAGAGAAAAAAGAGGCGGAATGACGCTGTCACAATGACAATGTCAAAACCACCTATTGACATTTCTTTTTTTAAAGCTGGCACTTGACATGGTTTAAGTAAAATGCCACGATATAAAGTTTTTTTAAAGATACGAACGTATATAACAATTTAAACGGTTTTTATAAAATAGATTCTGAATTGCAAATAATAATAGTTAAAATTTATGATTATGGATGAAACCTGTTTAATTCGCTTTGCGGTGTTTAACTTGATTTTCTGATGCGGCGGTAGTACTAACATAACCAAGTTTAACTTGTATGTACAAAAACTGTTACCTTGAATATTTTGACTAACTTCTTAAAGTATCTTCAACTAACCAACCAACTAAACTGTAAACTAAATATAATGGTGTACACGCAACTTGTAGACTGTACCTACTATAGGTGCGTTATTTACACCACAAACATAATATTATTAGATGTCTGTGATTTGCACCACCTTTAACCTTAAAATAAGAAATATATTATTATATCTGTGTCTGTAACATACAGTTTTATGCATAGATATATTACTTTCCTTATTGTAAGGGTTTACCATGGGGTTTACCTTAGAATAAGGAAAGTAATATATCTATGGGTTTTACGGATGTCAATTGACATATATATTTTTTAAACTGACATACACGATCGTGAACGGACTCTGGGACCTCAGAAAGGGCGCGATCCAGGCTCGCTTGCCTCTCGTCTACGATATTGTCGATAGGAATTTCAACAAGGTCACAAAATATTAACACACAACAGACCGAGATGATATTGCAAACTAGCTGAAGTTGGTAACAAATATATTTATATACAGTGAACCTGTACATAAATATATTTGTTACCACCTATAGTAGGTACAGTCTACAAGTTGCGTTTAAAAGTACACACACAGGACATGCAAACTTCGAGCAGTCCATAATATTGTAGTTATTTCATGCATACGCATGATGAATGAGATACCAAAATAAATTATATTAGTAATATAAAAAAATCGTATAGCAAATGCACCTAACTATAACGAACTACTTATGTAGTTCGTGATATTTTTTTGTTCACTGTACGTCGCCGCTTGCAGAAGTTTATAAAACCATATATTTTTTTTATTATTAGGTACCTGACGTTGATGCAACAGAGCTGTTTGTTAGGCCTCAGACCAAAATATTTGTCAAAAATCGAGGGCATCTCCTTATATTTCTTTTCTCATTGTGTTAGGCACACGTATTCCACTGACGAAGTAGTAAACGCAACACATACAGGCAAAGCCGTATTGACTGGTTAAGCCTCAAGGTGTGTACTAACTAACGAATACTTGCTCTACATAACTGTGACCACGGTCAATATCTTGTGCCTGAGTTCTCCAGACACGACCTTGTTTACCTATCTTACGCTCTCAAGTCCCCGAAAGTCAGGTCACGGAAGGTGCGATTAAGGAGCTATGGTCGCGTCAATATTAACAATTTGTTGCACGATGCGTCGATGACAGATTGGTCGCCGGTGTCATCTGCTACTACCATCGATGAGAAAGTTGAGCAGTTTAACAGCCTTGTTTTACGATTGTTCGATGTTCATGCTCCTCTACGCACAGTTCGGATCAAGCGACCTCCCGCTCCGTGGCTGACTCAGGGGATTCGCATGGCTATGAGAAGACGTAATAAAGCCTTTCGACGTTTCAAAAAGGACAGAACTGAGGAACTATGGTCACTGTAGAAGACCGCAAGGAATCGCTGCAATCAGATGATACGAGTAGCCAAACGACGCTTTATTCACGACTGTATTTCACAATCTTCTGCTCCAAATGTCTGGAAATTCTTAAAATCCTTAGGAATAAGTGGAAATTCCCATCTCACTTTCTCTTGATGACATAAACTTACACTTTTCTAATGTGCCACTCCTTGATCCACATATTAAATCCAATACACTCTCTAAAAGTTCAGCAATAAGACCTCCTATCACTGACCCTTTCACTTTTTCCCTTATCTCTCAGGACGAGACAAAAATAACGATTTATTCCATTACGTCTAGGGCCACTGGAGTCGACGGAATTAGTCGCCTCATGGTAATTCCATTATTGGACCAACTGCTACCAGTCATTTCACATTTGATAAATTTTTCACTCGACTCCGGTGATTTTCCTGATGTGGGCGTAGGGCGTTGGTTCACCCACTTCCCAAAACTTCCAATCCCACTTCTCCCAACAATTTTCAATACTGCCTTTTCTTTCGAAAGTAATCGAAGCCTGTGTTTTGAAGCAACTTTCTACACACTTAAATATTAACAATCTGCTCAACTCACAACAGTCCGGCTTTAGGCCCGCACAAAGCACCACTACTGCACTCATCAAAGTAACTGATGACATTAGAGAGGCTATGGTTAATACTAAGCTCACCATTCTCGTCCTGATCGACTTCTTGCTTTTAATACGGTTGATCATGATCTCCTACTTGTCCCCTCCTGTTTTAAACTGGATGTCCTCCTATTTACGCGGTCGCCAACAATCGGTTGCTACAAAGTGTGCCTCTTCTAATTGGGTTTACTTATCAACTGGTGTCCCACAGGGCGGTATCCTTTCCCCGATCCTCTTCTCCGTATTTATCAATTTAATTTCCAGTATTCTTGATTGCTCGTATCACCTGTACGTCGATGATCTGCAATTGTATACTAGTGCAACTGTGGTGGAGTTATCCTCGGCCATCGATAGGTTGAATATCAATCTGGATCGTGTTCGTGCCTGGTCACATGATTTCGGGGTTTCTGTCAATCCCACTAAGTGCCAAGCGATGTTAGTTGGAAGCTCCAGACTTCTGTCTAAGCTTCGTATTTCTGACGTGGGACCGATATGATTTATTGGAACAATTATACCCTATTGTGAGTCTGTGAAAAATTTTGGTCTTCATATGGACTCGAACCTAAGTTGGTCTGTTCATGTTAGTGAGATTAGCCGCAAGGTAGTTGCTTGTCTGAGGAGTCTTTATCGTTTCAAATGTTTTCTTCCTTTCTCCACAAAACTCATGCTTGTGTATACTCTAATTTTACCCATTATTGACTACGCTGACGCATGTTATCCAGATATCTCAGAAATCCTGGTTACAAAACTTGATCGTCTCCTTAACAACTGTATCAGATTCATCTTTGGGCTTCGTAAGTACGATCACATTTCCAGTTTTCGCAGTCAACTTAAATGGTCAACGTAAATCTCGATACGTGAACGGAGAAACACTAGAATTCTTGGCCTGTTATTCAATATTCTCAACAATCCATTGTCCCCGTCCTATCTTAAGAAACAATTTCAATACCTCTGTCTTTCTCACGACCGTTCTCTTCGCTCCTCAGACAATCTCAGCTTAAGCATTCCTCGACATCATACTGAGTTCTTCTCCAAGTCTTTCACTGAGCAAGCCATCCGGCTTTGGAACGCTCTGCCATCTGCCCACCGAAACTCGACAATCCCTCACTGCGGGAATTTTTAAATTTAAAGTTCGTAAATTCTTTTATTCCTCCCCTCTACATAAAATTTCGTTTGCTAAATTGATTTGCTTTATTTAGTTACTTGTTTGCATATATTTATATATATATATATATATAATGATATATATATATAATGATATATATATATATATATTGTTTAATTATTATATTTAAAAACTTTCTTTCTTTCTCTTAACTAAATCCGAACTTGTATCCTTTATCAAAGTATTTAAATAATGCTAAGCTTTGTTGGTAATTAATTTAATTTCATATATTTATTTCTATTTGTCTATATCATATATACTTTATGGAAATGTATATATTTACTTATTATATAGGTATTTATTTGTGTATTATAGTTTTATTTATCTTTACGTATTTTTTTATATTTTTATCTTGTTATGGTATTATCAGAGTAAACTTGATTTAATAGCAGGACTACCCCACCACCGCATAGCAGCACCACCCCACTACCGCCTATAAAAGGACGGTGCATACCGCTCGTTAGTCATTCGCTTGCTGGCGCTCGGACCGTGCGGATCGTTCTCGGTGTGTTCCTCGGAATCATAGTGAGTCCTGTCCATTATTTATGTAAATCCGGTTAGTTATTTATTAGATGTAATAACGTGATTATTGGTGTTTCGTTTTCTAGCTAATTATGTGATTTTAATTATAAGTGAAATGAATTAATGAATCAAATGTCTCTATAGAGTTATTTCTTATGTTCAAATTAAAACCTGTGAATAGTAATTACTGATTTTTATTTAATACCTGCTATTGAGGCTAACTTCAGAAGTGGGATTATTTAAGCACCTAGGCTCACTATTAGTAGGCAGTTTTATATAGTCTGAGAAGCGAGGCACCAATTTCACTAAGTAGATAACTTTCTCGTGGATATATTCTTTTAAACAGTTGTTTACATGTCCGATCAACCTCGGACACCAAGTGAGAGGATGCACCGAGGCGATCGCACCCGTAGGTCACGTAGTAGGATGCGAGAACGCGAAAGTTCGTGTAGGTCGCGGGGAGAAGCGCGCGGGCGTTACCATATGCGTAGGTCGAGTGATAGGTCGCGTAAACACGGATTGTCGAATAGATCGCACAATGTAGCTGTCCGTAGGTCACGTAGTACATCTCGCAGGCGAAACTTTGCGCGATCATCGCGTAGTGGGTCATGTGATAGGTCGCACCGTCATAGCAGTGCACGTGGGTCGCGAAGTAGGTCACGCAGACGAGATTACGCCTGTAGCTCACGTAATCAAACCCGTACTCCACCAATTCTACAGGCATCTCAGAGTAATGATTCACGAATACAGCAGACCCTCGAGTCTATTTTGTCTCGCCTAAATAACCTTGAGAGTAACCAAACAGCTAGTTCATTTTCTCAAATCAAAGAATCGGGTTCTCATAGTAACGCTCTTTTAATGTCACTATCAAACGACAACCAAAACACCCAATCAAATACAGAGTCACACGTAGTCGATACCCCAACTGTAGACACGATAGATGTCTCAACAGCTCAGACCTCCCAGATTTGTTGCAACACTACTCAAGAGACACAGGTCTCTGAGTCAACGCGTATGTTGGCTGAAGCTATTAAATCTTTAGGTTCATCTACACGATCACAGAGTTATTTTATCTCAAATTTTGATCCTGCCGTACATGATATTGAATCATGGTGTGAAGAGGTAGACCGTGCTAGGTTAGCCAATAACTGGGAAGATGCAGAGTGTCTATCACGCGTATCTAGCTGTCTCAGGGGTGACGCGCGTACATGGCTTAACGAGTGGGTTACTAACGATCGTACGTGGTCATGCTTCGTGCGAGAATTCAAACCTTTGTGTCCACGAAAGCTGGACTATGCTAATATTCTTTATGAGGCTATGCACACAACCTCAGATAAATATTTATCGTATGCTGAGTATGCGCGGCATACCCTTTTACGGTTACGCATAGTCAAAGGTCTTAGCGTAGAGTTAATGGTCTTAATAATTATTCGTGGAATTACTGACCCTCAAGTCCGAGCGGCAGCAGCAAACGCTAATCTTACTACGGAGGATTTGGTTTCATTTCTCTCTATTTATGCCAAGCCTGTCCGCACTAAATTTGATAATCGACCGAATGTTGGTACGAATAAGAAAGGCTGCTTACCGGCTAGCACTAGCAGCTTGAAGTGTTATAGATGCGGACAGACTGGGCATAAGCAAGCTCAGTGTACAAAAAAGCCTACAACTGATTTATCATTGTTAAAACAGAATTCTGAGGTACATTTCGGTAATTCAAGCCAAAATATACCACAATGTAGTTTTTGCATAAAAACCGGTCATAATGAAGATAATTGCTTTGCCAAAAATCGATCTTAACCCCGGAACAAACGTAATGTGAATTTATGTACTGAACCCTCCATTGATACTCCCAAGAATAGCGATATAATTACGGGGGTTATTCAGGGTATCCCTGTTGACGTATTGTTACGCGCCACGATCGATGTAACCAGCGCCATCTAGTGTGGAAAGGCGGGACTACAGAGAGTCGAGACGCGTACGCCAGAATTTACTAGAACAATGACCTTGACCGAGCGTACGGCCGTTCAAGGCCGCACTGCGCGCGAATGTTCCGGATGTTTCTGCGTTGGAAGGTTCGGGAACGGCCGCGGCAATATAAAAGGACGGGATTCACCGCAACCGGGACAGTATTGAATTAGCGATACAAGTGATTACTTCGAAAGCGATTTTGAAGTGCGACTTGGGAGTGATTGTTGTTTTAATTAGTGCGTTTAAAGGTTGTAATTAGTGGCGTTCAATTAAAGTGTGACTTTTGGTAATTTTTATCGGCTGTTTTTATTGTCACGAACCCGAAGCTCGTAACAATTGGTGTCAGAAGTGGGATTTAAATTATGCCGGTTTTACCTAAAGACGACACGGAGGGTATCCGTACCCGGAGTCAACGCCAACAGGAGACGGACCAGAGACGTTTTGGTGGAGCTTTGCCGCAGGAATTGGAGAGCCAGTTATTAACCACGGAGGCTGGCCCGTCCACAGCAACACCAGCAGCATCGGCTGCACCAGACCTTGCTGCTCTGATGATGATGCTGCAGGAGCAGTCACGTCGGCTGGAAGAACAGCTCCAGCGGGACAAGGAGGAACAGGCTAGCCGACAGGAGGAACAGGCTCGCCGCCAGGAGGAACAGGCTCGCCGCCAGGAGGAACAGGCTCGCCGCCAGGAGGAACAGGCTCGTCGGTTGGAAGAACAGCTTCAGCGGGATAAGGAGGAACAGGCTCGCCGCCAGGAGGAACAGGCTCGTCGCCAAGAAGAGCAGATGCTTCTTTTGAAGGACCTTCACGCTACCTTCGGGAAAGACATAAAGGAGGTGAAGGATAAGGTTGCTCAACATGACAACCGCCTGTTTGAAGTTGAAATAAGGATCGACCAAGTCAATAATCGGGTTGACTACGTAGTGGCTGATGTGAAGAAGACCGTGATGGCAGACGTTAAGAAAACGCTGGATTGTCTTAAACTTGGAGAAGCAATTGCAGCTCCCGTAGCTACAACACCTTCGCTACGTGGATTCAAAGTGCCACCGTTCGACGGAACTTCTTCCTGGTCGGCCTACAAAATCCAATTTGACGCAGTCATGAAAGCGAACGGCTGGGACAAAAATCAAGCCATGACTGCCCTCACCCTAGGCCTTCGTGACCAGGCCTTATCTGTCTTGGAAGCTCTCGGTAAGGAAGTGACTTACGAGCAGCTACTTGAGGCATTGGAGGCTCGATATGGCGACGCTCACTTGGAACACGTGTTTCGCGCACAGCTTAAGGACCGCGTGCAACGCAGCAGCGAAAACTTGCAGCAGTGGGCCCTTGAAGTGGAGAAGCTGGTGCGTAAAGCTTACCAGTCCGTACCAGCGCTTATTGATGGGAACCTGGTGCAGGCGTTCATCGACGGCATCCGCGATATTGAAGTTAGAGCTGCTGTCAGACTCGGGCACCACGGGACGCTTAAAGATGCCTTAGCCCATGCACTGGAGGTGGAAGCTGTGCGGCAGGATCATCGTTCCCATCGCGTCAGGGAGGTTGCAGTGGCTTCAGTTCGCGACCGCAATAAAGGATACAGCCCTAGGTGCTACGGTTGTGGGGAAAAGGGCCACCTTCGATCCAGTTGCCCTAAGCGAACTGCAGAAAGAGAACTACGGCTACCTGCAGACCTGATCATCAGAATACCACCCGATGCTCCAGGCAGTATAATCGATTATGCAAATAACTGGCGGTACAAAATGAATGACATTTGTGAGCACGTCAGACAATCGGGCCAGATAATGTCGGGAAAGATGGAACCCCTTTGTGACCGCAAAGTGAACAGTAGAGTGTTCGACGAAGGTCCACAGGTGAGGTTGCGCAATCCAGTCCACAGCAGAGGGAGATCTCCTGGGCTTCAGTCTAGATGGGAGGGACCATACCAGATTGGGACTGGGGGCAATGACGTAACCTACCGGAAACAGAAAGGTGCAAGAGGCACTCCTAAGATTGTTCATGCGGAGAGATTGGCGCGTTATTATGGAGCCGATAATGCTCGGGACGAGCATGTCTTAGGAGGGGGCAGTGTTACGCGCCACGATCGATGTAACCAGCGCCATCTAGTGTGGAAAGGCGGGACTACAGAGAGTCGAGACGCGTACGCCAGAATTTACTAGAACAATGACCTTGACCGAGCGTACGGCCGTTCAAGGCCGCACTGCGCGCGAATGTTCCGGATGTTTCTGCGTTGGAAGGTTCGGGAACGGCCGCGGCAATATAAAAGGACGGGATTCACCGCAACCGGGACAGTATTGAATTAGCGATACAAGTGATTACTTCGAAAGCGATTTTGAAGTGCGACTTGGGAGTGATTGTTGTTTTAATTAGTGCGTTTAAAGGTTGTAATTAGTGGCGTTCAATTAAAGTGTGACTTTTGGTAATTTTTATCGGCTGTTTTTATTGTCACGAACCCGAAGCTCGTAACAGTATTGATTGACAGTGGTGCCTTGAATGTTTCCTTAATATCTGAAGACGTTTTAAAGTATTTCGCGCATAAAAGAAAACCAACGGCTTGTGTTTTGAAGGGGATAAGTAGTAACATGATAAAAGCCGATTCATTGGTTACCTTAACACTTGAATTTAACGAAATATCTATTGAAGCAGACTTAATAGTGGTACCGGGATCGTCTTTATGTTGTCCAATTTTGATAAGCACTGACGTTCTCAATCGCGGACGCATGTTCAAATCAGCTGAATTTACTAAAATGTTGTCCAAAATAGGCTGTAATATTCATTACATTACGCCCGAAATGCATAATGCCAACGGACAAGTGGAAAGATACGTCCGAACTGTTCTGAACATGATCCGGATAGAGGCCAACCACAAAAGCACTTCCTGGTCTGAAGAGGTGTGGAGACTGCAACTCGTAAGCGTCACCTTTAAACTTATTGGTAGGCATTGATGCTACGACGCCTATTATTCAATCACTTGTACGAGACGTTGCTATTGATTGTACACAAAACAAAGAAGCATGGCGGGAGCTCTGCCGGAACCGAGCTAACAAACTGCTGAAGAAGAATCAGTCTGACCAAGATACTCGTGTTAATCGAGACCGAAAAGCACCACGTAAATTCTTGGTCTGTGATTTTGTCTTCGTAATTAAGAGTTCTCAGTCAACAGGCAAGCTAGATTCCGGTATGCGCGGGCCTTATCGAGTGGTGAGGAGCCTGCCGAGTGACCGTTATGAGTTGAAGCTGCTTGGTGGATCCTATGGAAAAACCACTCAAGCGGCAGCACAGTACATGGTACCCTGGCGTGGAGAGTGGTGCCCCGAGACCTGCGCTGCATTCTTTGAGTGTAAGTTGCGCGGACTGAAGTGCAGGGTGATAATTTGACTTACCATTATTAATTAACCGAGTTTGGTAGGTAGGTAGGTACACATATTTACATAGGTATAGGTATGTCTTAACAATATACTTCACTACACTTTAGACAATACATTTTTAAATACACTGTTAATCTTTTCTGTTCTTTTCATTAACTATTTCCACTTAAATGACTCGGTAAGTCCAATTATTTGCTCGGCAAAGTCTGTCTTCGCTTGGTTTTCGGAGGTATTCGAAAGTCTGAGACACGCGGACTTTATGCCTCTGTCTACCTGAGACATGCGGACTTTATGCCTCTGTCTACCTGAGACACGCGGACTTTATGCCTCTGTCTACCTGAGACACGCGGACTTTATGCCTCTGTCTACCTGAGACACGCGGACTTTATGCCTCTGTCTACCTGAGACACGCGGACTTTATGCCTCTGTCTACCTGAGACACGCGGACTTTATGCCTCTGTCTACCTGAGACACGCGGGCTTTATGCCTCTGTCTACCTGAGACACGCGGACTTTATGCCTCTGTCTAAATGTTATATCTGTGTTTACGGTGGTGGGGACGCCCTCTACTGTGTGGTATGTTTACAGGTCCTGTTCATATTGCCGACCCAAGACTAAGGTTCGAGTAGATGAAGACGGAAACTGCCTTGGTTTGATAAAACTAGAGCTATACATAATTTAACTGGCTCATAAAAACACATTATATTCGGTGTGAAAGAGATGTATGAAAGAGCTTACTGTTGTCGAAAAAAGAAACTCTTTTTAATGGTAACCTGATTTAATTTTAGATGATACGGGCCATGACTCTAATAAGGGTCAGTCTGCCACATCGAGCGAAGCGGTCGAGTCTGTCGCTGGACCGTCTTCAGCAGCACCACACACTTCAGGTTTGGAAGCATCACAAAGTACACCAGACCGAAGCGTCGTCGAGGACGACTCCACGTCAGGAGAGGCCGTATCAGAGTAAACTTGATTTAATAGCAGGACTACCCCACCACCGCATAGCAGCACCACCCCACTACCGCCTATAAAAGGACGGTGCATACCGCTCGTTAGTCATTTGCTTGCTGGCGCTCGGACCGTGCGGATCGTTCTCGGTGTGTTCCTCGGAATCATAGTAAGTCCTGTCCATTATTTATGTAAATCCGGTTAGTTATTTATTAGATGTAATAACGTGATTATTGGTGTTTCGTTTTCTAGCTAATTATGTGATTTTAATTATAAGTGAAATGAATTAATGAATCAAATGTCTCTATAGAGTTATTTCTTATGTTCAAATTAAAACCTGTGAATAGTAATTACTGATTTTTATTTAATACCTGCTATTGAGGCTAACTGTATTTATATTGATATTTTCTGTTAGTATTTTTCTCATGCATTTTGCACGGCTGTACCCGTTTCTCGATATCTACTATTTCCTCTACCTAAAGGTTGTCTGGAAGAGATTGCTCTCTAGCAATAAGACCGCCTATATTGTACTTAAATATGTCTGTAAAACCAATTTCTGTAAATTTTCTGTGCAATAAAGTGTATCTATCTATCTATATTTATTTATCATGAACCTATGTATGATAAGGCTTATTTAAATTATTCTATTCTCGTGTTTAATTTTCTGCTATTCATGATTATTAATTTTGTTGTTATCCGTACTTACTCACATTTTTACTGTTACCATAATCATAATCAATTAATTTATTCATGTTGGTTACAAGTAAGTAACACTTATGCATCGTCAAAATGAATATAAAGCAAAATTGCAGCTACAGCCTACCTTACTTTTACCTTACCGCACCCATAAACGTACTATCTGCATAACCTAACGGTTGACTGGTAGAGAATGCTCCTAGCATTAAGTCCACCTTTTATACTTTTTTTGTGCAATAAAGTTTTTAAATAAAATAAAAATGCCTCATCACTCAAGAAGAACTTAAATTAGCGTAAGATTTGAATAAGGACTTTTTTGTTTTCCCTGCGAGTTAATTTTTAGAGAGAGAAGGCGCTGATTATTATCTTGATAAGGGGGCGCTATAGCTTTCTATAATGTGAATGGATAATATGTATTGGATAGTGAATATCCAGCGAAAATGGCCACTTCAGAGTTCAGCATAACGGATTTTTTTCATCATTTGTTCATCTGAATTAATTCAGAGACGACCGGCATTATCGGATTCAGCTAGGTAGAGCAGAGTCAAAAGGTGTGTGCATAGAACATTCCTCGCGTCATAAAACGAAATGCAATGGACGATTCCACAGGAATATTTTTTTTTATTTTTCTTTGTTTATTGCCATACTTGTATTTTTGTTCATGGGGTTTGTTACGATAAATGTCCGCCGTAAAAGGTTTATTTAGAACGAATAAACTAGACTATTGTAAGTGATTATTTAAGATTTAATCCTGATAAACTTGAAATTACTACAATATTCGACATGGATGGATGCAAAGCAATGAAATAATATTGGCTTTAATTAAACACAGCTTCATGATTTAATTTAGAATTAACTATCATAAATTGCTTAGATTTAGGAAAAATATTAACATTAAGTACCTACCTTTATTTTTTTACAAAAGCATGCCACATATCCTCGCGTCATAAAACGAAATGCAATGGACGATTCCACAGGAATATTTTTTTTTATTTTTCTTTGTTTATTGCCATACTTGTATTTTTGTTCATGGGGTTTGTTACGATAAATGTCCGCCGTAAAAGGTTTATTTAGAACGAATAAACTAGACTATTGTAAGTGATTATTTAAGATTTAATCCTGATAAACTTGAAATTACTACAATATTCGACATGGATGGATGCAAAGCAATGAAATAATATTGGCTTTAATTAAACACAGCTTCATGATTTAATTTAGAATTAACTATCATAAATTGCTTAGATTTAGGAAAAATATTAACATTAAGTACCTACCTTTATTTTTTTACAAAAGCATGCCACATAAGATACTACAATAAATTACAATAAAGTGACTTTGTACAAAATAAATCTTTCATAATACAATTAATTTAACAGATAAGTCATATTCTATTAAAATAAAATAAATAGCATTACTATGCATTATTTATCATCAATGATTAAAGATCCCAAAGTAGGAACAAAAGCTCAAGTTAAAAGTTCACCAATACAAGAAAATTAAGTACACTATAATATGCAGATCAAAACTTTTGGAATAGGAATGTACTTCACAAGTCCCATGAGAACAGATGGTGTTTTACTAGCATGTCTCGAACACCTTCCTTTAAAGGTTGATTCTGAGTGTCTTTTTTCAAAGGTAGCTCCCAATCAGGGTTCAAATTAAACCCAAACTGTGAAAGAATTCTTAATTCACATTTAATTTGAACCCAGCCAGGCGAATTTATAAAAGACCAAGGGTGATACCATTTCTGAACAATATCCACACAAGAGCACAATACTTCTAACCATAAATGTAATGCTTCTTCATTCAATCCCATGCAGATTAAAGTGCGCAATTTCACATCCATCTGTGCATGGGCATTGTCATGGGACAAATTTATTGCTTGAACACATCTATACAGCAATTCTTCTGGTGTTAGAACTTTACCATCTTCATCTAAACGATATGTCTTACATAGAACTAGGCGACTATACACAGAATTAAAATCTTTCTCCACTTCCCTTGAAGATGCCTCTTCAATAAACAGCCATGGGTGGCAGGGTCCATCAAGGAAACTAGGTCTTTTAATACCATGTAGAAGAACCCTTTTAAAAGCAGGTGCCAAAACTCCTCTAACCAAATGTGCAGCTTTTTCTGTAACTGAATCATCTCCTGCTCTACTATATTTTACTCCTTTTTCATCAAGCAATTTAACAAATCTAGCTGGAAACCAGCCCCTTAGGCCATTTAGTTCCCC
Source organism: Glyphodes pyloalis (assembly GCA_037074685.1). Taxonomy (NCBI): domain Eukaryota; kingdom Metazoa; phylum Arthropoda; class Insecta; order Lepidoptera; family Crambidae; genus Glyphodes; species Glyphodes pyloalis. The sequence continues at coordinate 6,625,041 of JAYKKO010000030.1, read as the reverse complement.
AATCCAGCAATGTTCATCTCTGGAACTGATAACTTCAATGACATCATTTTTCCTGAAACCTAATTCATCACCATCTCTTCTTTCAAAGTCCAGTAAAGCTTTTGCACGACGCCTTTTACTCTTCGAAACATTTACATATTTTTCTCTGTCAGCTGCATGACTCTGCATGGTATAATCTGCTGTTAATTGAACTTCAGATGCAAGTTGTGGCTCTAAAGCTAAAAAATGTCGAGCTACTTGTAATATAGCTTCTCTTAAATCAACTAAAATTTCTGTTTGTTTTACATTTTTAGAGACAGAGTCATCATTGTTGCTATCTTCTCCAAACAATATTGTCTGTATGACTGACTTGCTTCTTTTTATTTGTCTTCTTTGCAGTTGCTGTTTAGGAAGATTAGGAACTGCACTAGGGTCCCCTACCAAAGCCCCTTGGTCAGCCATTAAATAAGCTAAGTGCCTTCTTCTATGTGTGTCAATCAATGCTGGGCTCAAAGTATCCCCACATACTTCATCTATAGTTTTAATCAAGAGGTCCACATCATCTATCTCCCCAGGAATGTCAGAAAGTGCATTAAATATTTGGGCAGAATTCGAGATTTCAGTAAATCTATTTTCTTTTATCTTAAGCATTGCCAAAGTAACTTTAAAAAGCACAATAGAACCATCAAGAAAAAAGAGATCCCAAACTCTCAGTAAAATTTTCATATGAACAACATTGGCATACAGAGTCAAAAACCAGTGCATAGTAATAAGAGATAGCTCAATGTCATGCGCATTTAATACTTGGTCAATGCCTGGCAGGTAAGTTGAAATGAGGCTCCTTAAAACTTTTTGATCAGCCTGAATACCAATTAATGTAGAAGAATAATAAGAAGCTGGCAGGAGATCTTCAACTGTAGTACACATAATCCAAAATGCATCTTCTTCTTCCATTAATAATAATAGCGATGCTGCAATCATACCTGTACCTTGACAATATCCAATGTCTGGATAAAGCCAAGCTAAGGCTCTTAATATTCTACGTAATCTGGGTACACCCGTACTAGTTGGGTGCGAAAAACAAACATTGTTGGGCAATATTTGCACCAAATCCTTTTCAATCTGTTTACTAGTTACAAGTCCATCATCACTAGAGGCTCGTACTATTTCATGATATGTAATTTCTGTTGATGCACGCTTTTTATTTGCACCACACAAGTGCATCCACACCTGAGGACGGAGGGAATGAGGGACGCCATCTTTTACCATTTTCTGAAGCTTATCACTTTTATCTAATTTCCCTTCGCCTTCAGAGAAATTAATTTCTTTACTGTAAAACTCCCACTGGAGTTTATGTTGATCATCTTCGACAAAAGTGCTACCCAATAGTTTGTTGGAGCACTGTTCAGCTTCGGGTCCCTCTTCCTCTTCGATACAAAATCCAAATTCATCGAACCTGTAGTCAGGAAGTCCACCGCCGTGACCTTCGGATTCCGGCTGTGCCAATTTTGCCATTATATCTTGAGGAACCATGCTTGGCGTTAGGGCTGAGAATGGACCTCCTGGTGTGGGAAGCAACTCATCTGCGATGTTTAAACCTCTGATTGCATCGATCACATCTTCTGGGTCGTCGTCAGCAAGCGCCGCACTTATCTTACGCTCGTGATCTTCACGTCCCACATATCCGACGTGGTCGCGTGAACTGAACAATGATTTAGCGAGATCCATTTCTTGGGCACTCTACCGTGATTACAAACAATGCGACATTTTACGCTTTCTCTCGTTTGTTTCAGGAATGTTGGTCAAAAACGTCAACGTCAAAATAAATAAAGGTCAAGTACGTCAGACGTGTATTGAGCGGAAGTTAGTGGTGTGCATGTTGCGTTTAAATAATATTGTTATGACAAACACCCGATTGTGACAAAATTCAATACATAGTTATTTCGAAATAATCAAATACATTTTTTTCAATTTTTTTGTATCCAATGCTGCCCCCAACATTCGAGACCCCACATCGACTTCATTTTCATAGGGGTAAAACCATAGGGTGAAACGGTTTAGATGTGTGCACAGACGTTAAAATAAGACATTTGTCAAAAAAAAATAAACGGAGTGACAAATTTGTGCAAATGGCGGTCCTGTTTGTTTTTGTCTTGCGATTACAATTTTTTACTGAATGTGGTACATAATGTTTAATGTATAGCACAAAAAAAGCTGGACTATAAGCTATAGTCTATAACAATATACTTAATATTAGTTGATTGATTAAACAGGTAAGTAAGGTATTACAACATTTTGTTTCAAATTTCACAATGTTTGTATTCAGACTGAGCATTTTTTATCATTAAATAATTGGTGTTATTATGTATTGATATCTATTGATTTGTTGTTTTTTGATAAGAAAATATTACAAACAAAATAAGATTTAAAATCCTACAATTAGAAAAATATTTTCTGTTGTCAAATTCAGACTCGAATTGAATTTCAATCACAATTTTAGGTTATTCATTAATTATTTTATTTACGGTCCAAATTTTCGGTCAGATTCATTAACAATGTCTTTAATATTAGGATGGCAGTGAAAGTGTGTTGTATTCGAAAATGTAAGTCTTGTTCAACGAGATCTGAAGATACTGGTGTAACATACCACAAGTTTCCTAGAGATGTTTCACTGTGTGATACTTGGATTAAAGCCACACGTCATAGCCTTACTAGAACCGATATGCCAGTTTACGTGTGTTCAAGGCATTTCTGTAAAAGCGATTTTCAAATATATAAGGACTCAAAATATGTCTTAAAGTCAGGTATTTTGAAGACTGATACTTGGCTTGTTATTTAGTTGATCTTTCAACAAGCTAATGTATGTGAATCGTTTTAGTTGCCAATATTTTTGTTATGATTTTTTATATTAGTTTCATTCTATTTATTTATATATTTCGTGCTTCATAATAGCACAGTAGATGATGTTTATTTGCCATTTAACTTTCTAGAATGCCTTGAATCATACTTTTTATTTTCTTATTACATACAACAATTTCTTAGTAGATTCCTGTTAGTTGCAGTAGATAATGCATGGTTGGTTTCAATAAACATTCTATGGCCCATTAAGCATGCCGACAAGTATATATGAAAATACATAATTGCAGATGCAGTGCCATCAATCTTTCCCTGGTTAATCAAAGGACTAGATTTAGACAATTCAAACATGGAGTCTACAAGTGAAGAAGCTAATGAGGCTCGTAAAAGTAAAGAGAGTGAGGGAGAAAATCTAGAAGCCATTAAAAAGTTCATAGAAGATCAAGAGAAAGAGTTCCAGAAGGAAGAGGCTAGCAACGAGGATATAGAGATTGAGGGAGTCGAAAAAAAAGAGATAGATGAGTGCAAGGATTTTGACGAGAGATTGGCTGTTGCATCCAGCATGATGGATATGATATTGAGCGAGTCTGAAGAAAGAATCATAAACAAGAGTAAGACATCAGCTAAACAGGGTTTAAATAGTGATAAAGGTGCGTTTTAACATGGGCATTCAAACTTTAAATGTAAAAATAATGTTCTGAAATTAATTTGAATTAAGTATTTTCTGAAATTATTGTATTGGAACAATAGCTGACAAATAGCATCAATTAGTTCTTTAAAAATGGAATTCTTTGCACAATAGAACATGAATTGTTTCTTGACGTACATGCATATAAATGAGTGGTTGGGATTTGAAGGTTAAAAGAAATGCTTGTACTACTTACTACTTTCTTCAAGTGATAATAGTTCTAATAATATATTTATTATCAAAGTTTTTTTTTTTTGTCGAGGGGGAAATGCCTACCGCACCGTCACTCTCAGCGGGGAACAGAGAGTGGTGTGTCGGGCTCGCACCGACTAAAACCCCCTCGGTGGCCAACGCTGCGCAATTGTGGGGGAGTCGGGATTCCTTGCGATTCTACACAGGCTCCCCCACAGCGCCTACCGCCAAGCGGCCCATCTCGCCGCGCAAATACGCAGCTGGAGCGTGTCAGGCCACCTGACACGCCCCACCCCCTCGGGACCGAGGTAACGGACGCCAGGCTTACCCCACGCCTGGCATCTCCGGTCCCAGCAGCGGATCTGCTGTGCGGCTCCGCTGCCTACCGCCTCTGCGGACACCCGAGACCCTCAATCTAGCTCTCCCTCCGAGAGCCAGATGAAGTCCCGAGACCCACCGGCCGCGGAGGATAGGGAGACCGGCAAACGTAATACCGTATCCTCCTCTTCCTCCGCGACCCCACCACGACGCGATTCGCGCCTCGCGCGGCAGCGCGCCACTGCCGGGTCGCGGAGGACAGGGAGGCCGGCAACGAAACACCGAGGTCCTCCTCTTCCTCCACGATCCACCTCCACCACCCTTGGGGGCTTGCCGCAGAGAGCCACCTTCTCTCCGCGGCCCAGCTCGGGATCCGTCTTGGCTTCACCCTGTGCGGTATTGGAGGCTGGGTGACAAGGCCAGCCTCAACGTCCCGGACCACAGGGTTACTGAGCCCCCCCATCGCGACAAGATGCGGAACCCAGCGGGGGGGAAATTATCTAAGTTTGGAGTTGTGTTTATGTTCATCACATATATTTTATTGCATAGAAAATTTACAGAAGTTAGTTTTACAGACACATTCAAGTAAAATTTAGGAAGTCTTATTATTATATATTTTAGGAAACTATGCTTTTTAGATTTTCTTAATTATTGTCACAAAGTGGATTATGATTGATTATTTGACTGGTACTCCATACTTTTAATTTACAGGTAACAACTGTATGGCATTGTCAGTTGGGTCTAAAGTAGAGGCCAAAGATTTCAGTGAAATGTGGTACCCTGCAGAAATTATTGAAGTGGACTATGAAGAAATGGAGGTGCTTGTTCATTATGAGAATCCTTGCAAAAAGTAAGATAAAAGTTTTTTAAAAATAATATTGTAAAGAGTATTTACTAATTTGATACTGAAAATTACTAATTTCCAAACATTGTAACAACAGCTTTATTAAGATCTAGATGGTTAAGATTTTATTGAGATTTGAAGGTATTGAAATTTGAATTTAAACACTGTTCTAATTTAGTATACATAAACAATATAATTTATACAAAATATGTAATTTTGCCATTAAATTGTCTGCCTGCCCTGTAAACAAGCATTTCTGGTTGCTTACAGACACGATGAATGGATCAGTGTTAGCAGTCCCCGACTACGGCCGAGTACAGGCACCGCGGCGCCTCCGTTGACTCCTGTTTCTGCAGAGCCAAGTGGTCCATCGGAGAGTGTAGCCACACCTACATCAGAGGAAATAAAGCCTGCTGATGAGAAACAAAAACCTGTGTTTGTGATTGGTGAAAGGTGCCTGGCTAGGTGGCGTGATAATAGGAGGTTCATGGCAACAGTGTCGAAAGACATGGGAGATGGTGAGATAAAATAAATAAATGCGCCAGACAATGATGTTTAGTTTGGTGTTTTAAATTTATAACTTATCCTTTGTTGCAATCAACTAGTAGATGATTAACCAAACCATACTTTGATATCTACTATCATCTACTAGTTGATTGATGCTTATCTGAATTCAAAAGTTAAAGCACTTTAGCAAGACAGGAAGAGAACCAATTATCTGATCTCCCTGACATTTTATTTTATTTTGTTTTTCACTAGGCCAGTATGAGATTGTTTTTGACGATGGTTTTCAATGGAAGTGCCTGTCGAACAGGCTGCATAAATTGAAGGATCCATCGAAGACAGATCCTCTCAGTATTGACACTGGTTCCTCGCCATCAACCGCATCAGCCAAGTCGCCTGTCTTGTATGGCGCGGGACCCAGCACCATTCAACCACTGCCACTGACACCGCCGCCAGCATTCCATACACATCTGTTTGATCCAACGCGTGATTACCTAGGCTCAAAAAGTGAACGGCGAGAAATGAAGAGAAAGTTAAATATCAAGGAGATTTTCAATATTGGACAGAAGAAGTGTAAGAAGCAAGTGACACCCAATGAAAAAGCACCGACGCCTAAAGTTGAGAGAAAGCCAAAGCCAAGAATTATAAGACGAAAGCCGGCGGAAGCCCCTGTTGTACCCAAAAAAGAAATCCCAGGTTAAAAATAATTTTGTTAAATTATTCTTCTATCTAAGCTGAACATAAAAAGATATCTTTTTTCAATGAACTATGATTTTCATTTTTAAACAAAACGATAAATAATTTGAATTTTTTATATCTGTAGTTATTTTAACCTTATATTAAACATGCCTCTAGATGCTGTAGCTTCTATAATTGGTACTCGAGAAGATATAAATCCCAATGAAGTTAAAAATGAAGTCAAAGAAGAAATAAAAACTGAAATTAAAGAAGAGATAATAGAAGATGTACCTGAAGCTGTCGATCAGAAAACGGAAACAGAACAGAAGATACCTGAAATTGAAGTTATTAAGGAGGATAAAGATGAAGTTGAGGTTGGGACCGAGTTAAAAACAGATTCGTTAATTGACCCATCTGATACCTCTGAAACAAATGACAGCAAAACTGACATTGATCCCGTAAGTTATCCTTGTTTAGATGCTCTTTTGTTGTTCTTTGTATATTTGTAATACATGGTTTGTTTTCTAAATGTAGGTTCAAGAAGAAGAAGTGAAACTTGAAAAATTCGAGCAGCATGATGAAGTGAAACATGAAGAGGTCATTGATAGGATGAAAGAGGTCATTAACAAATTAGAGGATGGTATAAATAAAGCAGCAAATTCTCCTAAACCACAGCCCAAAGAGGAGATAAAAGCAGAAGTGAAGGATGAGTCAAAAACAGTGACAGAGTCTGATGTAAAGAAAGAGAAGAAATTGTCTAAGATAAAGAAAGGTAAAAAGTTGAGGTTGTTGCAGGAGAAGAAAGTTAAGAAGCAAGTGGAGAAGGTAAAGAGCGAGTTGGAGGTGATGAAGAGGCAGTTTGCGGAGATGCGGCAGCAGATGTTGGCTAAGACTGAGGAACTGGCCAAAGGGCAGAAGGTGAGATGGTTTTTAGTTAAAATGTTTAGCTTACGTCCGGATTGCCAGCTCTTATGTTAAAGGGCGTCCATTCATTTCCTGAGGGCTTCTGCAGGGTTGGCGGCATACGGAATATTACTGCTATCCTAGGATGTTACCTACATCTTATTTCCTTTTTGCGGAGGCAAAAGTAGGGTAAAAATAGTTACAATCATATTTATTATGGTTTTCTGAGCACCATATAACAGGATATCAAATGTACTAACATTTAGGGATGAGAGCCTTCTGCTCCCCCACAAGCTCGTTGAAAACAAAGAGTCATCTCAGGTCATCATCTATAGCTAGTTAGGAAACAAAATTACTATCATCTAACACAAGATCCCTTCGGATAGATCTATCCCTCGTCTATCTATTTACGATCAGTTCTCTCCAGCTTTAAGCTGATTGGTTTTCCACTCTACTTGACATTCGTGATTAATCACATCTTGTGATGTGTAATCACTTTCTTATTATTATAATATAGATATCCCTTCTCTCTTTCTTTGAAGAGATAATAAACAATGGGAGCTATTGAGCAGGAGAAATCTGTTAAATGACAATACAGCATTGACATATATTGAAGCAGTTAAACACACACATAACCATCCATAACCCATAGGATTTCTCATGCTAGCTAGATACCATACTAATGGAGTTTCTATATACCAAATTTATTTTAATATTTGCTTCAAAATTAAGCTAATTTTGACCATAAATGTTATGTTTAGAAGGAGTTGCCAGAGAGCTACCTGCTGGCTGGGGAATGGTGTTGCAAGTGGGTAAATGGGCAGCCTGTGGGCATGGTCAGTGAGCTAGAGGGGGAAGTCCGTGACCTTAATAGCAAGCCTGGTCTGCCGCGGCGGAGTGTGCAGGTAATCTTTATAAGTAACTAGGTGACCCGGCGAACTTTGTTCCGCCTTAGAAGCAATAAATTACTTTAAAAAAAAGCAAAAATAAATTAATCAAAAAGTATCCTATGTCCTTCTCCTGGTTCTAAACTACCTCCCCACCAATTTTCAGCCAAATCTGTTCTGCCGTTCTTGAGTTATAAATTGTGTAACTAACACGACTTTCTTTTATATATATAGATAATAATTTGAAAAACAATGATTCTATTCAAGTTCAAAATACAATGAAAACTTTTTTTTTGGTTACACAAAAATATTGGTAAATATTGGTCAAAGAAGTGACATCGCGCTAAATAAATGTGTCAACACAATGTAATAGTACATATTTACTGTAATATTTAAAAAAACATGTGTATAATATTTTTTGGTTTATTGTTGGAACAAAAATGTAACTTTTTAGTGATCCTATCCTATTCCAATTGGGAAGTTACAAATGTAAGTTCGAATTACCATTTACTTCGGCGAAGTGGTTACTGGCTCCAAAACCCGCAAGTCGTGGTTTCGAAGCAGCAATATCGTTTCTGAAGAAGCGATACCACGATGCAATTAACTTATTAATCTAGGTGTATTTAGAAAGTTGAAATATCTTTTATTTGAGTATTTGTTTCCTAATAATTGATGAAGGACAATATGTTTTTTAACTTTTTGATTTGTTCCTTACATTTTTAGCATAGGAATTTAAATTTATTTTAATTAAAGGTGGAAGATAAGAGGTTGCCGCCGGGATGGACGAAGCATATGGTTCGCAGAAGTCTTGGAAATTCTGCTGGAAAATGGGATGTTGTATTGGTTAGGTAAGGAATTTGATATTTTTTATTAATAAATATATTCACATACATTTGCTCTGATTCTGTGGTAGGTAGCTTAAGCACTTGTGTTACACAAACCACAACAACCAGACCCGAGACAATATAGAAAAGTTCGTTTTCCATAGTGATTCGACTGGGGATCGAACCCCAAAAGATGTTGCGTCGCCAAAGTCGCCACCAATCGACCACAGTCGGACTTTGGCGTCCGACTGTGGTCGACAATACATTTTAAGAAGGCATGCTTTAGGCTCGTTTCAAATGCTGTTCTTCATATGCAAATATGTACCAGTTTCGTGATGTTTTCAGCCCAGACAACCGTCGGTTCCACACCCGGACAGACATGCGCAGCTACATGGCGTCGTGCTCGGAGAGCTTCCTGCAGGAGTATGAGCACGTGCTTCTGGACTTCGGTATACACCTCAAGCTCTCGCGCCGCATGGGCTGGGTTTCCTTCACGCCAGGTAACTTACCTATCCCTATTAAGACTATAATACGTAAAAAACGTTTAAATTACTGAGTTAATTTTAGTTAGGTAAGTTGGGTGTATGAAACTTGAGAAAAAAAGTAGAATATATTTTCAAGAATTTAGGGATCTGCGTTAAAATTTCAGTATGTTATGTAACCCAACCTGTCAAAAAAAAGCAAATAATAAATCATTAAAATCTAATTATTTTTAACAAAAACACCGACTGCAAACAGAAAAGTTAAAAAAACACCAAAATTTATCTCCTAAATGTGACAAATATTCTTCTGAAAACCGCATCAAAATCGGCTCAGCCAAACAAGAAATAATCGCGGTCAAACATACATACATAATATAAACATACAGTCTGAATGAGACCGTCTATTTTTTTAGGTCAGCTAAAAGTTAAAAACGACAAAACGTATTCTAAAGTTCATTGTATATGTCACCGTAAGATTATAAAAACCGTTAGATTATAATCTATCTCGCGAGATTGTAAACTGTCGACAGATTGTGAACCGTAACATTATGATTGCAATTTAACGCGTTATTTTTCGCTATATTGTAATCTATCGATGAGAATCGGTCAAATTGTGAACTGATGTAGAACGAAATGCATCTCGCGCGCTGATTGGTTGAGATTTATGTGCCCCCCGCCGCCCCGGCATTCGCCATATTTGTTTGTTATTTCGTTTGTTGTCTTAATACTTTTAATTTATGGTATGTTTAAAGGACTAAATCTTTTTATTACAAGAGTTTCTTAAAATTTTCGAATTTTAATTTGTGTTAAAAGACAAAATAATTGTTTAATTTTATTGTAATTTTTAACTAAAATTTTGAGTGTTTGAAGAATAATTATTTCGGTACAATTATTTCTCAACGTATATCAGGATTATTGATTACCTACTAAATAGTAAATAAATACTTGAAGATTTTTTTAAGTGCATTTATTTTAATTAAACGACATCTCTATATCTTTAAATATAAGAAATGATTTGAATTGAATTTCATTCCTTACTTTCCGGGGTCATAGAAAGGCTGGTCGTGATTGGTCGCTCATACAATAAACCGACCAATCAGGAAGAGTTTTCGGACAGTTGACAGTTTGACGCGGGACAGATTGCAATTTAACGGTTTCACTTCGATAGATTACAATAAAGCGAAAAATAATGCGTTAAATTGCAATCCTAAGTTACGGTTCACAATCTGTCGACAGTTTACAATCTCGCGAGATAGATTGTAATCTAACGTTTTTTACAATCTTACGGTGACATATATACATTGCTTGCGGGTCGGTTTTACCCCAATCGATCCGAATATTCGAAACAAAAAGTAGTCCATATTTTAATCAAAGTTTTCAGCTGTGTTTCATATCTCTAATTTAAAAATAATTTTCCATATAAACTTTCCAGGGCGGTATTACCCTCCCTTATTTTCAAAACGTAAAGTAGCCTATGTCCCTTCTGGAGGTTTGTGTACCAAATTTCATCAAAATCGAGTCAGTGGTTCAGGCGTAAAAGCTGGACAGACGAGCAGACAGACAGACAGAGTTACTTTCGCATTTATAATTTTAGTATTGATCTATTTCATCAGGTGGCGTAGACGAGACTCCAGTTTTGTCACTACCAGCTGGTACACTATGCAGCACCTCGCCCCTCGTTAAGCGTAGGAAGTTGGGCCTCAAGCGGGAACTGAAGGCGGAGAAAAAGCAGAAGAAAGAGAAGAAGATGAATCGCAAGCTGGGCCTCTCTATCAAGATGCCGAAGTATTTGGTCAAGGTGAGTTCAAGTAGTACTTATTTTTAACTAGTTGTTGACAGCGACTTCGCCCGCGTTATTTCGGGATAAAAGTATCCTATGTATTATTCTATTATCCTATCCCTCTTTCCATTAAATTTCATCCAAATCTGTTTAGTAGTGTTTGTGTGAAAGAACTCTTACATAAACACTATTAAACGGCTTTGGATTTGGATGAAGAATGTATGGATGTATTAATTTATGTTTTTGACTACAAACATACATCCATACAAACATCCATATAAGCATACATACATCCATACATCCACACATCGTTCTTCCAACTTTCGTGGTTAAAACATTAATATGATTAATTAAGTGATTATTTGTAAAAAAAAAATTATGATAAATGAAAAATGATAAACTTAATTGACTGCCCGGTGTAACAATGGTTAGCGCTCCTGGTTAAAATAAGTTAAACCTCGTGTGTTCGATTACCGCTCGGGACATACTTACGTGTGTGTCCTGTGTCTGGGTGTTTATAAATGTACTTAAGTGAGGATTGTACATTATTCGTAATGATTGATAAACTTTATGAACTTTCCTCTTTCAGGGTTCAACAGTCGAAAAGATAAGCGGGCCCGAAGACACGCCGGATGTGGAACTCACCGATACTACATTCGGCACCCCGCCGCTAGAAGACGGATTCGGTAAGTATCTAGGCAGCCACCTGTTAAAGTATTTCAATAATTTCACATAAATACTTGCTTGATATTTCCACTGGCATGCGTTAGTACCAAACGAGTATTTATGATAAATCATTGAAGTATTTTATTTCGTTCCCAGTATGGGTGGGGTCGCTGAAAGTGCAGATAATAGATAACCTGCTCCGCTGTCCTGCCGAAGGCTGCTTCAAGAACTTTAGGAACAACACCCTTATACAGATGCACATCAAGCATTACCACAGGGATCTGCGGAAGATGTTAGGACGGACGCCCAAAGTATTGGATCTAGCCTACGCGAGAACACTGCCAGCCAAAGGCAAGGAATCCCGGAAGAAAAGGGAGCCTGACCTCAAAACAATTAAAGTGAAAATCCCGAGGCCACCCAAACGGGTTGAAGAGCCTAAACTTGAGCTGAATACAGATGAGAAGCAAGAAATACCTATTCTCATGCCATTGACGCCTGTACCCGAAGCGGAGCCGGTACCAAAGATGCAGGATTCCCCTAAACTGCGTAAAGCCCTCGTCACCAAGAAACGGCCGAGAGTGTTGCTACCTGTTCGTAAGCCGGACGTCGACTCGAACTTCGAACAGACAGAGAGCGAGAGAGAGTCGACGAGCGAGACAGTTGAGTTCCCTGTGGCGACAGAAGACTTCGAGACGACGATCTCGACTCACACTGTGACGAAGCCGCCGCCGGTTAAAGTGAAACCGAAGAAGAAGGTTGCGACGTTGCCGCCCCGCCTGCCGGTGAGCGAGGAGGACGAATGGTTCGCTATGACGTCAGATGTCGAAACGCGGTCGAGTTTCCCACGGTCTGAGACGCCGGACTCTAAGGATCAGAAGACTATGCCGGTGACGTCAGAGTCTAACGAGGAGCAGAAGAACTCCAATATGTATATGTTGACGGAAAGTAAGTTATGCTTAATTTCATACGTCGAGTGTCTGGGAATGGTTTGCATGAATGCTGCCCTCTGGTGGTCTGTGTATGTATCGCAACTTGGTGAAGGGGCTGTCTCTAATGTATTCAAAAACAACGTTCAATTAGTAATAAGACTGATACCAACCATCTTTATAAATGTCTTCCTTTGGTTGTGGGTTTGTGCTTACGAACGTCGAAAATATGGAATTATGATTAATTCATTAACAGGGAAAAATGTAACAATGTAACAATAATGTAACAAGGTGTTATATAAACAATCAAAACAATTAAGGAAAATTCTGCACATAAAAATTTACTAAGCATTATTAACTGTTTCCACCATTGTTGTTTCTGAATTAACCTGTTGAATTTGCAATGAACGTTTTTCTTTTTAATTTTGACTAACACCCAACTTCGTACAACATCGTAATGATGATCTTCAAGATCAAACATCCCTGAATGAAAACTTAGTATCAAAGCAAGGCAAACCATTATCATAAACGGTATGCGTAACAGACATCGTAATATTTCAACTAACAAACTATTTGGTTTACTGGTTGAAAAATTACGACGGTTCGTGACACCTGAGTCCATTGCTAAAGAGTTCTTCTAAATAAAATTGCCAAGTGGTCAACTAGTAATTAAAAGTTTGATGTCCTCTTACCTTTACGTGTTGCCATCGCGTGGATATTTTATTCTAAAAATATCTTCTAGATCGGGTTACATTGACGTCTGTGACCAATAATCAATCTTGTTTGGCAATTCATAATTTACCTCCTTAGTCACAAATATCAGAAATAAAGAGATTCTATGTTGTGTCTCTGTCCAATGTTTATGTTAAGAAAGGGACAGAGTATAATTAACGAATTCGAATCCTGTCCCAATGTTTTGTGAATAAAAGTACACCTCCTAACTAATCGCACGTTCGCACACTTGCATGGGTTTGGGCTAAATCGTAAGTAAGGTATTAATTTATAAGCGTGTCGTAATTTCTTTCGCTTCCAGCCGGCGAAAGAATAAAGATAGTGCACATGAAGCGCGAAGAGATCATCAACTGCCATTGTGGGTTCCGCGAGGAAGACGGGCTCATGGTGCAGTGCGAACTGTGCCTTTGTTGGCAGCACGCTCTCTGCCACAATATACAGAGGGAGTCTGAGGTGAGGATTGTTCAATGTAATTGTAGGAATAATTACTGTAGGTATTTTATTTCACCGATAATAGAGGCGCTCGTTTGCCTTTGATTGTAAAGTATTCAGTTCAGATACGAGCGCATAGAAGAGTGCAAAGAACTGTGTAATGATGTAAAAGTTGTATTTTCAACTGCTTCAAATTTAATTACACTTTTAACACTGTTACCGAGAACAAACTTGTGTTTTTTCAGAATATTATAATGCTGTGCCTGTCATTGCAGGAAATGGGAATCTTCTATTGATAAGCCGAGGCTTTTGCCCAGTTATTTCCGAAATGGTTTATATTAGGGGAACCCTGGATATCAAAAAATCTGATTGTTCCCCTACCTTCTCTAGGCTAGATGCTGGGTACGTCCATGATAGTGTTGCCAGGTGTGTCCGATATGCGCGGGACGTCCCGATTTACCGGGGTTTGGGGACGCGTGTCTTTTTACCTGTTTGAGACGCTAAATGTACTGAACGATATGGCCGATAGAACAGAAGAGAGCTGATGATGATGACATAGTACTAATGAGAAAAAAATACGACTAGTTCTACCATTATTATAACTATGAAATAAAACAGGTGGGGATAAACATATATGGACATGATTGTCTGCTCGTTCGCACACCATATTTTGAAGTTCTCTAGTTCCAAATATTGTAAAGATTAGGATAACTACTGAGTTTCTTGCCGGATTCTTCTCGGTAGGATTAGGTTCCGAACCGGCTATAGCTTCAATTTTGGTTTGTATTAATTTTGACAATGCATAAGCGTTACTTGTAACCAACATGAATAAATGAATTATGATTATGATTACAAACCTCAGAATGTTTGTGAATGTGTGTGATGTTTGTTCAGGTGCCGGATAAGTACACGTGCAGCATCTGCCTGAACCCCCGGCGCGGGCGTCGCTCGCAGCGGTTCCTGCACGACCAGGACCGTCTGTACGAGGGGCTGCTGCCGGGCGCGCGGCCGTGCGACTCGCTGCGTCGCTCGCACGAGCTCTCGGGCAACCTGCTGCGCCTGCAGGACGCGCTGCACGCCCTGAGGGTCAAGTACTACGTCGCCACGTGAGTTGGACATTACTAGGCTAATGTAATCAACAAGCTGTTGCCTGCGACTTCGCCCCCGTTTTTTTATCTCCCCTTGCGGTGCGAGAATCGAACCCACGACCTTCACGTATCGCGCGTGCTGCTCTTGCAGCTGAGCTAACCGCAAGTTATCGTAGGCGATAAAAATTTTCTGCTGTATCAACCGTTAGCCTCCGATAAGTGCCCTCTGCCGAATATGTTTAGAACTACCGCAAAGGGAGATACAATTTTCCTGTTTATAATATTTAAAGTTCGCTAGTACGGCGTAAAGTACTATAAAAATAAAAAGAGTATCCTATATGTCATCCCCTACCAAATTTCATCGCAATCTGTTCAGTAGTTTCGGTTTGGAAGTGTACCAAACATACGTTCAGGCATCTATATATCCACACATTACAATAATATACTTTACATTATTTTGACGTCTTTATGACGAGATTACCGATTGACTTCCTTCGCCTTCTACATATCTTAAAAACAATTTAATAATAAAAAAATTGTAAAGGAAAGGTTAAAGGAATTTTGTTCTCTGAAATATCGTATCACATAAAGATAACATGGTACTTTTGAGACAACTTTTAGAATGATAAATTAAAAGTCAATGCAAAAATTCAGGGAATCATCTTTCATTCCGACGTTGACTCTTGTCGGATATTTGAATGAATTAAGAGAAGACTACGCTTACTATTTTTTAATTAACCTAAATGGTTGGAATGTGACGAAGCATAGACTTTCCGAATCGCTTCTGTTTGGTGAATAATGTTGTTGGAACGCTTACAACTGGCCTAAAATCATAAGTCCTATTTCTAATAACATAAGCGTCTTATTTGCCACCAATCCTGTAGAAGCGCAATATCACAGTGCTTATTTCAGTCCGCAAAATGAATACTTGGACATAGATACTAAGTTTACGAATGGTTGCTTATTAATCAATATTATTTTACCTTTGTTCTTCAGCAAAAAGGATCACCCCAAACTGTACCTCTGGGCTAAAGACTGGGAGAATGGCGAGCTGACCCTCACCCAAGAGAAGCTGAACTCCGACTATTCGGACCTGAACATCATGATCAGCGGCATCGGCAAAGAGAACCAGCCGATGAAGGACGAGCTCAAGGAGCCTCAGCTGGGCATACAGGCGTCGCCCTCGGAGGAACATGACCGGTAATATTACTTATATTGCACTTCAAGATTGACCTCATCCCACCTGATGTTAAGTGGCAATGAGGTCCTAGTTTAAGTGCGACAAGTGCAGCACAATAAAGCTGTTACTGGATTGTCGCCCTTACCTTGAAGGCTTAACCCCTGCTACTAATGTAGTAACCCCCCCAGGAGCTCTAGAAACCTTACTCACACGCAGGAACACAACAACACAGAAGTGATTGTTATTTGGCTGCAGTGTTCTGTAAGGTGGAGTTGTTTCACCAGTCGGGCTGCTCCAGTTCGAGCTGTTATATATATTAATAGCATATAAAAGGGCAGCGTCCACGATTATTTCGCTTAACGTTAGTAAGTACATAATTTCTTTGAGGCAATTAGTTTAGTTCGATTCCAACCGCGCTCGGTGACACTTGCCTAAATCATTCCATTTATAAATTCAGTGAAATAATAAATCTTTTTTTAAAAACCAGTTTTAAATATATCCCATAACAATTTTGGTGGCAGCGTAAAGGGATAATAATTCGGTGTCCCTGGTTCGTCTCCGTATCCTTAGTTCAAAGACATTCAAAATTAACTCTAAATTGTGTAAAGTGCAGTGTTAACCATTACCATCTTCCATATCTCGCGGTCGAACTCACCTCTGTTTCCTCTGTTTCAACAAATAAACTCTGTGTCGTTAAGTAAAAAACTCTGTGTCGTAAAAAAAGAAAACCTCTGTGTCGTAAAGAAGAAAACTCTGTGTCGTAAAAAAGAAAACCTCTGTGTCGTAAAGAAGAAAAACTCTGTGTCGTTAAAAAGAAGAAAACTCTGTGTCGTAAAGAAGAAAAACTCTGTGTCGTTAAGAAGAAAACCTCTGTGTCGTAAAGAAGAAAAACTCTGTGTCGTTAAGAAGAAAACCTCTGTATCTTAAAGAAGAAAACCTCTGTGTCGTAAAGAAGAAAACCTCTGTATCTTAAAGAAGAAAACCTCTGTGTCGTAAAGAAGAAAAACTCTGTGTCGTCAAGAAGAAAACCTCTGTGTCGTTAAGAAGAAAACCTCTGTGTCTTAAAGAAGAAAACCTCTGTATCCTTAAAAGAAGAATAACCTCTGTGTCCTGAAGAGAAGAATAACCTCTGTGTCCTGAAGAGAAGAATAACCTCTGTGTCCTGAAGAGAAGAATAATCTCTGTGTCCTGAAAAGAAGTATCGCCTCTGTGTCCTGAAGAGAAGAATCGCCACTGTGTCCTGAAAAGAAGAATCGCCTCTGTGTCCTGAAAAGAAAAATCGCCTCTGTGTCCTGAAAAGAAGAATCGCCTCTGTATCCTGAAAAGAAGAATCGCCTCTGTGTCCAGAAAAGAAGATCATCACTGTGTCCTGAAAAAGAAGATCACCTCTATTTCCTGAAAAGAAGTCGCCCCTGTATCATGAAAATCATAATTCTACTGTAAGTCAGAAAGTCTTTGTTATAATTAGTATTCAAAGTAATTCATATCAGTTTAATTCAATTCATAGTCTTGTAACCTGGTGGCTTAAGGTGGTGTGATTTTAGCCTAAGTATTGCTAGCTCCGTGGGTTCTCTGGGACGCTCACAGAAACCTAACTGAGCACTGAGGCAGGGCGCCACTTACTTTAACTAAAAGTAAGAAAGAGTAAAGAAAACAAATGTTTTATTTAAGACTTTGATCATAATGAGTTTATTAAAGTTGACATTCAAGCTTTGTTTCTTTCACAAATTAACCACACTTAAACTAGTTAACTTAACTAACAATGGAGACCATTGTGGTCTCAAATATCCGTAAGATGAATACACAATATTCTATCCAAGTACATAGGATACTAGGGTACAATAAAATTAGTATTACTTAAATTAACAATTAATGCTAAGGTATGAGCATACCTGTTAATCGGCAAACCTCCCTAAGGCTACAGGCATTCCGACCTCAACCAGTCCATCAACAGATTGTTGCCGGTGAACTGCCAACGTGAACCTCAAGACAGAAGAGATCCGCAATGCTCCAGTCTGTAGAAGGCTAAATGTCATGGGTATCCCAACCCAAGGAGGGCTTCCCAAAAGCCTGCAAAACACATACAAGCATAGTCAGCATAAGCAGCAAACAAAATCTCTTGTAGCAGAGAAGAGGGTAGGTGCGAAACATGTGCTGCGAAACATGTGCTGTGAAAAACTGCGTAAATCTCCAAAAGCACTTATTTAACCACAAGATCGAGTACAGCGTGACAAGAGATTGTAAGGATAAGAGTAATCCAAGCGTGCTTACCCAAAAATAAGAAGAATTAAGCAAGGCAGAAGATCATCCTCCTCGGTGTATAATCACCTCCTCATTAAAAATTAAAATTTCATTTAGTTATTGATCTAAAACAAACAATAAACACTATAATTAGAAAATGCAACCACATGTGGTGTTGCAGAAGACGACCAAGGTTAAGCCAAGCCAACTTACCAGAGAAATCTTGTAAAATAAGAAGAAATCATTTTTCTCGCATTTCACATGCGAGCCTGTTCGTCAGGGGAGAAACTTGCAGCTCCACGACGACATCGTCAAAATGAAAAAAAAAGCTTTCAGATAAGAAAGATATAAAAAAAAGGAAACTTGTTGCGTGCGTCCACGCACAAGAGAAAAATGAAAAATCATCCTGTCATTCCATAGACGAACGTCTTTCAATCGAGGAACTGTCATTGAACTGTCAATGTCAGACTTGAGTGGCAAAAATCCAAGTTCAGAAACAAACAAGACCTGGAACAATGTCTTTTTAGCCATCAAAGATGGATGTTTTTAAGTAAATTTAAAAAATTCACAAAAACATGTAACGACGTGTTACAATACCTCCTTAGTTGACACAAAAAAAATAAAAAAAAGAAGTGAGACTCGGGGCACACGAACCTTGAAACAAATAAAAAAAAATTGAATCAATCAGGTGGATGAGACTTTAAAATATCCTTGACATGCCAAGTTCCTAGAGGCTTCCTTGAATGAAAATCACAGAGCTGATAAACAACACTTGAGACCTTTTTGACAACTATACACTTTCGAAACTTGGGGGCAAACTTATGAGTGAAATATTTACTTGCATTTGAAAGAGGAAATTCCCTGTACCACACCGTTTGACCAACTTGATAATCAATCTGGCTACAAGACCTGTTGCAAACAATCTTGTCATGTTGACCAGACTTGTCCACATGTGACCGTTCTTTTTGATCTAAACAAATTTCACAAGTTCTAACATAATACTTTATGTCCCTAACCATTTTAGGCCAGTAATATGACTGTGAAACACGCTTAAGTGTTTTAAATAAACCCAAATGAGCGGTATTCGACCGACTATGACATTGTTGGAGTATAGAAGATCTTTCTTCCCATAGAATTACCCTTTTCCATTTAAACTCAGTCCACAAAGGATTAGAAGAATTTATATATCTAAATAAATTCCCGTCAATAAATTTCCAATTATGAAACTTCTCTGGTCTACTCTGAACCCTCCGAATCAAGTCCCAATACCAAACATCCCTACTTTCAGAATTGGACAATGAGTCAGATAAAGAAGCTATTGCTTGCAAAGATTTCCCTTGCCTAGAGAACAAATCGCCAGAATCAGGCAGATGAACAGATTCATCCTTCAACAGGTTCACTGTGAACCCTCGACGCGTACCATGAGCGTCAAAGATATCCTTACACAAATCGTAAGAACGCAAAAAATCAGACCCTAAAATGATGGGCATGTTGATGTCCTTACAGACATAAAAATTCACATTGTGAACCCTATTTGAAAAAGAAATAGGAAAAGAAACCCTACCGAGAACGTTAAGACGAGCATTGTTACCCACTAACAATTTACTTTGACAAGGTTCCCAGTCAACATTCACACCCATATTAGAGAGTGTAGATAAAGTCTTATCACAAATAACAGACACAGAAGCACCACTGTCTGCTAAAGCATTGCACTTAATGCCTAAAATATCAATTGTAACAAAAGGACGAATATTGTCCTTGCACTGGTCAAATAGAGGATTGACTGAATAAGTCGTAGAAAAAAATGAGTTAATAAACTTTAGATGAGATTTCCATTCACAGTCAGTAGTGAAACCCTTGTTAAACGAAACCCTAACATGAGCGTGATTCACTTCTGACTGCCTTTTACGTTTTTTGAGCAATGACAGTTGTTGGTCAAAGTGCCTGGTTTCTTACATTTAAAACAATGAATGCCCAAATAAACTTGACAATTCTTATAATGATGTGAGCCATCACATTTTAAACATTTTTCAACAACAGAGTTTAAAATTGGCCTCTTTTTAGAAGCAGCATTAGGTAATAAAAGATCTGATATGATAACATCAGAGCCAGGATTGAGATAACCTCTATTTTCACATCTATGTTTGGAAATTTCCAATTTTAAACAAAGTTGCTTAAGATGAGCTATTGAGCTAACATCAATTAAAGCTAAACGGGTAATATAGAAAGGACTCATATTAGTCATTATAATTTCCAATTGCTCATCTTCTGGCAAAGGTACAGTAAGTGTACTAAATAAATATCTCATAACATTAATGAAAGTTCTAATTTTTTCATTTGGTTGTTGAAGTCTTGCCTTAATTTGGTTCAATAATGAACGCTCGGCCTCAACAGATTGAAATTCAGCTTTTAATAATTCAATAAATTGAAAATATGAAGAAATAGAAGTGCGTACAGATTTGTACCATATTAAGGCTTCGCCTGACAAAATATAACTAACATTATCCAAGAATTCTTTGTTAGGTATCTTAGTACAATGTATGAAACTTCAAGTTTAGTTACAAAGTCATAAACAGGTGTTTCACCATTAAAATTAAATTTCAGATTTAACATAAGTTTAAGATATGATTTAGATGTGGAAATAATGTCAAAGCAACCTGTTTGCTGACTTTTATCTGGCAAGGATTCAGATGAAGTTGAAGCGGCAACAAGTCCACATTTAATGTTTTTGTTTAATAGATAAGCATCAGCCAACAAATTAATTTTTGACAATTTCTGATCTTCACTTGAGAACACTATGCGCTCAAGTCTCAAAATAAGATGTGCCAATACAGAATGACATTTTTTTAAGCAAGTTGAATGATTTGAATTTAGCACTTCATAATATTTTTCCTGGCAATACAATAATTCCTTGGCAGGATCAAGAGAGCAAATAAACTTCTTACTAACTTCATCATTTGAAGTACCTTTCAAAGAACGATATAATTTTCTTAAGTCATCTACAGACTTATCGTCTGAAACTTCATGTCCTTTGACACGAATTTCATATAAAAGTTCGTTCTTACGCAAATAATCAATATCAAGTGAAAGACTCATCTTTCAAAATAAAAATAAGATTTGAAAGAAACAAAGTAGCAAAAGAAAATAAGAAACCCAGTCTCAATTAGACCCTGTATGTAAAACGAGGCCCCACGTTGGGCGCCAATGTAACCTGGTGGCTTAAGGTGGTGTGATTTTAGCCTAAGTATTGCTAGCTCCGTGGGTTCTCTGGGACGCTCACAGAAACCTAACTGAGCACTGAGGCAGGGCGCCACTTACTTTAACTAAAAGTAAGAAAGAGTAAAGAAAACAAATGTTTTATTTAAGACTTTGATCATAATGAGTTTATTAAAGTTGACATTCAAGCTTTGTTTCTTTCACAAATTAACCACACTTAAACTAGTTAACTTAACTAACAATGGAGACCATTGTGGTCTCAAATATCCGTAAGATGAATACACAATATTCTATCCAAGTACATAGGATACTAGGGTACAATAAAATTAGTATTACTTAAATTAACAATTAATGCTAAGGTATGAGCATACCTGTTAATCGGCAAACCTCCCTAAGGCTACAGGCATTCCGACCTCAACCAGTCCATCAACAGATTGTTGCCGGTGAACTGCCAACGTGAACCTCAAGACAGAAGAGATCCGCAATGCTCCAGTCTGTAGAAGGCTAAATGTCATGGGTATCCCAACCCAAGGAGGGCTTCCCAAAAGCCTGCAAAACACATACAAGCATAGTCAGCATAAGCAGCAAACAAAATCTCTTGTAGCAGAGAAGAGGGTAGGTGCGAAACATGTGCTGCGAAACATGTGCTGTGAAAAACTGCGTAAATCTCCAAAAGCACTTATTTAACCACAAGATCGAGTACAGCGTGACAAGAGATTGTAAGGATAAGAGTAATCCAAGCGTGCTTACCCAAAAATAAGAAGAATTAAGCAAGGCAGAAGATCATCCTCCTCGGTGTATAATCACCTCCTCATTAAAAATTAAAATTTCATTTAGTTATTGATCTAAAACAAACAATAAACACTATAATTAGAAAATGCAACCACATGTGGTGTTGCAGAAGACGACCAAGGTTAAGCCAAGCCAACTTACCAGAGAAATCTTGTAAAATAAGAAGAAATCATTTTTCTCGCATTTCACATGCGAGCCTGTTCGTCAGGGGAGAAACTTGCAGCTCCACGACGACATCGTCAAAATGAAAAAAAAAGCTTTCAGATAAGAAAGATATAAAAAAAAGGAAACTTGTTGCGTGCGTCCACGCACAAGAGAAAAATGAAAAATCATCCTGTCATTCCATAGACGAACGTCTTTCAATCGAGGAACTGTCATTGAACTGTCAATGTCAGACTTGAGTGGCAAAAATCCAAGTTCAGAAACAAACAAGACCTGGAACAATGTCTTTTTAGCCATCAAAGATGGATGTTTTTAAGTAAATTTAAAAAATTCACAAAAACATGTAACGACGTGTTACAGTCTCACGATAATAACTTTCATAACACGATCCAATTATTGCCTAATGACAAATTGTAGTCACATGAGCTTATCGTAAAAGTCTCATAACAAAAGTTGAAACTTAATCCGCTGTTAGTTACTAGTGTCCGTCTATTACACCGTATCAAGTCCATTTCTATTTTAATAATTAATTTTGTTTCATTTCAGTAAATAGTTAATTTTAATAAATAAAATGTCAATTAAAGGTGAAAAAGAAATCGAATCCATTCAAATTGGAACATTATTCAAGTTCATTAAGCCTTTTGATGGCTCCCGAGAAAAACTTAGCTCATTTTTATCTATTTGTGACAGTGCAATTAATTTAGCTACAACATCTCAACAGTCGATATTACTTAAATATATTCAGTCACAGCTGCAAGGAAAAGCTGAAATAGCATGTTCAATTAAAGATTTTGACAATTGGGAACAACTTAGCGAATTTTTAAAAAGCCAATTTGGTGAAACCAAACATTATGCACATCTACTTTCAGATCTTCAAGATTGTCATCAACTTCCATCAGAAATGGTTAGTCAATTTGCCCTGCGTGTCGAAACTTGTTTATCCAAATTAATTACAGAAATAACTTTATCAAATAAAAAGAAGTCAGAATTAGCTGGTCGTCTAGCAGCAATGGACGATTTAGCTCTTCACACATTTATTATGGGTCTTAAACCCAACATTTCAAATCTTGTTCGTGGCAAAAATCCTCAAAATCTAAACAACGCCATAGATTTCGCAACAGCCGAAGAAAAGATTCAAAAATTAATGTTTAAACGCCATACGCCGAATTCACAAAATTATTCAATGTCACAGCGTCCTACGCAATTCAGACCAAATTTCAGACCCGTGCATAATCTCAATACAACTTCTAATCAATTTCAAATACCAACTTGTCGCTATTGTAAAAATCAAGGTCATACTATTGAAAATTGTAAAAAACGCGAATTTAATAATAATAACTACAACTTCAAACGTCAAAACCCTCAATTTCCAACAAACCAAATTCGATCTTCCCAGCATCAAGCTCCAAATCAATTTCAGCGTAAACCTCAAAATAATTTTAATCGAAAACCCTTTAATGGTCGCAACATTCAAGTCCACTTCGTGAACGATGACTATAATCAGGTGTCTGTACCTGATTCTGAAGATTACAATTCCCAAGAATACCAAACGAATTTAAACGAATAACGGGCTCCCAACGGTGTCTCGTAGAGTCCGAAGTTCAATCTCATAATTCTAATGGCACCATTTCAAAACCCTCTGTTTCCTCTGATTCTTCTATTTCTAAAGACTATAAACAAATAGTCCAAAAAAATATTCAAAGCCAAGAAAATCCTCGGAATGACTCAATCGAAAGAAAAATCGATAAAATATTTGAGATAAAATGTAATACATCTAAATTGTCCTTACCTCATATTCTTATTAAAACCTCTGTTTCCAATGAACCACTTACCTTTCTCGTAGATACTGGTTCTTCAATCTGTCTCGTCAAAAAGTCTTCAATACAATCTCCGCATCTGAAACTAAAAAAAGAAAATATATTAAAATTAAAAGGCATAGATAATGATAAAGAAGCCGTCCCTACTCGTAATCTCGGTGATTTTGACATGAATCTTATCCTAGGAAGAGAATCAATTCCTTACAATTTCCACGTTGTAGATAAAATTAACTTACCTTATGACGGAATAATAGGAAATAATTTAATGACTCATTATCAATGTAATATCTATATATATAAAAGGAGAAACTGACTGACTGACTGACTGACATATCAACGCACAGCCCAAACGGCTAAACGTAGGCACTTGAAATTTGGAAGGGACGTAGCTTAGGTACCGTAGGGGTGCACTAAGAAAGGAATTCCCGAAATTCCCACGGGAACGGGAATTAGCGGGAAAATCCTTTTGTATGAAAAATCTAAACCGCTTAAGTTAGACGCTTGAAATTTGGCATGCAGGTACCTTAGTAAATATAAAGTTTAGTTATGGCTGTATTTTGAGAAATTCCCACGGGAACGGGAGTTAGCGGGAAAAAACTTT
The DNA here is from genome assembly GCA_037074685.1 of Glyphodes pyloalis. Taxonomy (NCBI): domain Eukaryota; kingdom Metazoa; phylum Arthropoda; class Insecta; order Lepidoptera; family Crambidae; genus Glyphodes; species Glyphodes pyloalis. Next base: position 6,600,253 of record JAYKKO010000030.1, on the reverse strand, counting down.
TGTATGAAAAAATCTAAACCGCGTAAGTTAGATGATTGAAATTTGACATGCATATACCTTAGTGAATGCAAAGTTAAGTCATGATTGGATTTTCCAAAATTCCCATGGGAACGGGAATAGCGGGAAAAACTTTTGTACCGCGAGTTAGAGGCTTGAAATTTTTTAGTATATGGGTATCTTAGCAAATGTATCTACTTATATAATATAGTGTACCATTCAGTTTTTGTTTAACAACTAATCGTATCCATTACATCGCGCTTCTTAGATTTTTCCGTGGAAATGAGAAGTTTTCTTATAGTTGTGATTTATACCGCAATATAAACGAATTCCACGCGGGCGAAGCCGCGGGCGGAAAGCTAGTTGATTATAATCGTAATACATTTAATATTGACAAAAATAAAATCAAACTTATCTTTAATGATCCTGTTTACCACATTCCGCCTCGTTCTGAAATGTTAGTAGAATGCTCTGTTCGTAATCCTGAAGTCAAAGAAGGTCTCATCCTTGACGAACATCTCACAGATTCTCTTTTGATAGCAAATTGTGTGGTAAAAGTAAAAGAAAATAATAGAATAAATCTTACAATATTAAATACCTCTGAAAAGCCTATTAACTTAAATTCGAATCTTCAACTTACCTTACATCCGATTGAAAAACAAATTCATAATTTAAATACTCAAAATAGATCAACTTGTCTTAATAGAACTAAAGAAGTCCTAAATCTTTTGCGAACTTCTCACTTAAATTATGAAGAATCCGAAGCTTTACGAGACGTGTGCTCAAAATACTCAGACATTTTCCACCTTCCTGATGATCCACTTACCTCAACTGAAGCTATTACGCATCAAATTCGAACTACTACTGAACAACCAATAAATGTCAAATCATATAGATTCCCAGAAATTCATAAGCAAGAAGTAAAAACACAAATTGATAAAATGCTCGATCAGAAAATAATTCAACCTTCATTATCTCCCTGGTCTTCTCCTATTTGGATAGTCCCAAAAAAATTAGATGCTTCTGGCCAAAAGAAATGGCGCATCGTTATAGACTACAGAAAACTTAACGATATAACTATTGGAGAAACTTACCCAATTCCAAATATAACCGAAATTTTAGATCAATTAGGTAAATCCAAATATTTCTCAACCCTTGATCTTGCATCAGGTTTTCATCAAATCAGAATGAACCCTCAAGATTCCTGCAAAACAGCATTCACCGTACCACAAGGTCAATTTGAATTTTGTCGCATGCCCTTTGGTTTAAAAAACGCCCCATCTACTTTTCAACGTCTAATGAACAATGTCCTTACTGGGCTTCAAGGCGAAAGATGCTTTGTGTATCTCGATGACGTAGTAATATATTCTCACGATCTAAATTCCCATATTCTTAACCTCTCAGCAGTTTTCCAAAAACTCAGATCTTTTAATCTCAAGTTACAACCCGACAAATGCAAATTTTTGAGAAAAGAAGTCGGTTATCTAGGTCATGTTATTACTGAGAATGGCCTTAAGCCTGACCCTAACAAAATTAAATCTGTTCAAGAATTTCCAGTCCCAAAATGTCCCAAAGATATAAAATCATTTCTAGGTCTTATATCATATTACAGAAGATTTATCCCTGACTTTTCCAAACTATCTAAACCTCTTACCTCTCTACTAAAGAAAGATATCCCGTTCATCTGGTCCAACGAACAACAACTCTCATTTGAAAGCCTAAAAGATAAATTAATATCTGCCCCAGTCCTTACCTATCCTGATTTTACAAAACCATTTACACTTACGTGTGATGCATCCAATTATGCTATTTCTGCAATCCTTTCTCAAGGTCCTATTGGCAAAGATAATCCTATAGCTTACTCTTCTAGAACTTTAAATAAAAATGAAATAAATTATAGCACTACAGAAAAAGAACTTCTGGCTATAATCTTTGGTTGTAAAAACTTCCGTCCCTATCTTTTCGGAAGAAAATTCTTTATTATAACAGATCATCGTCCTTTAAAATGGCTTTTCAATCATTCTGACCCCAGCAGTAAAATGCAACGTTGGCGTCTTCAGTTAGAAGAATTTGAGTATGAAATAATATACAGAAAAGGAAAATTAAATTCCGCAGCTGATGCCCTTTCACGGTATCCTGTCCATCCTATAACTAATGAAAATCCAGGAAAACTTACCAATTCTCCAAGTTCTGCTAATCCAGTCCCTCCAGCACTTGATAATCCTAATAATGAAAACCCCCTACTTACTCCTTTTAGTTCTCTTACCTTAGATGACTTAGACATCCCAATCCCTGATATAGATCAAATAAATCTTGATAACTTATTTATACCCGATCTTCTGGAAAACGATAAACACTTACCTTCTAACTCTTCATTTCCTCCTAAATCCATGAAATCTAGCGATGCTCAACCTCCTTCAATCTCCATCCCTGAAAATAAAAATAATAACAAACCTAACCCTTACCATTCAATGCAAAATCCAGCAGATCCACAGCCTTCTACAAGCCGATCAGATCCTAAACAAAATCTAAATCCACCTAAAATCATACCGGAACCTGAAATAAATGATACTTATGCTAAATTTCTAAAATCAAATACCGCTAACTGTAACACTCCAATAATAGAACATAATGACAACCTTCTAAAAACCCAAAATAAAATCATCGTAGTTCCATCATCTCTTGATTTAGATGAATCTATTCCTTATGTACAAGATATCCTGTCAAATTATTCTGAATCCCAATCCTTTATACAGTCTGAAAGAACACTTCATTCTCACCAATCTTTGATATACAACAACAAAAACTTTTTCTTTATATTTACAAAAGTACACCATTTTGACGATTGTAGCTATTCAGACATATTCGAAACTCTAAAATCGTTTAAAAACTATTTATTATCAAACTCTGAAGAACGAACAATCAGCATTACAGATTTCAAAAACCCATTTGATCGACACATTTATTCAAAATTATACAACATGTTAGCTTTCTTATTTGATAATACTGGAGTAGAAATTCACATTTATCGAAATAAAATCTATTATCCTAATCCAAGCGAAGTAAAAAAGATACTAAAAGAAAATCATGATGTACCCATAGCTGGTCATCTTGGATCAAATAGAATGTTTAATAAAATCCGTGAACAATTTTATTGGAAAAATATGCGTAGTGACATTGAAAATTATGTAAAACAATGCTTATCCTGTCAAACCAATAAAGCACTCCGCAAAATAAATAGAGCTCCAATGCAAATTACTAGCACTTCTACTGTCCCTTTCGAAAGAGTCTCTCTTGATATTGTTGGCCCACTCCCTGAATCCGGAACTGCTAAACTTAAGTACATCCTGACTATCCAGGACGACTTAACAAAATTCTCTTCTGCTTATCCAATAAGAACCACAACCGCTGAAGAAACCAGCGATTGTCTGATTCATTTTATATCCCAATTTGGTATACCTAAAACAATACTTACCGATCAAGGTACCAATTTTACAGCAGAAATGTTTAAACAAACCTGTTCTTTCTTAAAGATCAAACAGCTTTGGTCTTCTCCTTATCACCCTCAGACTCAAGGCGCGCTAGAACGTAGCCATTCAACCCTGAAAGAATATTTAAAGTCCTACGTTGACGAATCCCAATCTAACTGGCCCCGATACGTATATACTGCTATGTTAGCATACAATACTGCTATTCACTCTACAACTAATTACTCTCCTTACGAACTTCTCTTTGGTCACAAACCCTATCTTCCAAATTCTATCTTTGAAACTTCTTCCTCTGACGTCACTTATCCCGATTATGTCCAAATGTTAAAACATCGTCTCCAATACAGCAGATCTAAAGCCGTAGAAAATATAAATAAATCTAAACAATGTTCAAAAACCTATTATGATTCCCACTCAAAACCTATTAATTATAAAGTTGGTGATTATGTATTTCTTAAAAACCACCTTAGGCTCCGCAAAGCTCTATCACCAATCTGGAAAGGCCCCTACAAAGTCGTTAAAATAAACGGTAGGAATAGCCTCACGCTATTAATAAATAGACGTCACGTGACCCATCACTTTGACCAAGTCAAACTAGCACGTCGTAGTGAGACTAGTAGAGTAAGTCCCACTTAACTTTAAGTCTAGTTTAAATTAGTTTTATAGTTTTATATTAAATAAATTCTATTTCAGTTTCGTGACAATAGTGAGCGGTAACTTCACTCAACCAGCTACAAAAAGTCCAGGTATCCATTTTGACCCCGTTGGCTTATTAAAAATAATAGATGGTCATCTTAGTATAATTATTCCTACAGACATTTCATTTATTAAACCGCACTTAGAAAACCTGAACGGTGTGATAGGCACCCTACGATACTTGTGTAAGCAAAGCAATGCTTTCGATGAGTCAGAATGTCCTAACTTATTACAACCTTTATCTGTGCGTTATTACGATACAGTTAGAGACTTCGAATCAATTTCGCACCTTATAGAATTTAGATCAAAAAGATCAGCTTGGTTTGGTGTTGTAGGCACAGTATTCAAACATTTATTTGGAACTATGAATGAAGAGGATGCTATCAAATATAGCAGCGCCATTCAATCTGTAGAAAATGATCAGATTAAGCTATCAGAACTAATGAAAGAAAACATTTTGGTAACAAAATCAACACTTACTTCTTATAAAAATATTATAAATGATATTGGAAATAATGAAATGAGATTAAATAGCGCTGTTGAAAGTTTATCAAGTACTTTAAAGAATTTAACTGTGTTAACCAATAAAACCATAATTAAATCAAATTTTAACGAAATGTTTAATATGTTAGAAAGTAGTTTACTTACCTTATCATTTAAATTAGAAGATATCGTTAATGGAATAATGTTTAGCAAATCTAATATTCTACATCCGTCGATCATCACCCCAAAACTACTATTTTCTGAATTAGTAGACAATTATAGATTTTTACCGAATTTTAGACAATTTCCGGTTAGTCTATCTTTAGAAAATATATATATGTTACTAAACATATCTGAATTAGCCTCTTTCTATAGTCAAAATAAGATAGTATTTGTCTTAAAGGTTCCTCTAGTGACCTCCAATGAATTTAGTTTATATAATTGTATCCCATTCCCAATGTTGAATAAATTCGAAAATAATACTTATACAACGATTATTCCATCGACAAAATATATAGGTATAACTAGAGATAGGTCTTTATACTGTAAACTAAATAGTCTACATAGCTGTAAGATACTATATGATATGTTTTATGTTTGTGAATTTCTCGATGTTTATTCTACATCTTCAAATGCAATTTGTGAATCAGAAATAATCTCTAAAGCTCTCAACTCTGTACCAAAACAATGTGAAATTAACTTTTTTCAAGAAAAAATAGACATTTGGCATAGACTTAGCAACAATAAATGGATTTATATTATTTCAGAAAAGTCAAAACTATCTATAATGTGTCAAAACTCTGGAAATAATGAGATAAGTATTTTAGGTACTGGATTTCTAAATCTCCCTATTGATTGTATAGCGTATTATAAAGATTTAATATTAACTCCTAAATCCACTAAAATTATAGAGATCCAAACTGTAAATTCTACTTTCGATTTATTAGATGATAACTGCTGCAATTTGATTAAATTAAATAAAATTGATTTTAATATTCCAAAATTAAATTTAAAAAATATTGACCTTAACTCTATTTCTATGGAACAAGACAAGGCCAATAGTCAGATTGTTAAAAATCTTGACAAAATTATACAAAAACCACATATTGTTTTGTATGGCCAATATTATTCTTCTACTACTATTACTATCTCTATTATAATTTTAATAATAATTTGTTTTCTAATATATAAACATTGTAAAGGCAAATGTCAGCGAATTTCGTTATCAAATCCTAAAAGTGATCCTAAAATTAATAATATAGAGTTGGAAATTATCGAGACGCCAAAGGCTCGTATTAAACCAACATAAATAAAAATAATTAATATCAATAAATAAATAAATAAATTTATATTTTTTTTTTAACTTAAACTTCACTTTAGGTAAAGTTTAATTTTAACCTTGGGGGCTGTTATATATATTAATAGCATATAAAAGGGCAGCGTCCACGATTATTTCGCTTAACGTTAGTAAGTACATAATTTCTTTGAGGCAATTAGTTTAGTTCGATTCCAACCGCGCTCGGTGACACTTGCCTAAATCATTCCATTTATAAATTCAGTGAAATAATAAATCTTTTTTTAAAAACCAGTTTTAAATATATCCCATAACAGAGCGATAAATCGCTGTGCCCTACCTCTCTTAAAAGTAAATAAAGTGGACAGAAAACCTGTTCACAAAACGTTTGAATCAGATTCGAATGAGAGGGTTCGCGTAGATGGCGATACGAAGGCGAACGGCTGCCCCTTTCTACAGAAGGAGGCAGCTGAAAGGGCGCGGGAGGACAGTACGACCGCCGTCATCGTCTGGAGACTGGCCGGCTGATGGTGTACCGCGCCACAGCTAGTATTCCATTCACGGTCTCCAATGAGCTCCAAAGAGGATGGTCCAGTGAAAGACAGAAATATCTACCGCCTCGTCACTCTCTGCGGAGAACAGAGAGTGGTGTGTTGGACTCGCACTGACTCAAAACCCACTCGGTGGCCAACGCTGTTCAGTTGTGGGGGAGTCGGGATCCCTTGCGGATTCTACACAGACTCCGCACAGCGCCCACCGCGAAGCGCTTTTTGCTCTTTGATGTCTTAAGCATGGTTAGGATGTTTCAGAATGTATATCACTTTGGCAATCACCGTTCGCTTTCAGATACAACCAGCGAGACTCGCAGCTGGGCACATCGTCGCTACTGAGTGGGCTTCTGTCCAGCCCTGGCGTGTCCCTAGACTTGCCTATCAGCACATCAGAACTAGAGAGGCTAGCGAAGACCGTACAAGGTAATTATTTCGTTTAGATATAATAAATAGATATTGCAAATTTACAGAAATTGGGTTTTATATTACTGTTTAATGGGTGTGCTGGGATGACGCCCCCAGTTTAGTTTCCGTCGTCTGGTGCTCATAGAAAAAGGGAAAACCTCAGTTTGAGACCAGGTGATTGGTGTGGTTATCTGGCGCATTTAATGTAGGCCGTCTTATTGTACCAGACAACCCTCACATAGAGGAAATTGTAACTAACAAGAAATGGAGACTTGAGGCTAAATAATAAAGTTGGAATATGTTTATTTGTCATTCTACATAACCTATTATTATACATTTACATTCCTAATCATAAAGATAGTTTCTTTAAAAAATGCAGCAACTAGTGGTAACGTAACAGCCACAAGTAGTGACGTAACAGCCGCAAGAGGTGACACAACATCCACAAGTAGTGACGTAACAGCCGCAAGAGTTGACGCAACATCCACAAGTAGTGACGTAACAGCTGCAAGTAGTAACCTAACAGCCACAAGTGGTGACGTAACAGCTGCAAGTGGTACGTAACACTCACAAATGATGGCGTAACATTTGCAAGTAGTGACGTCCGCGCCTGTTCGCAGAGGAAGCGCAGCGGTCGCACGCGCCGCAGCCGGAGGCGGCCATCGAGAACAGCGCGTGCCGCGAGCGGCTGCTGCGGCACATCCAGCGCTGCCAGGCCGTCATGGACGCGCGGCTCGACTCGATAGAGGCGCAGGTTGCAGGTAATAATATATCTAGTATTGAGTTACTGAACGAAATTAATTCATCTAGGTGGGATAGGGTGAACGGAAGATGCAAATGAACAAGTTAGGAGAAATACTTCAATTCATACCTTGTAGAACAAGGGAACAATTGCAGTTTTTTCAATTTTACAGGAGAGCCTTTTTAAGATATTTTTTGCATTTAATGTGGTTTGTTGTCTAGAGTTCTAAAGACTTATAAGTTGTCCTCCTATGCAAGACATAAACTATGTACTATATTACTTTAGACATGTTCTTTACAAGAATTACGAACTTTTTTTAATTAATTTTGTTTTTAAGGCAGTTGAGAATTGTGCCTTTGTTGTAATGTGCGAATTAGAAAGTACTTTATTTAGCGCGCATCTTAGTTATCGAATTTTCCGGCATGAATATTTTTTAACAGGCCGCCGGATAGTATGCCGGTATGATAGTACGCCGAGTATTGATGTGTACTGCGCTAAAAAATAACGAGTTCAAACATACGTGATAATTACAGACCGTTCACCCGCACATAGTGGTAAACACGTTCAGTTTGGTATCAGCTTGGGTTTGGGTCACGACAGAGTACACACTTGAGCCTTTGTACCGCTCTTATGTCGCCGGTATAAGGACTAAAATCGAACTGCATGTTTTTACCTTGCAGGCCTAGCATGCGCCACGCAACTAAATTTTATCGCGCGCTTAACAAACGTCAAATACGGTTGAAGTCAGTGCGTTAGCTGCCGATTGGCTGAAAATACGAATGCTGTGTACTATTAACCAATCAACAGTATCGGAACTTTTGTCGTCTCATGCGAGAAATTTGACATATTGCGCATGCTATTCATCAATAGGCCTAGCATGCGCAATACGCAATTAGTGCTGTTTACATTATAAAGTCCCAAAGTGTATGTATAGCTGACATGCCTTTGTCTGTACATATACACTAATATTCATTTCACAACTATGTAAGTGAACAAATTAAAATTTTGTTTTTAGAATTAGAGTCGCAAGATCCGTCGTTCGAGGACGATGAGACTGCAGACTACTTCCCCCGCACCAAGCAGACCATCCAGATGCTGATGCGTGACCTGGACACCATGGAGGAATTGGGCGTCATCACTTAACTCGCTCTCGAAGTCCCCCAGTGAATTAACATAGCCATTCAATAAAAAACTGCGACTATAGTCAAACCGTTGAGTAATTACCGACTTGACATATGTCAAAGCGGTAATTGAGCGGCGTAACATAGCTACATTGACATTACCATTACCGATATACATATGTCAAATCGGTAATTGCTCAAAGGCTTGACTATAATTATAAAAATACAGTGCGTGTGGTGTTACTTGACCACCCTGAAGTTAGTTAGCGCGTGAACGTAAAAGCATCCCCCACCTATTTGACAGACCCGATAGATCAATATTTACCATTTCTGGCTGTTGAACCAAGCGTTGTGGCATCGAACCCCACCCGGTAAAACATTCCTGTGATGAACTTTATTGTTCTATGTCTAAATGTTTAAAAATGATTTTGAGTATGTATTGCGGTATAGCCGTAGGATGTATTAATGTATTTATTTATCAGACAACAACACATCGACATTTAGTGCTAAAGCTCACCATTGTTAACCACTCGTAGCAACTTTAGTCCGGTCCACTTGGATAGCGTTAACTGTACTATTTTGACTTGATATGTTAGTTTTGCCATTAGGGGGATGTTCCTAATGTCAGTTCTCAAATATTTGTGGGATGCAGCCGGAAGTGTACTGTCAATACGTCACAGTATATATACTCTTGCAGATCGATATTAGTTCTTATGTTCCCGACATAAGGGCTGTGCAAGTCTGACTTGCTTTTGTGTCCAATGCTATTCCCAAAAGTTCGAGATGGATAGTATTTAACATGTTTCCTAAATCGTTTAGTGAGAGTCACTAATTTCATCTACTAGTTATACAGTTCATACAATCGCACCAGTTGATTAGTACTGTTATTCTTATTTCCGATAAGAAACATATGAAACCAAAAACGTTTTTTTAAGTTATTGCTTAAAATGACATTGCAAAACCAGTGAAGGATTGCTGCAAAGTCATAGTTTTAATTAGTATACACTGCAATTATAGCTTTTGCTTAAACTATATTATAGGGCTGGTAATGTAATTGATAGTCTTGTTTGTTTTAAGTTTAATAATGAAGTTAAAGGCCATCAGTTGAAGTAGGTATATATTTTGTAAATAATTAGTATCTAATTCAATAAACATTTAAGAAAGTAATTTTTGGAGTTTATTATTCCTGATTCATGGATGTTCTCTCATTAAATTTCTTACAGGTACATTCTTGTGTATCATTTATCCCCCAACAATGCAATCGCCATTCTGATCTATATTTTTATTTCGGTGGTGGCCCATCTTGTGTTTACTCATTAATTGCGTTTTTGTTTTTGCCAATGCAATGTTTAATGACCTAATTAATGGTTTACTTAGTTCTACACTGCGCCGTTAATAACGCAGTGACGGGTAAATGGATTTTCAATAAAAACGTAAAATCGAATTTATTATTTTATTACCTTAATATTATCCAAATACAAAAATACACATCAACCTTCATAGAATTTGGGCAACTGATCTCCGAGGATGACGGAGCGCTCAACGCCCGCTTCGGTTATGACTCCAAGGCGGACCACGCCTCCGGACGAGCCGTCGCGAAGGATGGCCAGCGTCAGCGTGTTCGTGACGAACTTGATCGCCTCCTCCTTGGTCATGTTAGGCTTGAAGTTGGCGTCCACGTAACCATAAACGTAGGTAGACCCAGACCCGCCAATGGAAACGGCTTGTCTTTGGACCATACCTCCGATGGGGACAGAGTAGATTTGACCTGCACAATATTATGATTAGTGAGTTACGACAACAGTGAAAGGTTATTTGCGGGTAAAGGTATTATGTGCGGCATATAAGAATGGTTCTAACAATACCATACTATTTGTATTGTAAAATATTATTGCAGGGTCCGAAAAGAAAACAACAAATATAAATAAAATAAGTTTAAGAAGTTTTAAATATCTTTTAATTCATATTGTCAGGAAAACATACTGTCTTTTGAATTAAAATTTCTTTGCAAAAATGACAAAAATTGTTATGAAAAAAATCATTACGAAATTTTAGAATTCGCAGAGACCTTCACACTGGTCTGGACAATGATCCTTCACTAAGGACTTAGATCTATGGTCACCCATCCAATAAAACTAAAGTGTTGGTAATGTACAGTTCAAGTTCAATGTTGTTTATGATTTAACACATCATGTTTTAGTGCTTTATAATTAAAAATGTTTACCTCCTTTCTTCTTATCCCAGCCAGCGACTAAGATGCCAGCAACGAGAGAATCACGGTAGTTGTAGCAAAGCTCACGGAATATTGCTGATGCGGTCTGCACTAGCGGCTCTTCCCCCAGCTCCATTTTATGGAAATCTAAAAAAAAAATGATAATACATTTTTACAATTTTATAGTGCTACATGCCATACTAGTAAATTTTTCTGTTCATTATATTTACTCAGTCTGTTCATGTTATTTAGGAATATAAAAAGTAGCTTAAGTTATTCTGGTATTTTATCTGTCTAGCTAGCAATTTTTCATCCAAAACTATTTAGTAATTTTTGCTTGAAAGAGCCACAAACATACATACAGTCGCCGTCAGATATATCGGAGCAGACAAAGTGACCAAATACTTCCAAACAGTTAAAATGTCAACAAGTTCCATACACCACAAGTTACCATTAACCTAATAACCGCCAACTACTTCTATAGAAGTTCAGGATTTTCGTGCCGTCACACACTGGTCCGGATTTTTAATATGGAAGACTTAGGACCCAATGTCAATATTTCGGGCTGAAAAAAATCATGTGGATAGATAAATGAACGTTCATCAACGTTTGTTCTAGCAGTTTTTATGAAATTGGTTATTTTTGCGAAAAAAAAACATTGAAAAAAAATTTGTATGGAGAAAAAGTGAAATTTTTTTTTTTTTCGAAAAGTTCAAAACTGTTAGCAGTGAAACCTTTTGTGTGTTATTGTATTACACTTATTCGTTAATTCCATATTTTTTTTATTTGCATATACTTGCAGCCTTGGCCAAAATATGCATCGGAACTTTCATTGTATTTATTTCAACTATTTGTGACAATTTAATTTTTTTATTGATTTATAGTCACATAATTTACGCATATTTTCAATATAATAAATTTTAAAATCCATTAATGATTTTGAAAAATAGATTACAATTAAATTTTAAAAATCAAAATAATATTTTACTTCTTAGTGGTTAGCTGTTGCTCAAAGCGCAGTTAGTGATCGAATGAGGCATTGCCTGCTAATATTCCCCTCCCATTCCCTAATATTGCTATCTCTTTCATTTCCTACTATCGCTATCTCTTTCATTCCATACTTCTCTCTCTTTCGCTCCTTGAAACCCTTGCTAGTTGAGCGCTTATGAATCAAATAAAACAGACGGGAGCTCATGTTGGAGCGTCATTAGACATTCAACCCTTGAAGAGTCAACATACCTGGAAATTTTAACGTGAATAATCTAGCAACTTGATCATGGCTGGATTTGGCACTAACCTGGACATTTACGTGTTTCTGCGACAAGAGGATTACAAACGACTGCATCAAGCAATTTTGGATTGCGTTTTGCTTGAAATTTCGCAAGAAGATTCAGAAAAATTATTGAATTTTGCAAGATCTTTTACTGTGAACTTAAATCGTCGATGGACCGAGGCACACAGGGTGCAAAAAACATTCATGAAGAAGCATATGAACTGGTTGGAAACAAGAATTAAGTGGCCTGAATGTGAATCAGTAAATCTCACCGAAATTTTTGAAGGGACCGAAAATTTGGATCCTCGTTCTACAGAAGAAGAAGCAGCTGTTCAACCCATTCCATCTACTTCGAAGGCGACTAGTGACATTGGAACATCTACAGACATTGCATCAAGGAAGCCATTTGAAGACTTGGGGAATAAGCAGAAGAAAAGGCGATCGGGTACATTACTCGACTATCCGGAAGAGGAACTGACTTTTGCTTTTGTCACGAAGCTAAAGTCTAATGGGAAAGAAGGTCTTGCTCGCATCATCGATCACCTTGTGAAGAATCCTGAAAAGGTTGAAGCTGTCGAATCACTTTTATCAACAAACGAGAAGACGGACACTATGCAGGAAGATCAAGCGTTGGCCCTTACTGCATCATTGGATCTGTCAAAGTGGAAGTATCTTACTTTACGGTCAGCATTGTCACAGCAATTGAAGCTTCCGTCTTACTACAAGTTGTTGGAAGCTAAGCAGAGGTGTTATCCAGATACCAGAGATATTGAAGTATCAGAACATTTAGTGAAGGTGAAACTACAAGCACTGTTAGACGTGACAACTCGAAGAATACTGCAAGTCGTTGGTGATGATTTAAATATGTGCAGTGAAAACTTGAAGCTTACCTCCAAGTGGGGATTCGATGGATCTTCAGCACAGAGCAACTACAAGCAAAGAAGTGAACTGGCAGAATTCGACGACTCCTCTGTGTTCATGACGAGCCTCGTTCCTTTGAAGCTCGAGAGCGGCAATGTTGTTATTTGGAATAATCCAAACCCATCTTCAACATCTTATTGCAGACCTATTAAATTTCAGTTTGCGAAGGAAACGACCGAATTTGTTAAGCAAGAACAAGCGGCAATGGAGGAAGAAATACGAAATTTGACTATTTCAAGTTGCGGAAACTTGGAAGTTACTCATGAGTTGCACATGACAATGATTGATGGGAAAGTGGCTACAATTATTACAGATACTCCATCTGCAGCTACGTGCAATGTTTGTCTTGCAAAACCTAGTGAGATGAATAATCTTTCAGAAATGTTTTCAAGACCTGTACGGGACGATGTGTATCAATATGGACTATCAACACTCCATATGTGGATTCGAAGCATGGAGTGTCTTTTACATATTTCATATAATTTAGATTTCAAAATGTGGAGTGCACGAGGTGACAACAAAAACCTTAAGAAGTTAAGGAAGGATATGGTGCAATCGGAGTTCAAACAACAAATGGGACTTTTGATTGATGTTGTAAAGCAGGGCTTTGGAACTACTAATGACGGAAACACGGCCAGAAGATTTTTTCGGGAATACAAAAAAAGTGCTCAAATAACGAAGATTGATGCTGATTTGATAAAGCACTTCGCAGTTATATTGCAAGTGTTATCTTGTGGAAAGGCTGTCAATATCGATAGTTTCCGTGAATACTGCAAGGAGACTGCTGAGATCTTTGTACATCACTACCCCTGGTACAATATGCCTTCCAGCATACACAAAATGTTGATACATGGCGCTGACATATGCAAACATTTCTCTTGCCTTCCTATCGGAATTTTGTCAGAAGAAGCAGGAGAAGCAAGAAATAAGGACTTTCGAAATACCAGAGAGCGACACACGAGGAAAACAGGAAGACTGCAAAATAATGAAGACATTATACACAATTTTTTGATATCATCAGATCCATATATATCTCATCTGAAACCTAAATACACCAATTTTAAGTCATCAAGGATGTTTCCAGAAGCTACGCAGTTGATATTATCAGATGAATTAATAGAAGTTGAAGAAGAAATTGAAGTTGATGAAGAAGCTCCAGAAAATGTGCCAGATCCTTTAGAATAAGTTTTAAGTTATTTATAACTATTATTTTGCGTGTTATATATAGATAGTTTTAGTCAATAACTTTAGTTTTAATTTCATTTTAGTTATTTTATTATTATTTCCTATTTACTAAATTAATGAAAAATGTATTAAATTTAATGTAATGTAAACAACCTTCAATTATTTTCTATTGTAGTTTTAAGTTATTTATATTAATTTGTATGTTATGTATAGATAGTTTTAGTTAATTACTTTATTTTTAATTTAATTACTTATTTTATTATTATTTATTATGTACTAAATTGATAAAAAATGTATTAAATTTTATGTAATGAAAACGACCTTCAATTTATTTTTTATTGTACTGCAAGAATTATGCAATAAACAATTTTTAGTTATTTTGTAATACATTTACATACATACCCTATGCTACTTAAAACTTCGTCCGCGTGAATAGCGTCGCGATAACCGACATTAATGCGGACGAAGTCGCGGATGGCCACTAGTTATTCATAAATCAACTTCAAAATGTATAACAAAATAACCAGAAATAGTTTATTGCACAATTCTCGCAGTACAATAAAAAATAATTGAAGGTCGTTTACATTACATTAAATTTACCGCTGCACCACTGAACCGATATAGATGAAATTTGGTATAGATATTCTTTGGGACACTAGATTTATTTAGTAGTTTAGGCGTGATTGAGCGACAGAGAGACAGACAGACAGAGTCACTTTCACATTAATAATATTAGTATGGATTTTATCTTAGTACCGAATTTACTTTCCCGAAACCACTTAAAGAAGCAAAAGTACTGATTTTAAATAAATATATATTAGGATAAACGAAATAAACGCCAAAGCTGCAAGTAAATATTTTGTATTACCAGTAGAGCTCTTGTCTATTTTATCTGATTTATAAGCGTGGAACACCACTTGTCTTAAGAAGAAAAAGAGTGAGCAAAAGAGAATGAAAGAGACAGCAATAGTAGAAAATAAAAGTGATAGCTATATTAGGGAATAGGAGAATATTAGCAGGCAGGCAATGCCTCATTCGATCACTAGCTGTGCTTTAAGCAACAGCTAACCATGAGAAGTAAAATATTATTTTGATTTTTTAAATTAAATTGTAATCTATTTTTCAAAATCATTCATAGTCAACAAATAATGGATTTTAAAATTTATTATATTGAAAATATGCGTAAATTATGTGACTATAAATCAATAAAAAAATTAAATTGTCACAAATAGTTGAAATAAATACAATGAAAGTTCCGATGCATATTTTGGCCAAGGCTGCAAGTATATGCAAATAAAAAAAATATGGAATTAACGAATAAGTGTAATACAATAACACACAAAAGGTTTCACTGCTAACAGTTTTGAACTTTTCGAAAAAAAAAAATATTTCACTTTTTCTCCATACAAATTTTTTTTCAATGTTTTTTTTTTCGCAAAAATAACCAATTTCATAAAAACTGCTAGAACAAACGTTGATGAACGTTCATTTATCTATCCACATGATTTTTTTCAGCCCGAAATATTGACATTGGGTCCTAAGTCTTCCATATTAAAAATCCGGACCAGTGTGCGTCAACGCCACTATTCTATAGAAGTTACTCATTGTACCTACTTTAATTAAATACCTTTACGGTGCATTAAACATTTGTTTCTCTTGTAATATTGTAAGATGGACAGGATTGGAGCCCATTTTTGTTATTTCGCCAAAAAAAACAGGCTTTATAGTGTTTTAAAACAGATAAAAACAAAAACGCCTGAAATATTTTGATGTCCCATACGCCAACGACTTCATATCAAGTAGGCTAGTGATGTGACGCGATAGTTGCATTCATTACAATCCTACATGTTTACTTTGTTTTGTTCCATACAAATATTCATAGATTTTATGATTGACAATTAATTCCGGTCTGAAAATAACGTATTACATAATAAATATTGAAATTAATTTATTTCACGAAGATCCTTACTAATATTATAAATCAGAAAGTGAGTTTGTTTATTTGTTCCGCTTTCACGACATGACTACTGAACCGATTGCTTTTAAATTTTGCAGACGTATAGAAGTCCGGATTAAATAATAGGTTACTTTTTATCCCGAATAAAACTGATATTCCCGAGGGAAAACAAAAATATAGTTTGCTTGATGGATGGATTGATGGATTGGAAGGTAAAATATTGTAAACGAAAATAAACATGTAAATGTAGAAGCTAAATGATACGATAATGAATCCCCGAAAATGTGGAATTCCCGAGGGATGACGTACAATTTGTTTTATCGTCTAAACTGATTTTTACATCTACTTAGCTATATAATATAGTGTACCATTCAGTTTTTGTTTAACAACTAATCGTATCCAGCGTTACATCGCGCTTCTTAGATTTTTCCGTGGAAATGAGAAGTTTTCTTATAGTTGTGATTTATACCGCAATATAACCGAATTACACGCGGGCGAAGCCGCGGGCGGAAGCTAGTTAATTTATAATTTATTTAGAATTTTCGATATTGCAACACCCATCTCTACGCAATGACAAGATTTCAGTACTACGAGCGCCACCAACTTCAATGCAAGTAAACCTGTGACGTCGTAAGCGTACAAGTGTCAAGGTCATTGTGTCATACTGCCGGCCATTACAAACGTGCGCTCGTCTGTTTTTTTTTTCGTACAATAATCATTAAATATTATTATCGAAAATATAAAAAGTAAAATATCGAAAGGTAAACTTACACAAACTATAAAAAGTTATTAAATATACGAATAATAACTGACCATTCATTCTTTTGTCTTACTTTTCACCGTAACATACTTGTTATGATTTATGAATACCGTACAAGAGCCGTCTTTTCTTTATTCAAATCGTCTAGAGAGATAGAGAGAGATTCACTCAAGGTGAAGAAAGAAACGCATAGACAACACTTCTATTTGAGATATTTATCTTGCCACGAGCGCCAACGACTTGATATGAAGTCAACGGACTACGTTATAAAATGAATAGTGAAGTGCCTTTTATAATAAATGTGTTGCAAGATTATGCATGTATTTTTGTCTATGATAATAGATACTCGTTTTTCTTACTAAAAATGTTCATAAAATAAAACAAATTACTATTATAATGTATCAGGGTTTATTTATATTTGCAAAATTTAATAAAAAATCTTGATTTAGACATCAATTTTTTTTATCGATATGACGTTATGCCACATCCTTGCTTTCGTACTATAGAAACTGTTATACATTTATACGTTGGCGTACAGCGGGCCACTACGTTAAAGATAGCTGGGCTGGGAAAAGGTTAATATCTGAACATTCATTACTTCAATAATATCTGAGCAGTCACTTTGTTCGCTCTGATATATCTGACAGCAACTGTACATCCTAAGATTCACATTTTTAATATGAAAAAGAAAGCAATAAATTTATGGACCAAACCAAAAAAATATAATCTACTTAATTATCATGCACACATAATTTATGGTCAATTGGGGTCCACCTCAGCAAATGCTGCAACAGCATTATTTCTAACACCGCTGGTATTCTGGTACAGTCAGCGTCATATAGTTCGTGATACTCAGGGTACTCTAATAAATAGACGCAACTAAAAAGTCAATAATATCGGTACACACAAAGTTTTCTTATTGTTGTCAACAGTTTTGTCGCTCAAAAGGTCGACACACCTAAAATGTCATATAAATCGGCTCAGTCTAGCTGCCATAAATATGGTTACAGTCTTCCCGCCAATGGTATCCAAACGTTCTAAGTGTTCAAAAATATGAAACACATTAGAAAAATAAACCTTACTGCTATACTTTTTAAATATTATTTTCCTCATCAATTAGTTTCAAAAAATGTAAACACAAAGTGAAAGCGATAGAAACTACTGCTGTCCTTTTCATTTTAAGCCCGACGTCATAGACTTCTCACGACAAAACTGTTGATAACAATAAGAATACCTTTGTGTGTACCGATATTATTGACTTTTTAGTTGCGTCTATTTATTAGAGTACCTTGAGTATCACGAACTATATGACGCTGACTGTAGAACCCAGTTGCTTGGAAAAATAACTGAAGTCGGGGCTTTTGTTAACCATATTAGTTGGATTTTATGCGAAGAATCAATGTACTTACTCAAATGATAAGTGACAATATCAGCAATGGCCTGAGTATCAGCAGCTGATCCCGATCGACAGCAATAGATGTTGTCAGTCACCCGGGTAAGTTTGTCGGTCACTCTGTTGGCAATGTAAGCTCCAGTAGTGGTCCTGGAGTCAGCACCAATCACCACACCTCCATCAAACTCACAAGCCATGATGGATGTACCAGTACTGTGAGGAGCATTCATCCAAGACATGCTTGGGTCAGAATATGTGTTCACGACTGATGTGGCCATTTTGCTGGAAATGGAATTTAAGCAATACTGGTCACTAGGTAGTCTTACATAAAATTAAATAGGATCCATAGAAATCTAAGTACAAGAAGATAATACCTGTGTAAGGACAAAGTTTTTTAAAAAATGATAGCTCAATTCAAGAGAATATAAAGAAAGACATTGTCTTGTTAAAACTTGCCTTTACATAAATATTATAAAAATAAAGAAGCTCGCTTTTAAGTGTAGGGAGGTTGTGGACTGGTGTTATATGAATTTCACAACAAGGAAATTAGCTAGCAAATACAACTAGCATCGACGGGATTAACCCTAGAAAGATAAACTTATTTTTTTGTACAGAAAAGATAAACAGGCGCCTTAGAGGCGCAAAGTTTTAACTACCGATTTATGTAAATACATAATAAAATAAAAATATATTTTTTATATATTATTAAATGTTACATTATTATGAAATAATTAAAACACAAATATGCATTATTTATTGTTTATTTTAAGGAATCATGTTAAATTTTCAAATAAGTAACAAAAAATTGATTTTTTTTATAGTACTAACTACTTATAAGCATTTTTTAAGAAAAGCTAACTTTTATTAACATTTTGTCTTACTACCTAACAAATTACTATATAATCAGTCTCAAATCACAATAAATACTGTAAAAATCACATGTTACAAACATTTGTTGCAAACATCTTTTTTATGTTCGCCACATACAGTTTTATTACATTTTGTACAAGTCATCTTAGACAATTCTCTGTTTTTTGTTGTATAAATGCTACAATAACGCCGCACTTTAGTTGGAGGTTCTTGAACAGTTTCTTGAGGAAGTTCTTGATAAGCTTGTGGTAGGATTTTCTCTATATTTTCTCTCAGTCTTCTTTGCAAAGTAGGAATGCGCAATCTAGATCTCATCCACGATGCAGACAATTCAAACGACAATTGTTTCATGTACTCTCTACGGCTTATTGTTTTTTTTTGTTTACGACGACTAGGACCTCTGTTTGAGCGAAATTGATCGCAGCTGTTCTGCCACTACTTTGCCCTTTAGAAGTAGCCCAAACATGCCGGTTCTTACCTCTGATCACTCTTTGAGGCAGGATTATTATGTGGCGGTCTTGTCCTAGATGTTGTTGAGGTATACATGACTCAGGCTTTCTTCGATAACTTCGTCTATGTATTCGTTTTTGGAATCACTCTGAACGCTATCTTCACTTATATGGTCCTCCGTCTCGCTGTTACTGCCATCGTCGGTCGCTTCATCTTCCTCGTTCAAATAAGAAGCAAATTCGCTCTCTTCCAACCGTTTTCTGGACGCCATGATGTTAAAACGTTCCTGAAAACCATTTAAATTAATTTAGTAATAGTAAAATATCTTTATATTCACCATAAATATGTAAAAAGTAAATAAACAAAATGACTATTAAAAGTGCAAAAGTTACACAGAAGATAAACATGCGCCTCTCGAGCGCAACGCAATGTCATAGCGGCGAAACTAAAGTACTTACCGGACAGCAGCGGTCTTCCCTCGGTCGTGTTGACCGACGACTGAGTTGGCTCGAAAACACAAGAGTATACTCGCGCAGGTTAGAAAAATACAGCGATATATCTATTTCGCGGGCGCCTCTGAGGCGCAGTTTATCCTTCTAGGGTTAAGATTAATCATCAGAGGTTATTGTATTTGGTAATTTTTGTCAACTTAAAGCTACAACAGTTTAATTATGAAATTTAAGGAATGGAAGTTATAGATGCATCAATAAAGTATAGTTTTTTGTAGAAACTTACAGTATAAAATTATTTCTGAAAGTCACGATCAGATTCCGGCGAAAAACACAGGCGAAAAACGCTAAACAACGAATTGTCAAAAATGACAACTGATCGAAATTGTCAAATCATAGACTACGTGTCATTTCACGGGATTTAACTGTTCAGATTTGTAAAGATTTTCAAGACAAGTAAATAGCTTTCAAAATAATGATATCTCACATTGTATATAACTGTAAATATCTAAACTACTTTAGTGAACAGTTTAATAATATAAAAGTGCTCTTATATGCTATTTGAAACTATTCAACAGTCTTGGAGGATATTTCAATTATTTTAAGGTGTGTAATGGAGTGTCACGAATGTTTTCGAAATTCCGAGTTACGCATTTGTTGTATCGGCATTAATTTACGTTATTTGTGTTTTTAACCGTGAGATTAAATGAACATTATTATATTACTTAACATTTCTGATTAAACTTTATAATTTCCAATAAAACTCTGTTATTTAGTTACTTTAATAGATGGCGCTTATAACAAAATTACAATTTGGCTCAAGTCACACCTAGATGGCGCATAAATTCTGTCACTTTAGTATTGACTAGTAAATGGCCGCGGCTTCTTCTGCGTCTCTGTATCCCAATGGAATTGTCACAGGATTACGGTTTTGTCTCCTCATTAAGCTTTTAAAATCGATATTTGTGTAAGGAATACCTTTCTTCTGTGCTATACTTTTTTCGATATGGCAACGAACAAAATAAAGTGAAATTTTAAAGTAGGTACCTAGATACAATTACTTTAAAATTTTACTTAGGTTTTTATTTTAAAAGTTTCGTGCTGTGTTTTAGAGATAAACTTGGAAGTTTTTTTGCGTTTATAAGCTTTTTAGACATACTGGCGATTTGGGTAGATATATTACAGAAGACCGCAGCCAAATAACAATCACTTCGGTGTTGTTGTGTTCCTGCGTGTGAGTAAGGTTTCCAGAGCTCCTGGGGGGTGCTACATTAGTAGTATGGGAGAGTGCATCTCGACCCTCTCGGTGCATACAAGTAGCTAGACTGCGGAGCGCTTATTATGCTGTACTTGTCACCCTTAAGCTAGGACCTCATTACCACTTAACATCAGGTGGGATGAGGTCAATCTTGAATAGCAATATAAAAAATATATATATATGTAATAAAAAGATCTGGCCGGCCATGGTGGCGTAGGTATCCATTAACGAGAGTCAATGACCCAAATCATAATATTTCTTAAAATCACAACTTTCACAACAACATTGCAAAAAATATTCTTCCCTTTTTAAAAATCTAAAAAAGTCCTCAAGGATTAGATTCGAAACATAACTAAAATGTGGTTAAAATACTCCAAAACCCAGATGTTACTTCAAAATGCCGCAAACAAATACTGTTGAAATTGAATATAAAATGCGCAGTCAGCAAGCGTGGGTGTCCTCCTCTCATTAGCACCCCTTGTCCCACCAAGAACGACTTTAAAAAAAAACTCGCATTCGCAACGCGCCATTTTGTACGTCATCCCAAAAACGATGTTTATTTAAAAGTTATAAAAGATTATAAAAGACCATCCGCATTGAATGAGCTGACATTTTTGATAAATCACTATTTTATTCGACATATTCATTCAATGGAAATATGGATTTTATTTATTCATGAAGTTTGCGATTCGCCACCGTTGTTCAAAACGATAGCGCACGCGTCTTAGGAGGAATATTTTGTGCACCGGGAAAAAAGGACTTAGAAATGTTGATACTAGAATTAAAAATTCTAAAGAAACTTTTGCCTCGTGTGATTGATCACTTAAAAATTTGTCTACGCAATTTGCGCAGATGCTCATCTTAATAAAATCAGATCAAAAAGTCGCACTAATTTAAAACGGCACTCCTTGAATGCATTACCTAAGGACTGACCAGAAAAGCATTATCGATGTGAATGTTACAGTAATATCTCTTTTATAGAAAGCCGTTTATTGGGCTCCATTACTATCATCTGTTGCCGGTGGTGGCTAGAGTAGGAATAATTCGTCTCACACCCATTAAGCCAATGATGATGATGACTGTTTTTTTGATATAGCTTTTTATTTATTTATTTAAAAACTTTATAGCACAAAAAAAGTACAACAGGTGGACTTAATGCTGTGGGCATTCTCTACCAGTCAACCTTTGGGTCATGCGGAGAGTTAGTTTATGGGTGCGGTAATAGTGACAAAGTGCATAAGTAATCTAAAAAATAAAATAAAAACATAATACACGAGAATAGTAACTATCAAGCGTTACAAAATTCATTTCGGAAACAATTAAATATACATATAGACATACATGAATAAATATAATATATATATAAAATAGCTTTAATGTTTGCAACACCGTATACCTACGCATTTTTCATTACACACGCAGTAATTTTCTTTGAGTGATGGAGGTACTTAAATGATAAGTCGAATCGTAGTTTTGAAGTGGTTTCCGTGTACTCATTGTTTAACAGTCTAATAAAACTAAAATAAAAACAAAATAGTTAATTTATGAAAACATTAATCTAGTGGTGAATGACCCTTGCCTTGCGGTCTAATCTTAAAAAAACTATGCAACGGATTTCAATATAGTTCTTTTGACGCAAAGAATGATTGAGGAGGTAGGGCATAGCGATTTATCGCTCGAACTGGAGGAGCCCGACTGGTGAAATACCTCCACCTTACAGAAGACCGCAGCCAAATAACAATCACTTCTGTGTTGTTGTGTTCCTGCGTGTGAGTAAGGTTTCCAGAGCTCCTGGGGGTATTATGCTGTTAAATAATAGCTATCAATCAAATATATTGCAACTTTAAAATCAAAGCAAGTATCAAGATCATCCCGTTCGCGCATACTATGCAGTCTAGCTGTTTAGCTCGGCGGCAATAAGTAGGCGTATTATTGAGCCGAGCCGACCTATGGAAGTGGCTGTCAATCGCACTTGAATAATGACGCGTGCGGTGGCGACATTTTGCTATTTATTTATTTTATTTTATCGCGACTCCCCCGCGGGATGGAGACAAAGGCCAGATGTTGATATTTTTTTCTGCATTATAGCGTATTTTAAATTTCGATTCCTTTGTGCGCTTGTTTCCGTTCAACGGCCACTGCTCGCGGTCGATGTCAACGTCAATCGGTAGATGAACTTTTTATTGATCCTTCTGTTGGCAAAGGCATAGCAGAAAAAAATCCTGAACCCTTATTTTTTGCATAATATTATGATACACGTTACTTTATTGCGAGTTAGAGAAGCAAAATGTATCATACATTTAATTACCTTCATAAATAACTTAAAACGTATATGTAGTCATTTATCTGCTTGGTTGGCACCATTAATTGGGTTAACACCATCCTAACTTTATTAACACAATCCAAACCTATGTAGATGGAGACTTCCAACTTAAATTATGACGGTCTGCTTAACAGTTTTCATCAAGAACAGGTTCCTTTAATATTTCATAATCGTTAAATACAAACACTTACTTACATGAACTCACACAAAGAGTAAAACTACCTATATGAGAATATGAAATTTCATTTAGAAGTCATCCCGAATTAATTTATCTATCATCTTTATTATCATCTTGCTCTACTAAATATATCGGATCCGACTACGGACAGCAATTTTAATTCTCATAGTGGCAACCGATTCGCTTTGAATGCGAATTAAGCGTTTTCATAAAACAAAATATTATTTATGCAAAGCAAAAACCACGTTTTAACTCCCGATGTTTTGATATATCTTCAAAAACAAACCCTTTTGTTTGTTCGTTTCGTTTTTGAGAGAAGACCCCCTGCAGGCCGCTTTATTGGAAAAAATATGATGAAAATAATTTTAAGGACTAATCGTCTCGGCGCCTATTTTTTTTCCAAATTATCTTACTTTTTAAACCTTCCCTGGACTTAACTTTACCGGTCTGACCCTTCTTGAGTTTTAGCGAGACTAACCTACCTACCACGATTGATTTTTAAATAAAAGTACGATTGTTGTTTGTATAAATGTATCCTATCCATTACGGGGACATTTATCTAGGAAGAATATAAAGTTAAGGCTTTTATTATTTTTATAGTACTATACGCCGTACTAGCACTAGCGTACCTACTAGTAGTGGGTTCAATTCCCGCACCGCAAGGGGAGATAAAATTTTTCTGTTTCTAATATTTAAAGTTCGCTAGTACGGCGTATAGTACTATAAAAATAATAAAATCGATTAAGATGCCAGGTGTCTTCGATTCTGTGGTTTTCAAACATTTCTGCAACGAATGTACCACGGGCCGATAAGTATGTAGATATAAACATATTCGGCAGAGGGCACTTACCGAAAGGCTAACGGTTGATACAGCAGAAAAATGTCATCGCCTAAAATAACTTGCGGTTAGCTCAGTTGGTAAGAGCAGCACGCGCGATACGTGAAGGTCGTGGGTTCAATTCCCGCACCGCAAGGGGAGATAAAATTTTTCTGTTTCTAATATTTAAAGTTAAGGCTTGCTTAATCCTAAAGAGTATTTAAAAGGAAATGGGTACTTTTTTTAAGTTGTATCTACATCCTATTCCGGTAGTGGGTTAACCGGCCGTTTGCCAAAAACGAATACGCAATCTTCAAGTAAAAAAATGTAAGGTGGATTTTTATTACTGTAAACTGTGGTTTATACGTAGGTCCAAGTATGAGTAGTAAGGTAAATGGTTATTTGTGGTTAAAATTAAAATGCACCTATTCATTCAAAAACATCATCCACATGGTTAGCAAAGATTCAACCATTTACATTTTTCGTTAAACAGTAATTAATTTGACTTATTTAATTTTTAAAACTGAGCTTGATGCTTAAAATGAATGTAAGTATTACAGTTTCACCTCGCGTTAAGGTATACCTACTAATGTTTTATAGGTAGATACGTATCTACCGCCATATCAGTTAGCTTTTCTGCAGTGCAGTCAGCTTGGAATTTGATAACGAGTTAATTCATCACAAAACATAATTCCAGACACAATAAAAAACCTACGATTATTGCTTCTTGACTCAGTAACAAGTCATTGGAAGATGAAAGGTTATTGCTTCTTGACTCAGTAAAGTCATTGGAAGATGAAAGGTTAATGCATGTCGTATCTTAGCAGGAAAAAGTTAAACAGCCATAAAAATTATGCTAGATAAACGTACAAATATGCTAGCCAGCTGAAATGGCTAGAAGTGGTTCTCGGTCTAATAAAACCGATTTGAGGGGCTCACTTGAAATCGTTTCTCGCCGGCTTTACCTACATCTATACCCAGGACCAACTTATTTCTATATTATAGTAAAAGAGAAAAAGGGTCATTACTTGACGACTGCCCCAATATGGGGGTTGTGGAAATAATTTAACTGTTTTAACATTTCATTAGTTGGGGGCAAGGAATTGTGAGCTTAGAATGGTATATCGAAATACTCTTCGTCGATAGATAATTTCACCGAAATCACCTTTAGTCGACGGTTGGTTTTACGAATAAATCCTTCATCGATATATAATTTCACCGAAATCACTCTTAGCCGATCGTTGGTTTTACGAAAATCTCCTTCGCCGATAGAACGTTTCGCCGATAGAACATTTTGCCGATGTCAACCTTGAATAAAGTTGGTTTTCCGAAATAACTGTTTTGCCGATGGGCGTTGCACCATAAAAGGACTGCATCCGCTATCGGAATGGAATCCATGCCTTGATGATTTGTAAGTGACTAAGGAATATGTACATTAAGTTATAAGAGAATACCATGGTTGAATATATTTATTAATGATTTAAAGTTTAATCATTAATTTAAGAAGCATAAGAGAAAATCCACGCAAAAAACAATTAATGAATTAACAGATCCCTAATACTCGGTAAACAGAAAAAATAATAATGGACTGACTAAGGATATTAATATATTTTTTTTTAAGTTAATACTACTCTAGTGTATGTATACAAATATCAACGTGCGTGATGCGTGGCGTGAGAATCGTTGATCAAATGTTTAGGCAAAATACATAATGATACGGGAATATATATTTTGTCTTCGGCATTTTACAAACCAACCAGTATTCGTTTTTAAACTGATGACGCTGTATGTAAACGGCAGATTTACTCAAAATGCCTGCGACATCTCGATTGTGATCCTTCTATTGTTATTATGGTTTTATCGGCAAAACAGTTATTTCGGAAAACCAACTATAATTGAAGGTTGATATCGGTGAGATGTTCTATCGACGAAATTAACCGATATAATGATATAGGCAAAACGTTCTATCGGCGAAACGTTCTATCGGCGAAGGAGATTTTCGTAAAACCAACGATCGGCTAAGAGTGATTTCGGTGAAATTATATATCGATGAAGGATTTATTCGTAAAACCAACCGTCGACTAAAGGTGATTTCGGTGAAATTATCTATCGACGAAGAGTATTTCGATATACCATTCTAAGCTCATAAATTGTAGAGAGAGTTAGAATTAGTAGGTAGTACGCTGTATTGTTTTGTCCCAAGACGAAAAACAAAATTCAAAAGTATTGTTACTTAAATATTACGCGTTTTGACCCGTTAACTCATTTAAATTTAAATGGAACCGGAAATCCTTCAATTCTATTAAACATTAGGTACCTACATTCCGTGTATCTATTATTATATCTTCATTTTTAATTGCGATTTAAAACATTGTCTATTTATAATATCGTTTTTTTATTCAGGTGTGTGTTTCATTTAATTATAAAAGTAAGTAGTTCGGATATAAAATGTTGCCAAAACCAAAACATCTTTTCAAAGCACCTAGAGCTCTCATCCGGACTCGTGACCATAATGGCGACCATTGATGCTTAATTTTTTCTCCTTCCCGTGCCAACAAAGACTTCCCTTTTATATAAATTTGATACGATATTTCATTGTAGGCACGCGCCGGACCGCTCGCGGGTATTTTTATATTTTTTTGTACCTATATTTATGTTAGACGGTGGGGTGGGGTGGCCAGGAGGCGGACCCTAAAAAGTTATGTATTTTTTCTCCTCTTTTTTCCCATCGACGTGATGAAACGGCTAGCGATATTGATCCGTCCACGTTGGCTGAATGTTATGGCACACGCGGGCTTGACGATTTCTTTGCTCCCGAGTGGTGCAAAAGAAATATTCCACTATGGTATATGGCTATGGCGTAAAATAGAGTTAATACTATTTCACAGCCTTTTCATTATATTTGTCGGTAGGATTAGGTTGGAAATAGGTGGTCGTGAAATTTTGACGATGCGTAATTGTTACTTGTAGCCTGCATTAATGAATAAATGAATTATGATCATTTGTTTAATATTCTTTCTAGTCAAGAAAATCATCATGTGATGTAGGTACATAGTCTCTACAGTTAAACTACACACATTTTGTTATGATATGTCTGATGGTTTTGTACTTATTTTTTTATATTTTTGGTTAACATTTAGACAGAACATTCACTGTATCCATAATTAAAAAATGACGTGAATGTGACGTGTCGTGAATGAAAATAATTCTAAGTTCTATGTTATATCTTACGTCATCAATATAAAATCGGTAATGTGACCTTGTGTAAGGTCAGACCTGCATGACTTACTTGTTTTAATGTTAGGGTACATTAAGCGAAGACACTTATGATTTGGCAACAATAAAGAACAATAAAAATAAACACACAACCGAATAATACCTGGAGTCCACATATTTTATTAGTAACAAAGCTTGTTAACATAAAACACTATAGTATTTTTAACTTACATAAATTTGCTTAAGTCTGTGCTATCCTTTTATCTCGCAAAATCAGGATCAGGGGCTCCTTAATGAATAACCAACCTACAAGAAATAATTGTCTCTTTCATTCTTTTGTCTCTTCCCAAAACGCTCATTCGAGTTCATGACTCTTTTGATCATCGATTAATTGACATCGCAAACTGATTCGGAATCCGGCCGATAGACGTCAGATGTCAACATTACCTATTTGTTTTTTTTTTCGCAGGAGCTAAGCAGGTGTGTCGCAGCCGCGCACGGTCCATCCTTTATGCGCAAGCTGCGGTGCGCGCGCGCAGGGCACTCGCCCCGCTACAGGGTGTTGATTTTATCTGAAGTTGTGACCAAAAGCTAAAGTATCAAATGAACTACTTTCTGCTCGCGTGGCAAACATTTATTAAGGATAACCGTTTTTTACACGAAATAAACTTTTATACCTAGGTAGATATGTTTATCAACATCATGACGCCTGGATTTGTTGAGGCAAACTTGTTAATTAAAAAAGAATTTATTATTACCACGGTCTCGGGCAAAAAGATATGAAATTCTGTGATTACCACATAAGTATATATGAAAAAAATCACTTATAGTTTTAAACTCGAATTTATTCAACAAGACTACGCAGTAGGAACCTATTCAAGTCCTCAGTCGTCAAATAAAACACCATTTACTTATTTTTATTACCTCTTCACGAAAAAAGTTGCGATAACAACCTTAGCAAAAGAATTAAAAACATGGAAACATGACGTCAATATACGACAGAATCAATCAACTACCTAATTAATTATGAAACGAATGGTAAGCAAAAAAAGTAAAGATACCTACAAAGGTATCTTTAATTAGCAGTACAAAACACGTTCGTGTCCCAAAATAACTCGAGTAATTTTAGATATTGCACGATCATGTGGTATTTACCTTGTATTTGTGTAAAAGAAAATTATAATGCAATGAGTTAAGGCATGGGTGGTAATGCAATTAGTTTTAAGATCGCATGTAGGCATCACTAATGCCCGGTTTCAATATTTTACGGTTCATAATGTGTCAAAAATGAATATTCATTAACTCTAACCGACTACGACTCGTTAATACCGTTCCATAATTTACTTTTTATACCAGCTGTGATTGATTGTCAGTCGTTTTTAGCTTATTACAATCCGTGACTAAAACGGATTGTTTTTGGAAACGGGCCTAAATAGTAGAAAAAATTAAACTTTTAAAAATACCCGACCACGACAGTTTTATGCTGCGCATCTTTGATTTGAAATTTGTCATAACCTTGTAGTAAGTATAAGTAGTTACAAAATGTCATCCGCCATTTTGTGGTGGCGGCCATCTTGGATCGATTTCTATCAATTACAGTTAACAACACACCCGAACAAATACATCTTTCGAAAACAAAATCAAAATCGGTACATCCGTTCGGGAGCTACGACCCAATAGTCAGACAAGCACACAAACAGACGGACAAATACTTAATATTTTTGTGTTGGGAGCTAAAACAAAACCGCTTCCCGCTGTCTGTCCGTATGTACCTATGCTTAGATCTTTAAAATTATATAACGGATTTCGATGATTTTTTTAATAGATGGAGTGGTTCAAGAGAAATGTTTGTATGTGTAAAAATTACATATTATAGTACCAACAGAAAAGTCGAAAAATACATTGATATCAACATTGTTCCCGTGCAAAGCCGCGGCAGTCGCTAGTCTAAATATAGAGTTTAGGATACAATTTGGCGGCTCAAAGAATGCAACGCAAACTCATATAAGGTGCATATTGCAGTGGATTGCAATGCCACTTATTATGTGCATTTTGGACCTTACAAATATCAGCTACTAATCGTACCGTCAGTCTATAAATTTTTGACTTCCTACCGCCTGTAAGTCGTTGGTATAAGATCAAATATCAAACTGTGATGATAACCGTACTTAGATTATTTTAATTTGGACCCTTATGAATTCCAAATGTCATTAAACATAAACAAATCAATTAATACTTTTACTTTTTTAATGAGATCACTTTTAATTAAAATTGATTAGCCTCTTTTAATTAAAATTGTTTTTTCCCCACAACGATGACTGCTACCTACCGTTGTGTAATCGAACATGAAAAAATCTTCCACTAGAGAGAAACATTTCAAGTTACCTAACATCTGAACAAATATGACGTAAAAGATTATTAATTACTTTACGGACGTTGTCCTTGGTACAATACACTTGATAGTAAGTAAAGATCACAAAATTGTTCTGAATAATAGGTCAGGTATCTATGTAATAAATGTAGGTGTTATTACCACTTGAAATGATACGTTTTATTCTGTAGTCTCTTTCTTAGTACTTGATGTTATAGCGGCAACATAAATAGGTATGTCGTATTGCACTTTTGGTACACAATTGTCAACGTCCTTTAAAACTAAATTAATAAAAAAAATCTGAAAGTTCTTAATTCTTGTAAAGTACATGTACCTATAAGAATATAGTACATAGTTTGTTCTTGCAAAGGAGGACAACTTTAGAATAATGATGCTAGACCATGTCAAATTAAAAAAAATAGTATCTTAAAATGGCTCCCCTGTAAAATTACAAAAACTACAAATGTGCCCTTGTTCTACCAAAGATGCGATATGTGAAAATTGAAACTGTCTCACTATCAGGCCTAGCATACGCAAATCAAATTTATCGCATGAGACGACAAATGTTTCGATACTGTTGATTGGCTATTAGCACACCGCACTCGTATTTTTGACCACCTGACGCACTGACTTCAATCGATTTTGACGTTTGTTAAGAGCGCGATAAAATTTAGTCGCATTTCGTATGCTAGGCCTGTATGACGGATAATAAGATATAGCTTGTTGCGGAAGGGGGGGGGGGGCAGGGAATGCCTTGGCGTACCCCCAACTGTGGAGGACTAAAACCATTATTGGGCTTGAATTTACAAAGCAGTCCTGCCGATCGGTGGATGGAAATCTTGAAAAAACTATTTTTATTGTATACTTACCCCCCCGTCTTTTCCCTGTCATCGGGTGGGTTAAAATTAGTGATGTTCCGGATATCCGTATCCGTATCCGTATTCGCGGATATCCGAGGTAAAAAAGAAATCCGTATCCGTATCTGTGTCCGTTACTTTTCGAGCGGATATTTAACGGATCTTTTCAGGTGATTAGGTAGAATTAAAAAACTAATAAATTCCATTCAGACTATTTTTATTTAATTAAATCGAATATTTGGCACCTTTATATTGCAAACATTGAGATAGATAGATCTTTATAATGAGAGAGCAAGTTAACATCACTTTTATGATAATGCAATAACGAAAATATAAGTAATTTTTTCTTATATAATTTTAATGAGATCAATATTATATCAAGTTTTAACGTCATTTTATGACGAATGAAAAAACTAAAATTGAAATCTACTTTTCACACTAAACCGTAACAAAAACAATAAATACTACCCGCGCAATGCAAGTCAAAACATGTCCTGCGTGGCGTTGCGGCGAGCGTACCGTCAACTATCGTTTCAAGGTCGCGAGCGCTGACACTAATCGAATAAGAAAATAAAGATCCGTATCCGTATCCGTATCCGCGGATCTTGGCACTAAATATCCGTGTTCAGATCCGTATCCGCGGATATACATTTTTAGCGATCCGGCACATCACTATAAAATTAATGTACGATTGTAAAAGCCGTTGTTTTTATATTTTTGAATTTTTTGGTACATGTTTTATTTGAAGTGATATTATTTGCCAATTTGCCAAGGTAGTTTATAAATACCTAGGCAAGGTTCTGGGTTGACCCCTTTCCCCCATGTAATGTCAGTTGTCTGGTTTTTATAATTTATTTAAAGATCATAAAGTTTAATGTACATTATATATTTTAGTAACTTTTCATGTTTTTGTGACTAAATAGGTAATCGATTTATTTATTATTCGTCATTACCTTCATAGTATAATTTCAACGCAAGTTTCCTACAACGGATTCCAGCAGGCCTAGCATACGCAACGCGACTTAATTTTATCGCGCTTTTAACAAACGTCAAAATCGATTGAAGTGAGTGCGTCAGCAGTTGATTGGCTGAAAATACGAGTGCGATGTGCTATTAGCCAATCGACAGTTTCAAAACTTTTGTCGTCCTATGCGATAAATTTGACATATTGCGTATGCTAGGCCTGCAGGTCTCGTAACATTAAATCAACTTCCGAAAAAGACAGAAAATCTTAACCAAAAAAATAGAAGTAGGTACCCAAACATACTAAAACTCCAATAATGTAACCCACAGTCTTGAAAACCATATTCCCGAGCGAAGCATTAAATAAAAACTTAAATTATGTTCAAAGTGTAAATTCTCATAAACGGTACTGTAACTGAGAACCAGTTCTGGTAAGATAGTGACTATGTATTCATTGATAGCGACACTTGTAAAAACACTGTGTGCTATTTATAGCGGTTCTGCTTCTCATTAATATTAAAATAGATCGTGAAAAAGAAATTTAAACACATTTTTTATCCTTCAAATGACGTAGTTCATAGACGTAATGGAAAGTCGCTTGAACATGTGATATTTAAATGTATGTGTATATGTTCGAGAAGTTTATCAGAGGGTGAGGAGAGGAATAAATCGTTTCAATAGGTTCGTCGATTTAATCTTATATACAATAATAATATAGATAATATAAGCTGTATTTTTTGCAAAAATAATTATTTATAGGCTGTATTTTACAATCAGATGAAAATTGTTTCTTCTTATTTACGTCAAACTACAAAAAATACTTAAGTATATAATATACTTTTGCAAGAAAAACAGAACGAAAAAACGTGAATTTTATTTGCGATCTAAATTTTCATTAGCAAAACTAATTGGTAACGTTTTTAACGCGTCAGTTTAAAACTTGTGTTGTATTATTTTTCTCTTTTTATCTGCTAAAGACGCATTAATTTGGAACAGTTGAAACATATTTTGTGAAAATGTGGCCGTAGTTTGCTCAGTATAATGTTAATAATTTAGGTAACCGTATTTTATTATCTTTTACGAAGGCAACTTGTTTTTAACAATGCAAAATGACTTTTATTTGATATGGTTCTGTGGAGATCCAAGTTTTACCTATTTTTTTGTTCTAACGTAAACTAAACGTAAACTAAGGGTCGTGGGTTTGAATCTTGCCCAGGCAAAAATTGAGTATGATAAATATGTGTTTGTTCTGCGTCTGGGTGTTTATAGACGTATTTAAGTTTGTATTGTGATACCGACATTTCTGATTTCCATTACTCAAGTGATCAAACTTATTTAATGTCAGGTCCCAATATATGTGAAATTTTATCATCATTTCTATTTATTCCAACGTCAATGAAATCGCTATAGCATCACCCTGTACGCAACGGAAAGACCGCGCGATTATTTTTTTCGGACATCGCTGCCGTTTTGTCCGACCGGCCGCACAGGGGGCATAATTCCGAGTACTCTTTGGGGTCACTTTTTGGAGATTACCCCGCATTGTGGGCCGGAGTCGAAACGACGGACAAAAAGATAAAGCTGCAAAAAGTTTATTCCCGGTGGAGCTGAGAGCTGTTGACCGGAGTTTTTTTGTACAACACCTCACGGAATACAATTTCTGTTGAATAGTAGTTCTTGTACCCCAGACATAAGGACGATACTAAATTCTTAGTGTACAGTGACGTGCTTTCGACTGTATAACGGATTATCTCCACTCGGCATCGGTTACGTCTTGATCCTGAGCGCGGAAAATCGGCTAGACCGATACGCATCTCGGTAATCGAGATATCGAGTGACGTGAAATCGGTTGGTGAATTGGTTTAAGTACGTTTTTGAGCGCTCAATTGTGCGAGACACGTGGCTATCAGCTGCTGGACTAACGTTTTAATTGAACCGTATCTCTAGTTATGATTCTCAGTAATGTCGAATGAGGAAACTTCTTTTTTAATCTGTGGGTGTGCTGAGTTGCGTCCCCGTCTTTATTAGTCGTCTGGTATTAATAGTTCAAGGGAAAACCTTAGTTTCAGTTATCGTAATTAGGAAACTGACACCATTGCCAAATAATTCTAAGGCTGTAATAGAAGACTTTATGTTCTATCGGCCATATTATTTCATGGAAAATTGCCTTTAAAATGCTCCGATCCGAAACTATTTAATAGTCAGTGTGTTGGAAAGTAAAACTGTGACGTCATAGATTTATCTTCATGGAAAATCTATATACTTTTGAATAATTTCAGGCAACATCCCTATTTCATTGGTGTGATAGTTTGGCGTAATTATTATTATCTCTACATGGTGTTACTATGGGCGAATGAAAAAACGGTAAAGTACATCATACAATGTTCGAGGAATACCAAATAACGTTTGACACATACATAGTTTTACAAAAAGATGATTTCCGTTACGATAATATGTCAGGCGCTGCTATACTCGTATCTACTAATAGATTTTATACTTTCAAAGCGAAATATGAATACAACGTATCACAATATAATATAGGTTCGTAGATTTCCAACTATCTACTCTAATTAAGGTTTTGGAACTTCGTAAATTGAGGGATTTTATTGAAACAATGTACGCATTTTATATCGACCACACTGAAAATGTGCGGCGTGCGGATTCTAAACAATAAAAAAGTCTTGCCGAACTTTTTTTTTTTTTTTCCGTTTTCATTTAGATCTAAACCTGGGTTCCCAATTCAGTTGTATATATTTTTTTGGATTAACTAGAAGCTAATACAGAAATCTTAACGTAGGTTGAACTTGTATTATGCACCCTTGTTAAGATGTCGAGGGTCGGTTGCACAATACAGGAAGCGGGTCGCACGCGAGCGGCAAAAAAACTCAAAATTGCTCCTTGCCTTATTACCGTTTAAAAAGCCCCTAACCGCGCAAGCGTGCCCTTTGCGGTTTTTTAGAAAACGCGTGTCTATGCCCGATGACGCGTGATTAGGAGGGTTGATTCTGTGGTTGCTGGCAGGTTGCATAATAATAGATTTAAAAAAACAATTTGAAAACAATTTGAAGGCTATTTTTTTAGTATTAATTTACACTTTACTGGATAGCATTATTTTTAATCCACCTAGGGCTCGATATAAGAAATACGAGTCCACGACCTTGTTGGTTCACCTTTAGAGGTCCTATATTGAGCCTTGAATTGATAGATTTGATTTTTAACCGGTTGTTAACATAAGCTTAAGGTACGGTGAACAGCAAGATAAACACTTGCAGTTCGATTTTAGTGCTTATGACCGCGTTATAAGGGCGGTACGAAGTCCAAATTGTGT
Organism: Glyphodes pyloalis; assembly: GCA_037074685.1. Taxonomy (NCBI): domain Eukaryota; kingdom Metazoa; phylum Arthropoda; class Insecta; order Lepidoptera; family Crambidae; genus Glyphodes; species Glyphodes pyloalis. Next base: position 6,564,695 of record JAYKKO010000030.1, on the reverse strand, counting down.
ATTCCTCTAAATACCTCTTAAAGTAAACAAGTAGGAAGGGCATCAGGCTGATAGATGCACAAATAAATCTTAAGCATTAAGAATGCGTAGCTATGGCTTCCCATCATTGAACTGCGGCCGGGCGATCACAAACCCCAGCCAATCGAGAGATTCGGAACACGACTTTCTGGGCCCGGGAATCGAAACCTGGACGTTAAAAATCCACTATTTAGTAGGTGGTTACTTAAAGTTGACTTTAAAAAAAAACCTGAAATCAAATGTCAAACCGTGGTATTGCTTATCCTATTTCAGCATGCACCGTAAAAAGGTCCCCTTTTATAATGTTTACTCACTTGTTACAGAATAAAAAACATGCCTTGTTTTACAACGTCACTTCCGACATTATAGTTGGGTGGCAAAAAAGTCCCCTAATAACAAAAGAAGTGATAATCTGTGGCCTTAAAAAACTAGGGGAGTTTTTGTTGATATTTTTTACGGTAATAACGAGGTTGTCGGATAATTGACTGACAAAAGTTACCACAAAGTGTAGTCAGGTTAGAGATTTAGAAAAGGGTTGGGAATTGAAGGGTTAGCTTCGTATAGTAATATGTAGTGATTATGTTGATTATTACTACGAACTTATCGATAATATTACGACTTGACAACGGTTTATTCAATTATAAACTCTTTTACCTACATTTGTTTCAGTTTTAGCATACCGTGGCGACAAGCACCACCTACGTTACCTAACTATTCCATTTTTGTGATCTTAGTTAAAATGCTTTTACCATTATGGACACGAGCTGATACTCCTAAACTGCTGGAGCGATATTCACCAAAGATAGCTAAGATCTACCGCAAGGAAATTGGCTTTCAAATGCAATAGAAAATCGTAATAGGTCCATTCAAAACTACGATACCACAGACAGATATACACACAGACAGACAAAGAAACAGACATCAACGTCAAACTTATATCCACCAAATTTCATCGAAATGAAGTCAGTGGTTTTTGTATGAAAGAGTAACATCAATATTTTTACAAACTTTCGCGTTACAATATCGTATTAGTAGTATTGTTACCTTAGCTAAAGACATATCTTAACGACCTATTTAGCGTCACAGGACATTTCCACTGTTGTCATTTCACATGCATTAAACTGTTGTTTTAGGTTATCGAGCAAATATTGGATAATTGTAGCGAGTCTTTTTTAATCGATTCGAAGTAGGACGCCGGACAAACACAGATATGTATGAACGAGCGACCAAATTGTTAAGAGATGTTAGATTATTGTATGGGAAAGATTAAGGTCGTATAATATGTCAATAGAGATCACTATAGACAAGTTAGTTGACGTTTTTGTATTTTAACATAAATAATAGAATAGATTTATATATTTTACATCTATTCTTTATTTGACTTTGGCGAGCGCCATCTCTGAGGTTCCGGGTTCGATCCCCGGTCGGGTCAATATGGGAAACGAACTTTTCCATATTGTCCCGGGTCCGGGTGTTGTGGTACCGTCGTTGTTTCTGATTTCTGTAACACAAGTGCTTAAGCTACTTACCACAGAATTAGAGCAATGTATGTGATGTTGATGTTGTGATGTTGTCCAATATTTATTCGCCTTTTTATTTTTATATCTTAGAACAACCATACAAACATGCGAATATAAAGTTTATTTATTGTATTCAACATTTTAAATCAAAAAGGTCTTCTTGAAGGGTTAATGAAGATAATTTAAAAAATCATTAAACTTGAACTAAATGAAAGAATACGTTTCGGGCATAATTATTATTTTAACTGGGACAGCTAATAGTAGACTATAAAAATAGCATTCATTAATTCAGAGTCAGTAAGGCAAAATGGCAGTTGTAAATGTATTTTTATGAAGAAAGCCTATTTCAAAGAGGTCCGCAAAACGTCTCTACTTTCGAAGCGATCCTAACTAAACAATCGCTCAAAAATTAATGCCATTGTCTATTAATCAAGTTAAAGGGATTTTCTGTCGCAAAAACTAAGTTCCAACCCTTTTTTACCGCCACGTCCCGTTACCCGGGAATATTTGTAACGTTCTCTTTGTAGTCTTTCTAAGCTTTTTATTGCCGCAAGAGACGTCGGGTTCCGATCTTTTGTACTTGTTCTAAAAGCAATATATTTGCATATTGAAGCCAGAATTTGCATATTGTTCCTTGACGGGTCTCGGACACGACCATTGTGACAAAGAGTTGAGTTATAAAATGTAAATCGACGAAGGACACTTTTACGGTGTTTTAGAAACGGAGCCGGCCCAAACATCTCTTGTCTTTGCTTCAGTGGATTAGCATGAAAATAACGAGTTCGCTTTAAATAAACGTTGCCGCTATTTCTATTGTCATAGGCACTAGTTTTTTTCACTTATCGGCTCGTTACGTTGCGTTTATAAATAGTATTCAAATTGTCTGCTCAAAAGTGCGGAATACTAACCTATCTTCAGCATTAATTAAGTCGGTACTCGTCTGCGTTGGTAACTAGCGATAATAAATTTCTGTTTTTTAAGGTTAAACTGAATATATTATCTTTAAAAACCACTGATAAAGCGTAAGGCATCATAGAATATTAAACAGAACGTCTTGTCTTTTTTGCTCATTTTGGAATAAGTTAATGTACATGACTTCTAGATTTTTAAATAAGTAAAAGCCTGATTTGAATAAGAACAATATATTATATCGCTATTTTAAGAATTCCAAAAAATAGTCGTAAGTTAATACCTATAATTACCTATGAATGCATATCTAAATTCTCCTATTACCTACGTATGAGTCGTTATATATTTATAAGCTTAGATATTCTTTTCCGTCTATCAGTATGACAAAGGTTATTTCAATACGTTTTATTTTTGGGTTAAATAAATGACATTATCTTTTAAACAAGAATCTATGTACTTCTTTCTTTATTTATTCTGATTCAACACAGGCGAGCACAAATCAGTCACGTGAAACTATAATCATTTCGACATTTTACAACAAAAGTGCATGTAAAAGGATTAAATTGGATGTATATTTTTGCGTTTCTGTGCGCACCGTTGGACAAAGAACCCAAAATTGATGACAATGTAGTTTTTTGCATAAGAAAGATGGATGCGTTTATGAAAGATATTTTTTTCATGTGGTAATGCAGACACAGTGTAATCGATGGCAGTAACTCATACACATACCTACCTACTCCTCGAAACCTAGGGCCCTTTTCCGAAAATCTTCCGAAAAGCTTTTCGATGTACACAAATCCGTACCTACATAATTTTGTTAGCGTGAAAATCGTAATTAAGGTCTTACGATCTTAGATATTAGTCAGTACTTAAACCATTAGATCGTTGAAGCGTAAGATAATTATTACCTACTTGATTTTTTGAAAGAACTACTTTTGAAGTATGTTAACATGGCAGTCCGATTTCGGAACAAAACATTTTTTTTTTTAATTTTAAACAAATAGTTTTTTTTAATGATATGATTAATTTTCGTAGATTATGTGAATCTGAGTTATTTTAAATTCTTCACTACTGCTATTCATGTAGTCCACGACTGTACAAAAAACACGCAAAATGACGTGTAAATCAATCGCAAAGAATAAAATAAAGTAAAATGCTAACATTATTGTTTCAAGTGTCTGACCCATTTATAATTATAAAGCGGTATTACTTGTGAAAAAATAATAATGGCGCTCCATTTTAAGTTTTTGATCACTGAAAGCTATGATATTTATTAAATCTGAAATCCTTGCACGCGTTGAAGTTGGGCCTTGGTCCCCGAGCAGATAACACCTAGCTCGGCGGAAGTACTTCCACTTTTAGTAAAGAACATACGTTCCTTACATTGGTGACCCCGACTGAGCTGAACACCACCAGCCTTTGAAAGTGGAGCCTTTGCATCAGGCCATGTCTCCATACCCTCAACAGCCAGCTTAGCCACGACAAGAGCACCGGACCACCTCAGCTGACAAAGCCACCTGGTTCCGGGCCCGTGTAATGAAGCAGGCCATCGCAGCCCTACGACCGAGTCATTGGTCCACACCGGCGTAGCAGCAGCTGCCTCCCTGCAACTACACGCATCGGGCACGTGCTTGGACTCCAAAGGGGGGGAGTACTGTGCCGACCTACGACATGACCTACAAGTCGACACAAATACAGCGTCAGCAGAATTGGCGTAGTAAACAACGCTCCATACGTAATGCGTGACATCGATATCCTACATCGCGATATCAGAGTTTTCGTCGCCACTAAGTATATATACAACATACCAAAAATGGTAGTTGGGCCTTGGTCCCCGAGCAGATAACACCTAGCTCGGCGGAAGTACTTCCACTTTTAGTAAAGAACATATGTTCCTTACATTGGTTCCTTACTTTTTCGATAGTTTGTGACGTATCTTTATTAATAATAACTGTAAATAAAAAAATGTGACTGATATTGAGACATGATTATTGATGAACTACGTTATCAATAACTTAAAAACGATAATTGGGCATTATTATTTGTGTGTTCTCGTGTAGGATTTAAAAACCACGAAGGCATATACTGAAGTACAGTGTTAGGGTGTCACTCCGATATCTCAAATGCTGAGTAATTGCCTTTTAGTGACATAATTTTATTTTAGGTTTTTGTTTTTTGTATACTGTTTCATGTCACTAAATAGAAAAAAAGGCGCCTTACTGTGTCGACATTAACTGTGGCATTGGTGTAGCATTTGAAATGTGCATGTGCTTTAAAGGGCAGTGCAGGCAGGTACCCACTAAGTTTTTGCATTTCCTTTCCACGCTTTTTTGAATAAAAACTTTCTTTTAAATAAATAATCCTGACGTCGTTTGACAGGGATTCATCTTAAAATAATAATTGCTGTGCGTTTGTAACATTCGCCTTTTTTAATATTAGAAAAAAGTATGGCCTTCTAAGATTTCCGATATGTTACCCGTTTCTGAATAGCTTCATTCAAGACTAGCCACCCGTCCTGGCTTCGCATGTTTGCAAGCTAAGTACCTAGATTTAATGAAGCTTTCTTCTTTTCTGTTCCATAATATATAAGTATTATTATATATTATTTTATTTATAATAGTGTGAATTGAAAACGTTTTAGCCAAATATATGCTACTCTGACAGACACTGCCTAAGCGTTGCATTTTTTTTCGAGGCTAGTCATTTCATTTTTTACAAGAAACATTTTAAATTACATAACGAACTTCTTCATTACATTCACTCATTGTACCAGTGCGCAAAACAAATTAAAGTTAAAATTTTTCCTTATTTTAATTGAGAATTATTTTCATTAAAACTTTTACTTTAAATGATATCCAAAAAACAGCCAGATACGAAATCATAGCCAAAAAGAATGTCTTGCAAGTTTTTAATACGAAAAGACTTTTCCACTTCCTAATATGTATAAACATTCTCGTTGGATCACTCTATTTAATAAAAAAAATAGTCATAACCTGTTGCGTAGTTTTAAAGAAGCGGTGTGTTGTGAGACAGCGTGAAGTTACTTTAACGTAAAAAAAATTTTACGTTATGTATTAGCTAAAACTTATTGTCAAAAGTAAAAAGTATGTAAAAAATCGATGATGTCAATGTCGATGAAAATAAAACTTGTTAAAAATATCGAAAAAACAACGTATGCGCATTTAGGTGAAAAAAGACAAAAGTTTTAATTAAGAAAAATAATTAAAGCATCGGTTCCAAAACAATTTATAAAAATATACATTAAATGCGAAATTTGAGCAGTTTATTTGCTTTTAACTTAGTTCGTTAGCGATAGGTATCGTACCTACATATACAGAAATAAAAAACCTTACCATCCGCGTTCCACGCCACGTGACTCAATAAAAATAAGTACAGCAACTGTGTAATCATTTCTGCGAAAACGAAACGTTGCCTCATTTTTTTCGCCCCTCCCATGTCTATGAGGCCAGTAATGAATGCTCTGATTCGAAATTCAAATGAGTCGGTCCGGAATTTATAGCCACTCTCCCTCTCTCTACACACCCTATTCTTTATTTTATCTGTGCTCAAATGCTGGCTGGGTTTATATGTTTTTTTATTTGGGTTGGCAAAGAAATTAGATTCTATCCAGTCGGCGATCTAAGTAATGTTACTTAGACAAACGAAGCTATCTACGAAACTCTTTGAAGTATAATTATTTGCATTTGGAGTGTGCCTTGATGTTGATATTTAATATTATATTGGTTCAGTGTGGTTTGGTTAGTTCTTTATCTAAAATAAATTTTGAAATTTATTTCTTGTTTGCTAAATTTTTATTTATCAAAAATATACGGAGGTATATGTTTCTATCATTATATAAGGGGGGAATTCTCATAATAAGGTAGGTAACTACTAACCATCCTTTTCAGAGAGGAGGAAAACGTCTGGCTTTTCAGGAATGTGCCTATTTTCATGCCGTTTTAATTATCCGATAGCGTTATTTATTAGAAATGTACAACAGATACGTAGGCACCTAAAACAATATGATAAGGTTTTAGACAATTAGTTTAAATTAAACCATTGGTTTAAATCGGAGGAAGCCTTGGATCTCTGATCGGAAATATTTGCTAATTTTCAGTAGATACATATTATAAAATAAAGTCACTTTTTCTGTTTGACTCTATGTACAGTCGCCGTCAGATATATCGGAGCAGACAAAGTGACCAAATACTTCTGAACAGTTAAAATGTCAAAAAGTTCCATGCACCACAAGTTACCATTAATATCTGAACATTCATTACTTCAATAATATCTGAGCAGATACCAATAGCATCTGAACACTCATAACGTCAATATGTGTCACGCACGTCATGTGTCTCATTTAGCTACCTGTATAGATGAGTGTTCAGATATTATTGGTAAGTTGTGTGTATAGAAATTATTGACTAGCATCTGCTCAGATATTATTGAAGTAATGAATGTTCAGATATTAATGGTAACTTGTGGTGTATGGAACTTTTTGACATTTTAACTGTTCAGATGTATTTGGTCACTTTGTCTGCTCCGATATATCTGACGGCGACTGTACCTATGCTTAAATCTTTAAAACTACGCAACGGATTTTAATGCGGTTTTGTTTATTATATACAGTGATTCAAGAGGAAGGTTTTTAATACAGAGTAGAAAAGCCAACATTTCTAATTATATACATTGCATCCATGCGAAGCCGGGGCCGATCGCTAGTTTACGATAAAAACCGTATTATGTGGCATTATAAAAAATCTGCAGTGTCTCTTATCTATCTTATTAGGATACCTTTACAGTCCGATAATAGTTAGGAAACTAGTTCTATTTAAAAAAAAATGTGGCGATTAAAAACCTATTTAGACGCTCACATTGTTAATCTTTACCAATTTAAATTCGCTATGTTCTTAGTTTTAGCATTTTTATGGTTATCGTAAATTTTTTTTAAGGAGCGTGAAGAAACATCTTGTGGGCCAGTATGGCGATGCTAACGGGTAGGATATTTCGATATCAAATCCGTTGTCATAGCGATGTGGGTTCCTCTCTTGCTTACCATCAGGCTGGGAGGAGCCAATATACTGCGCTACTATAAAAAAAAAAAAGAAAATAATTATATGCAAAACTTAAATAATTATCATAAGAGCTATCGCAAAAAATTGCATAAAACTTGGCGATGTCGGACCGCGTCGCTATAGTCAAATATAAATCAACGTTTTTAAAATAATATTAGTTTAAACATATATTCTACCACAAACATAGGTACATTCCGCCACTAGAGGAGCTTTTCCGTTAACTCACAATTGGTTTACTAACTTGCATTGAGTAGTAAAACAACACTGAAAGTAGAAATTGCAAACGTGGGCCTTGTGCATATTTTGTATTATAAAAAAAAAAACCGGCCAAAAGCGTGTCGGGCCACGCTCAGTGTAAGGTTCCGTAGTTTTCAGTGCATCACAAATTCACAATACTTAAGTATCCCCACTTAAAGTTACAAAAATATGTAAAGTAAGAAAAAAAATGCTAGCATATACGCTTCAATTACAACTTTAGTTAAACATTTTTTTTTAAATTTCAAAATCTATTAAACCCATCAGGTTCAAAATAATTTTCCTAGAAAGCCTTTATGCAATTCTATATTCGATTTTTTTTTCATACTTTTTCAACTTATGGTTCAAAAATTAGAAGGGGGGGGGACACAATTTTATTTTCTTTTGGAGCGATTATTTCCCAAAATATTAAATTTATCAAAAAATGATCTTAGTAAACCCCTGTTCATTTTAAGCACCTATCCAACGATATATCACATGTTGGGATTGAAATAAAAAAAAAATCACTCCCCAATTTACGTGTGTTTAAAAAAGAAGAAACTATAAGGGTTCCTAGTTGACTACGGAATCCTAAAAAGGCGAGGTTTAAAAAATTAAGTTCGCGATAGCATCGAAGTTAAATCGCGGTTAAACATTTTGTACGATAACAAAGTGTTGTCAAGTTTCGGATAAATCTTAATCCGTGATGGCGTCCGATATAACGCCAGGGTCGATTGCGACTCAGATTGACGAAGACAGAAAACTCAAAAGCGGTATCATCAGTTCTCACTTGGTACTAGCAAACGTATGAACACGATCGAGTGAGAATGATCCGGTGCTACATTAGTAGCAGGGGTCAAACCTTCAAGGTAAGGGCGACAAGTCCAGTGACAGCTATTGTTATGCTATACCTACTTGTTGGTCTTAAGCTAGGACCTCATTACCACTTAACTTCAGGTGGGATGAGGTCAAACTTTTAATGCAATATACATATATGCATTTAATATATTATGTTGGTATAAAACACGTAATGCTCGGAATTTATTTCTTTTTACTTTATATGCCCGTTTGTCCAGTTATGTTAAACGAGACCACGAAACCCTGTTTAAGATTAATAGCGAATGTGATGTTACACTTTTGTTTACATTCCATATTAATATTCCAAATTATTATGTCAGTTAAAATAATTAATCTTATTGTTGATACTTCTTCGGTATTATACCGAAGTTTGTGTACCAATTGTTTCGAGTAAATGATCACCTTGCTGAAGGATTCCTAAGTCACGTTTGGAATCGAGTTTCCTTAGATGCGATCGAAAATTCATGGTAGATACTCCTACTATTTATTTAAAAAATGCAATAAAAACCAGCAACACGTGTCTGGTGAAATAATAGAGTGGCATGTGACGCGGCGGTGGATTAAGCAAGTGCCTGCGCCCGCGCCGTTCCGGGAATAAGAATCGATTTTGATTCCAATAATGTACGCGCTCGCTTGTTTTGGGGATTATGGCGGGCTGCAGTTTTTTTAGCGTAACCCCACACTAGCGTTCTTTGAGCGTCGACGTCGACGCAACGCCGACGCAACGTCGACGCAACGCCGACGCGACGTCGACGCAACGTCGATGCGGCGCCGACGCAACGCTTGCGCCGCGGCGCGGTCGAAATGACGAACGCCAGGACTGCGCTCCACAGGCGCCGCGCCGGCCCGACGCCTGCCGCAGCGTTTATTTTGACAACAGTACAATGATCAACTCAATTGTTTCGGCCCGCCCGTGTTTTAGAATCAGTAGGCAGAAGACTTTTTAGCTGATAGCAAATATGGATGTAGCTTAAAATACTAGCTCATATTGCCGAAGAAACCCATTTTCAATTAAGTACTTTTAGTTTTCGAGAAAATAAATGCTAAAGTTGCCTTTTCGTGCCATGGCCATGTGTCAAATAGGTAAAATATATTTTTTCCTTTACAAGTTGAAAGCATTAATTTATCACTGCAATATAAAACATTATATTGTGTGTTCAAATCTTACATTTCCATTTTCGAAATGACTGTACATGACATCAGCGCGGCGCGACGCTCGAACGCGATGTGCGGAGGACGCCCAGCGCAAGCGCCGCTCAAACGCCGCGCCGACGCTTGGCGGGCGCCGCGTCGACGCTGAGCGGGCGCTGCGTCGACGCTGAGCGGGCGCCGCGTCGACGCAACGCCCAAACAACGTCGACGCGGCAAGACGCTGACGCTCGAAAGACGCTAGTGTGGGGTCCCTCTTAATATCTTTGCGTTCTGTAAAAACGCACCTTCGTTTGGGGTTTAACAAGGCTGACAGCAGGTTATGTGCGTTTGCATCTGATATTGAGTATATCTCCCTCCTTTTTGAAGAGTTGTGAGGTGCTCATGCAAAATAATCCGGACCACTAGTTTTATTACTCGTGTATAGCAATCTGTCTTTTTCAGAGAAAATTTAATGTTCATTGCTTTTAAATTGTACAAATTTCACGACAGAACACTTTTATTTGGTGATCTCTTTCAAATATTTAATAAAAGGCACTTGACACTGGCTGCTCGTAAACGAATGCGGTTCATTTTATTCGGCGCTTTCTTTTAATTTCTGTACGGGCATCGTTGCATAGTAGTCTAACGGAGAATCGTTCAGACTTCATCAGATAATCTTTAATAAACTTCAAAATATTTAATAAACTGGTCAGCGAAGCCATATGTTGCATTGACCACCACATTGCAACCTAAATATCGCAAACCAAGAAGTTTAATTGCAGCCTTAAAATAAAGTAAAAACCCCAAGGGGGGCGGTGCAGTCGGCACGCTTCTAGGCTCCAAATGCAGTTTTTTTTTCTTTGATCCAACCTTTTTGTAATGCCAGCTGTCTTTGACGAGTGGTCATTTTTTCCGAAATTCGCCGAATGTTAAGTGATACTATGATTGAAGAGGTCCGGCTAAAAAGTCCTACGGGCCAGATGTTCCAAAGATTTTCGGTATTTCTTTTCATTTGCTTTTGGCGCGGTAGTGATTCGGATGGGTGGCAAGTTTAACCTGGTTGCGTGACGTATAGGCATTCTCACATAATAAGAGCTTGGACATCTTGTTTGCTATTTATTTAATTGTGTGGGATGAGCGGTACTGATAGCTTGAGATCTTTACCGCTGTTCTCAACGTTGTTAAATTATGCTCTTTCAGTGCTTTGTCCACCACTTTAGTCTCTTATCGCGTGCTTTTTCGTAAGAATAAACAATACAAGGGACGGTTTAATGCCTAGTTAAGTGGCATTCTTGATCAGTCTACCGTGTATATTCTAGACTAATAAATCTGTGTATAAATGAGAGCAATACATAGTCTCTCAAGCTAGTTGTTAGAAATATGAGTTGTATCTTAAAAGAGAAGGTGAACGTTAATTTATTAATCATAAAAAAGTGTTCGGAACTTCGTAAATCGTACCAATTACTGGCCGCGATGCCGCCATAAAAAGCGTGTCGGTTTTTTGTTCAAATGATCGATTAACGGCCACGTCGTTCGATTCTTTACCATTTTTGCGGTAGGAGTGTGTGAATAATCGCAAATTATATTCGATTGTGTTAAATGGTACTTTAGACAGCAGGCATAGGCGCCGCCCGCTGATTGATGAAGTTGCGAATGGAATTTTGGTTTGTGGGAATGTAAGATTCTCAGAAGAATTTTTGTTAACCAATAATACTTGTAACATTCAGCGAACTTAGTGAAAATTACATGTCTGATCTCGTATGGTACCTAATTGAGATGATTCTATGTGATTATGATCATTTGAAGAATTTATCTATCGATGCTTTTTTGCTCGAATAAATAAATGCGGATTTCGTTACTATTTAATTCTTTGCAACGACACAGATTTGAGCAATGGTAAGGCACGATAGTATCTATTGCCAATATTCAAAGCACAATTAGTATTCTTCAAATTTGTTGTAGTTTATTATAAGAAAATGTAAGGTCAAACGAGGTTAACCCGCTAATAGAATAAAGCTGAAAAGTTTGTTTGTTTGAATTTCAGGAGTTAAAGGTTCGAATTGATAACATTTTTTTGTGTTGGATAATCCATTTATTGAGGAAGGCTTTAGGATACATAAGATCACGCTCCGACCAATAGGATGAAGAGAATGAGGAATCCTGGAAAATGTGGAAAAACACCTACCTGGTAACTAGCGAGTTACCTACTCACAATTGCAAACCCTGAACCCTACAAAACGGGTAAAAATGTATGAACATATTTTTACATATGTGACAGTATTAGTACATAGTACATACAGCACATAGTAGTAAACCTTAAAAGGTCTGCAAATAAGTGTCAATGGTACTGTCGCCGTCAGATGTATTGGAGCAGCCAAAGTGGCCACATATTTCTGAACAGTTTAAAATATCAATAAGTTCCATACACTTCAAGTTATCATTATTATCTGAACTAAGTAATTCAATATTACTTCATTAATATATGAGCAGATGCTAGTCAATAATTTCTATCCACACATCAAACCAATAATTTCTGATCATCAAAATTAACAATACTGGTGTACTATACATATCTTTTTTTTTATATTACACTTCAAGATTGACCTCATTCCACCTGATGTTAAGTGGTAATGAGGTCCTAGCTTAAGGGTGACAAGTACAGTATAATAAATCTGTTACTGGACTTGTCGCCCTTACCTTGAAGGCTTGACCCCTGTGCTAATGTAGCACCCCCCAGGAGGTCTGGAAACCTTACTCACACGCAGGAACACAACAACACCGGAGTGATTGTTATTTGGCTGCGGTCTTCTGTAAGGTGGAGGTATTTTACCAGTCGGGCTGCTCCAGTTCGAGCGATAAATCGCTATGCCCAACCTCTCTTAAAATATCAGTCACTAAGGATAACCAACAATAACCATATTTTATCCTTAACCTTTTACGGGCGTTTTTTTGAACTTATCCAATTTAGTCCTTATCTAACATAGCTTTTACAAACATGTAGGTAGTAATTTAATTGAATATTTTCGAACATATTTAAAATTTGAATGCAGGGCCATGACGCTACCGATATTTAGCACCCAAGCCTGGTAGGTAGTAATGAATTAATTTAGACGAATTCTAAAGTTACTTTGTTGCATAGAGCTTTGGGTTGGAATGGAATAATAATTTGAATGGATACAAATTGTACCTTACATCAGCATCAATAAGTATGCATACGAAATAGGGTATAAACTTTTTAGGAGTGCACTGGTGCAAAATGCGTACTGTATTCAGAGCTTACTGTTTTTTTGCAAAAGGCAGCGGTGTAAACACCTGCGTGGCACGAACTTTGCAAAAAAGTGGTGCATTATGCCACTAGGTACCCATTCAGTATTCTTTTTAAACCGTGTGTGGAACAGGAGTGTCATGGAGAGGAATAAATGAATAAATATCGGAAAACATCACATAACTTGCTCTGATTCTATAGTAAGTAGCTAAAGCACTTGAGTTACAGATCTCAACAAAGACCATATCCAGGTCCGAGACAATGTACCTAGTACCAAGTATATCATATCCGGTCGTCTCTCGTGTACGAAGATCAAATTGGATTATTATTTCCAATCCTTAATCACCACAAATTTTACTATTATATACAAAAATCTAAAAAACGTCAGTAGGTACCTTACCATAATACCCAGGCCAGACACAATAGAGAGAAGTTCATTTTCCACATTGACCCGACTGGCAAAACCCGGGACCTCAGAGATGGCGCTACAAAAGTTCGACCCACTCGGCTACGGCGGTCATACGGAGGAGATACTTTGCAGGATATCTCAAAGAGACCGTTAAGTCGTAACGGCTAACTACAATTAGATTGTGTGCTATTGGTCGATACAATCAGTGGGAACAGAAGATGATCATATATTTTTGTTAAGGAATTATTTTGGCATATAATACTCATAAATGCATTTATTATTAAATTTGACATTATGTATATACAATATAGACTACTTATTTTTCTAATTATAAAATACTAGCTGTGCCCGCGATTTTCTTCGCGTTGACTGCACACTTTCATGATCGGGTTTAGACGTATATCTCCTTAAATATCAAAACAAAAAAATAGTCAAAATTTTAATCCAAATGTCGACCAATATTTGTGCCAAATTTCATATCTCTAACTTAAAAAATAAAAATTTTCCCATATAAACTTTCAAGGGCGGTATTACCCCCGTCCCTCCTTATTTTCACTATACACCATTCTAGAGGTTCAACGTGGTATACGTTATACCAAATTTCATCAAAATTAAAAGCCGGACAAACAGACAGACACACAGAGTTACTTTCGTATTTCTAATATTAGCAGGGATTTCACAAAAAAAAAACAGGTACACCAACATACCTCCATGCAATTTTTGTTCCACCGATACCTCTTACGGAGTTAAACCAAATTCTTTTTATATGTTTTTTGCCAAACCGATCTATTCAGGCAACATCCGCCTGATTTGGGTCAGGCGACAATCGGCGAGCCAACGACGGTTATAGCATCGATAAACATATTGTCCACCATTACTGGGAAGAAATGCGGAAAAAGTGCATCAAGTGCAGTTCAAAGAAATGAAGATTTTTGTCGCGGTATGTGGAATTCGCAGCAGGTAAGTGGGATGAAAGAGTCTGAAGTAAGATATTGAAAAGGTAAGTGGGTTGCGAATGAGTTTTAATCACTGTATTTACTTACCAAAATTAAAAAAATATATTTCCTTTTAAGTTGATAGATGGTATGATGATAACATCAAAGATTTTCTAATCCATGTAAATAAGAATAAATCACCGAAATATACCTATGTAAGCGCAAAATTGTAGAACTAAATAGATTATTTTTGTTGTTAGGTTAGGATAGGTATTTTTTCTTACCAAAGTTGGGGTTAATAAGAAAAAAAAATCTAAGGAAATTTACCATGGTTCAATCACGCCCCAAGTTCTTATTCTGACTCTTTTACTTAATACCAATAATTGAAACACCGATTCACTGTACCTCTAAAGAACGCCATTCCTAATATTGTTAGCCCGAATGCACCCTTAATCACAGTGGTTTAGGTCTCAAGTGATTAGGGATAGCGTGCATTCGGGCTAACAATATTAGGAATAGCGTTCTTTAGAGGTACAGTGAATCGGTGTTTCAATTATTGGTATAAAGTATAAGAGTCACTCCTTCTTATTATAAGTAAGTGTAAGGAAAAATATAGATAACATTTTACATGTATTTTATATAATATTGATATGATAAACCAACGGCACTTAATGGCAAACAATTTCAGATGAATATTGGTTGTTATGCCAGATGTATATTGAGTGTAGTTAGGTTAGATATGGGTATACACGATTCTGACGTCATTGGTGGCATTGAGGTTTACGAAAAAGTTACAAGCATTTGAACTAAAAGCATAGAAATTAGGGTTAACGTCAACCGCGTTTGTAAAGGGATTGGCTATAACAGATAGGAACTTAATAATAAAAGTTGAAAACACTTTAATTTTGATAGAGTTGGCGAACTGATCAGTTTAGTTTTATACAATTCAAGTTAAATATGTTTGTGAAAATATATAAGAAGAACAAATATTAGTACCTAATAGATCAAGTAAGATATATTTTGGGATTCATAGAAATATGTATATATTTATTGATCTATTTCTAATAACTGTTCTACTGGTACTTGACGTCATATCATTTTACTGTTTAAATAGGAATAAAATGTTCCAAGCACGTGTTTGATTGTCGGTTAGGAATAATAATTGGCTATACTGTATAACTAATTATATACAAAACTAGTTAACGTTACCGTTAACTAGTTGGTACTAGTTAACGTTAGGTCATATTATATTACAAGGCAAAACGTTAATTTGACATCACCTGTGGATTGATTTGATTGTCTGGTCGGATTGTAATAAAAATATTTTTATATGGTTCCAGAGAAAACCTTCATCGCATTGCTGACCAATTAAAACCAACTGAATAACAGTATGGTACTGTTGCATGTTACCCGTAAGAAGGATTATTATTCAAATTTTAAACCAACTTCATTTGTGATTTATTTTTGGAAACAAAAGTATTGTTAATGATAATAAGTAAGATGACAAGAAAAAACATGATGTCCTCGACTATTGTCTTATTAATATCTATAGAACTTATAACTTCAAAATTACCGAAGTAGACCATAAAAATTGACAAGCTTCACTCAGGCCATACCTGGTATTCATGCAGCGTGCATACGATGAATATTCATATGGAGTTTTTACCCGTAACGGTGACATAAAAATTGTATTGTCAAGTAAAAAATAGCAGTTTCATAAATAACAATCGTGCTAAAACAAAAGAGGTTATTTTTAGTGTCGTCAGTTTTCTAGCTACCGTGGGCTGGCCGGTTGAATTCCTTTGTTCGACGTTTCTGTTTTGAATAAAAAAGTAACGCTTTTCGCAATCCGTTCGGTGGTATTGTCCGTTTGCCTTGGCGCGTCCTAGTTGAAAATATTCTAAATAGCCGCTTCCTTTGTTCTAAGATTAGTTTTACAGCTACCTCGGCAACATCAGGAATATTATATCTCGATAATCCAGTTACAAAGGGTCTTTATAAAAGGTTTAGTTTACGGTTGTTAGCGTTTATTGATGCTTTTTCAATAATAAATGTGGACGGCTTTCCAATTGTTGATGACCGATTTTTTATAGTTGTGACACTTAAACAGGTGTTCTTAAATATGAAATACTTATTTCCAATTCTGAACATGTGATTATTTGTTGATTCTCTGCTCATTATATTGCATGTTTGTTTAAATTACAAAAGAATACGTCTACTTATCGTATGATGTAATCTTAGTGTAATACCCAGAATTTTATCTGCATCTATGGTTCAAAGGGTTCGATCCTGTAGGTACATAAAAAAATATGTATAGAGAGTGATCTTGTCTGATATTAAAAAATAAAAAAGGGTAAGATATAAATTTGAACGTCAATATGCTGTGTAACCGCTTAAAAATGTATTTCAGCTTCTAATATTTTTACATAATGTTTGAACCGGTACAATATTAAAATGTGAGAATATCTCTTGTTTTAAAGACTAATATAAGTAAAAATATGTTTCCACTGTTGTTTATCTAATTGAGAGATTAAAAATTAAACAAAAAGACGGTTTTAAGATAAAACTTTGTATTTTATTTTTTAATGAATCCAGCACACAAACATTTATTCATCTCGATTACATTCTTTAACTTAAATAGAGGTACATGATTCAGTTTCAATTGTCAGACAACTATTTTAACACAGAGACATAGTTAGGATGTCAAAATAAAGTCGTATGTATCATTAATAGGTTGGCTCTCACCATGAAAAGTTAATGTGACCTAGGTAATTTATTAGAACTGAGGTTTTGATTCGAAATGTAATAAGCAAAAGCTCATAAAATTTTGTTTTGAATTGTTACAAAAATTTATATGAAAAAATTATAATAAAACAATGTTGTCTTTTACCATAATGATTTATAACCTGTACTTGTTTAGATTTGTAATTCCGAAAATTTGAATTAATTGCATGAAAGGAAATCAAACTTATTACTAATTAAATCGAAACCCCACTCTTGAAAGCCAAAAATTAACACAGTAAGGCTTGAGGATAAATAAATAATATAATTCTTTATCAATTATTATAAATACACTCTGTTTCACTTAAATACCTACATTTTAAATTAAAAACTAATTTAGGATCTGGCGCACCTGACATATAATATTAGAGAACTAATAGGTAACTTCACCGTACTTTGATTTATTTCGTATGTCATTCAATTAATAGTAAACGTCAATTAAAATTAACAGAGAAGGTCCACTTATGGCATTTGTTTATCTCGATTTATCGTTCCGTCTCTAAATTTCGATCGAAATTGACGGAAACAGAAAGTCGTTTCAAACTTTGGATAAACTAGGATTTAAAGAATGCTGCAAGCGGACCTAAGAAAGCGATCGAGATGGAATCGAAGTAAAAATACAATAAAACCTACACAATGAACACAACAAAAAAAAACACCGAAGCTCACTTCCCATTTACCACATCCGATTAAAATATAAAAACGCTAAATTTATAATTAAGAGGTAGTTGTCGATTTAGCTATTGATTACGCGTAAATCCCCGATTCAAAGTCGATCGCGCTCACACAAAAAGAAATTTACAAGATTACACGTGAACTTTGCTTCCGTTTACGCTTTGTACTTAATCAAGAGATACAGTCTTGTTTACACATTGGTCACTCGTTTCTAACGCCTAATACTAGCTACTATAAGATTATAACACAGGGTAAAATAACTTATCGTCATAACTCCTACATCTAGCCTCTAAAATATTTACACTTAGTCATACAGCAACAATGACTCGATTATACGACTTAATATTCTTTGGCCTACAACGTTTAGAACTGACAAGACTACCGCTATATTTCGAACTTAATATATTACAGTTAATTAAGAGTTAAGATCTACAAGCGAGCGTTGACTAGGGGAAGGTTTATGTGGTCACTTATGTTCAGCTAGGCATGCTGAGCGCGACCCAAGTGGATGAAGAATGCCACGCGGTCGGCGCTGCGTTCCCCGCACTTGTTACACATAAAGGGATCGTTGTAGCCATGGAAACCCATATGGATGGTGTGCATGGTTAAATCTCCGAAGGTAATGTCGCAGTATTGACACGTGTACGTGTTGTGGGCGGTCGGGGCTGGTGTCTCCTCATCCGACTCCGATTCGGACACTTGCGTATTCGGTTTGTCGTCTTCATGCTGGAGACGTAACGCCGCTGGCTGCAGTTTGAAGGCGGGCCCTTTTCTTCTGTTCTTTAAGCTCGTTGTGGGAGTCGATGGGGCAGACCGTTCAGAGTTCGGTGGAGGCGACCCGGCTTCGCTTGTCTTCGTGTTCGTGAGGTCGAGAGCGTCGTTGGTCTCGACTGGGGAAGGCAGACGTGGAGGCGTACGCGGTAGACTGGCAGGTGACTTCGCTGGAGGACTGACAGGATTCGTGTCCATTCGCTCTCCGTAGGCTAGGCGTGTGTGCAAAATAGAGGGAGGTGGGGTCGTGTTATGCTGCTTCTCCATCTCAGGATGTTTGGGGGAAGTCTTTGACTCATAATTGTTGTTCGGCGGGAATAGAAAAGAGTGAGGTAGAAGAGGTGGCAAGTATGGCAAGTTTGGTAGATTAACAGGAAAATGGTTCCCAAATAGTGGGTGTGGAGGTGGTGGATGCTGAGGTTGGTTGTTGTTCATTACTTGCTGCTCGAAAACTTTCGACATTGGCTTCTGTTTAGGCCCGCGGCGAGTGCCATAAACGTCAATGATTGGCAGTGGGTTTGGAGTTCCGTCCAAGTTAAGTACCATAGCAGGATTATGTTGGTACTTGCGCAGGTGTAACTTCAGAGAATGGCAATATTTGGTCGCGTAGTTGCAGTCCGCGCATCGGTACTGATATACATTTGAGTGCGATTTCAAATGAGAGTTGAGCATTGATTTATTAACGCACGAATATGAGCACTGAGTGCATTGGAACGGTTTGGAGCCGAGATGATTCCTCATGTGGTATTCGAGATGATGCTTGTACTCGGTGACAAAAGGGCACTTCCGGCAGCACAGCATCTTTTCCGGTTTGATGTGCTCCTTGCTGTGTTCCCAGAAGCTGAGTTTGGTGACTGCTACGAACTCACATTGTTTGCATTTGAAGGTTTTTACTTTGCCGTGGGAGTTGACGGCGGGTACGCGGAGGCCGGGCTCCTCATCGAAGTCATCTTCTAAGCCTGACCCATCGCGGCCGTCGTCGCCGTCGGGTTTCCCCTGAGCGTCATATCCGGAATCTTGAAAGCGGTCGAATCGTCTCTCGTGATCGCGTTCAGGGGACGATGGCGTTCTAGGGGGAGATTTGGGCGGCGTGGCATCGGCACGTGCTAACGGCGTGGACACGTGAGCGGGGGGCGCTAATATTCTCGGGGAGTAGGACGTTTCGTAGCCAGGAGAGGGCTCGCGGCCATCGTTGTTGCGTGGTTCGAAGCCTGGCGGGGTGAGGAGGCTGTAGGGCATGTTGCGGTACGCGTCCAGATGCATGCCTAGATTAGCTTTGGCTTTGAGTGGCATGTTATCGTAGTAGGGGGATGGCTCGCCTGAGCTGCCGACGCTGCGGGGTGAATGTCCGTTAGAGTCCTTGCTGGAAGAGGACGGGGAAGCGCTGTGGAAGCCCTCCGAGTAGAAGCCGCTTGTCTGGTCCTTCGAGAAGGTCCCGTCGTCCATTGGTTCGGATTTCTAGAAAGACAAGATTATTGTTAGACATTTGCTGAAAAATACGGTATCATTGTTGTCACGTTTTTGAGAATGTGATACTTACAACAGTTGGCGGTTGTATCAGTGAACCCCACGACTGGGGGTGTGCTGAGTGCGGCGCGGGCGTCATGCCGGCGGGGGAAGCGCAACTTAACATACCTGAGAACAAACAAATTTAAAAATAAATTCTTGATCAAAGGGTTTCGGCGTTTGGGGCAATGGCGCGTGACTCAGTCGCGTAGTTGCGTAATGAGACTAATGAATGTCATGAATTAAAAATTTGTCCATTCCGCAAATTGTAAAAAATGCCGAGTGAGTCGATCACGTACTTAGTCGCAGTTTTAATGTCGTCATTAGCCGATTCTTAAAGGTACTCGTCGATAAAAAAAATCGTGTCATGTATTATTTGTTTGGCGTTCAACTGAAATAACTTTGGAAGAACGCATAGGTAATAACGTATCGTTTTTTTAACTTGCAAGTTGGACATTTGCACTGAATTTTGAAGAGGTCGAATGAAGGAAAATGTTAATTGCACAATTTACCAGACACCTACTACTTTGATTGAAAGTACATAGGTCAATCATGTATGCATATTAAACTTGAATTGTGCTGTGAAGAATTTTTTACATTAACAAATTATTTATAAGTACGCTTTTTGAAGTATGTATTGTTTTGTTAGTATTTAACTAATATTATATGTATTTATTGAGGAAAAGGATTCCTAACCCTTTAATAATTTTGTACACCAAAACACAAAAGCGTTAGAAAATTTTACAATAACTAATTAAAATTTAAAGACATGTAATTGACATTTTAATAAAGGGAATAATAATTTTTTTCTTAATTTTCATTTGAAATAATTAATTATTAAATTTTTTTTTTAAATAAATCTAGGAACCTACATTATATTAATAGTAATAAAATAATCTTTAACGTATCTTCGTTTTAAAAAATATTATTTCCGTTGTAAAAAAATAAAAAGCTAAAACATTTATTTTCCTTTACAAAAAATCTGCATTTAATTTATTATTAAACATAAAAATGTTAAATTAAAACATAAAAAAAGATAACTCACCTTCCCCTTAACGAACGGTATTGAAAAATTTCTCCAAACACAACACAAACGTTTGCATTAAAACTTCACTTCAATATCACTAAACCTCAAAAAATAAATACACAGTCTGTTTTTTGGGACACAACCCTTCAGAGTGCGGCGCGAGAACCGTGTGGCCAGAGCGGCGCCTCGGAATCAACTGAAAAAAATTCTGTCAATTTTTATGCCCCAAACATCGATAAATGTATTCCACATTCGAAGCGACCAGTTTTCCGGCGGGAGCGAGACAGAAGACTACGCGCTACATTCATCCCTCTTGCGCCCCCACAGCCTATTTTTACTCGAACCAATCGACGCGAGCTACCGTAGGATGGGGGGAGGTTATTAAGTTATTGTTTATGCTATATTAATAATAAAAAATAGGGTAGTTCTGTTGTTGGTGTAATAAACCATAGGCGTTAGCCATAGCTGTTATTATGAGACAATAAAACTCGGTTAAGTAGGGAAATGAGATTGTTGTTCTATTGTAATAGTTCTAATGCGATGTTTATGATGTTTGCGCGAAATATTTAGGTAGATTATGTGATTAGTTAAGCATCTGTTTTAATAAAATTTGAATTTCAATGACAAATTACTTTGCGATACCTGTATTTGTCTAGGCTCATCTGTACAAGTTAAGTGGCTTGTGTAGCTAACGTTTAAGCACGAAACTAATTTATATTTACGCATGTAAGTAGTAGCTATTATCGAGCCGCGATCCCTCTTCGTTCTTTTTTGTAAAAAACATGAGTTAAAAAAGAAGGGAGGCGCTATAAAGGGGCGTCAAGCTTTTTATGTGAGCGCCTAGCCAATCGGAGCGTCGCGATTAAAAAAGGAACGTACTTTTTTATTTTTAAGTCGCGCTCCGGCCAATAAACTCGATTGGCCAAATAATATTGCAGACAGCAGATGGCATCACAATCATCTTTTTTTATTTGCCGTCTAGGGACTGACGTCAATGTTTATGCAATGTAAAATAAAAACTTATCTATTGTGTGCATGTAAGGACGATATATTTGAATAAGTATGTTTAAACACATTGCCTTCACTCTATCAAACTCGTGTCTTATATAAACGGTTAAACGTGGAATGTTTTTGGTGTTCATTTAAAATTGTCACTTTATAGGTACACAAATATTTGCATGCTACGTTTGGTATGCCTAAAATCGAGTTGTCAGAACGTTGAAAGTAGATATTTATGCTTTAAAATATTTTTAAATCAATTATGAAATATGTAAATTGTTATTTTGAATTTAAGTACTGAATAGTAGATAATAAAGTACCTAAGTATATGAACTAGCCCGATGGTTGATCTTTTCTCTGTTGAGCCAAAGGCTGTGGCTTCGATTTCTATGCATTAAAAAATCTCTGAGTGTTTATAAATCTGTAGTACCTACTATCGTTGATTATAATATCTAATATACGAATGTTTTGGGTAATCTACTGACATCAGGTCGATTTAAGTGATGTACTCTCATATTTGTTATTCATTAATAAGTTAAATAAAGTCGTTTTTTGAAATTTCAAATATTCTGTTGCGAAAGAAATTAAGATCGATATGGTGGTTATATAAAAATAAGTCGGGTTTTCCTTCCTGACGCTATACCTCCACAACGCGCGAACCGATTTCCACGGTTTTGCATTCGTTGGAAAGGTCTCGGGCTCCGTGAGGCTTATTGCAAAGAAAATTTAGGCAAAATTTCAACAGAAAAGCGGGAAAATCCTCTAAGGCGAAACGAAGTTCGCCGGGACCGCTAGTTTGTGATAAATAAATACCAACGAGAAGGATGAACCTTGCTCTTACTTCCACTTATATCCACCGAATCCTCCTATTCATTGGGGAAACGGACTGGGTTATACCAGATGGTTTTTAGTTCGTTAAATAGCTAATTAATTAATCAATCATTTTAATCAATCTCACAATTTTAAGTCCGCTTTGTACCTTCCTACACGTATTAATAACAGTAATACGTTGATAGTAGTTCCATAGATAAAAGAAATGCAAATAAAACTTTAATGAAATCGTAATCTTTATACGGTGGGTGTTCAGGTGATTAAAGGAAAGATGTCGGTGCGCGAGTAAATTATATTTATTTCTGACTACAATAAAAGATTACATGTACGACCTCCGTAGCTGAGAGGCGAGCGGGCCTGACTTTGGCGAGCGCCATCTCTGAGGTTCCGGGTTCGATCCCCGGTCGGGTCAATATGGGAAATGAACTTTTCCATATTGTCTTGGGTTTGGGTGTTGTAGTACCGTCGTTGTTTCTGATTTCCGTAACACAAGTGCTTAAGCTACTTACCACAGAATCAGAGCAATGTATGTGATGTTGTCCGATATTTATTTATTTTTTTATTTATTTATTTATGTGTTTAAATATTGCTATGCTACTACATCTTTGACTCAGTCTGATTGTCGATTAAAAAGAGGACACCAATTAATCGGACAGTAAATATTGACAGCGGACCCAACAGTAATCTGTTTACGGTCACATTCCATATTGACTTATTGACATTTTGGTATCTGACTCCCAATAAATAAATATTTTTTTATAAATGCGCTTTCCTTGGAACAACTAGGTATAATTTATGTACGGTCAAAAGTCTGACGTTCTTTTGATTGTAGAAATGCCAGACCCAGCATGCCCCGAACCCCCGAGCGCCTTCGGTACTCATGGCCCTTTAAGGCCTCATGCCCCGAACCCCGAACCCCTCGAGCTACGCCAGAATTCCCTGTTTTAGCGCCATCGGTACTTATGGCCCTGTAAGGCCACATGCCTCGAACCCCTCGAGCTACGCCAGAATTCCCCATTTTAGCGCCTTCGGTACTTATGGCCCTGTAAGGCCTCATGCCTCGAACCCCTCGAGCTACGCCAGAATTCCCCATTTTAGCGCCTTCGGTACTTATGGTCCTGTAAGGCCTCATGCCCCGAACCCCTCAAGCTACGCCAGAATTCCCCATTGTAGCGCCTTCGGTACTTATGGTCCTGTAAGGCCTCATGCCCCGGACCCCTCGAGCTTCGCCAGAACTCCCCGTTTTGGCGCTTTTAGGCCTCATGCCCCGTTATTTAGACGTCCAGGGGAGTGGCTGGATGGCTGCTTCTTTATCACGCCACCTAGTCTCCAGCTCCTCATTCCCCCATTGCAGGCCTGCCGCCTGCTTTCCGCCGCAAAGGGCGCAGCGCGGCTCTTGCTCGCAGTTGCGGGCAAAATGGCCGTCCGGGGTTGATGACCACTGGTAGCAATGCACTACAGTCTTCTACCTCAGACCTGCACTGCGTCCTGACTTTGCCCTTTTCGAGGCACCGGAATCAGTACAAATGAATCAGTTGGTAGGTATACCCCAGTTGGTAGGTATACTAACTGATTCATCATGTAAAAAATAAGTATATCACAACTAGGGAAACCCTTTATCATGTTGATTTTGACATGGGCATTATTTATTCAACGTCATAATTATTGACTGATAATGACCCAGGCATACACTGGAAATCGTACGGAGGCTAGTATTTATGTAAATGAATAATAGGTACATAGGTAGGTATGCTTGTATTAGCATTAGAAATTTTAATTACATGCTTATGTAAATATAGAAAAACCAAAGGAGGTTATTATGAGAATGGAAATAATTATATTATTCCCCTTTGAAGTTTGAACATTTTTATGTTGAGAATGTTGGACAAAAAAATTATAACACGCAAAGAAATACTTACATTAATTTTCCAATTGTCCCACAGCGTAGGTAGCATTCTATATGCTCGCAGAACAAAACAGTAATTACCATACTATTATCATACTAAATTAAATCCTAGTGGATTTAAAAAAGTTACGATTATCGTTTCAAGTGTATCTACAAAAATATAACTTTTTTTAAAAACTGCTTCAAGTAATTGTTCTTTGATTTGATCTTTGTAGAAATTTAAGACACGTGATAAAAATTGTGTGGACCACTAACTAGTCTGTCTGTTTGCTCTCTAATTAAAATTTCGTTTTAATTACTTTTAGTTTCATTTTCCATACCTACCATACACACAAGTAGGCATTTTTTAAACTCATTACGCATTAGGGCACAATGTTTTTTTATGAATCCTAGCATTTTTTCAATCTTTTTTATTTTCTTAACTAAACTATACTTCATAATTTAAAAACTACACTGTATATTTGGTGCAAAATTGGTTAGTTTAGTTTTCTATGTAATGAATACTACAAAATGTTTGCTAAGAGCGGTAAAAAGTCAAAATTGCATCTGATACGCCGTTGTGTGTCCCATACCTCATGTGTATGTGTTTCTGTAGTGTAGCATATAATATATTACGAATATGTGGCTATACCATAAGTAGGTGTGTGATAAACAAAATACGTAATAAAAAATGTATTTTCCTTTTCAAATAAAGTTGTACAAATAACACCAAAGACGCCAATTACAACAAAGTAACAATGGTGTTTGTTTGTGGGAGACACGACATGTCTTGAATACAATACAAAATATTAACTTGTAGATACGATATGACACATGAATAGAATACGTTTTATTGCGTAAAAATAGAAAGAAATAATACTTAGGTATGATAACTTATGAATATTTTAAATTTTATAATTAGATAAGTAATTGTAAACAGCTCGAAATTAGATTTTCTGCCGTCGACATAAGGCCAATTCAAAATCCAATGTATAGCCTCGTCTTGTTTTTGTATGTACGATAAAAAGCTTATCAAAGTAAACACTTGCAGTTTGATTTTGGTTCTTATTTCAGAGACGTAAGAGCGGTACAAATTCCACTGTAAGTAGTGGTCATAATAGCATATCATAATTGCACTTACAGTACATTTAAAATCCATACTTGCCTGTTCATATAAAATATGTACAGACAAAAGCTACAGACTACACATTTTCGGCTTCACCGCTATTATGTCGTGTGCATAAGATTTAAAATCGAACTTGAAGTGTTCACCTTGACGTGCTCTTGCCGTACCAAATTAAGTACATCAGTTTAAATGTTCATTTTTGTTTTGTTTTGTATAAGTGTAATTAAGTAAATAAATATCAGACGACATTTCGCTCAAAAACTTATTTTATAGAAACCAGAATAAAAGTTGGTTCACAATAAATAATTTAATACAAATTTATTAATATCCAGATAGAAATTAAACAAAAATATTCCAACACCACCATTGAACCGTCAGGGCAGGGAGAAAAATGTTCTTCGTTCCGCTGTAAACGCGAAAGTTTGTAAAAATGTAGGTATAGACGTCTGGCTGGATGTCGTAAAAAACAAATAAATTAATTTGGAGTAATTTGGCAGACTCATAGAACACAAGATTAACATATGTATCCCTACTAATATTATAAATGCAAAAGTAACTCTGTCTGTCTGTCTGTGTGTCTGTTACGCTTTCCTGCTTAAACCTCTCAACTGATTTTGATGAAATTTGGTATAGGTATACGTTGAATCTCAACAACGGACATTACTGCTACTTTTTATTAGAAAATAATGGGGGGGAGGGGGGTAATACCACCTTTGGAAGTTTATATGGGAAAATGTTTATTTTTGAAGTTAGAGATATGAAATTTGGCACAAATATAGCTCGAAACTAGAATTAAAATATAGACTACTTTTTGTTTCGAATATTAGGGGAGAAAGGGGTAAAACCGACCATAAAAGGATGTAGTCCACGCGAACGAAGTCGCGGGTATATTAATATAAAGTATATTTTTTATTCCGAAATAATGCGAACTACGTCGCAGGCAAAATCTAGTAGTAAATAAACTAAACTAGATACGAAAGTATGTAAGAATGTAATCAAACTCGCTATCACCAAGCATGAACGCACCGAGTTCAAAAGTTAAAAAACTAATTAAAGGCAAGTACTCATTACCATTACTTGTTAGTCTAGTCACAAAGCTGCCCGCTGTAATCGCTTTCGATCTAAAACGCGATCGCATTAGTGTGGCGCCAGCTTTAATGTTTTTTAATATAACAAGTGATTAACAATGGTAGCGTTATGTTAGGTAATGGACGAGGCGCGACTTGAAATAATCTATTTGCGGAACGTACCCGACATTGTGCTATCAAAAGTATGTTAGACTATATAAGTTGGACTTTGCATCGCCCTTATATATGGCGCATAAGGTCCAAAATTGTACTGTACTGTTTACCTTGACGTGGTATTGAGCGTTAGTCACCAATTTTTTACAGTTTTTATTGCTCTTCCCTTTGAGGAACCTCCAATGCCTGAAAAAGATGATGTTATTTTCAGTTCAAAAATCCCAAACATCCAATAAACAAGTAGGTAATACCAGAGATTAAAATATTTGTGACTTCGCTAAAACATTGTTAGGATCAAGAGTTTTTTAAAAATAAATAACACACAGATTAAAAATACCGTCAGAGGGATTAAATCTCCTACCTAACGGCCGCCGCATTTAATCCGTGTAATAAACAGTTTTATTATGCCTTCGGAAGGATTATAATTCTCAAACGACTGGTTGTAGATTAGGGACAACATTAGACAAATGCTCAAACAATAAAAGGAGACCAATTTAAACGATTCTTTGATAAAAACCGCTTTGTTTGTTTAGAAGGATAAATAATGTTCACATTTAATCTACCGGTGTAATTAGTGTTGGATGGGAAATGACTGACTATAAATTAAAGGGTTTTGTTTGCCACCTATATTTAAGTCCATCTAAGTAAAGCATTTAATAAATATATTTTTATGTAACCTATACATTTTACCGCAGCTTAGCAAAGCTCCTGTTTGGAGCTGAACTTTGGAATAAGGCTAATTAAGCTTTGGTTAGGTACTAACTAAGATATATTTATCTAAAACTAGCAGACCCGACAGACATCGTCCTGTCAAAAAGATTTGGAATGTGGCTTGACTCTAAATTTTAGTTAGAAAACGTTTGTACTGAAAGAAAGGGCTGTCTTTAGAGTTTTCCCGGCGATTAATCGAATTTTTGGCGCCGTAAAAACCATTCTTTCAACGAACATATAAAAAAAAAGAATTGTCAAACTTGGTCCCGGCGTTGTTAAGTTATGCGCTTACCAACACATTTTGCGATTCATTTTTACATAATAGAAATTTAGCTGTATATAATTTTGGTAGTGGTCCCGGCGAACCTGTAACGCCTATTTCTTTTCCAAATTTTCTAACATTTTAAACCTTCCATGTTTCCGTGCTGTAATATTAAAATAATACGAATGAAATGTGAATACTAAAGCTTCCGAAATAGTTAATATCAACGACCTACTGGTCGTTTATCCGGATTTTTTAAATTACACTGAGATAGCTATTTAATTATAATATTAAAACATTAATCTCTTCGAGGAATCGGAAAGTAAAAAAGCTCGTTTGTTCGCATGTTTGACGTTGCGTAAAATGGCTAATTATGGATAGTAATGGTAAAACATTTGTGAATGAATTAGGTAATTACAAAACATGCTATTTTTTCCTAATTGTGGAATATTTTATCGTTAAAAATCTTTAATTGTGATAGTATTCAAAATCATGAACCATTTTCTAAAAAAGTCTTTTTTTGATCTAACTAGTTATGAATTAATAACTTTTACCAACTAAGTACTACTTTTATAAACCGACTTCAAAAAATAATTAGATTCTTAACTTGTCTCTATTTTCCGTTACAAGATTTCTTCTTTTTCTATTTTCTGCTATGCGTTTGGATTGAACACTACATAGTATAAAACAAAGTCGCTTTTTCTGTCCCTATATCACTATGTACGCTTAAATCTTTAAAACTACGCTACGAATTTTGATGCGGTTTTTTAATTAATAGAGTGATTTAAGAGGAAGGTTTATAATATGTAAAATAACATACATTAAATAGTGGAGAAATACTGTTATTTTTTATATAATCTAGTCTCAAACTAAGGTTTTCCCTTGTACTATGAGTACCAGACGACGGATACTAACTGGGTGCGTCATCCCAGCACACCCAGACCTAAGTCAGTTTAGAAAAGTTCGTTTTCCAAATTGAACCGACCGGGAATCGAACCCGGGACCTTTCACGCTCTGGTCGCCTACCTTAGCCACTGCGCCACCGAGGTCGTCAAAATTATTTTCTCGTAGGTACGGTGAACCGTGCATCAAGGTATACACTTGCAGTTCGATTTTAATTCTTATGCCAGCGACATAAGGGCGGTAGTAAGTCCACAGTGTTTAGTCTGACGTGATTTGGACCGTACAAGTGTAGGTATCGACGTGGGATCCAGATTATATCTTAATTAATGAAAAGACACTTTTTTATCTCGGTCTCCAGCTAAAAAAGTGCCCCTTTATTTTAGATTTAATAGTAAGTATATAAAATCCATCATCTTTTTGAAAATTGTGTATGAACAGGCTAGGATAAAATAACTCACCATTTAGGATAAATCCTATTTGGAAATGGTTATGTCTAGTTGAAGATAATAGCAACCGAATGTATGCAATTTACAATTCAGGTAATGTTTTCTTATTTAATGAATAAAGAAAACTTAAAATTTAATTGTAAAATTTATATTTGGAACTAAAATTTGTTAATTAATTTAGTAGCTTGTTAGCTACTCAATAATACATTTTTAGATTCTTCTTTTAAATATTAAGATATTCTATTGTTTTTTGCGATGAAAACGTCTGCTTAGGTCGTAGACAGAAGCGGTAATTTACATAGTTGTTACAAAAGTACGCGCGGCAAGGCAAGGGTTAAGTGTCAACGTGATTAGCGATTGTGTGGTTTTTACTTCTTTTAATGTGATGTTAAATTTGACATTATGTTTTTCGTTTACAAAACTAGCTTGCTAAATTTATAACAATACAATATTTTTCTATTGTTTCGGTTAAACATGAGTACCTACAAATTATGACTGTGCTACGATGTATTTCTACTAATTTAAAAAGGCAATAGGTACGAGTACTTGTGTATTTAAACGACGGCAAGTCACCGTTAAAATTGTAATAATGGTTTCATTTTAACTACTTAGGTAGGTATTGATGCCGTGACGTAAGCGTTGGTCTAACTGCAACGAAATTGGTGTATTCTGACGTTTTATTGACGTTCTCATGTTGACATCTCAGTGCGTCAAGTACCCATGTCATATTAAGGCGACTTTTTGGATCGTACATTCAATGAATGTACTACAGTTTCTTCTCTGTTAAACAATTAATCTTTTTTAATAATATTATGGGAATCGTTATACTATAGCAAACTCAAGGGGATTCCTATAAAACAAATTAATCTTTCGAGGGCATGCTTTTCTTCCTATAATGTAACCTTTTTTGTTTTTAAATTATATAAACGGCTCCGATCAGGGACTACAATGAAATATTGTTGCAAAGTTCGCGATGAAATCGCGAGTGAATACAAAATATTTTTTCCATATTTCATTATGTATCTACCTCACAAACTATACCTACTAGTAAGCTCCCCGAAAGTAAAAAGTAAATATACAAGGATCATCAATAAATTATATTTAAACATGTTAAATAAGTTGACGGGTCAAAACGCGACGCCATTTTTTAGTAGTTAATACGAACTACTTACTGCCCGACGTTTCGGTTGGGTAGCAAAAACCGTGGTCATGAGCTGACTGACCAGTCACCAGATCAGATTTAAAATGGAACGTGAAAGTCATAAATTCTATAAAGTAAAGTTCGTTCAATACTTCGATTTTGGAACATAATTTTGTATAATCTCCTCTGCAATCCGTATCAGACGCATAAGAAAAAAAGGTCGAACTACATCGATCGGGAATAAAGTAGATACTGGCCAGAATTCCTGAAGGCAGAGCAATGGAGGCGCAGAAATATTGCGGCCGGCGTTATCGCGTCCAGTAAAAAGTAATGCGTCCAGCCTTTATGGCAGTTTCGAGACACGCTCTTTATTACGTGGGGCGAGCCGGGCCGCACAGTGTGTCCGAATACCGCGACGAGGCGCGAGGGGACGAATAAATGAAAAAGAAAAAGTTTTCTAGATAAGTATAGACAAAAGCACTCTTTGGACTGTGTAATAAGTTTCTATGTCATGGGCATAAGAACGAATATCGAATTGCGAGTTTTTTCCGTTATGACTTTTGCAACTTTTTATGTGACTTTGCACTGACTTTTCAATTTTTTATGTGTTTAGCAAGGGTGTCTATCAAGACACATAATTTTTTGATATCGAATTTCATTTCACAGATAACTATTCCATGTATTTTAATATATTTTTTCTTGATATATCGAATAGTTAATAATCGCCGTTTCATAACATCAAATAATATTTCACAAAAAAAATGTTTCGCAATTGTTTTGTTGAGCAGAATAACGATATATCAAACGAATGTTTCATAGAATTATTAAGTTATCGATAAAACCATTATAAAATAAGTTCCAATGTGTGACGTAAATACTTATAATCCAAATTATAAGAGATATAGAAATATGCACATGCAAGTAAACAGGCATGCAAGAAAGCAAGCAGGCAAGCAGCAGGTACGCATGCGCATCTTTGCTGATCTGATGCTGGTCGCCAACCTCAGTGGCGACCAGCCTCAGCCGCTACGGCTCGCGCGGGTGCCTGCACCTTGTTACAGCGGGCGGAGGATGCTCTCCCTCCGTATCTGCGGCTTTTGAATAACACTTTAGTATCGGGCAGACAAGTACCACGGCGAGTCGGAATTAACGCAGTTTATCTATTATATCAATATTTATTACAAATTCATATCAGTTTTTTTAAATTGTCTATAAATAAATTATGCAATATAATATTAGTAATAAAAATCGTTCGGCAACACGGACTTTAGTAAAGTAAAATTGGATGTTTCAAAATTCTGCAAATTGAGACTTACGTGGAAATAAAATTATGGTTAACAAAATAGTAAACTAACATTACTTCGATAAAATAAATAATATATGAAAAGAAGTTACGATGAAGTAAGTTTGTAGATAATAAGCATTCGATCAAATGAAATTGTGATGTAATATGTTTCTATAATATGTTGAATATCGTTTAGAAACATCTGCGAATAAAACATATCTAAGACTATGCTCCATAGACGAGAAAAAAAGAGTTGAACATAAAAAAAAATCTAAAGAAACAAAAACAAAGTGACATTTATTTACAGCCGGAAATTATTTGATGGGAAATGAAAATGGTCGAACAAAATTGCGATAAAGTGATGGGTTCCCGTTTACCATATATATCGTAGCTAAGGTATAAACAGGAAAGTTGGATATTTAGATATACGAGTACAGGTGTTCGGTATTTTTGACGGATAAATTTACTAAATTTATGTCGATAAAATGTTTAGCCCGGGGATTGGTTACTAGAATAATATGATACTTTTTATCCCACAAAAGCACGAACTATGTCGCGGCAACAATTAGTTCAATTATTTATAACCGTTGATCCAAGTTGCCATGATATAATTTATTTTATTCATTTGGGATAAAGTTTGAGTGATGTTCGAAAGTTGACGTTTTTATTTGACGACCTCCATAGCAGAGAGGCGAGCGGGCCGGACTTGGGCGTCGCGCTTCTGAGGTCCTAGGTTCTATCCCCGGCCGGGTCAATATGGGAAACGAACTTTTCTATGTTGTCTTGGGTCTGTGTGCTGTCGTAAGTGCTTAAGCTACTTACCACAGAATCAGAGCAATGTATGTGATGTTGTGTAATATTTATTGTCTAATACATATTTATTTATTTCCAACCAAAACATCTGAACCGAACCACTGTGTACTCCAGCGCGGCATTACTTCCCCTCGCATAAAAAATGATTGTACCTTCAAATCTATCCCGAGCGAGGGCCGCTCCCTCCATCCCTCCGCCCTGCCTCCTCCCCTAATGTCCACCCATATGAATGACTTGAACTTATACAGTACGTGAAGGTTTCGAGGGCCGGATAACGGAACGGTTTTGTTTTTTTACACCCACAGTGGCTGGTTTGAAAACCGAGCAGAGAACACACACTATTCTTACGTCAAAGTTTATTTTTAAACAAGTTTGCATATTTATAAATTGATTCAATACATCTGTGTATATTACGCGGTAATAATTACGAACGAATGTCTAAGGATTGTTAAAATATTTTACGCGGTTTGTCTTTGTGACGATGATATTATAAATTCATAGTACGTTTAGGTACCTTATTGTATTTCAGTGTGACAATCACAACATCACAAAACATTGTCTAACTAGCGATTAGGCTTGGCTTTAAAGAGACTTAGAGGCCCTGCAATTAAAATGCGATATATTTTTTGGCATTTTTAAACCCCTCTCTCCCTTGGAGATACATGGTGAGGTTCAGGACGAACCCCCCACCCCTACCCTATATCACGTGTATTTTTAGAGCCTTACTTCTTTTTTTTAATATTTATTATAAAATACAGGTTTAATTATCATCAAATTTTATGAAAATATACTCGTGGTATATTACTAAATCCCCCTCGTTCCTTGTGATATTTGTGATTTATATGATTAATGGACACTTAATAAGATTTTATATTTATTAACTGAGCTAAGCGATTAGTGACGGTCGTGAATTCGAATCCCAGACAGCAAGAGGATATTTAAAGTATGTAATCTTGTCTGATGTTTATTTCATTTTTCTAGCTTAGTTTGCAACTTTGACCATGTTATTTCGGGATGAAAAGTATCCTTTAAGTTTAAGTCAATCTTCTATTATCTCATCTCTCTTTCTAATACATTTTATCGATATTTATTGTATTGTTCTATGTTTGTAGCTAAAAAACCTCAAAAAACTACTGGACCGATGTTAAATAGTTTTTACCATTACAGTGGTAAGAGTATATAATTAGAGAGACACGATGCACATTTTGTCATAGAATACACACAAGTATAGACAGTGGGTTTAAGTACCTACATAAAACGTATGTATGCATCCCTACTAATATTATAAATGCGAAAGTAACTCTGTCTGTCTGTCTGTTACGCTTTCCTGCTTAAACCTCTCAACCGATTTTGATGAAATTTGGTATAGGTATACGTTGAATCTCAAGAACGGACATAGGCTACTTTTTATAAGAAAATAAGGGGGGTAATACCACCTTTGAAAGTTTATATGGAAAAATGATTATTTTTGAAGTTAGAGATATGAAATTTGACACAAATATAAGCTCGAAACTTGGATTAAAATATAGACTATTTTGTTTCGAATATTAGGGGAAAAAGGGGTAAAACCGACCATGAAAGGATGTAGTCCACGCGAACGAAGTCGCGGGCACAGCTAGTACTCTATAGGTACGAGTATACGTAAGTGGTAAAAAGTATAGACCGTTTGTTCGCTTTTTGAAATATTTGGTAAAAATGAATTATAATTACTGCAATTAGAACTGATTCTTGGAAGATGATTTAAAAGTATTTAACATTTTATGCTATTTACGAGTAATGTGCGGTTAGAAAGTAGGTATTATTTTGACCGCAGACACGTTAAATCATGTTGTCCAGTTATTTAACCAGCCGGTAACTATTAAACGAACAATTACGTTAACAGTTAAGAAGGTTTATTCATTTTCGGCTGAAATCAATAAGACAATATTAATAAAACTGTAGAGTCTTTGGATTTAAAACTTAGCCCTTTGAAGTCAATAGTGGCTTATCTATACTCACAAATCAATTTAAGTGTCCCTTTTTTCATTTGACGACCTCGGTGGCGCAGTGGTAAGGTAGGCGGCCAAAGCGCGGAAGGTCGTGGGTTCGATTCCCAGTCGGGTCAATTTGGAAAACAAACTTTTCTAAATTGACTTGGGTCTGGCTGGGATGACGCCCCCAGTTAGTATCCGTCGTCTAGTACTCATAGTAGGTACAAGGGAAAACCTTAGTTTGAGACCAGGCGATTGGTGTGATTGTCTGGCGCATTCATTTTTTTATTTTATTTAATACTAGCTTTCCGCCCGCGGCTTCGCCCGCGTGGAATTCGTTTATATTGTGGTATAAAGCACAACATACACAATTCAATGTAAAATGGTAGGAACCAAAGAAAGCGAAAAACTGTGAATAAAGATACAACAGCAAGTAAGTAAATGAGTCGAAAAGTGCACCGAATAAGTGTATGAGCTACAGTTTAAAGCGCGAGATATCATTCCACTTCTTACGTATTTTAAAAAGCACATCGTTACCACCATCTAGCGCCATCTATCGCATACCTCATCTCCAATCCATCCATTAAGGAAACTATATTTTTGTTTTCCCTCGGGAATATCAATTTTTTCCGGGATAAAAAGTACCTTATTATTTAATCCGGACTTCCAACTTTACGTCTGCAAAATTTCAAAGCAATCGATTCAGTAGTTACGGCGTGAAAGCGGAACAAACAAACAAACTCACTTTCCGATTTATAATATTAATATTAGTAACGATTGAAATGAACACTTTTAACTATATGCATAAGAATATGTACATATACGGTACATACATTAAAGAAATATTTTTTTACAATATTCTCTATCTGTTTGTGCCGGCTAAAATCTGTAATCGCTGGACTAATTGTGACAAGACTTTTATGGGCAGGTAGCTGATGTAATGACTTACGTTAATACTTTTATTTAAATTAAAAAAATATTAATTCAAAATCCTGTTCTTCACGAGAACGAAATCGCGAGCAGAAATATTTAAAAAGCACGTCTAGATAATTTTTATTATAAATAAATACAATTTAGTTATGATTTTGTAATTAACAAATAAAATATATTTGTTTTTTTATCTCAATAGTTAAAACGATTTAGTCGCCTTTTAATTCATATTTCTATACCTACCCTAAATAAATTTGTGTATCCGTTTATAAAATGGTCCTCTGTTCAAAAGTTCAGAAAGAGACTGCTTTTTAACGGTAAGAATATTTTATTGTACGTGCGAGATTCTGTTACTTAAGCATGCCAATTGTAACTTGGTATTAAAATAATATCTTTCGGCTTGAAGTTTCTTTTTTTAATTCTAATTAATGACGCAATGAGGCAAATATGACAAACTGTTAAAAATGATTAGTTTTAAATGATTTTCTACCGAGCTATTTTCAAATCATTATTATCTGGGTCACGAAATCGTTATTATTGTCCTCGTTTATATTTTTATTCGGTAGACTTTGCTCTGTGATAACTTGTGAAAAATAAGCGTAAAAAACAATATTTCGACAACTGTTAGTTGTTTTCATAAAAACAATGCGACGTTGAGCACAGCTTTGTTTAATCGATGACGTCAGCGGACCCAGATAAACGAAAACAATACCAAATATTGATCAAAGTACAGTCAACAATATAATTTTTAATGTTGTTAATAATATTAATACGGAAGGCACGGGAGCCCACTTAGCACGGATCCCGTACACTGAATCTGACATAATCGAGCTTCTAATCGATTTAAGGAACAGTTTATGTCGATTGTGAATAGACAGGTCGATGTATTTATGCGATATTATGACTATAATCGTAATCTTTATGAAATATGGCATATTTAGTCCTCGCCCTAAATCTCTTCGTTTGATGAGACGTGAAGGAACAATTAAACGTAAAGATAAGTATTATTAAGCAAAAGATACATTACTCTTTTGAAGATTGTTAATAATTCTGATGATCCAAATATACTGTACTGTATAGCATCGCGAGATTCGTACTCGCAGACAAGCACTTAAGAGTGGTTTGCGAGGCCTTATGTATAAAAAACATGATGCCTATTAGAATAATAAATAAATAAATAATAATAAAAAACGTTCATCATAGTCCTTCATCTACGAATTCAGTAGTAATTAAATTTTTGTTAAAAAAAAACATTGAGTATACCACTGTTAAAATAAAAAAAAAGGTATAAATTACCAATAAGTTAATAGACATCAAATCTTTGTACAAAAGTAATTATGTTTAGGTAAACGTATTTCCTTAAGTCAGTCTAACCCTATGTTGTAACGATAACTTTACTTCAACTTAGCCTAAGCGATGTTATGAGACATCGAATAGGCTGTCTTACTAATTCGAATTCCTGTTCTTTATTTTTGCATAACTGTACTTACAGTGAAACACGTCATATTTTTCCAATTAACGCAAAAAACAGACGGACGTAATGCGCACATCGCTCTCAGAATCGATTGTTTTGCTCCAAAATTATGTGTCATAAAGTTTATACTAATAAATAAAATGGAAATGTTTGTTATCAATATAAAACCAGCCGTTATTTACTATTTCAATGCAAAATTTATATTTTCAAACTAACATGTACCGAACTAAGTTTTTTTACAATTTATTATTTTGTTTCATCCAGTTTATCTCTGAAACGGTTGGACTGACTTGGACGGAACTTTCAATGGCAGATAGCTGATGTAATACGTTACTTTTATATCGGAAACTAGCTGTGCCCGCAACTTCGTCCGCGTGGACTACATCCTTTCATGGTCGGTTTTACCCCTATCTCCCCTAATATTCGAAACAAAAAGTAGCCTATATTTTAATAGAGCTATATTTGTGCCAACTTTCATATCTCTAACTTAAAAAATTAACATTTTCCCATATAAACTTTCAAAGGTGGCATTACCCCCCCCCCCCCCCTTACTTTTTAACAAAAAGTAGCCTATGTCCGTTCTTGAGGTTCAACGTATACTTATACCAAATTTCATCAAAATCGGTTGAGAGGTTTAAGCGGAAAAGCGTAACAGACAGACAGACAGAGTTACTTTCGCATTTATAATATTATATATATATAATATATGTCGCAGTCATCTGGTTGAAACAGCTATTTGATTGAATCACTAGCGTGTTTATTAAATGACGACGTTTAATTGAATGACTAAAGGACAACTCGTCAAATTGTTTAATATAACGTTCAACTTCTTGACTGAACGTCATTTAGCATATGTATGAAAGTAGGGATTACAATCATTTTTATTTTTGTAAGAAATTAAAAAATGTATGCAATGGAATCTCCGGCACAACTTGTCAACAATTTGTTTGTATTGTTGACGATAATACCTAGTAACACATTGACAATTAAAAGACGACGATGATGAGACTATTATTCACCTTCATGTTCTGTGACTACTAAATGCGCCATTTTACACAATTATTATGATTATTATCATTGGCGACCTCGGTGGCGCAGTGGCTAAGGTAGGCGGCCAAAGCGCGAAAGGTTCGATTCCCGGTCGGGTCAATTTGGAAAACGAAGTTTTCTAAAATTGACTTGAGTCTAGGTATGTTGGGATGACGCCCCCAGCTGGTCTGCTCCAGCTTACCTCTTAAAATAAAATAATACTTAATGCTTTTTTCACTCATCAAAATAAAACTATATGACTTGGTCCAAAGTGTTCTACACATAGCTATAAGTTAGATACTGCTACTTATAGCTATGTGTAGTACTGAGTTTCTTACCGGTGTCTTCTCGGTAGATATAGGTTCCGAACCGCAAGTAGAATCACTTTGCATTGTATTCAATGACGATTCAAAAGTGTTACATGTAACCTACTTGAATAAAGAAATATTTGAGTTTGAGTTTGAGGTATCCGTCGTCTGGTACTCATAGTACATGGAAAAACCTTAGTTTGAGACCAGGTGATTGGTGTGATTGTCTGGCACATTTATTTATTATTTATTTATATCGCATACATCGATCTGCCTCCGTATTTACAAACGAAATAAACTATCTATTCGATTCAACGCTCGATTATGTTACAATTAGTATGAAGAATGCGCGCTAACTAGGCTTTCGTGCAGTACCAATTATTTCACATGAAAAAATAAGCATCAGGATCAGAATCAGAAATTATTTTATTAGCACACACAATCAATAGGTACACGGTACATACACAATAAAGTAACACGAACAAAAGATAAACGAACTAAAGTAAGTGATTGATTTTGATTTGCACCAATGATTTTTACCTACTTAAGTCCCTAAAGCACTAACGTAGGTCTGTAATAGGAATGTCCTTGAAGTATTCATTAATTGCATAGGCCAAGAAAACTATATTTTCAATAGAACTATTGTTAATTTTAAAGACCGCGACGAAACGCACATTTCGCGTAAAACAAGCCATTCGCCACGTGTCGATTTCTCGCTCCATATACGAATCCGGAAGCAAAAAACCGGTAGCAAAAAGCGAGAGTGGCCCTGAGTTGTTTTCCACTGAAATAAATAAATAAAAATAATTTATGGTCCAACCCTGCAATTGTTTCGGTGCGGGCCTTAAAGACCAGATTCGCCAGTCCATTGTCCAGCCTGCTACCTAGGTTATATTGATCGGAAATACAGCTTGCTCCAAATTTGAATAGGCAATTTTTTTTACCGAATCATCTGTAAGATGTAGGCAACCGTTTGCCGACGACTGGCTGTATACGAACCTCTTTATATTTTTTTTTTTACTTTTGACACTATTTAATGTTTTTTTGTTTTTGGGGAGCTTGTGGTTTTTATGTTTTGTGATTTTAATTATCTTATTATACGTATGTCCATTGCAAACCAACTTTTAATACATATGTATATTATGCAGTCCACACCGACTTCTATTTTAGTTAAATTGTTGAATAATTTAATAATTGTATATCATCTTCTTGAACATAACTTTTAACAAATAAAATTACGTTGAGTTATTATAATTCAATCAGATGTTGTCCGGCTTGTCCATTCAGTCACTTATTGGATCTTAAATACCTATTAAAACAGTAATCCATTATGGATTTTCTATGAGAATAGCAATCTATGAAGTCACAATTTTACTTTTCACAACACTGACTATAGTTCCGGAACAAGAATCTACTTACGAACGGGTTCACAATAGTAGTACTATTCCTTAATCTGTACCTATATATAAATAAAATTGGAGTGTATGTTTATAACATTTAAATAACCATTTTTTATTACATGCATGTAAATATATATATATATATATATATATATAAAGCACATACACCAAAATAACATTTTTCACAATTTATGTCTGTCTATCTATTGTTTACTGCTTATCTCTGAAATGGCTGGACCCATATTGATTGGGAGTTTTAATGGCAGGTAGCAGATTTAATAAGGAGTAACTTAGACTACTTTTATTTTTGAAAAAATAAATCAAAAATTTCTGTAGTCTATGCGACCGAAGTCGCGGGCAAACCTATACTCAAATATAGCGTTAATCTAGTGTCGGTAGTAACATTGTTTATTTTAAGGCATAAAGCAAGATTTGAATTATTTGTGCACCGATAAGCATTTCGAAAAGTTTTCCTTATACTGGATTTATTTAATAAGTGAAATGTTTTTAAATCTGCATTAATACACTAGGAGGAAAATGTGAGCCATATTTAATTAGCTGCTTTATTTATTTTATCATTTTCGCAGATTTTTCTGCTTTAACGAGGTTAATTGTATTTTTAATTCGGGTCTGTCATGTAGGTTAATGAATATATTTAGGTTTATATCCTTTTTTTTTTCTAAAACCAATTATTTATTACATAAACAAAACAATTAAACTTAAAATAACACAAAATAAACTATCACTAACTTACAAAATAATAAAACTAAAATAAATAAAAAATAAATATTTTAAATAAACAAAGATGGTCCCTGTGGTAAGGTACCCAAAATGCTGGCTGCATTACCTCGCTGAATGGCGATTGAACGACGCTGGGCGAGGTAGCAGCCAGCCTTTGGGTCTCCTAACGTTGACAAGTCTTTTTGAAATATCTTTAAATATAGGTTTATTAAATCATTTTAAGTCTCCCTGTATTACGTGCGGGCTGACCGATGAAAGTGACAACGTTTTATTACATTTTTGTCAAAAAAAGTATGGGTCGTTCAGCTGCTCGTTATAAATCAACTTGGACTATTGAGATGGTCAAATTGGCAGAGTATTGTGGTGTTCCGACGCGCCTCGAGGCTATCCACAAGCCTTATGTTTAACATAGATATATAGTGTAAAACAGCAGGCATACTACCAAGAAGGAAATGAACAATCGATAGGTTTTGTTTTAGAAGAATAATCGAAATTGTTATTTATTCGATTCATCGAGTAAACTTTGATAAATTGTTATCTTTAGTTATTAGTAGCTACTTAATTATAAATATGAGTCGTTGATAAAATTTCAACACGTGTATCCACTGCTTGGGTTTTATTTAAAAAAAGGTAACGTTCGAAAAACAAAAAACAAAAAAAAATAGCTGCTAGTTGAGCGTGCAAAAAGTGCAGTCGCAAGACGCGGCGGCACGAGGCGCAGCTGCCGCGCTTCCTCTTCCTAAATCTAAAAAAAAAACAAAAAATATACACCACGCAAAAGTATTGGGTCGCGAAAGCTGTCATCAACGAAACTATACAACTTGCAAAATGCAACATTGGAATTTCACATTTTATGTCGTTTTATTTAACACCTCTTACAATTAGACACCATCCTAATTTGTTTGGTTTTAGTCATGTGAACTAACAAAAATAACGAATAACGAATGGATATTAAAAGAAATTAAGCAATGGAGATGATGATTAATTAAAAAAATGATAAATTATTATATTTAGATAGTCAATAAGATTATAAAAATGCAATGAAAACGTATTTTTTATATAAAAAACTTGAAGATGATTTCAAAGTTCAGTTGAGAGGTATATTTAGGTCACTGATTCCCATAAACCAAAAAGTGAAGCGCTAAATTTGAACGCAATAATATCTTCATAAATGTTTATTTACATTGTAAAAAAATGCGTATTATTTTTTGGCAATTTAATTGTTGAACCAATGAGATATTTTTAGTCATCTACCATATTTTTTAGACTCGTTAAATACCTTTCACAATTTTACCTCGTGACTCACAATCTTTATCTCGATGTTTTAACTTGCTACCGAATCGTTAAGTGTGTAACTTCTTTTTGTTTAGTTAAAGTTTTTTGCCGCCATTTTTTAGGACAAGGGCCGCAAACACAGTAGCCCGAACTAATCAACATTTGCATTCTCGGAAGGACTTTGCACAAAACAATAACGAAAGTGAACGTGAATTGTTTGCGATTCTTTTATTTCGTAAAACGAAATTGAAAGCTTTTATTTGTAAAGTAACATTAACAATGTGCGTTGTCAACTAATCAAAATGAAGGACGTTTGAAATCGCAAGGAA
Organism: Glyphodes pyloalis; assembly: GCA_037074685.1. Classification (NCBI taxonomy): domain Eukaryota; kingdom Metazoa; phylum Arthropoda; class Insecta; order Lepidoptera; family Crambidae; genus Glyphodes; species Glyphodes pyloalis. Next base: position 6,522,482 of record JAYKKO010000030.1, on the reverse strand, counting down.
TATTATTAAAATAATGAACGCGAAAGTTTTTAAAAATGTATGGATTTTACGCAAAATCTTCTTTGGATTTGGATTTGGCTGAAATTTGTTTGGAAGAAAGATGATATACTAGAGTAACATATAGGATACGTTTTTATCCCGAATTAATGCGGGTGAAGTCGCGGGCATCAGCTAGTAGAAAATAAAAGCATCATAACTCTTATAACTGGTATTTCGTAGGCATTAAAATATTTACGTGCCTACGTAGAGTACGTAGTAAGAAGTAAAAAATTTTTATATAAGTTATGTTATTACCTATTCTTTAGTTGTACAATTTTACTTATATCATAAACGCGACATTCTGTAAGTATGTCTAGATTTCTAGAATAATGTTTATGACTCTTTGCGCATAAAAATCTGAACGATTATTTGCGCTGACATTTGGTAGGAGTAGCGATGATAGCTACACTAGTTTACCGTAAGTATACTTCTCATTCCATAGAATAGTATAGAAAATATCTTTATTCATGTAAACTTTTACAAAAAGCATTTATGAATCGTCAGATTATACTACCACCGTGTTCGGAATGTTGATTTTATCGAGAAGAACCGGCAAGAAACTCGAAAAATCGACACATAAGTAAAAAACAAAAGCAAATCCCAATATATAAAAAAAAATACATGAATTCAGTGCAAATGTCAAACGAATTAAAGAATAACAAAGTATAAAAAGTCGGTTCACGTGTCATTCCTTTGTCAAGGAGCAGGTTTGTAAAAAGCTTGGCAGGTTTTTTGAGGGCGATAAAACGATTTGACGCGAGATTACCGTGGGGTCTTTTTTATCCCAGCGTTATTTTGGGGTGAGTTTTTGCACGATACCGATCTCTCTCTCGTTCTTGAATGGTTTTTTATAGGCGTATCGTGTTAATACTACTTGATTAAGGTATGTTTACGCGTGTTAGTTTTTTTGTGTGTGTGTGGGTCCACCTTTTTTTACCAATTTCCTTTCCCTTCAGAACTTTTTGACCTTTGTTGACTTTGTATTGTTTATTTTGGTATGTAAACACATATGTGCGAAATGTCTTTTCATTTACAGCAACTTTTTGACTTCCAACTAAGTATGTTTTTTTCATTATTCTTTACATTGCTCTGATTCTATGGTAAGTAGTTTAAGCACTCGTGTTACAGAAATCAGAAACAACGACGGTACCACACCACCCAGACCCGAGACAATACAGAAAAGTTCGTTTTCCATATTGACCCGATCGGGGATTGAACCCGGGACCTCAGAGATAGCGCGACGCCGAAGTCCGGCCCACTCGCCTCTCGGCTACGGCGGTCGTTTAAAAACTTATTAGGTAGGTACTATATCAAAAGTGGTACATGTTATTAAAATATCCTACTATGCTCCCACGGGTCATTCATGACCTAGATGACCTAGTGTGGGGATCATTAATATTTGCTATCTTGTATTTTTTGGAAATAAATGTATTAAATTTTATTTGTAAAAGTTAGTGTTTGTTTTTTTTTAATCGTATTCTTTTAGTTAGGTTCTGTAATTTTACAGTTTTGTAATCTTGTTCGTTTTGACCTTAAGCTATTTTTACAAATGAGCAAGCGGTGCATGGAAATTTTATTTTAGCTTTTATGTTCTTCTTTTCAAAAATGTAATGTATAATTTATGGTATCTCAATAACGATTGTAATTGGTCCATTATTGGGGTCAGGAGCCCTACCCTAAGACGCCAAACGCCATTGTTGGACCATTGTGGGGTCAAAATGGTCGAGGGTCAAAGATTTATTGCAAATTTTGAAAAATTCCATCCGTGACATTATAGTTTATGACGTAACTGCATCCAAGGCCGTTTTATAGCCGTTTTTAGGGTTCCGTACCTCAAAAAGAAAAAACGGAACCCTTATAGGATCACTTTGTTGTCCGTCTGTCCGTCCGTCCGTCCGTCTGTCAAGACCCTTTTTCTCAGGAACGCGTGGAGGTATGAAGCTGAAATTTATATCAATTACTCAGGTCTACTGTCCCTTGAAGCTGTGAAAAAATCAAACTTTTAAGCCAACGCAATCAAAAGATACAGCCGTTTATGCCGCAAATTTTCGACACTTGCAAGGGAATCAAAACCTAAAGGGTACTTCCAGTCGACCTAGAATCTTGAAATTTGGCATGAAGCAACGTTTTATAGCACACATAAAGGAAAAATTCCGAAAACCTTAAATTTTTAGTTACATTACAAAATATTTATGCTCCTCCATCTTTCCCCATTGTAATGTTATGAATTTCATTTTGCAATAAAAATACCATAGTTATGACTCGATTGTCGTAATGAACGAACTTTGTAAACCTTGCAGGTTTGTACGGAACCCTCGGTGCGCGAGTCCGACTCGCACTTGGCTGGTTTTATCTAACAACAGTTAAAATTTTAACAGCGAATAAAAAAAGTTCCAATTTCCGTATTTACTTTGTTTAACACGTGAGTTAAATACAAAAGGTGTCATACCATTACTCACATCACATTTAAGCTTAATAAGCATAATTATAAACTATGTCAAATAGAAGGTATAATAATATAATGACCAACATTAATGCATTAGACACAATACTGTAATTAATTTACTGTAAAATTATTTAGTGGCAAATCACAACGACGCGATTTGGTTTTATACTATGTAGTGTTATGAGGACAGTCCTACTTCTACATACCTAATGTAATATTTTTAAGTCAAAAACGAATGGCATAAACATCGAATTTATTAATTTATATAGGAAATACAATTTACCTGTTTATTTCATTAATGTAACGGAGTGATATGATTCCGATTCATTAATGTGATTTATTTTAATTTGTTAATTAAAACAGAATAACAAAATCAACTATAAACGTAGGTATTATCTACACACTCATTATTTCATTAGGATAATACGGATCAAAATAACTTCCAAAATTCGATTTTCAAAAAACGAACTCGATTAAAATATGTCAAATTCATGCATCTGTCGTCAAAAAGAAATGTTTCCATTCGGCCAGTCCCACGCGCAAATGGTCACATTTCCCGCCTTTTAAAATTACTCGCATCCACAGACTATAAATCGGGCCGTCAAGGGGTATTTTGGGTCATTTTTAATTTATCTGCCCCCGGCTTTATTTTTGGCGAAGGGTCAAGTCGGACAATGGCGGCTGTTTGAGAGTTGAGTGCGTTTTATTGCTGTTGCACTATTTCTGATGTTCTCTTGGAATGCTTTTGAGGGTAGAAAGTGGATATTATGTATATATATAACATCTCGGATATTACATAAATGCATGAATCATAATTTTTTAGTTATATAAAATCATATTTACCGCCTGTCGAACATCTCTATAGATATATCATGCGTGAGAGGAATTTAGGCAATTACAAATTGGTTTTTAGTCATTCCAGTAAATAAGAAATACGTTTTTTTAATTGTCTTAATTGATAATTCTAGTATATAAATAAGCTTTTTTGAACATGCTTCTTTTACAGTCTACAATTCTTTTTATACATATTAATGGGTTGAGTTTTATAAAATATGTGGGAACCTAACTTAGGTTAAATTCTAGGTAGGTAAATGTGTTACGTAAACAAGTATTACAGAATTTAGTAACTACAAAACCCGTTAATAATAGCCAGGCTGTATTTTAGTTATTTACAATTATTTGATGTTAGACTTAATGTAAATAATCCCTGAGGATTGCTTACCAACATTTTCGACATCCAATGTTGAAATCTTTTGATTAGGTCACCCGAAACTAGAGACCGTTAGAGCTATTGACATCTGTTACTGAAAAAAAAAGTTAATACATATATTTTTGTAACAGTCCATTATTGCAATGACATCGAATTGTAAATCGTTCAAATCCTTGCATCGGGCCGGCGATCACGGCTGTTCGCAAATTGCCTCTAAGTCCGCAGGGGTCAAACACAAAGCCCCGGTCACACATATTGACACCCTGACAATGCCCAGGGGTCACTTTTATTTGTTGCAGAAACTTAATTTATAATCTTTTCACACACGCCATTAAGGAGATTACTAAAATCTACCCTTTTTCCGTTGATAACAATTGTACATTGTTACATTTTTGGCGTAAATAAAATGTAACCGAATGCGCGGCTATTGTCCGCATCGGCACATTTCCGAACGAGATCTTGTGTTCGATGTTTGATTTATGTTGGAAAGTGAATTATTTGAATTTTGAATTTGGAATGCTAGGGATGGGAAGACGTTTGTGTTCCGGGTCAAGGGAGCGGATTGTGTGGACTTGGACAATTGTAAGTAACGGTCAGGTCGCACACTTCGGGCATAGGTTAACGGTCGAAGACTTGAGGTATTATGAGACGTGGTGCAAAGGTCGGAATAATCTGCAGTATTTTTTTTTCATCCAGTAAGAAAAAAGATTGAATGAGAGTTACGGAGATTCAGAAAATCACTTGTCCACTTCAGTATCTACACATTATGACATTTTGTTTCCAAAAAGTATGTACTTTGTTGGGCTTAGGGAAGCAAATGCTGAAAAAAACTAAAAGCTTAAAAGTTGTGGAAATTTTCGGGGGCAGCAGCAGCTTTTAGCAGATTTTGATTAACTAACATAGTATTTCTTAAAATAACACAATTGGTTAATAGTTCTATATTGTCTTATTTTTAGTCTAATTTTATTGATAGACATTAATGTCCTAGTTTTTTTCTGTATTTAAAACATACCAATATTGGTAAGTGGACGCTTGACCAACACAAGTAAAGTTTTCGTAAGTAAGATCGAAGTAATCTTCAAAAAATCCAGGTAAGGTAAGCTTTGCACAAAAAATTCAAGAATTAAAAAAAATATAAAATGCGCCAGGTACTTGCACAAAGCACGTAGGAGCGGTACGGACTAAATCTTCGGCCACAATGCCAAGATCGATGTGCTTTTTTACGATTGACACACATTTTTTAGTTAACAAAGTATTAAAATCGGCTACACCACTGAACGGTCCGAAATTATGCTTGTAGACTATGAACTTTATGGCTTAAGTGTTAGAAATCAAGAATGAATCATTGTTATTTTTTTTTTTAAGAATTCGGTTTTTATTTCGGCAAAGTTCTTTATTTAAACGCAGCCCTTTTGTGATTTTTTAAAGGACAAGGTGATTAGGTTGTGTCCATTCTGTGTGCGTGGCATAAAACTCCGAAGTTGATGGATCGTTTGCGATCTTCGGTATTTATACAGAGCTGCAATCGCACCTGCATTGTGCATTGTCAGGTAATGATGAAATTGCATTTTCAATCTGATTCTTTTAAACCTTTTGTGACTTTAAAATTGACAAGTGAATTTTTTTTATGGACTCTTCTCGTGCCTCTACATAACCCAATAATTCCGCTAATGTCAAGTGTATAGAGAGTGAATTTTTATCTTTGAATGGTTTTAATACTTGCCATGTACTTATGATGTTGAATAAAAACGAATAAAGTTTATGTGTCCAAATAAATATTGCTGTGTGATTTCGAGTGGATTTTATTATAATATCTATAAATCAGACATTACTTTTTCTAACTTGGTTATCCGAAAGCTCCAAGCCTTTGAAAAGTATGTAAAAGGCTGTTTTAGAGATTGCATCTTTTGCAGTCCATTTTTTTAAATAAATTAGTTTAAACAATAAAATATATGTTGTACTGTGTACCTACCTAATTACGGAATCTTATATTTTTCGTTACGCATTTGTTTACTGCAGACTTAGTACAAAACACGTAATGTCTAGTATAGTCAGGTACAATTATTTAACGTTGTAATTTTTTTACATCCATACTAATATTATAAATGCGAAAGTAACTCTGTCTGTCTGTCTGTTACTCTTTCACGCCTAAACGGCTGAACGGATTTTGATGAAATTAGGTATGGTGATAGATAATAACCTAGAAATGGTCATAGGCTATAAATAATTCCACGCGGGCGAAGCCGCGGGCGGAAAGCTAGTAGCCTATAAACTATCCCACTGCTGGGCAAAGGCCTCCCCCATATACTTCCAGCGTTCTCTATCTGATACCAAGTCTAGTATTTAATGTAAATAGTTCTTAAGGGTTGCTGTTAGCTAAGTAAACAATATCGTCGTTGAAGTTCTAACACCACGTAAGTCATTTTTTGGCGGTTTTGACATTTTGATGCCATTCGCTAGAGAATCGGAACACGCATCGTTTGAGCCAATCAGAAAAAAGTATTGGCCAATAGAAACTCGTGAAATGAAGAAAGTGTAACTACACGGGATCTACCGAATGGCCGTTATATTTGGAAACAGTACGTAAGTCACTTTGTGCCATAGTGTGTTATGTACTGCACGGTTGCTCCTGACGATTAGAGGAAAAAAGGTAAGAAAATATTACTGTGTTATTAAAATCTGTGCATTTTTTATTTTCAAGATATTTTTAGTATTTATATTTGATGTTTTTATATTGTTTTAGGCTTAATTTAGTTAGTTAATGCTATTGAAAGTTTGGGTACTGACTTACGTTGTGTTGCTCTAAGGTCCGTTCGAAGTTACGTGGTGTTTTAATGTAACGGTTTTATGGTTTACCTAACGATCATATTTTAATTTTTAAGTTAAATAGTAAATTATTGACCAACATACAATTTTTTGATAGTAATGTAGATGTTTTTTAGGCAGTGAAAGTATATTTATTCATTTAACAGGTATTATAATTGTTTTTGTTTCATTTTCAGAAAAAAGAATCAAAATGAGCAGTGACGAAGATGAAACTATACTTGAACTCTGCAAAGAATTAAAGATAAAAATACCCCCAAAAAAACCAAAATCACTTACCCACAATTCTATACACCCAATTTCAAACCTTGAAAATCTAGACCTTAATAATTTACCTATATTAATATTAGATAATAATGAAAATACAATAGCTTCTGATTTAGTTGCACAGACTTCATAGCAAATTTTAGCACACGATAATTTAAATATAACTACTGAAAATGTAATTACTACATTACAATAAGTTGATCAGTCTGCATTGATAATAACAGAAGAAGTAATAGAAACATCTATGATACAAGAACCAGAAGAAATGCTTGTTATTGGTTCGATGAGTGTACTGCAGGCCTGGTGGCTTCTGTGTATACTACCTGCATAATAGACTGTTTGAAAAAAAACACTGTCTAAGAAGCTGCTACCTATAATTCTGTATTCCGATGGTTGCACAGCACAAAATCGTAATGCTGTTTTATCCAATGCATTGCTTGAATTAGCTATGGACTATAACATTCAGATCGAACAAAAAATCCTAGAAAAGGGTCATACTCAGATGGAGGTAGATTCTTGTCATAGTGCAATAGTATGTCAAATTAAACACAGAGACATCTACCTGCCTTCGCAGTACGCTTCAATTTCGAAGGAAGCTCATACTTCGCAACCCTACAATGTACATTTTCTAAATTATGACTTTTTCATTGACTTTTCAAGATGTCTCATGTATGATTCGATTCGACCAGGCAGAGTAGCTAATGACCCAGTAGTTACAGATATCAGAGCACTACTTTATGAACCTGAAGGGCTTATAAAATATAAACTAAGATATGATGACGACTATGTATTGTTACCCAAAAGACCTAAACCAAGAAGCAATCTGCCAAAACCAAAGTTGTATCAAAGTAGGATACCAATTTCTCAGATTAAATATAATCACTTACAAGAGTTAAAACGTGTCATACCCAGTGATTGCCACAGCTATTACGATAGTTTGCCACATAAGTAAGACTGCTATTATTAGGTTAATGAGAAGTTTTTGAGTTATGTTTTTTTTAAATATTTGTAATGTCTTTGAGACTGTTTATTTTTAAGAAGTTTTCGATTTTTATTTTTCTTTATTATAATACTTTAAAGGTTTAATAAGACTGTTACATTATAATGATTATATCAGTATTATTATGTAAGAATTTATTTGATTAAGTCAATTAATAGAGATGTCCTCAAGTACAAAGTAAATTTATGAATAATAATAATAAAAGTGCAATTACACTTAAAAGCCTTGTTCAGGGTATATTTTCAAACACTTAAATAATAGGTATATTGTTTAATAATTAAAGAAAATATATTAATTTACATAACATTTTTGTTTTTTAATTCCTAGAAAATGACGTATGTCATGTCAATTTGTGAAATTAAAGTGACAACACAACGTATGTCATTACCTATGGGTTAATAACTGACTTTTTATAAAAAATACTTTTTCGATATTAAATATAACTATAATTAAGTATACACAAACAATAAATTTGTATATTTATAGTATTTATACAAAAATATGCAGTTTTTTCACTCTCCTGAAAAGTTGCTATTTTTGACTTACGTGGTATTAGAACTTCAACGACGATATACAATATTTATTACAACATTCCGGTTTGGATTGATCTAATTAGTAACGGTAAGATAACTGCAAGAAACCTGGTTAATTGAAAATCTTGGTATGCAATTAACATCTACATATAATACTCAAATATATTGAACATATCTGTACTAACCCATTAGTGGCTACTCATAGAAAATATAAGTATAACTTTTATTTATAGTAGTAATAATATGCCTTACAATACCACTATTGGACCACCACGTGAACGGCTGGACCTCACTTTTATTTTTTCTGTTGTGATTTTTATTGCCAGTGTATACTTCTTCAAGGTTCTTATGAAAGAAAATTAAAAAAAAATATGCGTAAAATTAGAAAGTTTAAGAATACTGTCGTCGTGGGTGAAAACCAATTCAAATTAAATTGTCGTCGTTATGATTGGACAACATTTTAAATTTCCTTACGAATATATTTTTTTGTGAACAGTATTGTTTTACAGTTTTAAAGAGGGAACACAGCCAGCTTTCTAGGCACCATGCCGTTTGGGAGTGACTTGGGTCAACAGTCACTATCTGCATGACCCAACGGTTGACTGGTAGAGAATGCTCCTAGCATTAAGTCCACCTTTTGTACTTTTTTTGTGTAATAAAGTTTTTAAATAAATAAAAAAAACCATTTTTATTTGTAAGTTTTGTATAATTATACTTAAGATAAGTTAATTTTATAACAGCAAGGAACCGAAGCCTTGGCATTGAAGGGAGCAAAATTCATCTCCCCGTGAGTTAACAATATCAGAGATATCTAGTAAGCCTCGCAAACTTTACATCAATTATTTAGCACGGAACACAAGCAGACGTATGCCGCTGTCTTGGTCTGTAAAACCAATTTCTGTTAATAATTTCATATTATAATAAACGTCTTACAATGTTCTTCTCAATGTTTTCTTATTTAATTTTCAGCTAAGAAATTATCAGTCCAATTTTCTTAAAGGACATAACATTGTAACTGTATGAGAAGATGAACTTACAGGCTTATTCTGAGATAGAGCAGTCAAATGGCTGACGTACGTCGAATATCAATACTCGAAGTATCTCCTCCAGCAACGCGAGCAGATGCAGACAACATAACAAACAGAAAAACTAGTAAACAACTAGATTTGATCCCAATCTCGTAGGACCCTGATTCAGTTTGGACGCCCCATGAATAAAACATGTTACTTTGACAGGGTGGGGGTGGGGGCAACCCTTTCCCTCGTCGATCTAATATGGTTTATACTTAGGGCTGGCACGCTTACTTTCTAATTCAATATCATCATTTCAGCCGAAGGATGTCTACTCCTGAATTCTACTGGGCATCCTCCCAAGACTTTTTTTTATAGCATCGCAGGGCTTGGCTCCTCCCAGCCTGATGGTAAGCAACAGAGGAACCCACATCGCGATGACAACAGATTTGATACCGATATATCCTATCCGTTAGCATCGCCATACTGGTCCGCCAGATGTTTCTTCACGCTCCTTTTGAATGAATCTATGTCAAAGGAAGGAGGAAACACATAAGCCGGCAACGAGTTCCACTTCTTTATGATCCGGCAAAGACTTCGAGAGCTCTTGTGTTTGTGCCACTTACTCCTGTCGCCTTTCTATTACCGTGAATAGGTCGACTGCCTATCTTGTCTTCTTATAAAGGCTGCGTTGTGTAGTACGTGACCGTCATTCATGTATATCTTTTCTGATCCGTGGGCCATCATCAGGTTCTAGCTATGTAGTCTGCTTATTGACCTCTTAAGGTTTTTTATATTGCACTTCAAGATTGACCTCATCCCACCTAGTATTAAGTGGTAATGAGATCCTAGCTTAAGGGCGACAAGTACAGCATAATAAAGTTTTTACTGGACTTGTCGCTATTACTTTGAAGACCTCTCCCCCTTGCTACTAGAAATAGAAATAGAAATAGAAAATATCTTTATTCATGTAAGCTTTACAAAAGCACTTATGAATAGTCAGTACAAATAAAGTATTCTACCGCCGTGTTCGGAATGTTGATCATGTCGAGAAGAACCGGCAAGAAACTCGACACTTACTCTTTTCAAATATAACAATGCGTCCTTAAACTAGGTACTTAAATAAAGTATACAAAGCTATAGTAAGATTTCAAAGAATTAAGTCATTCTAGACCCATACATTTTTGTCACTTAAATAATCATCAATTTTGTAGTAGCCCTTTTTTATTAAACAATTTTTAACATGAGACTTAAATCTATGCATGGGCAACTGGATAACATTTTCAGGTAACTTGTTAAATAATTTAACGCTTAAACCCACAAAGGAATTACTTATCTTATGTAGTCTTAGATATGGAACAGCAAGCTTGTGTTTATTTCTAGTGTTAAAGTTATGGAAGTAAGATTTTTTAAAAAGTAGATTATAATTTTTGCGTACATACATAATACAATCAAAAATGTATTGAGATGCAACGGTAAGTATGTTAATTTCTTTAAATAAGTCTCTGAGAGAATCCCGTGATTTAAGACCATATATGGCGCGGATAGCCCTCTTCTGTAAAACAAAAATAGTCTGAATGTCAGCAGCTGTTCCCCACAAAAGGAGACCGTATGACATAACACTATGGAAGTAACTGAAATAAACTAGTCTTGCCGTCTCAATATCAGTCAAATTACGAATTTTTCTTACAGCGTATGCAGCTGAACTAAGCCTTCCTGCCAGGGCAACAATATGGGGTCCCCATTGCAATTTAGAGTCTAATGTGATGCCGAGAAATACTGTAGAATTAATTATTTCAATAGGTTCACCATTCATAGACAATTTGATGTTGACTTTTTTAACATTCGGCATTGTAAATTTGACACATTTCGTTTTCTTAGTGTTAAGCAGGAGATTATTATTCGTGAACCAATGTAGCACTTGTGAGAGAGAACTATTTACATCTTCAAATGATTCTTTACATATATCAACTTTGAAGATGAGAGAAGTGTCATCAGCAAATAACACAATCTCGCAGAGATCCTTCGCAAAGTAAGGAAGGTCGTTAATATAAATAAGGAACAACAGAGGTCCCAATATTGAGCCCTGGGGCACTCCCATCGCTAGAGGTGCACCAGAAGAGTTAGTTCCATTCACATTGACCCTTTGAGTTCTGTCAGAAAGGTAAGACTGTAGAAGACTCAGTGAAGTGCTTACAACACCATAATGCCTCAACTTCATCAGCAAGGTTTGGTGATCAACGCAATCAAATACTAGTGTAGTACCTCCCCAGGAGCTTTCGAAACTTACTCACACGCAGGAACACAACAACACCGATCTGATTGTTATTTAACTGCGGTTTTTTTCTATAAGGTGAAGGTATTTTATCAGTCGGGCTGCTCCAGTTCAAGCGATAAATCAAAAGTCAGTTTTAATGTTTAGAGCCTATCACAAACTCTTGGCATCTCTCATTCACATGCTGAGTGACTTTGCGCTGATTGATGAGAGTTATAGGTACAGTCAGTAGCTTTAATTCGTGAACAACTCTGTACCTTGTCACAATTAAGTCACTGTCTATCTGACTTGCTTGATTACACGGAGATTTGGTATGACAAGGTACTGAGGTGTATGCAAACTAATGATCCTGGCTATACTACGTTTACGGTCCCGCCATTGCCTATAAATATATGTAGATGGCAGTTACTGAAAAGCTATCCACTCGAGTAACCTGTCTGCATTTCATAGAGTTTATATATATAGGTGATTAAGAATGTTGATCAGATCAGAAAACAGTTTATTATTAAATAAGTTCAAGAAAAATTAAATAAAAAATAGTGGACCGACGCTGACAACCCTATGGCACTCTTCGATTTCGTAGGTTTCACCCCACGTTTTTTGTGGCGTCTCTGTAAGGGTTGGCGATGGGCTTTGTTTTATGGAGAGTGAAGGGTTGATCACATAAGGTACTATGTGAAACGCAATTTTGGTCCCGTTTTGTTAAGTACATACCTACCCTGAGAAGTGATGATGTCAAATGAGAAATTAATGGATAGTACTGGGGTGAATATACTTCAATATTTGTATATATATACATTACTTCAATATTTTTATGTATACATTGAACAAGAATTAGTAATAATTGTACAAGATCTTAAGATACATTATGTGGTATTCAAGAGGTACGTATAAACTTAGCGAGAAAACGGACTCATATACAGTACGAAAAAAAGAAAGAAGATTGAAAACAAATGTGAATTTACTTCAAATTTTTAATATCTGGGTAATTACTTGATCGTGTCTGTTTACAACTAAGTTATCATTTAAAAAATACTCAAATAGCGCTATTATCTCCTATAATACGCAAAACTGTAATATTACTTTCTTCTTTTAAATCTTTGATGCAATCGTTTTTTTGTAATTAAAAAATGATTTCCACAATAACTAAAAAATCAAAAGTTTGATTGCTTCTTTTAGTAGTTGCGCCACGGAAAATACGCAAACATTTTCAATGTTAAAAATAAGTTAAGAGGTCAAAATGCGATTACATATTTAGTTGTTAATACGAACAACTTACTGCCCGACGTTTTGCTTTTTGACTCTTTAACTTATTTTTAAGTTTAAAGTGGAAAACTCTTTTTTTAAAGTGGAATCTGTTTATTGAATATTTGTTGCAATTATTATGTTGAAACCAATTTGCATTATAAAGTCTAGAAATTGGATAAGTACTGCGTTATATGTCTGTTCACAAATTTATATATACAGAAACTCGAAAGGCGGAAGAGAAGAATTTTTATACGGAAGACCAACATCGGGGTGTCACTCCGATACCTCGACAAATCACTCATTAAAAGCAAAACAGACGCAATCCCAAATACCTTTATTTTATAAGACATGAAAACAAAAAATAAATAAAACGAACTGAGGTATTTTTTTTATTTTATATACAGCTTCATGTCACTAAATAAACTTTTCTTTCTTTCTATAGAAAAGTAAATACCGCTGCGCGCCTTTTTAAATGACTCTATTTCAAGTATTGACGCGGTGATTTGCGAAAGGGGTGTGGGACAAAGGACTCGATAACTGGGGGGACGTCAGGTCGGGCCGTTACCCCTTTATTGACAGTTGAGATGAGACAATGTAACTGAAGAGCACCCGTGAGAAACGATTTTGGTAAAACTTGAATAAAATATATCATGCTAGCTGTACCGGCGTGTAACCGTTGTACCGCCTATTTCGTTTTATCTTTTCAACTTTTATTACCTTTTAAACCATCCTTGGACTTCCACAAAACCAAAATCAGCGAAATCGGACTGGACGTTCTTGAGTTTTAGCAAGACTAACGGATTAAGATTGATTTTTACAAAAATGGATTCTTATTTTGTCTTTCTCACTTAAAGGTTTTTTGCATTTTGTTTTCTATCGTGTTTTGCTGACTATGGCATTCACGGCCTGTGTTCAAATTGAAGTCTAACTGTACCTTTACTACAAACAAATGATCGAATAGGGTTACGTATTGAAATAAGGATGTTGACTGGCTAGTCGATTGAAGTAGGTATTTAAAATTTTAAAAAATTTCTATGATGATTAAAATCTCTGATGTTATAACTTGTGTCACAAAAATCAAAAACAACGATGATATCACAACACTTAGACCAGATACGTTATAGAAGAGTTCGCATTCCGTATTGTGACTTGACCGGGAATTGACCGGCCCGCTCGCCTCTCAGCTAAGGAGGTAGTCAAAATATAATAACATTAATAATTATTTATTGGCAAAAACAAAAATTCCTTTAAAAGGAGCGTGAAGAAACATCTTGCGGGCAAGTATGGCGATGCTAACGGATAGGATATTTCGGTATCAAATCCGTTGTCATAGCGATGTGGGCTCCTCTCCTGCTTACCATCAGGCTGGAAGGAGCGAATATAATGCGAATATAAGGCTCGAGGCCTGTATCGCAGAAGTCGATGTGTGATCATGATACACCTAAATACAAATTACAATTATTAAACCAAGTTTAACTGCAGACTTCAGTTCTCTTTTCTGCCAAAAAACAAAAAAAAATAGTAACCTAGCTAAAAATATAAAAAAAAAACTTCACGTAATTATCAAGAGAAGCATGTGTGCGAATGTGTGTGGTGTGGTGTGTGTATGTTTGTTTGTTTCTGTATATAAAAGGACATAAAGAGTAAAAAATAATGAGGGAGTCATCGATCAAAAATATGCAGTATTTATGACTCATTCCACATAATTATTTTTACTTTACTTTCCATAAATGTCATCTATTGAATCGGTACGGTCGTAACCACGTCAGACTGCACACTTTGGCCATTGTAACGCCCTTATGTCGCGTGCATAAGGACCAATATCGAACGGCGAGTGTTTACCTCAATGTTCACTGTACTTCTTATAATTGGCTACTTGACAGTTTTTGAAAAAGTATTGTAAAATGTGCGCCCGTTCACTTTATCTGGAAAAAATGTAAATAACCAGAGAAAAATAAGATTTTGTGTAACACATTTAAAAAGCGCGCGCAAACGCCAAGTCACGTCACTGTTGCAATTATGACGTCAACGTCCTAGACAACGAACCGATACGTATAGGTACGACTTAATTTAGATAAACGGAAAATGTTTCAATAAATTCTTAATACGATTAGAGAGACAATAATTCAATTCAATCGGTAAAATAATCATTGTTACGCCACATTAAAATAAAAAATTTTCGCCGACAGCTGTCATTTCCGAATTGCAATGGTGGTTTCCGTTTCGATTCTTTTGTTCCACAGATAAAAAAAGTAAAATTTATTTTGCAAAAATAAAATACTAACTATGCTTTTAATTAAAAAATAAAAATGTAAAATTATTACTTTACTAATAAGCTAACATATCTAACACTTTTCATATTTTATTGTTTACACTGTCAAGTAGCCAACTGTCGTTCCTTTTCCACGATAAAAAATTAATCAGAAAATCAAAAGAGCCTAATTTGTAGATAACGTTTTAGTTTATTAATTTACTTTTTAAACACAAAATTTCCAAAAACAAACTAAACCTTCGGAATCTTCTATGCAGTTAAGATTAAAACCAGTTAAGGTTAATTGTTTTTAAATCGCTCTATTTGAGGTTACAGAGGATTATCTTGCTATTAAAATGACTCAAAGTTTGATTAAGAACACACTTAACGAGGTATTTTAATCATTTTCAATAAAAAGCAGTGTATTAGACGAAGACGTCAGAGTAGATTAAATATTTTCCGTATCCTAGTTGATACACGGTTTGGTCTAAATTGAGTTGTTTTATATACACACGGCTTTATACCTGTGCTATCAAGAAATGTATTTTATTTATTAATTTTTTTCCATATTACAAACGCGAAAGTGTGGATAAGAATTTATGCATAATGATACATAAATAAAAATAAATTCATAAATATTAGACAGCATCACATACATTGCTCTGATTCTGAAGTAAGTAACTTAAGCCCTTGTGTTACAGAAATCAGAAACAACGACGGTACCACAACACCACACAAGTTTATTTCCCATATTGACCCGACTGGGGATCGAACCTGGAATCTTAAAGATGGCGCGAAGCCAAAGTCTGGCCCGCTCGCCTCTCGGCCATGGATTTCTGGATATTTGTTTGTTACTCTTTTACGCAATTATTACTGAACAGATTTGTATGAAATTTTATAGGAAGAGAGATAATATACATATATGATACTTTTTATACCTAAATGCAGGCGAGTTGTGGGCAACAGCTAGTTATGCATATAATATACCTTCCTCTTTAATCACTTTAACTACTAAAAAAAGAATCGAGATAAAATTTAGTGTTTCTTCAAAGATATTTATCGCTTATCATGATTCACTAATTTCTCTGCAATGATCAAGTTCACTAGAGTTTACCGGCTATGGAGAAGAAGTTTATGTTATAACATTGATTAAATATTCTCAATCTGATACCTAATTTTCATTATTTTATGAAAATAACTGCTATTCCAAACGCTCCTATTTTACTCTGAGAATCAATTTATGCCTGCATTGTTCATTTTTAATCGTGACCTATATTGTTTTAAACAAAAAACCTAATGCTGGTCCGATTTTAAAAGTCAACGACGTCAGATTTTGGCACTATCTAAAAGTCCAATATCGAATTCGCGACATGGAAACTCAACCGCGAATTTTTAACTCGAACAGGGAAATATCTACAAAATCAGAGGCACCTCCAAATCAAACTCGCCGGGCCGCCATAAAAATATTGACGGGCGTAGGCGGAGGGCGGGGGTCCCGTTGCCATGGCGACGCTCCCTCCGAGGGGAAAAAACGGGTAAAAATTGCGGGAGCGAATGGCCGGTGATTTTTTATGGCGTCGTACATTTTTTCCTTCGCCGCGACGTTGGGGGCGGACGTGAGGGTACAGCGTGTCCGAAAATTGTAGCCGTACTCTTGTACTGATAATTGCAACACTTCCGATTTCATAGCTCTAAGAATTGTACAACTTAAATGGCAATGGACAGGCCGCATAATATGGATTACCAATGAGGTTAAAAAGTTCTAGATTGGTAATATGTGGCGCATGGCCTGATCTACATATTGGAAAACGACGCAAAGAACGTCCAGGGGGAAGGAGAGCGGTGGTTACAAGTGACATTAAGTCAAGACTGGGGGAAATCTTGAGGGAAAGCATATGTTCAACCGTGGCCGTTCTTAGACTGAATTAACGATGATGATAGATTTCAACCAAGGGTTCTAATTTCATGAACTCAATCAACTTTGGATGAATTTGTGTGCAGTGTTTGTCAGTTTGTGCAACACAAGTCCTTTACCATCTCTCTCATAATAAAAAATGACACGTAAAGATATTGCCCTTGTGGTAATGGAATCCACGATCTTTGATGACTAGACCTAATAAACCATCACAGACACTTCTATTTTCGATTGTTGATGACGTAGATACTCGGATAACTGAAGACTAGATCGAGACATTTGGGTCTCCTTAAGTACAACTCCAGTTGCACAGGGAGAGCGACATGGCAAAAACTCGAAATTGCCCAGTACTAGGTCCCGACCAGGCAAATGGGAAACGTGTACAATGATGTACTGTTGACGGTATGATGATGTTTTATACCTTTTTAGTATAGTTTTTTTGCCAGAAAGGCAGGATATACTATACTCTTGCATAAAGTAGATAAATAGAGCACTCTAATTAATTTTATCAGAAATGAAAGCACGGCCTGTGTAGCACGGTCTTCGGTGATTTAGATATTAGAGTATCTATAGTTGATCGCTTGCTCGCCTACCATTAAGAAACTCTCAAATGCCTAAAGCATTTTAGAGTTTCTTAAAGCAGTGCATTTGAGAGTTTCTTAATGCTAGATAACAGTTTTGTAAAGGCAACATCCTGTACGTTGTCCGAAAGTCTCCGCGGAGCGCTAAATCGAGGTTCGCGTGTGTGCGTCGCGCGAAGCCTGCAAATATTATAAGTATGGATTTCGCCCCGTCCCTCTCTTTCCCTCTCGCTCCCTCCCGCGTCCGGGAAAAAATATTCTCCAAGGGAATCTAAAATTATGAGTGCGAGAGGGAACTTTCGCAGTCGTTATATGAAAAGGGAATCCTGAAGTCATTTCGGTTCATAAATCTTGTGATATGATTGTTTGCGCTGCAAAATTGTCGTTATTCACGAGTGGAGTTCCCTTTCGAGTTGATATCTTGTTTTCTTGATGCCGAATGTTTTCGCGTTTGAGTACAATAACCTTGGTGGCTCAGCAGAAAATAGAAATTGAATGTCCGAGCTTCGTTTAGGTATTGAACGGTAACTCGTTGCAATGTCAGTCACATTGTTAATTGTAACTTTGAATGTTATATTAAATCGTAAATATAAAATGCCACTTTTCGTTGTTTTGTAACTCAAGAAAGGGCTCACCTACCCAAACGAACTGTTTAGGCTTTGGTTATTTAGTAGGTAGATGGTTTATGCGAAGTTTGCTCAAAATCAGTCTAGTGATTCTTAATTTCTGTCATTTTTTTGTAACATATGAATATGCGTGCGAAGCCGCTGGTAGGTAGGTAGGTAGGTACCTACATTTCAAAATGCACAAAACTGATGGATGCATTTTGCCATCTCTAAGTATCTTTAAATTACCGTTTTTGGATAAATGCAGAATATAACGATATACATAGTTGTTTCAAGCTCATTTTTTGTGAAAGTAGGACATCAAAAAAAATACGTGAAAATAGGGTTCTTAATTTTGCTGCGGGCGCTTGATTCATCGTTATTGGATTGCCGACTTGGCTGGTGGCACTATCTTGAAAATGATTAATTTTCATGTTTGTTCCAAATTTTTCCCGTTCGATTTTAGTACAACTTCTTTTTAACCGATACATGACCAAGACATTCAGGAGTCTGATTTTTAGTGACAGAGTGTTTGTGAAATCCACAATTATGCAGGACGCCTACTCCCATAAACGGAACGAACAAACGAATGGTTTCGTTTTTGAAGATTAATCAAAAGTTTGCGAATTGAAACGTGGTTTTTGATTTGCGTAAATAATAATTTGTTTTAGTAAAACGCCCCATTCGCATTTGAGGTCAATTGTTTACTATTATGAGAATTAAGAATTGCTATCCGTCATCGGATCCGACATATTTCGTTTTTGGGAGTAGACCCCCTGTTTTATTATCCGATAGATAGATAGGTTATGCCCAGAACTGACTATCTTGCCCATTCAAGGGTCGTATTTGATTGGTTGTTTATTACTATATAAAAATAAGTCGGGTTTTCCTTCCTGACGCTATAACTCCAGAACGCACGAACCGATTTCCACGGTTTTGCATTCGTTGGAAAGGTCTCCGTGGGGCTTATAGCAAAGAAAATTCAGGAGAAAATTCAACAGAGAAGCGGGAAAATCCTTTAAGACGAAACGAATTTCGCCGGGACCGCTATTATCTATGAAAATATTCTAATCTACTTCATAGTTCCGATTATTCCTCTGCCCAGACATTGCAACGAAAATAGCTGAAGTATGACTATACTATATACTAGCTATTGCAAACGACTTTGTTTGCTTTGTTTGGGATATAAATATCTCTGTAGAACCAATTATATTATAATCTTCAATATAATAGAATATTATATTTGAAAATCTAGAATCTCATCTTATATAGGTATCTTTCTACCAAATTTCTCAAATTTCTCAAATCTTAATCCATTAGTACATTTTGCGTGAAAGAGTTACACGTATCAAGTCATCCAGATGTCCTTTTTTCTTTTTTATATGACACTTCAAGATTGACCTCATCCCACCTGATGTTTAGTACGAGTAGTAATGAGGTCCTAGCTTAAGGGCGACAAGTAGGCATAATAAATCTGTTGCTGGACTTGTCGCCCTTACCTTGAAGGTTTGACCCTGCTACTATTATAGCACACCCCAGGAGCTCTGGAAATATTACTCACACGCAGGAACACAACAACACAGAAGTGATTGTTATTTGGCTGCGGTCTTCTGTAAGGTGGAGGTATTTCACCAGTCGGGCTGCTCCAGTTCGAGCGATAGATCGCTATGCCCTTCCTCTCTTAAACTACCTCTTAACTTATCTTATCTTGTTCTTACAATCTTTCGCGTTTATAATATTAGTACCTACTTAGGGAACATTGTTACATTGAAAAGAGTAAGTGTCGAGTTTCTTGCCGGTTCTTCTCGACATGATCAACAGTCCGAACACGGCGGTAGAATACTTAATTTGTGCTGACGATTCATAAGTGCTTTTGTAAAGTTTACATGAATAAAGATGTTTTCTATTCTATTCTATTCTATTCTACTAATATTATAAATATAGTTAGGTTATAATAACTAACTTTCATCAAACACACACGTAGTAAATAACAGACATAGATCACCGACTGTCGCCATAGCAAATGGGGGGGTTCCCGTTATTATTTTCCTAATCCCGTTATTTTCCGGAGCTAGCAAATATTTCTTACGGATAATTGATTTCCAAATATTAAGTTACCGCCGTTCCTATGTTTGTTTGTGTACAACTACTTCGGACAAAGAGCATGATACATTTTGGTTTCGCCATGTTTGGTTAGCTTAGCGTGTAATTGTATATGTCGCAGTCATCTGGTTGAAACAGCTATTTGATTGAATCACTAGCGTGTTTATTAAATGACGACGTTTAATTGAATGACTAGGCCGAACGTTGAATGAATAAGACTCACTGAACGTCCAACAAGTTAGCGGATTGTAACATAGCCCTTTGAACATAGCGGACGTAATCAGTCAGGTGATTGTAATTTAGTTCATTTTTTTTCCACTGCGGCGTTAGTGCTCATCAAAACAAAGATGGCGTCCTTACAGCTGATATAATCGAATAGCACTGTGTTGATAATTTTTAGAGTGAAATTGTGATATAAAGTGACTTATTCGTAAAAAAATTTTTTTTAGCCTAATTGTCTTCAGACTTAAAATTGTTAAAACATATTAAAAAATCTTATTAAGGTGTGTTATGTCAGCTATATCCCATTCAACGACTATGCTAAATGACGTTCAGTCAAAAAGTTGAACGTTATATTAAACAATTTGACGAGTTGTCCTTTAGTCATTCAATTAAACGTCGTCATTCAATGAACGCGCTAGTGATCCAATCAAATAGCTGATTAAACCAGATGACTGCGACATATACACGGGATCGACGGGAATAAGTCTACATGCAGATGATATTATTCTAAGTACCTAGTAGAAGTGTCTTTTTGAGCTATGTAGTGTTTCGGAGTTACTTAATGAAAAAAATTGGGATAAGTAAACAATTTGAGTTCAATATTCTTGGTTGTTAGTTTCAGAGTAATTAAAGCGAAAACTGACAATGAGTATTTTGTCACTACAAGCCTGTCTATAATTTAAGTCTATCATTATATTTATTTGTTTCCTTACTCTAAGGGTAACCTTAGTTACTAAATGGATAAAATACGTACTTACCTTAGCTTTGTATGACTAGACATGAACGTCGGACATTCAATATGCTTCTTTCTTGGTTTTGTATCTAAAATAGTTTGCACCAAAAGCTAGTATTTTTTAAAATAAATAATCTATAACAGTAAACTGTAGTCTCATATTAAAAAAAGTCCACCCTATTCTTTAAATGCTTACTTTTTTAAATACCTACCCGACCAATCGACGAGCGCGTGCCCATGTATTCACGCCCTTTTCGATAAAAAACCTAATGTGGAACTCGCATGTAGACTATAAAAAAGTCCCCTAACTTTTTTACCATTTTTAAACGCGCCCTCATTGGTCGCGTCCCCTTCTAAAAAAGCAAAGACGCGTGCCCAGCGTGCGCGAGCGCCATTCAAGTTCAAATGAGGAACGCACGCGCGTATGTAACATACGGCGCGGCTGCATCTTATTATTCTAAAACGACCGTTTTACTTAGACCTCCCCTGTTTGTTCCAATCGTTCGATTGTCACAAAAAGGTAAGGAAACGGCGAGGTCAAGTTACAGTGGTGGGTCCGCGTAAAAATACGCTCTAGGAAAAAATATAAAATAAGTAGGGAAGTATTTTAAAAATAGAACGTTCCCCTTCCGAGTTAGGGGAGTGACTGGCTGATATATGAGCGGAGTTACTATGGATTTTAATAATACACACCGTGTGTTGGTTCAGGGAGGCCGTAAGATTTGTCAATGCATTCTGTGGCGCTATTTCGGGTCGCGTGCGAGATCGTGTTTCTAGATTGTGGTGTTTACCTGAGCGAACTCGGGTTTCGCTTCCGGCCGCAGGAGCGGTTTGATTGAGATTTCCTATGCCTTTGTTACAGTTTAGCTACAGTAACTAGTACGTAATCTGTGGTAACAGCTTGGATGTAGAGGAAGGTCATGGTTTAAAAGAAAAGACCTGTCTTTATGATTAAGTATGTTTTTGACGGGAGAGATGTAAAAAATAATATGTTATATGCACCAGCTATTTGAAATAATCATTAATATTTATTAAATAGCTACCTAATTTGTACCTATTATAATCGTGATTCGGGTCAGCCGAGTCAACATTACGATCCTACACTACATTTGGTATTGCCAATAGAAAATAAAATATCAATAAGAAAACACGTTTTTTCATTGTAATAAAGTCGTTTTAAAGTACTCTAATTACTTTCTCTGGTATAATTTTATAAATACATGTATGCTATTACGTATCTCAGTAATCGGCACGCAGAAGCACTTAAAACAGAATATTATTCTGAACAGAAGATAAATGTTTATTTTTGTCACATATTTAAATTTTAAATGAAATATCTAACTTAAAGTAATAATATGATTAGCATTAGCAAATAAAAATACCTACCTAATTAAATACAGCTATACGTTCTGTTCTTATGTTCAAAAAGTTTTATAAATAAGTTATCGAACCTCTTTGGAGAGCACAATGTATTTTAAAAAAATTGCCTTACTTTCAATCAAATTATTTTTGAAACACAATTCGTAAATATACTTATTTTAGATATGTAATTTACAAAAGCGTACAAGAAAGTTTATTTCAAAAAGTTCAAGCGCAAACTTATGCCATTAAACGAAATACATAGACATCTGGTCAAGTCCAGTACATGCCAGCATGGCTTCGAGAGACAAAAATAAGGATCAATTTAATTATCATTACTCACACGCGTTAAGCCCGGGTTAAAACCGTCAATTTATTATTATGGACCCGTATCCAATTTAAAACAACGCACGGGCGAATGGAGCCATTACGCACGACGTATCCCCACATTGTTTTCGTACCGGGAACATGGGGGAATCCTTGTGGAGGAGAAAAAACAATTTAAAAATAAAATGTAATAATTATAAAAGGGAGGGCGAGACGCGTGTCATGGTGGCTTTATTTATTTCAGTTCAGCTGCCGTTCGGATTTTAAACACCTACTGGCTGGCACATAGGCAAGTGACATGTGGTGCGGAAAAAAGTTTTGTACCATAGATGCTTTTTTTGTTTTTATTTGTAGATCGAATCGAGAATGGCTGAATAGCTGAGGACATAGTTATTGTTATTTACTTGTTTGTTAATGAAAACTTTGGGATATTCTATAAATCGTACTATGTAATACTAAAAAGTTAATGTTTGCGTGTAGGATGTGTGTTTATCGGTAGTAATACACGTAAAATCAACTGAGTTAATTTAGATAAAATTTTGTATGTAAATCGCATGATAAATTTTTCGGAAATATAGCTAACAAAGTGATACATTTATTTGAGTTCCGGGCAATAGCTAATGGTTTGTGTATTATACGATTAGATCAATATTTGTAATTTGTCTGAATCACTGAGAACCCTGTTTGATTGCATTGTTTAGAATAAATTCACCTATTAAAGTGGAGGAGAGTGAGCCAAACGAAAAACTGTAGGAAGGACTGTTATTAAAGACATATTAATGTTCACTAATAGTAGGTACGTATAAATTTAACCTCTCAAATGGTACAGGGGGTATACTCCCAAAATCGAAACGAACAAACGAAAGGTTTCGTTTTTATAGATCATACAAAAGTTCGGAAGTAAAAATGCAAATTTTGATTTGCATAAATATTTTTTTTTAAACGCTTTAGTCGCATTGAAAGTGAATTGGTTACGTTAATGAGAATTAAAAATTGCTATCCGTCGCCGTTTTCGACATAATTCGTTTTTGAGAGTAGACCCCCAGGGCGTCTACTCTTGAAAACGAAATATGTCGGATCCGATGACATTTAGTATTTTTTATTGCTCATTATCGCAACTAACACACTTCGAATGCGAATAAAGCGTTATCAAAAAACAAAATATAATTTATACAAATCAAAAATCACGTTTTAATTCCCTAACTTTTGATCAATCTTCAAAAACGAAACCTTTCGTTTGTTCGTTTCGTTTTCAAGAGTAGACGCCCTGAAACGGAAGGCAGTCCGCAACTTCGTCCGCGTGTACTTAGTCCTTTCTAGCAATTAATATAGCCTATGTTACTGAATGTGAATGGAGCTTTCCAATGGTGAAACAATTTTTGAAATCGGCATACCTAGTAGTCTTTGAGTTTATTCATTACTAGCGGTCCCGGCGAACTTCGTTTCGCCTTAGAGAATTTTTCCCGCTTTTCTGTTGAAATTTTTCAAATTTTACCAAGGATCCCTAATTTTGTAGCCTAATGTCAAATTGGAAGAATAAAGCATTCTATTGGTGAAATAATTTTTTTAATCAGCCCAGTACTTTTTGAGCCTATTCATTACAAACAAACAAAAATAGGTACAAATCTTTCCTCTTAATAATATTAGTGTAGATAATAAACAAAATTTGAAACTGTTTCATTAAATACTAACCAAAAAACAATTTAGTAGAACTGTTGTGAAACCGCAACATTTGTGCCTTACCCGCCTTCGAACCCAGTGTGGGCGGGTTTCGCGTCACGTGCGAAAAATAATTTGTTTTTTTAGACGCGGCAGCGCACAGAAGAGCATATTAACGTTATTTGCGAAGCCTATTAAGATTTTTTTCAGTGCAGTCACCTTGTGGGCGAATGCCAGTACCTATTTATTTATTATTATTATTATTTTTTAATAATGCACTTCAAGATTGACCTCATCCCACCTGATGTTAAGTGGTAATGAGGTCCTAGCTTAAGGGTGACAAGTACAGCATAATAAATCTATTACTGGACTTGTCACTCTTACCTTGAAGGCTTGACCCCTGCTACTAATGTAGCACCTCCTCCTCCCAGGAGCTCTGGAAACCTTACTCATACGCAGGAACACAACAACACCGAAGTGATTGTTATTTGGCTGCGGTCTTCTGTAAGGTGGAGGTATTTCACCAGTCGGGCTGCTCCAGTTCGAGCGATAGATCGCTATGCCCTACCTCTCTTAAACCTATGATTCCGTTTGACCCTAGACGCACAAATAGGGGTAGGTATTGAAATGCTTTTACGTTTCGATTAAACACTGTAATATCTCTGTGCCAAGTTCGTGCAATAATTAAAGAGAGGTAGGATATAGCGATTTATCGCTCGAACTGGAGCAGCCCGACTGGTGAAATACCTCCTTACAGAAGACCGCAGTCAAATAATAATCACTTAGGTGTTGTGTTCCTGCGTATGAGTAAGGTTTCCAGAGCTTCTGGGGGGTGCTACATTAGTAGCAGGGGTCAAGCCTTCAAGGTAAGGGCGACAAGTCCAGTAACAGATTTATTATGCTGTATTCGTCGCCCTTAAGCGAGGACCTCATTACCTCTTAACATTAGGTGGGATGAGGTCAATCTTGAAGTGTAACATAAAAAAAAGGCAGTACCAAATAGGTAACATTTGTGTTATGAAAACCAGAATTCACTTCGGTACCACAATTTATATGGTTAAACAAACAAATAAAAACACCGAGAAACAGAACTAAAACGTATGCCCAGAATGTTTGAGCGAATTTACGGCCCTTGACGAGTCACAACATTACGTCGATGATTTTGATTTTATCTACATATACCTAATATGTAAGCAAAACCTCTAAATTGTTTGAAAACAGTTATTATAATTGATGCTCAGATGCGGGCTGCAATGATTAGAGCGAGGGCTGACTCCACCCAATAGTGATAAAGGCGATGTGATGATGCTGATAACTAATTAGCAAATAATATATAATTCGTACTGGGAAACCGTTAAGTTCTCACGTACGCAATGGGAATGGCGGTATCTTTTCGAGAAGTTTTCTTCTCGAATCACACCCTTAAGTAAGTATTTAATACTAGTTGTTGCTCGCGTCTTCGTTTTTGTCATTTTGGTAGAAAAAGTTTGGAAGAAAAGAGTAACAATCAAATACCTATTCAGACATCCAGATATCTATACATACATACGTTCTTCCTAATTTAGCCTTTATAATATTAGTAGGAAGGTACACCGACAAGTAACTTAATAAATATGGTAAAAGAGAGAAGTTAAAAATAAGATTTATGTCTTAATATTATGTGGGCTAATCACAAGTGTACACAACCCTTATGGTACGATCGATTACAAATTTGTACGTTTATTTATTTAATTGATTTATTTATTTGGAGAACAAACAGCATTTAATTAATATCGTGATTAAATAATATTGTACAAAATAAGCAGGTCAATATCGCAGTTTGCCAAAATAGTTTTCACAAAAACTTATCTTGTGTAGAATTAATTACTATATTTTTACATTACATTTGACATAAAAGTAAAATATTACGAGTTAAATAATGTAAAAAGCAGATTTTTAAGTATTTCACAATTTAAAAGTTAAAATACTTATTTCCTTACTTATGGGTTGTGAAAAAAATAATTTAAGTTATTTTATAGTTTTAAAGTTTGAAGTCCGGAGTTTCATATTTAATATCCTCACAAAGGGGATCTAAGTTTACGTAAGAAACCATCTTTCCAGAATCATGTCATTTTTGCAAATTTACACATAAGATGTGCGGTAAAATCCTCAATCAACGTCACTCTACAAGACAAAATAACTTTATTTACGTACTAAAAATACCTATTAAATTAAATAGCAAACAACACAAATGTAATTTAAACAAACGTGAAGTCATTTAACTTACGTCCGAAACAAATTTGAATGTTTACATTTGGAACTAAAATTGACACCACAAATGACGTCCTATTGAGTGATTTGTAACCATTTTACCGAGAAAGCGTATCCATTAAAAAACGCGCAATTTATTGTTTCTAGCCGCCATTAATCTTTATTTGTCAAAGCGCAGATTGGGACGCGCAGAGGTGGCAAATGCGTTATCTCCAAATCTTACCTACAGCAGCCGATATGTTAACTTAGTTTATGTTGTCACTAATTACTGGCCACTGAGACTCGGACCACCCGTTTTTTCTAAAGAACAATGTTTGTGGAAGTAAATTTTTTTCTAGAAAACGCTGAGGTGGGTTTTCTTTTGTTATAGATACGAAACGGTTTCAGAGTCATTAAAGACACGCCCATGAATTGGCGACAGTTATGCTTAATCTAATGGCTATTAGTTGAACGTCGTTATTTTCTGTATAATAAAATCTAAGTGCTGAGATTGGAACTGTCTTTAAAGTTTACTTAACTAATTATGCAATTAAAATCTCATCTTTTTGGTTTAAGAATGTCTCTGTTATTGTTTTAATAGTACAGAATAACAGTCGTAGGTAGAACGATTTTACTATTAAGAATATTAACGGTCTTATAATTTATAGCGGTCCCGGCGAACTTCGTTTCCCTGAGAAAATTTTTCTCGCTTTTCTGTTAAAATTTTGTAACCTATGTCAAATTGGAAGAATGTAGCATTCTATTGGTAAAAGATTTTTTTAAATCGGCCCAGTACTTTTGAGCCTATTCATTACAAACATTCAAATATACAAAAATAGGTACAAATCTTTCCTCTTTATAATATTAGTAAGATAAGATGTGGTAAGAAGACTTGAAAAATATGAATGAGTTGACGAACATGATACTCAAATCGGCAAGCTCGAGTGAGTATGTAATCCACACTTTCTTCGAACAACGCCATAAGTCTAAAATAACAAAAACCCAGCTTCAGCTGCCCGCCATTAAGCGGGGGACATTTGGGACACATCTTTTTACAATGGCCCCCAAAATGACCAGAAAAAAACATTCTTTTTACTCACAATAGCCTCGTGATGCGAGGGTGGACGATCAATAATCGGTAAAGCGAAAAAAGTAGCTCTAAGATAATTGTAAATTTTGTGGAAAGAGATTTATGTAGTCAGTAGTCATTGTGGTGGAGTATCCACTCGGTCCAGTGTCCGGTTGCAGATGGCTCGATAAAAAGATCGGAGTAAAAAGCAATTTTGGGCATTGTTTGCGACACGCCAATTTCTAGTGCAGAGCGGACCTTTAAGATATTTTTTTAATGTGTCATCCTTTTTAGGATCATCTGTGCATTCATTCTTTAATGATCTGTGCACGGCTATTAAATTGTGAATGCTTAGCGGCTACTTTGTAAGTTGTTTGTAAAACTGATGGTATCTCGTCTTTTCATATCATTGCATTAGATATTCATCCATCTTATTTAACTGAGATTATATTCGACAATTTAGGATCAACTGGGGTAAAAGTATAAAAGATACCTAATTGACGAGTAAACAAAATTACAAACAAATGCTGAGATACTTTAAAATGGCAAAGTACTACTCTCAGCGCAATAGTTCCTTAGATAATATGCATTTAATTATGAAGTAATTTTTCACTCCAAACATCGTCCCTTTTTTGATACTGTCTAGCATAAAATATTTACAGCAATAGATAATATTATTCTAAGTACCAATCAAAGCATACCTTTTTTACATGTTATATAAATTTAAAAACAATCATATTGAAGGACCTTTGAAACCTCAAAGAGATGCTAAATTGCCCATCTCGATGCACGAATGAATGTGACGAGATGTGAAAATGTGTGTTGAGCCAAGTAACTTGACGAGGGTAAGCGATGATGATGACAGTCCACGTCTGCGGCTAAGGCACTCAGAGCTGACGATCAGGGTTGCTTTTTGAGGATTGTGTTCAGATCAAAAGAATTCAGCTTCATCTGTAGAATAAATAATAAATAAATAAATATTGAACAACATCACATACATTGTGGTAAGTAGCTAAAGCACTTGTGTTATAGAAATCAGAAACAACGACGGTACCACAATACACAGACCCGAGACAATATAGAAAAATTCGTTTCCCATATTGACCCGACCGGGGATCGGACCCGGAACCTCAGGGATGGCGCTACGCCAAAGTCCGGCACGCTCGCCTCTCGGCTACGGAGGTGTAGAAGTTTCTGTCGTCTAAGCATTTACCTCCTTTATCACACATAATAGTAAAAAATAAGTTTTCTAGAGAAAGTACGTCCAAATATCGATACGATGAATGCTCTTTTTAGCTTGCAAAACGAATTAAATTAAAAGTAACGCAGATGTACGGCGTCTGATTTTCAATTGTGACCATTTGCGTCTTAATGGCACGGAGAATATTGTCCCTGGGAGTTCTAACCATCTGAATTAAGAATACCTACACATTAAAAAAAAAATCCTGTTTTAGCTGAACTATCAACGAAAAACACTGTGATTCTACATAAAACTGTATTCGTTAAGTCCCAATCCGAAATGGCCATCACGCAAAACAAAACTAGCCCGTTTTATAGGTTCCCAAAAATACCACACTCTCGGGAGACATAACCTATTAAACGTATAATAAACCAGACGACGTCGGTAATATGCCCAATAACGTATAGTTTTTAACTCGCCTCTAACGGCCATTTAGAGGAACTCTCTCCGTCACATGCAATGAAGACGAACGATCCTAGTAATGAATGACTCAGGCGGGGCCAAAGAGCGCTGAGTGACAGTACAGAAGGGACGGTTGTGTTACTTGATGTTAAATGCCTATTTTACTAACTTAACGAGAATGATTGAAGAGTTTCTTGTATGGTTAACCGTACGTCAATGTAAACACTTGCAATTCGGTATTAGGTATATCTTATACGCTCGATGTTAAGGCGATGCGAATATTATTTCGAAAAGTACAGTGCGTACCTTTTAAATAATATAAAAGTTTAGCATGTACTTACTATTTAGATTCAATTGAATTGTGTGGAGAATTCGTATTACACGGTAATGATCTGTATAGCGCAAGTATTGTTCAAATGTATATAAACCTGAATGATGAAATATGTCAATGGTATGAGAATTAAGTAATATTATTTCTTTTTACCTAAACTTTGAAGTTAAATTAATATGTCTCAAACATGATAAATAAACACTCTTCGTATATATCTTATAATTTAAGTTTTATATCTAATATAATATTATATTAAAACCTGTTAGATGTAGTCAAAAGCACATCACTGCCTTAATGTTGTGGGCATCTAACTAATGGTTCACTGCAAGAGTTTACCGTGATTTGCTAGAGACCACATTCAAGTAGAAGTAAACTAAAAACAGATACTACGGATTTCTTTTTATTATAGTTTTAAGTTAGTTAAAAAAAACAATTATAATAAAATGTGTACCTACTTGTTCCTGATATTTTTTTATTATATTTAAAATAGTATGTACCGCCAGCAAAATTAGTATGTAAACCACAATTGTTCCATTAAATTAACTCTCTATCAGACTTAGCTGCGCGGATGTTTTTGTATGACAAAGTACTGAGATGCTCACATATGATGCTGATTGTACGATGTTTGTCTAAGAAACTACTAAAATTTGAATTTATTGGCATTGTGGTCTATCTGTCATCATATTCTATGCCAGTTTTCGGTTCAGGGGGCGGGCGTGCGCGCGCACTTGTTTGAGCCGACTTTTTACCGCGTATTTTTTCTCCACAAAGTAAAAAGTGGTGTAACTTGAGCTTGGCATGCGGATGCGGCATCAGTGGATTCCTTTGACATTGGCTGAATAAATTTATGTCTTCGCCCATTTCATACCGTTAAATGAGAGACGTGAGTCAAACCACAAAGAAAAAAAAAACAACGCGTATGTACTTATTAGGGCTATTTTTTATTTAAGTCTGATTTTTGGTTTCATGTTTAAAATTTTTATAAATTTAAAGAATTTTGTAATTACAATTTTTCTCATCAATAAGCCTTCAATCAAAGGCAGATATGCCATAAATAAATAAATAAAGTTTAAAGCATCAAATTAATATTAAAATTTAAAAAAAATATGCCTCATTCTTAGCAATTCTAGTTTTTGTTCCTTTGTTACTTTTTTCGGCCAGAATGTATGAAGCTTAGAATGCCTAGTTAGAAAACTTTTAATTTGGAATATCTCAGGACGTTTTTACGCTAGCGACTAAGTGTGTAGTCTAACGTGAATTTAATGGTACATTTAACAAAATCTAAAAAAAATATTCGCAATCCGAGATGAGTTGCCATTTTACTATATGTTCACGAGCTCCATCCACGACACATTATGTCGGACGGTACAAAGTTCAAAGTGTAAAGTTTGACGTCCATACAATTTTAGAGAGCCTAACCCACTTTGGTTAGGCGCACAGTGAATTTCTTTGATGCGATAAGTGTAATCATAATTGTTTTAAAGAAATAAATAAGTACGTTTCTATTGTTTTGAAAATCCAAGTGACGGTAGTTCGTCGTCGAGTCGAATTTTATTGTTTTTTTTTTATCGACGTGTCATAACCGAATGAGTCGAAGATGAGAGTAACAAGTAGATTTCTAATACTGGCACACACAAATTTGCGTTTTAAACAAAAAAAAAGTGTTATTGATTTAAAAATGTCGTCCACCCACAAAAACCGAACGGTGCAGCATTTTCGCTCGCTTTTTGCAATTCCTTCAGCTCCGTTGCGAGTTCGCTCTAGCAGGAAATGATGTTCAGGAATGAGGATATATTCTCGTTAATTTGCACCATAAATCATCGGGAATGTTCGCTGTCGCGCGATCGGCCTTTTT
This sequence comes from Glyphodes pyloalis, assembly GCA_037074685.1. Taxonomy (NCBI): domain Eukaryota; kingdom Metazoa; phylum Arthropoda; class Insecta; order Lepidoptera; family Crambidae; genus Glyphodes; species Glyphodes pyloalis. The sequence continues at coordinate 6,490,750 of JAYKKO010000030.1, read as the reverse complement.
GCCGCATTTTCGGAGTCAGGTTTCGTGGTTTTTACGGAGTTTTGGCGTTGATAAGCGCCGTCAACTGAGAGTTTTGATGTTGCATTTCGGACCGAGTTTGTATCTAATTCGAAGTGAAGCTTCGTTTTTCGACGAGGTCAATATAATGTAGGACGGTTGGCTTATATATCTGAATAATAAACACGACAAGGGTCCATTTCCTTTAAATATCCGCAGTAGATATTTACGTATGATTATTAGTTTATGAAAGTGAATCCGGAAACAGTCTGCGAATCGTAATATCATAATGGAATGGGCCATGCCAAAAATCTACCAACAACAAAATATGTAACATTCCACATTTTACACACACCAAATAGGTTGTTGCTATATGTATAGTGCTGGATTTACACTATAAGTAGAGGAAAGTAACTAAATATGGAATACCATTTTGATTTTTGGGCATAATTTGCACAAGTGTTTTAAATAAAATACTTTTTGTGGTAATTATTAATAATTATATATTTGCACTTAAGTTTATAATAATTTTAGATTATATGGATTAGTTTAAGGTATGATAAATTATTAAAAATTAAATAACGAGGAAGGTACCTATATATGGAATAGGTACCCCAAATGTGGAATACTGTGAATACTATCAAAAATTAACCTTAACTTTTATGGGACTCATTGAAAACTTTGGTATAATGTTAAAATTAACACTAATTATTTGCAAAAATCATAAATCCAGGTATCAAATTCTGGTCCAGCGCAATCATAATGTGCCCAAAGTCCACACATGAGGCACTGGGCCCATGTTTCCCCATGGGTATCACTAGAAAACAGCATGCGACAGAAAATACACTCCGAATCTTCAGAGTCTGGAGCTGTATAACCTATCAGAGCATCGGGTTCACTGTCAAAATCAAGCATCACCTCCTCATCGTCTGAATCTGACTCAGGCTTAGTATTCACATAAGCCAGTTACTCTAAATCCATTTGTTGAAATCTCACCAGTTTGCACTTTTAATTAGCTCTGCCAAATATCTCGACATCATAAGAGCTTAATGGCCGATTATTATCACGCCTGCCATTCTGATAAAAAATATATATATAATTAACAATATCGCTAATGGATATGGACTATTCCATAATTGGATACTGTGATCTGTCCATATTGGGATTTTCCAACGGTTTCAAACAGACATTCACGTTTTTATATTTAAGAAAGTAATACCATTTAATACCGCTAAAACAAACAAAAGAACATCTAAACGGTCTCTAAAATCTAAAAGAACAATACTATGTGGACTTTCTGTACGAAAAATATTTCTTTTGTACATACCTTATAAAGTTATGCGGGAGCGACAAAACAAAACACTCTCTCAGCGGCGACAGGACTCGCTCGACTGACTTGCCACTACTTGTACGCGTGAACGGGAGTAGAATGAGACAGTAGATCACTGTTTATTGCGTGTGTGAGTTTGCACTTGAGAGAAATGAAGGTATTCCATATTAAGAATCTATTCCATATTTGGTTACTTTCCTCTATCTAACAACATCTGTAAACTATCGATTAGCGAAAAATTAAGAGATCAAGGTAAATAAATAAATATTAAAATAATAAAGTTATTTCTGGTGCAGAAGTTAGCTACAGGTTTTCAAATCGGTGCAGTAGTTTAGAACCTAATAATAATTTATAGTAATTAATTACATACATACAGGCAGCTCTGCATAGGCCGAATTTTCTTAAATATGCCTATTGCCTAATTTCTAATGGTCTTAACAGCCTAGTACTAGTAGAAGTAATTCCTACCTAGGTTTTACGTCGGTGTGAAATATTTTTATTGTCTGGTTAAAAGTATAAGTGGACTGTTTTTGCGTGTGCGTTTTTATTATGTACCGGATTTTATTTTTGTTATCTGCAAAAAAAAATACAATTTTTTATTTTTTTTATTTTGCACTTTAAGATTGACCTCATCCCACCTGATGTTAAGTTGTAATGAGGTCCTAGCTTAAGGGTGACAAACACAGTGGTGAAATACCTCCACCTTACAGAAGACCGTAGCCAAATGACAATCACTTCTGCGTGTGAGTAAGGTTTTCAGAGCTCCTGGGGGGTGCTGCATTAGTAGCAGGGGTCAAGCCTTCGAGGTAAGGGCGACAAGTCCAGTAACGAATTTATTATGCTGTACTTGTCACCCTTAAGCTAGGACCTCATTACCACTTAACATCAGGTGGGATGAGGTCAATCTTGAAGTGCAATATAAAAAAAAAACAGTATAATAAATCTGTTACTGGACTTGTCGCCCTTACCTTGAAGGCTTGACCCCTGCTACTAACGTAGCACCCCCCAGGAGCTCTGGAAACCTTACTCACACGCAGGAACACAACAACACAGAAGTGATTGTTATTTGGCTGCGGTCTTCTGTAAGGCGGAAGTATTTCACCAGTCGGGCTGCTACAGTTCGAGCGATAAATCGCTATGCCCTACCTCTCTTAAATTGCTCCAATTAAGTACAAGTAATGTAGGTACATTCAACAACAAGCGCAGCTTTCGGTAGTTTCCAATTATCCACATCGAAAACCGACGTTTTATTGATACGTCAAAGACTTGGCAAGTCTTTGTGCAGTGTGACGGTAATGGACTTATTGATTTAGAACTGAATGCTCGACACAATTTTGTTGGAAAGTCCTATAGTAATACTTGAGTTTGTTCTCATTTTGTACGTAGCAACGTTCTACGGAAACCGTAGACGCTTACTTTTTATTTTCTAGAAGTGACGTTTCGTGCGTTTGATTGCGATTCACTTTACATATATATTATTTCATTTTACATTCATTACTCAATGAAAACAGTAACGCTAAAATAAAATATCAATATGATACTATATTCAGTACTTCCATTAGGTAGGTACCATTATTTTTGCAGGGATGTCGTCAAATAAAAATGTAAATCCTACGAACGCTGTAATCTTTAAAAATAAATCATTAATCGCACCTTCGATAGAACAAGGGCACAATTGCAGTTTTTGCAATTTTATAGGAGAGCCATTTTAAGATATTTTTGCTTTAGTGTGGTCTAGCTCTATCTTTATCATTATTCTTAAGTTTACCTTCTGTGCAAGACATAAACCATTACACTACATTTTTTATAGGCATGTGCTTTACAAGAATTATAGATTTTTTTATAAGTTTTGTTTTTAAGACAGTTGACAATTGTAACACATAACTGCATAGCCACTATAAGACTGTATAAGGCAATATTCCTTAACCTAAAAAGCCGTCCTCAATAAAAAAAAGCAAAATCCGGGCAATCCATACTGCGGCTGTAGCTACAAGCACCGGTTCCGGTATAATATTATGATTGTTTTGGGGATTCGCCAAGAGGTCGGCGCAAGTTATTTGACCCGCGGGAGCGCGCTTCCTGGCCGAGCCTTCCGTATTAGTATTAGTTGCTGTGATTTATCGACGATGTGCTCCTAAAAAATAATGCTGTGAACTACTTTGAGGATATATGAGACCGGATATTGTGGTGTGACCTCATAAGTTTTACTTCGGTAATCTTGCTATGATGAATCTGCACAAATGGAATGGGAATACGTCATCGAGTTTGCTGGAACACGACTCATCAGCAGGCTTAGGTAACACGCCAGTTAATTAATGCCCGGTTCCAATATTTGGAAAACGATCCGTTATCGTTACGGATAGTAATAAATTGTACGAGGCGTATGCTAAAAACGACTGACGGACGACTGATGACAGCTGATATGGAAAGGAAATTTGAAATTAGAATAACGACTCGTAGAAAAACGGATAGTCATTTTTGTAACATTACGAATCGTAAAATATTGGAACTGGGCATTAATTGATTTAATGACGACCTCCGTAGCTGAGAGACGAGTGGGCCAGACTTTGACGTCACACCATATCTGAGGTCCCGGGTTCGATCTATGTAGGAAACGAACTTTTCTATATTGTTTCGGGTCTGCGTGTTGTGGTATCGTCGTTGTTTCTGATTTCTGTAACACAAGTGCTTAAGCTACTTACTACAAAGTCAAAACAATGAATGTGATGTGATGTTGTTCAGTATTTATTTGTTATTTAATTATCTGTTTCCTTAAGATTTTTTGAATTCAATTGGTCGACTGATGATTGCGCAAAAATACATGCTTGTCTATGTATGATGTATCAACCAATGAATACTACCGACATTTTTGTCATGATAGCTGCGTGTGTGACAATTAACGTCTGGAGTATGCTAGGCTTGGTCACGTTAGTTCGGGATAATAGTATCCTATATCAAGAAGTAGTATAAATTCGGTAGCAACCTAATTTCACCCAAATTCATCCAATAGTTTTGAATCAAACAGTAATTGGTATAACAAGATACTCATGGGTAACAATTTTGTGAAAAGCGTGTCAGAATTTTGCGATACGATTTTAAATAATGGTGATACGTTTGCTAGAGACGCGAGATAGTTAATTAAAATAAAAAAATAATAATAATAATGGCGATAGTTACATAATATGTTCTTGTAACACGTCGTTACATGTTTTTGTGATTTTTTTTTAACTTACTTAAAAACATCCATCATTGATGGCTAAAAAGACATTGTTCCAGGTCTTGTTTGTTTCTGAACTTGGATTTTTGCCACTCAAGTCTGACATTGACAGTTCAATGACAGTTCCTCAATTGAAAGACGTTCGTCTATGGAATGACAGGATGATTTTCATTTTTCTCTTGTGCGTGGACGCACTGTTAGACGGCTAATCCTGTTTGTCTTTTTAAAAAAAACACTTTTAAATGAACACTTAATTTATTGTTCAATTTCACACACACACACACGGACTTCCCGAATTTCCTATGGTCTACCGCTTACCGCGAGGTACAGAATCTAACTGAAGTAGAAAATAAGTAACAAAGTCGAATTGGAAGTTAAAATGCAGAGTCAGTGGAAAATACTAGAACATGAGGTGAAATATTGAGTAAGCGGTATTTGCTTAGTAACTAGGGATGTAACAGCTCCCCCCTTTTGACGGAGCTTTATCTCATTAAGATGAAGCAAAGTTAGAAGAAGTAGAAACCCATAAGAAACTTTGGAAGTTTAAAGATATAGCATTATAAAAATAGTAAAAGATACAAATTAAAAATAGCATTAAGATTTTGAAAGATTTACATTAACAAAGATTTATCTTTAAAAGATTTAAGACAAAGAAATAGTATAAGATGTAGTATAAGGAGACAGTGATAAGATTTAGCAAAACACATCTTAAAAACATTTAAGTTATCATCATATGTTATGAAGTAACATGATACAGCGTTAACTCGATGTAAATTCTAAGACATAGTAAAACGTTGACATAGTAAAATAACGATTTAGTAAAACAGATTTAAGATAAATCATTAAAATTAGATATTGTATATCAGAGACATAGTAAAATAAAGACATAGTAAAATAACGATTTAGTAAAACAGATTTAAGATAAATCATTAAAATTAGATATTGTATATCAGAGACATAGTAAAATAAAGACATAGTAAAGTATACAAACAGTAAGATAACATGATTTAGAAGTTTAAGTTTCGTGAACTTTTATTTAATTGATGGCGACCTTGAGAAAGGGCCGGTAATGATTTTACAGAGATTTTATCTTCATAATCATCTGAGATATCGGTGAGTTCAATAGAATTAGAAACTTGCTTTTTAATCGACTTTTGATTATTACATTGATTAAATATTTGGATACAGCATGAGCTTGTTCCATGATTATTTTTACGACAACAATAATTATAAAGTTTATAAAATAGAAATAGAAAAATAGTTGTTATTAAGAAATATGTAAAACCAGAGTAATAAGTTGCATATTTAACAAAATGATTTTCATCTTGATATTTGTTTAATTCGTTTTCAAGATCATCTAATTGATGAGATGCATGATTTAAAGATTCGAGATCTAAATTACTGAGAGAAAGAGGCGAGAGCAATGGAATTGTCTTAATAATTATATCTTTCTTACAACAATCATCTTCTGTTATATCAAAGTCTATTACTAATTGATTTGTATAAGTAAATGTAGAAATAGTACTTGGTAAAAATTGTAAAGTTTTAGAATAACCGATACAGTCGGAAGATAACTTAAGTAATCCCGTACCGAGTATAGAATAGTCTTTGATATCAGATTGACATTTTACAGTTAGTTTATTTGTGCGAGATTGTACAAAGATCCACTCGTTTCCGTGGAGTTTTTGCCAAATATCAATATAGCCATGTAACAATTTGGAATTACATTCATCTGGTAAACTTAGCACAACATCAGTTAAGAGTTTCGTCTCGCAGGACGGATTAGAATTAGTAGAATGGATAGTAACTAATGGACAAATAGAATAATCATTGTTTATTTTAGAACAGTCGGTAAGAGTGTCTAATAACGCGTAATTCAATCTATCATCTGTGATAGCGAGATACGACTTAGTAGGTTGAATCAGAGCAAAAGTATTAGGATTATCATGATCCGGAGGAGTTGGTAATGAAATAAGTTTATAAACAGAGTATTTTATAGACGAGATAAGAGGTATTTGAATTATAAAAACAATACGTTTGTTATAGTAATAAGATGTTAGGGTTGACACATCGATTATTGTGTGAATTGTTTCGATGTTCAACGGAACAGGGAAATCTAATCGTTTATTTATAATATGATTATGTTTAGATAATTCGTTTAATAAATGCGTAGGAGTTATAACTGTAGGATGTAGAATATTAGCTTTAGCAAATAAGATAGAATTAAGAACAGAGTCTAGGAAATTAGAAATAGCTAAAGATGAGCCTTCGATTATGTTAATTAAATTATTGATCTTAGAAATAAATAGTAATTCGTTATTATTTTTAGTAGCTTGAGATATGATCTCGTTTAATTTTTGAACTTGAGAGTTTAAACGATTTTCGTTTTTATTTAGCCTTGAAATAGTAGAGTTAAATGAATTTATAGTTGACTTAACAATATGAATATTATCTTTGATAAGACGAAATAATTCGGTTTCACCTTTTTCACAAGCTTCAATAGCAGCATCATATTTTCGAGCATCATCTGCGTCGAGAGTGCCGAAAAAGAATTTTAAAATTTCACCGCCAAATTCTAATGACCTTTTAAAGCGGGAAGTTGGCGAATCAGAGCCTATGATATGAGACAGAGAGTTTAATTTTAAATAATTTGCTTGTAATAGTACTTCGATAGGGCTAACTAGATCTTTACATTGGATAAATTCATTTAATTGAGTTTGTAAACAAATGTCTAAAGTTTTTCTTAAAGAGTTTTGTATGTTATCGAGATGAGGTTCAATTGAGACAATGTCGATATGAGTAATAATCTTCCAATAGTCATTATAAAGATAGATATTAGTAATCGGGTCATAGTAGATTCCTGGGCTGTGAGCTATAGGAGTTATACTTGCCGGAAGTGATGATTCAGCGTGGCATGATAGCCAAAAAGTTCTGAAAAATATAGAAAACTAAGAGTGAGCAGGTTTAATTTCGTTAATGTGATACTTAACGTTTTTACGACCAATTTGTAGAGTTACGTTATGCTTATTATGAACTTTAATTATTTTATAAGGGCCTTTCCATATTGGAGAGAGAGCCTTGCGTAATCTGTGGTGATGTTTTAAATATACCATATCACCTGCTTTGTAAGTAACATCTCTGGAATTAGAATCATAGTATGTCTTTGACCTTTCTTTGCTTTTAATTATATTTTGAATAGCTTTTTCGCGACTAAAGCGCATTCTATATTGTAAAGCGCGTATATATTCGTTATAAGTAGCGTTACAAGTTGTATCATATAAAGAATTAGGAATAGAAGGTTTATAACCATATAATAACTCATAAGGAGTAAATTCAGTGGTACAGTGAGGAGTAGTATTATAGGCTAATATAGCAGTAAATAGATAACAATGCCAGTCGTTTTGATTTTCTCACCGAATGTGTGGCGGAGAAACTCTTTGATTTCATCCCAATTATTAAATGATTTTAAGCTGCAAGCTATCTGGGCTTTACCCTCTAATTGAGATAATATGTATTTACATAAGATGCTTTGTTGTTCAGGATTAGCTAAGGACATAGTATTGTCACAGTTAGTGAGGAACGCGGGCAGCGTTTCCCTATCACCATTGTAACTTTTTATGAATTTGGTTAAAACGTTTAATGTAATTTTTTCAGACATCTCTGATTTGGGAATGGTGTTTTCAGACTTGAACATGAAATGATATAGAATTAAGAGTTATTAGACTTTAAGATTTAACGACTGTATTGAAATAGAAATTGATTTAGAAATGTAAGTTAGGATTTAGTAAAATAATAAGATATAGCAAAGGGAACTTAGAATAGACGCTTTAAAATTAGGATAAGAATAGTAAATTAAATTAAAACTCACAGAAAGATCACAAACACTGACATCACACTCATATGACGTTGATCACTATGACGTAGTAGGGCGATCACGTTACGCGGCGGTTCCCACGGCTGGGCAGCGACCACGTGGCAACAGGAGGTGGTGAGGCGAATGCAGGCTGATGTTCAACGATCCGGAGATGAAGACTGCGTCTGATGTAGTATGGTCTCCGAGGTGGTAGTTGAGGACTCGAAGACTTGGAGATGGAAGTGCGAGTTAGATCTGCTGGCTGTCGTCCAAAGCGTCGGTGCGGGCTCACGCCTTAGGGCGGAGGCTTAACGTCGACCAAGTGACCTCGAACTGATGCGGGCACTCGCCGTTGGGCGGTGGCTTACCGTCGATCTGATGACGGGGATCCGGTGGTGGTGGTGTTTCCACGCAGGCTTAACCTGAGGGTTAAGTCTTACTGTCGATGAGGTGGTGCAGGCTCGCTACACGACGAGACTTACTGTCGGCCAGAGACAGGGACAGGAGCCTAGGATTCAGATGCCTGGACTTCAACGGAAGTCACTTACAGCATCCCACTTCTGACACCAGTTTGTTAGACGGCTAATCCTGTTTGTCTTTTTAAAAAAAACACTTTTAAATGAACACTTAATTTATTGTTCAATTTCACACACACACACACGGACTTCCCGAATTTCCTATGGTCTACCGCTTACCGCGAGGTACAGAATCTAACTGAAGTAGAAAATAAGTAACAAAGTCGAATTGGAAGTTAAAATGCAGAGTCAGTGGAAAATACTAGAACATGAGGTGAAATATTGAGTAAGCGGTATTTGCTTAGTAACTAGGGATGTAACAGCACGCAACAAGTTTCCTTTTTTTATATCTTTCTTATCTGAAAGCTTTTTTTTCATTTTGACGATGTCGTCGTGGAGCTGCAAGTTTCTCTCCTGACGAACAGGCTCGCATGTGAAATGCGAGAAAAATGATTTCTTCTTATTTTACAAGATTTCTCTGATCAATAACTAAATGAAATTTTAATTTTTAATGAGGAGGTGATTATACACCGAGGAGGATGATCTTCTGCCTTGCTTAATTCTTCTTATTTTTGGGCTTTTGGGAAGCCCTCCTTGGGTTGGGATACCCATGACATTTAGCCTTCTACAGACTGGAGCATTGCGGATCTCTTCTGTCTTGCGGTTCACGTTGGCAGTTCACCGGCAACAATCTGTTGATGGACTGGTTGAGGTCGGAATGCCTGTAGCCTTAGGGAGGTTTGCCGAGTAACAGGTATGCTCAAACCTTAGCATTTATTGTTAATTTAAGTAATACTAATTTTATTGTTCCCTAGTATCCTATGTACTTAGATAGAATATTATGTATTCATCTTACGGATATTTGAGACCACAATGGTCTTCATTGTTAGTTAAGTTAACTAGTTTAAGTGTGGTTAATTTGTGAAAGAAACAAAGCTTAAATGTCAATTTCAATAAATTCATTATGATCAAAGTCATAAACAAAACATTTGTTTTCTTTACTCTTTCTTACTTTTAGTTAAAGTAAGTGGCGCCCTGCCTCAGTGCTCAGTTAGGTTTCTGTGAGCGTCCCAGAGAACCCACGGAGCTAGCAATACTTAGGCTAAAATCACACCACCTTAAGCCACCAGGTTACATTGGCGCCCAACGTGGGGCCTCGTTTTACATACAGGGTCTAACTGAGACTGGGTTTCTTATTTTCTTTTGCTACTTTGTTTCTTTCATATCTTATTTTTATTTTGAAAGATGAGTCTTTCACTTGATATTGATTATTTGCGTAAGAACGAACTTTTATATGAAATTCGTGTCAAAGGACATGAAGTTTCAGACGATAAGTCTGTAGATGACTTAAGAAAATTATATCGTTCTTTGAAAGGTACTTCAAATGATGAAGTTAGTAAGAAGTTTATTTGCTCTCTTGATCCTGCCAAGGAATTATTGTATTGCCAGGAAAAATATTATGAAGTGCTAAATTCAAATCATTCAACTTGCTTAAAAAAATGTCATTCTGTATTGGCACATCTTATTTTGAGACTTGAGCGCATAGTGTTCTCAAGTGAAGATCAGAAATTGTCAAAAATTAATTTGTTGGCTGATGCTTATCTATTAAACAAAAACATTAAATGTGGACTTGTTGCCGCTTCAATTTCATCTGAATCCTTGCCAGATAAAAGTCAGCAAACAGGTTGCTTTGACATTATTTCCACATCTAAATCATATCTTAAACTTATGTTAAATCTGAAATTTAATTTTAATGGTGAAACACCTGTTTATGACTTTGTAACTAAACTTGAAGACATCATACATTGTACTAAGATACCTAACAAAGAATTCTTGGATAATGTTGGTTATATTTTATCAGGCGAAGCCTTAATATGGTATAAATCTGTACGCACTTCTATTTCTTCATATTTTCAATTTATTGAATTATTAAAAGCTGAATTTCAATCTGTTGAGGCCGAGCGTTCATTATTGAACCAAATTAAGGCAAGACTTCAACAACCAAATGAAAAAATTAGAACTTTCATTAATGTTATGAGATATTTATTTAGTACACTTACTGTACCTTTGCCAGAAGATGAGCAATTTCGAAATTATAATGACTAATATGAGTCCTTTCTATATTACCCGTTTAGCTTTAATTGATGTTAGCTCAATAGCTCATCTTAAGCAACTTTGTTTAAAATTGGAAATTTCCAAACATAGATGTGAAAATAGAGGTTATCTCAATCCTGGCTCTGATGTTATCATATCAGATCTTTTATTACCTAATGCTGCTTCTAAAAAGAGGCCAATTTTAAACTCTGTTGTTGAGAAATGTTTAAAATGTGATGGCTCACATCATTATAAGAATTGTCAAGTTTATTTGGGCATTCATTGTTTTAAAATGTAAGAAACCAGGCACTTTGACCAACAACTGTCATTGCTCAAAAAACGTAAAAGGCAGTCAGGAGTGAATCACGCTCATGTTAGGGTTTCATTTAACAAGGGTTTCACTACTGACTGTGAATGGAAATCTCATCTAAAGTTTATTAACTCATTTTTTTCTACGACTTATTCAGTCAATCCTTTATTTGACCAGTGCAAGGATAATATTCGTCCTTTTGTTACAATTGATATTTTAGGCATTAAGTGCAATGCTTTGGCAGACAGTGGTGCTTCTGTGTCTGTTATTTGTGATAAGACTTTATCTACACTCTCTAATATGGGTGTGAATGTTGACTGGGAACCTTGTCAAAGTAAATTGTTAGTGGGTAACAATGCTCGTCTTAACGTTCTCGGTAGGGTTTCTTTTCCTATTTCTTTTTCAAATAGGGTTCACAATGTGAATTTTTATGTCTGTAAGGACATCAATATGTCCATCATTTTAGGGTCTGATTTTTTGCGTTCTTACGATTTGTGTAAGGATATCTTTGACGCTCATGGCACGCGTCGAGGGTTCACAGTGAACCTGTTGAAGGATGAATCTGTTCATCTGCCTGATTCTGGCGATCTGTTCTCTAGGCAAGGGAAATCTTTGCAAGCAATAGCTTCTTTATCTGACTCATTGTCCAATTCTGAAAGTAGGGATGTTTGGTATTGGGACTTGATTCGGAGGGTTCAGAGTAGACCAGAGAAGTTTCATAATTGGAAATTTATTGACGGGAATTTATTTAGATGTATAAATTCTTCTAATCCTTTGTTGGCTGAGTTTAAATGGAAAAGGGTAATTCCATGGGAAGAAAGATCTTCTATACTCCAACAATGTCATAGTCGTTCGAATACCGCTCATTTGGGTTTGTTTAAAATGCTTAAGCGTGTTTCACAGTCATATTACTGGCCTAAAATGGTTAGGGACATAAAGTATTATGTTAGAACTTGTGAAATTTGTTTAGGTCAAAAAGAACGGTCACATGTGGACAAGTCTGGTCAACATGACAAGATTGTTTGCAACAGGTCTTGTAGGCAGGTGGATTATCAAGTTGGTCAAATGGTGTGGTACAGGGAATATCCTCCTTCAGATGCAAATAAAGTTTTCATTCAAAAGTTTGCTCCCAAGTTTCGCAAGTGCAAAGTAATCAAAGAGGTCTCAAGTGTTGTTTATCAGCTCTGTGATTTTCACTCAAGGAAGCCTCTAGGAACTTGGCATGTCAAGGATGTTTTAAAATCTCATCCACCTGATTGATTCAATTTTTTTTTTTTGATTTGTTTCAGGGTTCGTGTGCCCCGAGTCTCACTTCCTTTTTTTTTTTTTTTGTGTCAACTAAGGAGGTATTGTAACACGTCGTTACATGTTTTTGTGATTTTTTTTTTAACTTACTTAAAAACATCCATCATTGATGGCTAAAAAGACATTGTTCCAGGTCTTGTTTGTTTCTGAACTTGGATTTTTGCCACTCAAGTCTGACATTGACAGTTCAATGACAGTTCCTCAATTGAAAGACGTTCGTCTATGGAATGACAGGATGATTTTCATTTTTCTCTTGTGCGTGGACGCACGCAACAAGTTTCCTTTTTTTATATCTTTCTTATCTGAAAGCTTTTATTTCATTTTGACGATGTCGTCGTGGAGCTGCAAGTTTCTCTCCTGACGAACAGGCTCGCATGTGAAATGCGAGAAAAATGATTTCTTCTTATTTTACAAGATTTCTCTGATCAATAACTAAATGAAATTTTAATTTTTAATGAGGAGGTGATTATACACCGAGGAGGATGATCTTCTGCCTTGCTTAATTCTTCTTATTTTTGGGCTTTTGGGAAGCCCTCCTTGGGTTGGGATACCCATGACATTTAGCCTTCTACAGACTGGAGCATTGCGGATCTCTTCTGTCTTGCGGTTCACGTTGGCAGTTCACCGGCAACAATCTGTTGATGGACTGGTTGAGGTCGGAATGCCTGTAGCCTTAGGGAGGTTTGCCGAGTAACAGGTATGCTCAAACCTTAGCATTTATTGTTAATTTAAGTAATACTAATTTTATTGTTCCCTAGTATCCTATGTACTTAGATAGAATATTATGTATTCATCTTACGGATATTTGAGACCACAATGGTCTTCATTGTTAGTTAAGTTAACTAGTTTAAGTGTGGTTAATTTGTGAAAGAAACAAAGCTTAAATGTCAATTTCAATAAATTCATTATGATCAAAGTCATAAACAAAACATTTGTTTTCTTTACTCTTTCTTACTTTTAGTTAAAGTAAGTGGCGCCCTGCCTCAGTGCTCAGTTAGGTTTCTGTGAGCGTCCCAGAGAACCCACGGAGCTAGCAATACTTAGGCTAAAATCACACCACCTTAAGCCACCAGGTTACATTCTTACTTGTGACTTTTCAAAAGTATTTAGGGGTAAACCAGATCTAAACAACTACTTAGGTAAATGCTTAGGACTTGTATTTGAATGACTTATTGGACACCATAACGATGCCTACATACCTTTAAAGAAGCCAGTTCTAGAGTTAAAACGACTTATTATTTTAAGCGTTTTAATATTAGAACTAAATACATTCGAGTTCTCCAAGGTTAGGGAAGGGGCGAAATCGATAAAACACTACCCAAAAGCCAAGTACGTGTAGATTCTGGTGTAAGTTTCAAGAACTCTAACGACCGTCTCAGCTATACATTGCTTAGATGGCCATCATTAGACAATACAAACGTCACTCGGATACACCCAATTAGCGTCGGTTTCGGAAATGCCTCGCGGTTCAGAGTTCGCGTCCCGTGGGACCCTGCTCATTACTTCTCGTTAGGGCGACACCTGCGCGCGCACGAGGACACAACACTAAGAACTTTTTACACGAACCTCTACAGGATTTCACACTTTGTGGGCTGCATGTTCGCAGTTTCCTTAGCGTTGGTTTTACTTTTTTTTTTAGAGTGACAAGTAGCGTGGCTGCTGTTGTTTGAAAGAGAACTTAGTTCACACCGATTAGGGTTGTAAATTGGATAACAGTAGAAAGTATTGACTTTTGGAAGTTTCAAGCGGTGGTCCTCTTGATTTGCTCCTTGTCCTGTACTGAAGGAATTGGTTTTTGCTTAAGTATCTCAATTATTTCTCCAAGCTATTTGATAAATTGTACATGGTGTTTTATTTATTTCATACGGATATAAGTTACTTATTTGCCGACCTCCGTAGCTGAGAGGTAAGCGGGCCGGACTTTGGCGTTGCGCCATCTTTGACGTCCCGGGTTCGATACCCAGTCGAGTCAATATGGGAAACGAACTTTTCTCTATTGACTCGGGTCTGGGTGTTGTGGTACCGTCGTAGTTTCTGATTTCTGTCAAACAATTGCTTTAGCTACTTACCACAGAATGAACGTACAGTTTTACTATGCTATACTTTTCGTCCTTAAGCTAGGAACTCATTACCACTTAACATCAGGTGGGATGAGGTCAATCTTGGAGTGCATTATAAAAAAAAAAGTAACTTATGTGATGTTATCCAATATTTATTTATTTATCTCATTCTAAATCTAAGTTTGTCTCGTAAATTTGAACTGTAATAATTTCTGAAAGTACTTGTTTAAGTCGCCAAAAGATTATAAACATTGTTAGGTTACAATCTATCGCGTTAGATTATAAACTGTCGATAGATTGTGAAACGTAACATTATGATTACCTACAATTTAACGCTTTCTTTTTCGTTATATACCTAATCGAGATAGATTGTAGCCTAACGATGTTTATAATCTTACGGTGACATATACACTACACTTCACTTTTTATTTTCAATTGATTGTTGTTGTTTATTTGAGGGGTTTCTGTTTAGTCCAATTTTTACCGTTTTCTTCTCAGTAGATACCGGTTCCGAACCGCCAGTAGAATCACATTACATAGGTAACGTAGGTACCTATTTGAATATAGAAATATTTATTAGAAACACAATAATTTTATCTCCTCTTGCGGTGCGGGAATTGAACGGTTGATACAGCAGAAAAATTTCATCGCCTACGATAAATTGCGGTTAGCTCAGTTGGAAGAGCAGCACGCGCGATACGTGAAGGTCGTGGGTTCAATTCCCGCACCGCAAGGGGAGATAACATTTTTCTGTTTCTAATATTTAAAGTTCGCTAGTACGGCGTTTAGTACTATAAAAATAATAAAATCGATAGAAATATTTGATTTGAATTCGCATGTTTGTATTTAAAATAATTAAAATAAGCAACTCGAAGGTTGACTTTGTGAAGGAGGAAGACTACATTCAACACTAAATTTAACTGATTCTGTTAAGTAAAGTGTGTTTATGGAAAATTCCTACAATCTAACATTATTTGTTTGTTTGTTTGTCTGCGGCATATACCGCACGTATACGTTTCCGTATGGAAACAGTTTTAACCTCAGCCTTGGGTGACAGATTATAATGTTTGCAACATTTTAATTCATTAAAGTTCATTGAAGGATCATGATTACTCTTAGAGTTAAATAAAGAAAGTAAGAAAGAAAGAAAGACATAAGTATATTTATGGACCCAACAACATATATGTTTAGACAAGAAAGCTGTGATGATGCTATCGACCTAACATTAACAACAGACAATGGAGGTTTAAAATAATTTAACGGGTCAAAACGCGACACCATTTTTATTTAGTAGTTAATACGAACTACTTACTGCCCGACGTTTCGGTTAGGTTGCACCAACCGTGGTCACGAGCTGACTCAGGGCTGAGTCAATGGAGAAAATGGTGTCGCGTTTTGACCCGTTAAATTATTTTAAATGTTTAAAATGGAACGCGAAAGTCTTAAAATTTATAAGACAATGGAGGTGACGGATGACGTAACCTTCTTTAAAAAGGGGTAAAAAAACTTAAATATGCAATTTATCTTCGCCAAAAGAAAAACACATATTTATTGTTAATTAATTAAATACACATTCAAAACGTTAGCAATGAAGTAATAACATGTACTTACCTATTTTTATTGACTAATACCGTTTGGTTTACCTACTAGGCACTTTATTACATTTTTTTCAAAAAGGAGTACCTACTCTTCAAGATTCAATATTTTTTGTTGATATCATAAATAAATAATAAATATTGGACAACATCACATACATTGCTTTGATTCTGTGATATGCCGTTTTTCCACTAAATACATAAATAAGACAACCACAAAAATATAGATCAACGATTCACATCTCAAAAGAGTTAGAAAAAAGTTAAACCTTCCGCGAAAGAGTGAACGCTTTGTACCAAAACTGCGTAACCCACATTTCTCCTTTTTTTCGCACCACATTGCGGATGTTCAAAACCAATCTTTATATTCCACGGATCTCTGCATGTGAAATGGCTATTTTAAATTTGAACGTAAATCCTTTATTTCGTATAGTTTTTTGCATCCATTTTGCTGGGGACACTTGCGCAGTGATTATTTGACAAAAATCTTTCTCTGGTTTTGTTTACCTGTGCGAAAGGTGTAGTTCGCATTTGAAATAGGGTACATGCACCTTATTTCGACCATGTGCCAATTTATTTTTCGTAACATTTCTTGGTAGAGATTTATAAAGAAAAGTTACAGTTAGTTAATCTATGTAATCTATATAATAAAAAATGAAACAAATTAAATAATAACAGTATGAAGGCATTTATTTTAACTCCTTACTTACTCCTTAGAGTACTTTTACTTAAATCTTTCTATATATATATTTACAACCCTATCCTACAAAATAATAATAAAATAGCAATAAAAAATATTATGAAGAGTTTGAATTGTAGATTCGTAACATTGAGAAGGAAATCAACTTTAAAACCATCAGGACTAGCATACGCAATATGCCAATTTTATCGCATGATACTACAAAAGTTTCGATACTGTTGATTGGTAATAGCATACCACACTCGTATTTTCATCCAATCAGCAGCTGACGTACTGACTTCAATCGATTTTGGCGTATGTTAAGAGCGCGATAAAATTTAGTCGCGTTGCGTATGCTAGACCTGTATAAGAAATAAAAATGGGAGCAATTTGTTGTTGTTTTTTTAATTGACGCAAACGAATAAGCATGCAAGTACACTCCACACAATAAACTGAGAATTAAGTTACAGAAACCATTGTTGTAAAATTTAAGAGCTTTTGTTTCTATGGAATATTTAAGACTATCTAAGTGACTTCATGGATAGGTCACTTAATCTCTGCATCACGTGCAAGATTATAATTAAAACTATCGGACAGCATCACTTCAATAGCTCTGATTCTGTGGTAAGTAGCTAAAGCATGTAAGGATATCACAACACCCGGATTCAAGAAAAAATGTTCCTCTTCTTTTTGCCTTTGTTTGCCGATTTTGACATAATATTTATCGCTAGAACTGGAGCAGCTCGACTGGTGAAATACCTCCACCTTACAGAAGAAAGCAGCCAAATAACAATCACTTCGAACTTAGAATGCTGTGTTGTTGTGTTTTTGAGTGTGAGTAAGGTTTTCAGACCTCTTGGGAGGTGCTACATTAGTAGCAGGGGCCAAGGCTTCAAGGTAATGGCGACAAGTCCAGTAACAGATTCACTATGCCGTACTTGTCGCCCTTAAGCTAGGACCTCATTACCACCCAACATCAGGTGGGATGAGATCAATCTTGAAGAGTAATATAAAAAAAATAACATTTTTATAAACAATGGATGTCAGTAAATACACATTTAATTTTCTTTCTTTCTTATCACGGTTCCGAAGCCGTGAGACATCAATGGTTCCCCGTGTCGATAACAGGGTACTTTACCTTACCGTTAAAAGGTGCTCGGGTTGAGTGGGCGAAATAGAAAGGTTTAATAAGTGTTTATTTGCTGAGCCATCTGCCGCCATGTGCATTTGTATGACAAATGTATTCCTTTGTCATACATACTCGTAGCCGGGAAGGGGTGTAGTTTTTGCACAAGGCATTGCTAACGTTTACATAATGTAACTTTGGTTATACATGCTTTGGCTTACATTTTTATAAGACATATTACATATCGAGTTTCGTGCTGGTTTTTCTTGATAGGAATAACCGAACAAACTAGTTACTTCCAGCCATAAGCTTGGCTTAGTACTGGGTTTGCTGGACATAGCTTATGGGTGAAGTTGAGATGTAGTTTAAATAAGAGTAGAGTTTTATATATTTCAATTTATGACGTATTTGATATATAGAATAGTGTCGGTATTATTTTTACACTGAAAAGACTCGCAAATGCTTAGATTATAATTCAATCTGATAATCTCATCTCTAGATATATCTATCAATGGATTTTGTCCGCTAATTGCAAGTTAGATAATCCATACTAATATTATAAATGCGAAAGTAACTCTGTCTGTCTGTCCGTCTGTTACTCTTTCACGCCTAAACGGCTGAACAGATTTTGATGAAATTTGGTATAGGTATACGTTGAATCTCAAGAACGGAGATAGGCTACTTTTTATTAGAAAATAAGGGGGGGAAGGGGGTAATACCACCTTTGAAAGTTTATATGGAAAAATGTTTATTTTTGAAGTTAGAGATATGAAATTTGGCACAAATATAGCTCGAAACTTGGATTAAAATATAGACTACTTTTTGTTTCGAATATTAGGGGAGAAAGGGGTAAAACCGACCATGAAAGGATGTAGTCCACGCGAACGAAGTCGCAGGCACAGCTAGTAAGTAATAAAGCGGAATGGAATAAGTACTTTTCATTATATTAACTGTTATTTAGTGTAATTTAAGTTTTAACGGGTCTGTAATTATAATTACTTACTTATCTAGGCACCTACTAAAAATAGTATTTTCCACTTACATAGGTATGTTTTAGGACGCACTAAATATTTCTGCCATAGGACAAAGGGTGCTATACACGCCGTAACGCCCCTTGGACGAAGGCACGTTGCGTCAATACTAGAATAGTGGTAGTAATGACTTTTCGGTCAGGTCCGGGTTCGATACCCGGCCAGGTTAATTTAAAAAACGTACTTTTCTATATTGTCTCGGGTCTCAGTGTTGTGGTACCATCGTTTTTTCTGTTTCCTACGTACCATAAAACCTTATCAATATAACATGTATGTGTTGTGGTCCAATATGTATTTAAGTAATTATTTATTATGGGATCCTCGTATTTTACCAATTCAAATGCAACAGTATGCTTTTGCTGTTAATTTGTTTTTCATATAAATCAAAGGTATACGTTTCATATATCAAGTCATGAAGGTACAAATATTATTTTCCTATATTACAAAAAGGTATCATATTCATCGACTCTAGTCAACCATTCACATTATAACGCGTCATGATAAAAGTGAATCTGCCTCATTACGAAATTAGTTCCTGTTAAGTAACAACCCATTTCGTAATAACCACTGTAATTGTTCTACTTTAATCCCCAAAGTCCCGCTTTCTATCATCTAACCCGTAACGGCTAGCACAATGTAACCTTTCATGGTCGACCTTGGATACTACTCGTAACTGGTCACCATGAGCGATACCCCATTCCAAAAACAATAGCCGTGAAAGTACAGTAAACAGTAGATGTCGTAAACATGGCATTTGTCTCTTTGCTCCACATTTTCCCACAATGGGTCTGAGTAAATCTTTGCAAAAAAACGGCCAAGCGCGAATCGTGAAACGAAAAGAGTAGTTCCTTGGGAGTAGGTTATAGAAAAAGTATCCTCTATGGTAATCAATCCTACTACTATTATAAAGGCGAAAGTTTGTAAGTATGGATGTATGGATGTTTGTTACTTTTTCACGCAAAAACTACAGAACGGATTTGGATACAATTTGGTAGGAAGACAGATGACATACTAGATTAACATATAGGATACTTTTTATCCTGAAATAACGCGGGCGAAGTCGCGGGCAACAGCTAGTCTTATATATAAAAATGAATCGCTGTTCGTTAGTCTCGCTAAAACTCGACAAGTACTAGACCGATTTGGCTAATCTTGGTTCTGAAATAATTGTGGAGGTCCAGGGAAGGTTTAAAAGGTTAGAAACTAAAAAAATAGGCGTTACGAAGTTCGCCGGGACAGCTAGTATTATCTAATCATTGATATAATCTCTCTTTATACCAAAATATAAATACACAAATATTCGTTTAGTAGTTTTGCATGAAAGAGTAACAAATATCCATTCGTTCTTACAAACTTTCGCGTTTATAATATTCGTGAGATATTGTTAGAAAAGTGTTTACAAATGTAACTAAGTATTAAAAATACCGTGACACGCTTATGTAAGTAGGTACATAGGTACTGCTTAACTAAATTTTGTTTAAGTAAGTATCAAAGACTAAAAAAATATATTATCTTTTTTGTTAGAACTGAAATTTTCACAATGTAATTTCAATGTATCTTATTATTCTGTCAAATTTATATAAAACTAGCTGTCCCGGCGAACTCCGTAACGCTTATTTTTTTTAATTTCTAGCCTTTTATACCTTCCCTGGACCTCCAAGTTTATTTCAAAACCAACATTAGCCAAATTGGTCTACCCATCGTCGTGTTTTTGCGAGACTAACGAACAGCGGTTAATTTTTATAAAATAGAAGATTACATATGAAAACGAATTAAAGTCCGCAATTTGTATTTTTAACCTTGAAGATCTAGACTAATATATTTAGTACAATGAGGCTCTCCGAAGGTTTCTGTTTCGCCAGTGGAACTCTAAAGCCAGGTATCAACATAAATACATTTTGCAAAAAAACTAAGAGCTCCAGAGAAAGTTTTGTACAAAAATGTGTGCAGATCGAGCCTTTTTATTGTGCGAGATTTCAGAAAAAATTCGTCGGACCCTTTCTCCGAAATGTCCGAAAGCACAAAAGGGTTTTGAATTTCACAAACAGATGGCTTTTTTCTTACCGAGTGTATTAAAATTTTGAATACTTTTTTTGGTATATAGTCGATTATATTTACTTGCTTTGTATATATGCGCCTGTTTGTTCGTAACGTTCACCTCAACAACACTCCTATAAATAAATGAACGTGAGTTGCGTCTAGTCATTTTTTATTGACACTAAGAGTTACCAACAAATTCGTCAAATAACATACATTTCTTAACACTTATCCCTACTTATATAATATTATAAATGCGAAAGTAACTCTGTCTGTCTGTCTGTTACGCTTTCCCGCTTAAACCTCTCAACCGATTTTGATGAAATTTGGCATAGGTATACGTTGAACCTCAAGAACGGACATAGGCTATTTTTTGTTAGAAAGTAAGGGGGGGGGGGGTAATGCCACCTTTGAAAGTTTATATGGGAAAATGTTTATTTTTTAAGTTAGAGATATGAAAGTTGGCACAAATATAGCTCTATTAAAATATAGACTACTTTTTGTTTCGAATATTAGGGGAGATATGGGTAAAACAGACCATGAAAGGATGTAGCCTACGCGAACGAAGTCGCGGGCACAGCTAGTAGCTGATAAAATGTCACAATTTAAAAGTGAATCTTGCCTTTTGTACACTTGACATTGGCGGAATTACCGCGTTAACATAAACGCGGGGACAGAGTCCATTTGAGAAAAAAAGTAATTATTTTATTTTAAAAAATGCGTCCGACAATCGCGTCACTTAAATTAGTACCAGGCATTAAATATTAACTTGAGGTCAAACCTGCTCATATAGTAAATATAAAAAAAGAAAAACTTGTAGACTTGCTTGTGCTGTCCCCATTCAATTACTGCGATTCAGTGTATGGCCCTAGATTGAATTCTAATATGGAGAAAGCTATTCAGCGAGTACAGAACGCATGTATAAGGTTCTGTTTTAGAGTACCACGAAGAGGACATGTGACACCGTTTATGAACAACAAAGGCATCCTCAACATGACTGCAAGGCGTGAACTTCATTACGCTTGTATGACGCATAGAGTTATTTGGTCCAAGAGTCCTATCTACTTGTATGAGAAACTGTCGTGGAAAAAAGACTCCAGTAAATTAAATCTCCGTTCAGTCTCCTCAAATTTACTTCAAATACCGGCACATAAATCCAAACGGTTCAGAGGATGCTTCAAATTTAAAACAGCGAAGATTTGGAATGATTTACCTCCACCTTTAAGACAAAAAATGACAATCCAATGTTTTAAAAGTAAATATAAAGCAGCACTAATAAAGAGGCAACATGATACGGAACATTTGAAGCATTCTTACCGAAATTTAGCCCTTAAAGATTTTTTTGCATAAAAAGTAGCTATTTCTTTTACCTCTCAAGTAGCTTAAAATCACTTACACAGATACACGCTCGTACACACACATACACACATACACGCTCGCACACACACATACATTAAGCAATCACACGTGCATATATTTACACGCGCCATAGTTTTAACCTTTTGTGTTTTTTTTTTAATTTTGCAATTAAAGCTGTTTGCATAAAGTTAGCCAGCCAGCACTACCCCATGCTCTCAAACTACATCTCAGAGCTCCTGGAAAGGTTGAAAACCAGCGCAGACAGGGAGTTCGGCTCCGTGTCTGCATTAGCTGAACCATTTCCTTTTGTCTTCCTGTGTAGTAGCCTAAGATAGTTTAAGTAGAAATGATGTAGTAGTTTAAGGAAAAAGACAATAAACAATTTTTATTATTTATTTATTTATTTTATTAAAAAAAGTATTAGTCTAAATTAAAATCCCATTCCAGAGCTGAAAAGTGGACCTTACTTTGGCGTCGCGCTATCTCTTATAAATTGTATCGGGTCTGGATGTTGTGGTACTGTTGTGGATTTTAATTTGTCTTCTGCAACTAAAGTGCTTAAGTACATATTCAGAATACATGAAAGAACAAGAAATGAATGAATGTGTTTTGTGTTATCTGTAGTATTTATATTGTATAAAAACAAACGAGCTGTTGCTCACGACCTATTTATTAGTAAATAAACTAACTAGATACATAATATTATTTAAATTAAATCTATTCAGTAGTTTATACAAGAAATAGTAGCAAACATTGATACATATACGGTAGAGTTTCATATAATAATCTACTCTAGCTTTCCTAAATCAAATTTACAGTTCAAAAGTTTTACTACCGAGGCATCATCTTATATTCAACAGAAAGGAAACGCAGGCGAAACGTTGGTTGTGAAAATGCAACCACATAATAAATAATATTACAATTAGCACAGTAAAGCGAATATATCACAAAGAAAATTCTCAGCTTTTAAAATAATTTAACGGGTCAAAACGCGACACCATTTTTATTTAAGTAGTTGTTAATACGAACTACTTACTGCCTGACGTTTCGTTTCATACTGTCAAGAGTCAGCTCGTGACCACGGTTGGTGCAACCTAAACGAAACGTCAGGCAGTAAGTAGTTCGTATTAACAACTACTTAAATAAAAATGGTGTCGCGTTTTGACCCGTTAAATTATTTTAACTGTTTAAAACGGAACGCGAAAGTCCTAAAAAAAAAACTCATCATTTTATAACACATTCGTCATTCACACTCAAACTACTTGTCGTTTGCTACTCGCACAAATGGACAGGAGAACTACTACTACTACTACTACTACCTGTAGAGCTTACAGGCCTAAGGCCAGTGCGATAGATAGGGCCCTAACGGATACTGCAAACTAAAAAGGCACCAATTTCGCATGAAGACAAGAAGGAAATGCTCTTATACCTCCTATGTTACTGTGGATTCTTAATAGTTGATGTATATATATATTTTGTTGTTTTATTTTTTGTCTCTTCTCTGTATATAATATAATGTTGTGATGTTTTTAAGTAATAAATGTTTCTTTCTTTCAATTGAAGTAAATCAGAACCGGTTCGCTGACATTCTTTCCACTGGACGAGGCCCTAAGTTAAGTGAACTTTTGAAAACACGAAAACGTCGACAAGAAAATTATCGTCGCGTGACGTGATGTGTGATAGACATTCACCTTTCGTGCCCCCAACTGTTTAATATTTATCGAACAATCGCGAACGCTCATGATTTTCGAGCCTACTGATTGCTAGAGGTTATGGGAAAAGAATTCTGTGGAAACCTGTTAAGTATTGCGTATGACGTACGGCAAATACTTAATGAGTATTTGGCTTATTCAAGTATAGTAAGGTGTCGACTGCCGGTTGTAATGCAACCTCATTTTGATTAGTTTTAAGAGTAATGTTAGACGTTCTAAAAGAACCGATATTCTTTTGTTTTCTGGCTGGCTTTTTCTCTCTCGCAGTCCGTTTAATACTCATTTTGATTTATTTATTTATTTATTTATTTAGGACAACCAACAAATCTTACGCTAAAAAATAGCATTACATACAAACTTGAAATAAAGTCTAAGTGCAGATTTATTTACAGGCTGCCACGACTTGCAAATGTGAGGTAATTAATTTCAGACAAAGTTAATTACCTTTTAAAATAATCTAGTAAATATTTTTTAAATTTATAAAGGCTATCTGAAAAGCTGTCAACACCGCTTCTTTTCTGGTACTCATTATACTGTCGTTGCAATCTGTTTATTACTGAGTGGTGACCGAGCTTGCTTCTGGATCCGCTAATATTAAATGGCAAATATTTACCTGGCCTTGGTAATTTAAATGGGACGTTTATTTGTAGTTGTTCCAAAAGACCAGGGCAATCTAGCCCACCCCTCAATATCTTAAAATGATATTCTTCTTAATTATTTTATTTTTGTTCTGGCCACGTATTGTTAACATTTATTTAGTATAACCTTTTCCCATTTAAAAGCAAGCCTTTCATTTATTATTTTTCATCTTAGTACACATAAGTAAATCAGCATGCGATTTAGCTTCAAGTATAGACTTAAGTGGGCATTCAAGCTGTTCAGTTAAGAGTTTTTAATTTTTTGTGGTGTTGGGTTTTTTCCTAAGTCGCGTAAAATATGTTTTAAATGGTGTATTAGGTACCTCTTCTTTTTGTAGTTGTCAACAGGAGTTAAATCAATCTTCTTCTACGTCTATCTATAGCAATATAAATAAAAATAAATCACTGAAATGTATGTAACGTTATTTCATAAATATGGACCAAATTGGATAATTCAAAAAAACTGGTATCCCTTTTTTACTGTTAACAAAATATTTATAATTAAATCGGATGTTATTGTATGTATAAACATACTAAGTTAATGTAATTAAAATATCAATACACTATTTACCCAAACCGCTATCCTTGTTTTTGTTAAGCTAGAGAGAGATAGCCCGCCCGGCCGCACGTACAATGAAGAACCTATTATATTGCTATCTCAAAATATTGTAGTTCTTTGCATTAATGGCGGCCGCACTTTAGGTAGGTATTTGTGCCCACTTTCTTGACCATATGAATTACCCGCAGGATCGCTGTGTGTATTGATACATAAATAATTAATTTTTAAAAATTTAATATGTACAGAGAAATGCAATTACGCTATCTCAAAATTATTTTATTAAATACATTTTATCACTTCCAAACCCCAACATGTAAGCAAAACTACAGGTGACCAACAATTAAACACAATTACTAATGCCTGGTTCCAATACCTATTTGTAAAAAGATATATTCTAGTTACGGATAGTAATAAATTAACCGAGGCGGAAAAACGACCGTCATGATAGCTGGTATGGTAAGGAAATTTTGGAACGGTATTAACGACTCGTAGACGGTTGGAGATAAACGTATAGTAATTTTTGACACATTACCAATTGTGAAATATTAGGACTGGCATAAATATTTCGTTAGATTCGTCTGCAGATGGCGTCGCCAAAAAAATCGAGTGATTTGCTTGTCTACCGATATCAAATACCTACCAGTCGCGTAAATCACACCCTCTACAAGTCAGCGGACGCGTCCGCCGATGCCATCCGCAGACGAATCTGACTACGTGTAGAGGAGGCATATTATAGTACCTAAACGCGTTGGTAAGCCTTTTATTGCTGTCGACCCTTGATTTTTAGAAAAGGTACATAGGTAGGTACTATAGGATTTTGGGTCATATCGTTTATGGGTCCTTTGGTTAACAAACTTTAAGTTTGTTTAAGAATAGGCAGAATAAATAAACGAGCATTAATTTTCCATTTAACTTTATTTATTCGTTGTAAAAGTTACTTAATTCTATCACTGTCCTTATCACCTAAATTACTCCATAATAAATGCATTGAATTACGTAGATGTAATCTCATTAGGCAGTTTATACAACTACAGTTAATAAATTAAACACTACATCCACCGACTTTTAAAAGCTGTCATCGCTAAAGCTTCGCATTAAGAGCTTAATGGACAAGAGCTTGGCTTGCTACACGAGTCGCATTAAATCGTAAAGTCACATAGATTAAAAATATTAACTTACAAATTTTTAGTTCGACCAATATACCCTAAAAGCAAAGGTTATATGTTTGCAAGTTGTATATTAGTCAGTTCCTAAGTAAAAATAAACAATAAGATTTTTAAATGTAAATAGTTGTTTCAGTATTTAATTTAAACAGGTATGATGTTAAATTATTTGTCTCCTTTGTGCGTCATTTCGTAAAAAATACTTCAATCAGTAAAACTGAAAACCACTGTTTTGAATAACTATTTAGCTGTCAATTCGAACAGGGGTGTCGCTTTTAAAAAATTGACACACTATCTGTTAGATAAATCACTAATTATAAATGACACAAAAACACATGTACGTAGATCAGATTCTATTAGATATTAATGTTAAAACTAATGTATGTAGAAATAAGGCACCGTGCGGTCTGATCTTTACGTAGCCATTTTATTTTCACAATCCCTAATATCAATAATGACAGCAATGTGACGTCTAGGATGTGACGCCACTTTGCTGTTCTTAACAATAAAAATCAGATTTTAATATCCACTTGACATTTGACACTTGGCCTTCGGTGAAGGAGCCTTAGTTTTATGATATATTTTACCTACCCCATTATCGAATGATATTAAAATGAATGTTTTATTTTTCAAGACTGTGCTAAGTAAATAGTTGCACCAACTTTAGTTGACGGTTTTTTTCAGACATCTGTCATACCTTAAGTAGGTAACAGTTGATATTTGATTTGGTTCATTGTCACTACGTGAAAAAATATTTGTTGATTCTCAATTATAAAGTCCAGTCAAAGAAAAAAATCCTGAGTTGTAGGTATAGGACTAATTGTATTATTCCTATGTACCAACCCTATTTAATAGTTACATAGCCTTGTGTATTTTGACATTTCTAATTAGTTATTGAATTTTATTCTGTTAGACGACAGTTGAAAAAAATTAAATAACGAAACGGAATATTTGACTTTTGCGACATTTCTGAAAGGATTTACAAATTACAATGTTGTTTGTGAAGACTTCATATGCACCTACTGCATATAGGTACGTTTTTTTAATACTAAAACGAACAATATTAAAACTAAAAAAGGGCGCATTCTATATCTCTGGCCCAAAGAGAGAATAGGGATGTCGATTCTCATGTCAGTGGATTTACTTATTGTTAGATGTCAAAACGTAAGTCCTATACACCCATGGCTGACCTTTTTGAACCAAACGTGCCAATATGTGTACCAACTACAAGTGAATGGCATTTAAGGTTAGGCGTATCCATCAACGTTAGGCGTGGAAAGCGTTAAATATGATTTATCTGACGCGTCCAGAATTTTCGTTACCAACACGCGTGTCAGCGGTTTGCCATCCTTCCCCTTAATAATTTATATGGAATTTTGTTTAAATGATTTCATCAGTTTTGCGAATCGACACAGTTAATATTAATTTTAAAATTGAACTTTAAAGACAACTAGCGGTCCCGGCAAACTTCGTTTCGCCTTAGAGGATTTTCCCGCTTTTCTGTTGAAAAATTTAAATTTTCTTTGCTATAAACCTCACGGAGCTAGAGACCTTTCCAACGAATGCAAAACCGTGGAAATCGGTTCGTGCGTTCTGGAGTTATAGAGTCAGGAAGGAAAACCCGACTTATTTTTATATAGTAATTTACAAGATATTTTGACATGGTGTAGCATATAACAACAGCATTTCCATTGAAAAACAGTACACCGTATCATATCAATAGGATCTAATATCCTTAGTTCGGTGAACAGCACATTTAAAGGTAAACACTAACATTTCCATTTTAATTCTTATGCTTTATTTGCTTATTATTTTTTCATTTTGCTTCGAAGCACTTAGCTTCAAAGTTTTTGTATGTGACATCATGTAGCAAGCATCCCTTTAGAACCTATTCATCCCCCTTAATTTATCAAAATAATATTAGGACTTTCTTCTATTAAATGCATTGTTTAATGGCAAGCTCCGTTTAAGAAAATATTAAAAAATGAAGTTATATCTATCTACGTGTCTTGATAGCCATTAAGAGACATAAAATATAGTAAGCATATCTTTTAGTAGTCTTAGAGCTTAAAAAAGAATTTGTCTTGCCTCTAAAACTAAATTTTACATTTAATGTTATTGAGCATTTGTAGGTTAACTTAACACGATAATATAAAAGCACCTGACATTTACAACTATACATCAAAATATGTTTTACAGTTTTGTTCCTAGTCAGTCTACAATCTACTTTAATGTTTACATTTCATTGAGCCAATCATTAACGCAGCTTACAGATTTTTGCAGCCGTTACGTCACTGCAGCTAACAAGTCTCTGCAATTAACAGTTTACTGCAGCTAACAATTCGCTGCAGTTAACAGTTTTTTGCAATTGACAGTTCATTACAGCTAACAGTTCGCGGAAGTTAACAGTTTGCTGCAATAAACAGTTCACTGTAACTTACAGTTTACTACTGGGTCAGTCAGTGGTCACTTCAGTGGTAGCATATCTACTGTATCGTATTCTCAAAATTGATTTTGACTCCGTAGTCAAATTCAGATAGAGAGTAGCAGATAAAATATGTTAAGAATTGCAATAGGTACATGAAATATATAACGACACTTTCCATATGTTGTAGCAACAGTGACCACGTTGTTTGAGAGTAATTCATCGTTCTAAGAAGACTTGTTTTTAATCCCTTTATTAATAACTGCTCTTGCAGTGAAATCCTGGCTCAATCCCCGACTGCAGTCCCTTGTTAACTGCAAGCCACAGTTAGACAAAGTACTGCAGACTACATCCAGTCGAAGTCCAGGCCGTTGCCTTCGCTTAGGTAGTCGTACAGATACACTGCCATCTCATCCAACGCCTCCAACCTTGGGTCGCTGAGTGGATCCTCGCGGAGGGACCGGGCAGACCTTGAGATAGACCTGTAACAGATTTGATAGAACCATTAAAATATATCTCGAGACATAGCTAACTCAGTGGTAGTAAGTGCGCTAACTCATGTTGCGTGTGCGCAGCGCAGTTGTGCTATGACGCAACATAATGAAACGAGGGAGAAGTGAAACGAAGTCTATTTGCTTGTGAGTGTCAAGGCTTGTGAGTTTGATCCTCAGTCCTCAGTCAGGACAAACATTCGAGTGATGAACATTTATAGCTGTGTCCATGTTTGTGAATATTTTACAATAGGACACATTCCGTTACTGAACTGCAGTCTGTTCCGTATTCATATTTGAGTTAACTACAGTGCCTAGCAGTGAGACTTAGGTACATGAGTGAGTTAGTTGTTAGTACATCTGACTCGGATAAGCTATGTCATAAAACTAGTTTGGCATGGCAATTTTGAGCCATTGCTAAATATACGTGGCGTACTTTTTGTTTCTTTTAAAATACCTACCACTTACATTACACGTCATCTATTTATCTGTATTTCCATTGTTATTGGCAGAGCAAAAACTATGAAAAAAGTTGTAAAACCTACATCCTTGCATGTTCCTAAATAAGTTTTTGTTTGTATTTACTGCCATGATCTTGCGAGATGGGGAATCCCTATGCAATCGAACGGCTGATTGGTTCAATAATACCTACATACTAAGCAGAAAAATCAAAATGGCTTCGTACCTAAAATCAGTGTCAGTATCTAATTCCTCTTCTGTCGTGAATCGCTCACGAATGTCCTTCATGATGCACGCTTCTAACTTCTTATGCTGCAACATAATAATAAATTGTGTTTAGCGTGTGCATCAAGAAAACGATGAGACCAATATTGCAATTTCTATCATCATTTTACAATTGGAATGGACTCCAATGGAAGTAAGTTAAGGTTTTTAGCAATTAAATGCGAACCTTGTAGCA
Source organism: Glyphodes pyloalis (assembly GCA_037074685.1). Taxonomy (NCBI): domain Eukaryota; kingdom Metazoa; phylum Arthropoda; class Insecta; order Lepidoptera; family Crambidae; genus Glyphodes; species Glyphodes pyloalis. The sequence goes on along the minus strand of JAYKKO010000030.1, from coordinate 6,460,335 downwards.
ACGGAAGAAGAACATCGGTTTGATCAGCTCTTGAGAAAGTGGCGCCACGTCTCGCTTTACGTCTGGCACGCATTGCTGAAAAAAATATAAAATATTGTAGTTTGACCTATTTACCATAAACATCCCGTGGTTTGAATGTTTGAGGTTAATGACACTCGTGTTATAACACTAGCTTACCTATTTATTTTTATGAAATTAACATTTGGACTTGAATATTTCAAAATTAATACTTTGCATTAGGTAAGTATCTCATGTGTTTTATAAAAACCTTATCCGTACGCATAGGTAGGCAATTAAAAAAAAAGTACTTTTACCTGCCAATTGTTTTGTTGAAGTTGTTGTTAAAATTATGGAAAGTATAATAAAACTAAATTGAAATGATTGGCTCTGAAAGTACCCAATATCACAAGGTATTAGACACACCGAAAATTTCCTATTGAACTCCTTCCCACACTGTAGGTACTTCTCTCTTGGCCCTGTACAGACAAGCAAATCGCTGAACGAGCAAATCGCTGATTCGCTATATAACGCTCTCATAGTCAAGAAGCTGCTATCAATGCTCTTTGATGACGCAATCTTGTATCTTACCGAGAACTTTCTGCAGAACTCCAGCCCGTCTTGTATATCACCCTTCAGCTCTGCGGAGACGGGTAAGTCGCTGATACGCTGGGTTATTTGCTCATAGTTGGGTTCGAGGCTGTGGTCCACGTATCCTAGTTCTTGCATGACACAGGTGATATTGCGCACGCGTCCCCCAGCTGGGCCGTGGGAGATAACGTCGAGGCGCTCGCGGAGATCCATTTCGCGCTGAAATAAAAATCACATCAAAAAATCACAAAAAGAACATTTTTTTTTAAACCAAAAAAATAAAACAATACTTACTGCCAACAGACCACAGTAACTGTTAGGGGTCTACACTTTAGAGTTGCCTATTGATGTCATATCAATTGATGAAAGTGATAGATGTTGGTATCGATTCTATATCTCATTAAACATTAATTAAAACTTTTAAATTCAAAAGCGTGTCGTATATGCATTATATTCGTTTCGTAATATTACAAAGCTGAAGAGTTTGTTTGCTTTTTGGCGGGTATTTAACAATCGATATTGTAATAATTGATAGTTTTTGCGATTAGTACAACAATATTATCGATGATGTCTAAAATATCGATAATATTACTTAAAAATATCGATGTTATCGATATTTATACCACTATCGACTTTGTTACTAGTTTTCCAAGGTCAACTATCGATAGTTTCACTCTAGCAGGAACAGGGATGTGCCCTGTCATGATAAAAATTATAATCTTCTATTCAATACAACTTTTGACATGTTTCAAATTTGTGCAATGGTAGGTAACTCAAAACTGTATGTTATGAATTTGTACGCAGGTAACTCAAAAAATACTTACAGCCATCCTATTGGACCCGAAGTATGGTTGCTGCTGCTGGTAGAACCCTTGTGGGTACTGGGGTTGTTGCGCGTAGGGGTTGTACGGGACTCCGGGGGGGTAGAACAGGTTCGGCGCGTTGTATGGGAACTGGTAGAAGGGGGTGGCGGGGGAGAAGGGACGGAACTGAGGGTTTGCTGCCATCATGTAGGGGGGCACCGATTGCGGGAATGGTACCTGTAAATAATCACTACATAGTATAAAACAAAGTCGTTTTTTCTGTATGTCCTAATAGCGGTCCCGGCGAACTTCGTTTCGCCTTAGAGAATTTTCCCGCTTTTCTGTTGAAATTTTTCAAATTTTACCAAGGATCCCCAATTTTGTCGCCTATGTTAAATTAGAAGAACGTAGCATTCTATTCGTGAAAGAATTTTTTAAATCGGCCCAGTACTTTTTGAGCCTATTCATTACAAACATACAAAAATAGGTACCTACCTACAAATCTTTCCTCTTTATAATATTAGTGTAGATGTATGCTTAGATCTTTGAAACTACGCAACGGATTTTGATGAGATTTTTTTTATAGATAGAGTGATGTATGAAGATGGTTTATACGTATAATCCATACATCATAATGACCAGAAAAGCCGAAAACTTCATTTTTATTTACTTGCACCCGTGCGAAGCCGGGGCGAATAGCTAGAATTAATAAAACTTCGGTCGAAACCATTTCTTACACTTTAAACTGTGTACAGCCTTTATGGTGTGGGCATAAGATTTAAAATCGAATTGCAAGTGACTACCTTGATGTGCTGTTTACCGTACAAGTTCTACATAACAGTTTGAAAGCTGCACAAGTAATTACCAGACGACGGATACTAAACAGAGTGTCAACCGAATATGAACCCATAATACAGTTTAAAACATACCTGTGCCAAACGAAATTACGATTTGCATTTGGAGGTTCAATAGTAATAATTATCGTGAAATAAGAAATACCTACAACATGACGGCACCAACAATAAACAAGTTTAGTTAATTTGTACTAACAGAATCGGCACTGCAGCACTGTTTAGTGATAGCTGTAGGAATAGATAGCGTCATTCGTTTGCATCCTACACCGTACCGTACCTCATTACATTAAACCCTTCAAATTAAATAATGTAGTTAATTACGCAGTTATCTTAATGTGACAAGGTACTGAGTTGTTTACAAACTAAGAGATTGACCGTATACCGACCAAATAGAGCGACCAGATAATTTTAATAACAATCAAAAATAGATATAATATACTATAATGTGTATGTAAATAATTCTTAAAACATTTTTTTTTAATCTGACGTTATGACGTGATAACTTTAGAATTACTACATAAATTTCGCCTCACAGAGCATAGCCTCTTTAGCTCAGTGGTAGAGCACTGGTCTCGTAAACCAGGGGTCGTGAGTTCAATCCTCACAGGAGGCATTCAGATTCTGATAGGATTTGGTTTTTTATTTCACTTCAGCAATTAAGACTTACCGCATTAGGTCTGAAATTGAATGACACTCCTGGCCCAGCTCCGCCTAAAGGTATTTTTTGAGGCGGTTGTTGATGTTCTTGGTGGTTTCTTTCGTTGTCTTGATTTTGGTGAATAGCGCCATCTAGCGGCTTTGTGATGGTTTGCGTACTCGGGTCCATGGCAAAGCCAGGTGGCAGTTTACCGAGCAAGATAGATGGTATGTGCGAGTTCTGTGGTTCGTCAATAGGTGGCGGTGGCGGCGCAGAACACTTCGTGTACGCATCTTTCATTTCTTTGCGGACTTGTTTCACAACTTCTGGGCCAAAACAGCTTTCATAAATCTGTAATCATTCGTTTAAAACTTTTATTAACAATAATTAATTTTCAAGCAAGTAAATACTTCTTTTATACGCTGTTAATATCTAGTGCATGAATTTTGATGACAATATGGCGGGCGTATTTTAATTTCGAGATAATTTTGTTTTGAAAAAGGTACCTACTTACAAAATGTTTAGAGCGAGGTACAAAAAAGTACAATAAAGGTACATTTGTTTGTCGCCTCATGGTACACCCGCCATTTTGACTCTCATGTCATTTATTGTTAAAATTATTTTCACATCGTATCCAAGAAATGTCACTCGACATGTTAAGCAAGCATGTAGGTACCTACCTACGTCATGAATCCTGAAAATGTGGCTCATTTATTGAATGTTGATAATTTTTGTAGTTTATTTCCAATTATATACTTATTTTGGTTGTATTTGTATAAACCTAATGTACCTATTTAACTATTTATTTTAGTACCTTTCTATTTAGAAGATTTCCATCTTTGTTGTAACGGAGCTAAGAAAAATTATCTGTATTGTAATTTCGTTCCATTGGCAACAAGCAGTCGTGGCCGAGCGGTTAAGGCGTCTGACTAGAAATCAGATTCCCTCTGGGAGCGTAGGTTCGAATCCTACCGACTGCGAAAGCTTTTTGCAATTTTTAAATGATTAATAATAGTCTAGACGTCAATTTAATGATTTTTCTACAAATAAATATTTACTTTTGTAATTTAATTTTTGTATAATATCCATTTGTTTACCTTCATCATGGCGTATTTCTTGATGAATCTGTCATCGCTATTGGCGATTACGTGTGCCGCCAAGCAGAACAAAATAGTTATTGACTTCAACATTTCGAATCTGTAAACAAAAGAAAAAAATATATAAAAGGCGTTATAAAAACCGTTTAAAAAAAATACGTTCAATACACACTTATTCGTCGTATTGTTATGATGTGGACATTTAATTTATTTTGTATTTTAAGTAGCTAAAACACTTGCGTAAAGGGAATCAGAATCATTGAACGTACCACATCACCTAGACCCGAAATCATACTTTTTTGTCATTGACCCGACTGGTAATCGTACCCGGGACGTCAGAGACGGCGTAACGCTTATGTCAACCCGTTCACCTCGCACTACGGAGAGAGTGGAGTTTAGGTAATAGCAGTTTAGTAGATACATATTTCAATAACTTTTGTCTTCTAATGATGCTTTTCGAGATTGACCTAATTCCACCTGATGTTAAATGGTAATGAGGTTCTAGCTTAAGGACAAACTGTACAGCGTAGATAATAAATATATGTATTACTTGACTTGTGACCCTTAACTTGAAGGCCTGACCCCTTCGATTAATGTAGCATCCCCTCAGCTCTGGAAACCTTACACACACAGGAACACAACAACACCGAAGTGATTGTTATTTGGTTGCGGTCTTTTGTAAGGTGGAGTATTTCACCACTCAGTTTGCTCCAGTTCGAGTGGATAAATTGCTATGCCCTACCTCTCTTAAAAATCTTTTTCTTTGTTTTCTTTTGATCTTAAAACAAAGAATAATTTTGGTCACTGTGTAATATGGGCAGCACGTTGCGAAGACCTATCGACCTGCGCGGGAGTTCGTTAGCACGGGTGGTACCGTTACAGCCTCATCTGCTAAAACGCCCATAAAGCTTCATTACTCAGAGCGTAATGACTGACTTTATTACCCTATAGCTTGATAGCTGATGTAAACATTACGTCGAATTAAAATAAAAAATGTTCTCACACGAACTTAATCGTTCTCTGGAAAGACGCGTTAAGGTCATGGCACAGTATACCGGCAGGGCAACAGCACCGCCCCAACCCAGCAATTACCTTGTCATTGCGATTAGACCATTTAGTATTGAGAAGTATGATATATTTTGCAATATTAACATGAAAAAGCCAACGGCGTGCAATCAGCGCACTCGCTGCTACTATACAACTCGCACGCAGCTCGCGTCCTTACAGCGCGCTGATAGCGTCTTTGAAGCGCGCTGACCGCGTCTTTGAAGCGCGCTGACCGCGTCTTTACGGCGCGCTGACGGCGTGCTTACAGCTAGCCGGCTGCGTGCTTAGGCGCCGACTCAGCAAGTTATAATCGTGTTCATAACAGCAAGCTTACACCTCACGGACGACACGTACCTAGCTAGCGCGCTGACGGCTAGCCGTAGCCTAAATTTAAGGCGACGCTGTGCTGCAGCTGTGCTGAATCCGTGCCGTATAGTGTGTTACAACCTTTTTTTTATTATTTATTATCGGTACCATATAACAAGTTTGTAATATAACTTATGTCTAGACATTGGTGCAAAAAACGATACTGTGTAATTACAAACTCAACATCAATGGTCACCTAAAAGATCACATTATGTTACAACATCAGCGAAACACGCTTGCGGGTAAATAGGATTTGGTTACTTTATTATATATATATATATTATCGACATAATTAACCCTAAACTGGAAAATGGAACGGGCTATACTCCTTCACGTGGAACTTGAGCCAAAGATTGTGTAGATCCATAGTTCCTTATTAACAATACAAACAAATTATTGTCCTCCGCGTCATCATAACGTATGGTGCACAGGTCCTCAAGGAAACTCTTGCAATTCAATGTAAATGCGATTGCGATTATAATTAATCGATTATAATCGTAGTCAAATACAATATAATCGATTATATCGATATCAAGTTGAAAGCGATACTATCGATATAATCGATTATATCGATATAATCGATTAATATGCAATTATTTTTAAATTTAATCGTCATTCATATAATGTCTTCTTAGACATAACACATTCAAAATGAAACCGTGAAAAAGTGATTTATACCCTACTTTTTATTCATAAAACGTGATAGCTAAGTTTCTTGGTACCTACCTGAACTGTACCATCATGGCGATACTATCTAAAAATAATTGCAAATTAATTGATTATATCAATATAATCGATTATATCGATTATTAGATTATTTAGGCCTCTTTTGGAATAATCGATTATAATCGATATACAATCGAATCGACGGCAATACTACTTTCTACCAAAAACGAACCGAACATACGAAATATTTCGTGTTTGAAGATTAATCAAAATTTCAGGAGTTAAAATGCATTTTTTGATTAGCAATAATGTATTTATTTTAAACTCTAGTCGCATTCGAAGTGAGTTGGTTACAATTGTGAGCTATCCTTCATCGGATGCGACATACCACTATTTCATTGCAAGCATAAAATGTTTTCCAACCACCCAGTGGAACAATGGTTACCGCGTCTGGTTGTTGAACCAAAGTTCCTGGGTCCGATTCCCATCCGAGAAATACATTTGCGTGATGAAAACTTGTGCTTGATATGTCTCTAGATATTTACAAATGTGTTTTAGCATAAATAACCACCGTTGGTTTCCTTATCACATTAAGTGCTTAAGCCACTTACTTAAGGAACCGTTTAATGTATTCTGTTTAAATGTTGTCCGATATTTATTTACAAATTTATGTTCTACTACCGTTAGTCTGCTGATGCATTTATGAATGAAGAGGAACATCTGGACTTGCAAAACATGCAAATCGCCTAACAGTAATGTCTAGAAGGGTAATGTCGTCATCTTTTATTGGTTCAGCCATCTTTAACAACACTGCAGCTGGTAGTTCTAGACCAATTTTAAAGTTATGCCTAGTTAGTAGTTTCGTACCGTGTACATTTTAAACTGAGGCGGAGTTTATGGACGTTCACATTTACTGAGTTTTGACTGCAATGAAATCTAATAATAATCTTTTACACCTAATAATAATTCATATAAGAGAGGTAGGACAGAATTGGAGCAGCCCGAAAAAAAAATCTCCACCAATATTGTAAAGTGAAATTGACGAATAAATTGAATAACTACGGTACGGTCAACAACAAATCATAACTTGTAGTTCAATATTGTTCTTATGCTGACGACTTTAGGGCGATACAAAGTCCAAAGTGTATAACCTGATGTACATTCAACTGTACATAGGTATGGAATGTTGTGCTATTAGGTTTAGATCTAATTTTACGAGCATTTCCTATAATACGGCACTGTATTAGTAATATCTAATAAGAAACTTGCCCCAGGCGAATCGTGGTCAGTTAGAGATCTGGATTTGAATATTAATTTCAGCAATGTATATTGTACAATTAATGGTGTCGATAAATTTAGCAATAAAAGCTAGGCACGGTCGATTGGACGTCAAGGGAAAAACTTGCAGTTTGGTATCGAACTTATACCTATTGGTTCTTATGGGAACGACTTAGGAGCGGTATAAAATCCAAAAAAGTGTAGACTGACGCGCTTTCGTCTTTACCTACTGTAACATGTAGACTAGAATTTATATTTTAGCATCACGTTGATTAGTAGGAAGTGAATAGATCTATGAACACTAAGCGTAGTATAACTATATTGGAATTTAAATTTTATTTAGTTGCCTATCAATTACTTTTTTGATCTTGCATATGTTGTGCATCTTAAAGCATTAAAATGTTAAAATTTTAGGTGTCTACTTAGGAATGATGTATAACATTCTAGTCCATGAGAATATTAACATTTCATTATGCAACCTAACGCTTCAGAAATCTAACTTAGAAAATCTATAGTTTTAATAGCATTAATATTTCGTTAATGAAATATCTAATTTATTAAATATATGTAAGACGTATTTTTAGAATCAGAAATGGATTTTGACAGTCACGGTTAGCGCACTATGTTTATCAGGCCTCAAATCAATTTACGGTTGAGATCATAATAATAAAATGAGTGTTTGATTGGGCGCAGTAACGTGCAATTTTTATTGCCTAAGGAATATGCACTACAGATACACCAGATCCAGGCTATACCGTGGGCCAAACAACTTGTGCCTAAAATCACACAAACAAATGAACAATTTCACTTGGTCATCATATGCATATTTCCTAAATATTTAGGCGTATCATTATAAATCGTCACAGAATAATTTTGCAAGCGACATCACCTCCAAATCTAAGTAAAAAATCATACCTTTCTTTACAATTGTAAAACCTAAGTTAAGTCAGTCACATGCTGACCTTAGTGACAATTACTAAATAAATACACAGCCATCACTCACGCAAATTACTTGTTTCATTTATATACTGAAGAGATGGCCCAGAAACCCTTATTCTTAGTTTCGAGTCGGAAAGAGAGTGAGGAAAATAACCCACTTTGCCTTATCCATGCTCCAAAATGTCTGCTGCTTAAATTTGTAATAGTAGGTAAATTCCTTGTCCAATTAATTTAAACGTCTAATTGACGTATTTAGCTAGATAGAGGCTTAATATGACAAGGTACTGAGGTGTTTACAAAAAAAGCTAACCATACATTTACGTCAAACGCTCTCTAGGTAGGACTACACAACGAGTATGGTAGCTTCTACACGACTTCTAGATGGGGTATATCTATGATCTTTAAAATGTAAATTGATAAATGAGTCAATTTGAATGAGTCCTAACCCTACCTGCATTTAGGTGTTGAATAAGATGTGCACAATAAATTACTGCGGTAGATTTATTACTTTCCTAGGTACTCGTACGGCGTGGGCTGCAATGCTACGTAAATTTAAAAAATTAGGAGTCTAATTAGAGCAATAGAGAGTAGAGATCTTTTTTTTGGCATGTCAACCTTATAAACAGTGGAAATTATAGGTAAACCAAATAAAAGTGTATGCATTTTAATTGAAGAAAGGCCGGTTTCAGTTTTTTTTTATCGTAAACCCTTTCAAACGTTCTGGGTTTAGTCTATCAAATGATTCATATATGAGAGGTAGGGCAGAACTGGAGCAGCCCGAAAAAAAAATCTCCACCAATATTGTAAAGTGAAATTAACGAATCAATTGAAAAATTAAGGTACGGTCAACAACAAATCATAACATGTAGTTCAATAATAGTTCTTATGCTGACGACTTTAGGGCGATACAAAGTCCAAAGTGTATAACCTGATGTACTTTCAACAAAATTTAATAACATCCTCATTAATGTTTAGGAGCGCATGGCGCATCACTACATAGTATAAAACAAAGTCGCTTTATCTGTCCCTATATCCCTATGGACGCTTAAATCTTTAAAACTACGCAACGGATTTTGATGCGGTTTTTTTATAGATCGAGTGATTCCAGAGGAAGGTTTTTATGTGTAATAAAGAATACAAAAGCCAATATTTCTAAGTATTTACATTACATCCGTGCGAAGCCGGGGCTGGTCGCTAGTAGAGGATAAACGTTAAAAACTGTATTTATTAATTAAGACATAGCCATGCATAAGAAAATTGGACCCAGCTCTAATGATATCATGGCCAGCGGTTTCCAAGATCAACTAACCAGAACTTTGTAGTTAATCAAGTTTTGAGGTTAGAGACGTCTATCTACTTGGAATGCCGCTTAGAACAAGACGCCCACAAAAACTGGGGAAATTGGTCAGGTAATATTCTTTTTTAGCATAGCCAAGGGCCATGGACCTGGTATTTACCTTTCTAAAGTTAATAGTGTTCTGTTTTGACTTCTAGGCAGGGAATCAGTATTGCGTGTCGACTATTTCAGTTCTTTTCTATAAATATTAGCAAAACCAAATGTTTGTGGTGTTCAGTCAGCTTCATAAAGATCGTAGTGTCGGAGTGGTCGGAATTTGACGACCTCCGTAGCCGAGAGGCGAGCGCGTCGGACTTTGGCGTCGCGCTTTCTCTGAGGTTCCGGGTTCGATCCCCGGTCGGGTCAATATGAGAAACGAACGTTTCTATATTGTCTCGGGTCTGGGTGTTGTGGTACCGTCATTGTTTCTGATTGATGTTACACAAGTGCTACTTACCACAGAATAAAAAAAATATATATCTGTAGGATACAAGTTCAGTTTATTGTACGTGGTCACATGATCTTATTGTTGATCACAGAGTGGTAAGCGTTATATTTAAACTACACGATTCCTATGTAACGTGTTAAGACGACCAGAACATATTCGGTTATAAATATTTAATAGCATCTCACAGTTATCAAAATCTTGAAACATTTTTCGTTTTTCTACATGTGAAAGAAAAAATTTGCGGAGCTGTGCTCTCATGCCCGGTTCTTTTTTTTTTTGAAGTTTTACGGCTCTGGACTTTGTCCATTCAAGCCTTTAGTTAGTTCTATTGTTCTCATTTCAAGTTTTAAGTCTTCAGTTCTTCCTTTGGCGTTATAATGTCTTTTTCATTTTATTTAGAAATTTAAAGGTCTTCTATTGTAGAAACGACGTAAGCGAAACCTACAAACATATATATAATATGTTTGTAGGTTTCGCTATTCTGCAGTATAGATGGCAAGAGGCGGGAAATGTCTTCACTTTTTTTATAGATCTTAATTAAGCCATCTATAAGCAATAACCTTTGTACTGCAAATGTTTTACAGCGGAGGATTAGATGATCTAGTGTAGCAGCGTCCTCATTACAATACATGAGTATTGTAATGAGGACATGCCCGGTTCCAATATTTTACGATTCGTAATGTGTCAAAAATTACTATTAATTTTTCTCCAACCGACAACGAGTGGTTAATACGGTTCCATACCAGCAGTCCTCAGTCGTTCGTCAGTCGTTCTTAGCTTACGCCTCGTATAATTTATTACTATCCGTTACTAGAACTGATCGTTTTTCAAATATTGGATTGTATACGTGGAAGAAAGAAAGAAAGAAAGAAAAAATTCAGTGTAAGTATAAAATTAGTTACATGAGAAAACAAAAAGAACAATAGGTACAAAAAACTGAAAAGGAACATACTCAGTGTTAGCGACGCGCTCAATACTTTTATAATTTAATAAAACCTATTTTTAGTTTGTCAATGGTTTTAGGCTTAGATGACACAAAGTGTCAGTTGTCTCTCCATAACTTGCGATGTAATTTGTGTGCTTTTTAATATAACGTTTTTGACGAAACTTCGGGCTTTTATTCACTGCGTACCATCCGTCGGTTTCACTCAGCATGTGTCGGGGGGCCGAGGACTCCCCGACGCTGGTCTTCCGTATGTGCCCAGAGAGTGAGCACTATTGCACGCAGGCAGCATAGAAGAATATAGTTCATTGATAGCTGATTTAGTCCGTAGGTTTTAGCGATTATTTTGTATCTTGTAATTGTTTGTCACTAGATCGCGCTTCAGTCGCGAGGACATTGACCTTGCGCGGCCTTGCTCAGTTGTAGTAAGGGTTGTCATTCGGAAGATATAAAGAACGAATATTTATCAGAGTATGGAGGTTCCCTCTCTTATATCCATAAGACTAGTTTAGGTGAGTACCTTTTATCCGTGAATTTAAAACATCATTCTGTTTCTTGTGAATTCGAACGCAATGTACCCACAGACGTAAGGATATTGTTTAGGGTAAATAAATGCTGCAAATGCTATGATTATGTCCTGATAAATAAATATAAATATTCAACAAAATCGCATACCTACATTGCTCTGATTTTGTGGTAAGTAGCTAAAGCACTTGTGTTACATAAATCAGAAACGGTACCACAACAGCCGAGACAATACAGAAAAGTTTATTTTCTATATTGTCTCGACCGGGAATCGAACCCGGTACCTCACAGATGGTGCGAAGCCAAAGTCAGGCCCGCTTACATCTTGGATCGATTTATACCAAACATAGCTAAAAACATAATAAGTCAGGAGGACTTATTAATCTTACAAACAAAAAATTCAATATTAAAATCAGATCATTTGTTCGGAAGCTGCGATGCCATAGACATACACACACTCACACACACACAAAGACTCGTCAAACTTATAATACCCCGTCCGTTTTTGCGTCGGGCGTTAATAAAAATAAATATTATTTATGTAAATAAACCACGTTTTAACTCCCGAACTTTCGTTTGTTGGTTTGTTTTTCGTTTTTGTGAGTAGACCCCCTGGCAGCCCTAAAGAGGTATGCGCACACGCAGGGTCCGCGCATCTGCCGCTAGCGACTTGCGTAATGAGCCCGTACGCTCACCATTACGTGCAGTTTGTAGCTCCTAAAGCTTGCCACTCACTGGAATTGCATGTAAACGTAGGCGGAGGCGAAAAAGATCGTGTGTGAAGTCATAAAACTTATGCTAGACATAGACGTCTCCTATTTTTTTATGTGGTTGCCTCGCCGCAGAATGTAAGTCGCTTCCTATAGAAGCCTTCGTTCGAGTCCAACTGGACTGTTCTGCTATTTTTATTAAGATGATATGTACGCTTTTGTAAAACTCTTTTAGAAATTTTGAACACAAATAGTTTTGCGTTTTGATTCATCAGGGTAAGGCTGCCATTTATTAAATTATTTTCAGCAAATAAACAATTCTTTGAAGATTTTGAAAATATTAGAATAATCGCTAAGGCTATAAACAAGGGAAAATAAAAAAAAATTGTATTAAATTTTTATTCGTCAGCTTAAATACTAGGGAACGTCTAGATTAAAGTGAATATATAACAATTTAATTTAAAATTTTAAATCTACGACTAAAAAATCAATTCAAGTAGATAAATCTTCATTTCGTAACAGGTTTCTGTTGAATAATTCACTAAGTAAAGATTACACATTAATTCATTGATGCTAATCAATCATATTCGTGATTGCTCAGCCATGTTTATTTCTGTGAAATATTTTTTGTAACAAGAGTTTTACTTCACGGCGCGCTGTCTGCAATTTGCTTCACAAAATGGACGGGGCAATGGTTATGTATGGCAGACTGTTTAAGGGCAAATTTCATTAACCATTGTCTTTAAAGGTCGTGTTCGCGAGCACTACGGTTCTTTCTCTTTATCTTTAGCAGCATCGCTTATTTAAAGGACCAAACATAATATCTTCTACTCGCAGAGGTATTTTTTCCTTAAATAGCAAGCCATTTATAAAAGGATTAAAGTGATAAAACTGAGTACTGGGGCACTTAATCTTTGATCGGCTAAATTGTAATCTGGGTGTGAGTTTGCACAAAAAATAAGATATATCTATTTGATGACGGTATCCAAAAGGAATTTATTTATACACATGTAGAGATTACATAGTGAGTAGGTTCTGTAGGATAAGAAAGAAGTCTTTTAGTTTTTATAAACCTTCATTTGTAATCATAACGAGTGAAGATTTCCTAAAAATTAAAGAGATTTGGATGGAAAATAATCCCAGTAATTTCATGATGTACAAAAGACATTAAATCGTAGTCTGTAATAAATACACGAATATAAGAACACCAAACAATTTGGATTTACAAATTTTAATGTCCATCATATAAATTGAACCGACAGGCCAGATTGGTAAGATGCTTTGGATAATAACGAACGGCAATGAAACATTCTATGTAGGTAATTACGCCAACGAATTTCGATCTCAAACCATTTTAATTCCGATGTAATTAGCATCAAGCATTGTATGGAATAGCAGGAAGAGAATATGGAAGGGAACAAGTTGGATATTAAATTATTAATAAAGCATCAGACAATTGTACGTAGATGTTTGGTAAAAAATCAAACAAAGGATCCAGAGAATGAATGAAAACCGTGTATAGCAAGAAACCTTGACAAGATGGGAGTATGACTATGTAAACAGGAACAACACACATTGTTTCCGCAATTGCATACATTGTATGGCTCTCTGAGACTTGGGATTCTTATGTGAGATTATCATAATCATAATCAATTCATTTATTCATGTTGGTTACAAGTAACGCCTAAGCAGCGTCAAAATGAATATAAACCAAAATTGAAGCTACGTCCGGTTCGGAACCTAATCCTACCGAGAAGAATCCGGCAAGAAACTCAGTAGTTATCCTAATCTTTACAATATTTGGAACTAGAGAACTTAAAAATATGGTGTGCGAGCGCGCAGACTATCATAGCACCTTTGGGCAACACCCAAAACTATCCAACGTAGGTACTTCTCCTCCTTTATCCTCTGCAGGTAATGTCGCATTGCTCGTCTGCCCAAACATCACACAACTTCACATGTTATTCTGCGACGCTAGCGCAGAGTACTCATGTGGCTAGAGAATTTCGATCTCGAGATCTCGCGTCATTTTCAAGATCAATTGAGTTTTTTGACGTGATCTTGTACGTGATTGCCGTGATTACTTAGTTAGCGACACTACGGTACATACACGACTGACATAAGATGCCGTTGGTTGGTCAGACTCTTTCTTGAGAAGTATTTTACAAAAACACTCATATAATCAGTATAAATACACAACACATATACAAAAATTACTCTTACTAGCATATCCTACGTATTACAGAAGGTTTGTATTAGGATGAATTAAAGTTGTTTGTTACTGTAAATAATAAGTACATTGTTCTTTCAATGAATGCTGTATCTTAATCAAAACTAGGTAAATAAATCTTAGAAGTCTGAAATATTATTTTTCGAAAACTACTCGATATCTCAAAGTTACTCAAGATTGCATTTCTTACATATGACCCAGCCGAAACCCTAGTGCCACAATATATAAATATTTGTTATTATGCCACGGCTTTTTTTACTTTCAAGTTTACTGCCGTAGGGAGTAGTATTCATACTAAGCGTAACCCCACACTAGCGTTCTTTGAGCGTCGACGCCCACGCAACGCCGACGCGACGTCGACGCAACGCCGACGCGACGTCGACGCAACGGCGACGCGGCGCCGACGCAACGCTTGCGCAGCGGCGCGGTCGAAATGACGAACGCCAGGACTGCGCTCCACAGGCGCCGCGCCGGCCCGACGCCTGCCGCAGCGTTTATTTTGACAACAGTACAATGATCAACTCAATTGTTTCGGCCCGCCCGTGTTTTAGAATCAGTAGGTAGAAGACTTTTTAGCTGATAGCAAATATGGATGTAGCTTAAAATACTAGCTCATATTGCCGAAGAAACCCATTTTCAATTAAGTACTTTTAGTTTTCGAGAAAATAAATGCTAAAGTTGCCTTTTCGTGCCATGTGTCAAATAGGTAAAATATATTTTTTCCTTTACAAGTTGAAAGCATTAATTTATCACTGCAATTTATAACATTATATTGTGCGTTATTCAAATCTTACATTTCCATTTTCGAAATAACTGTACATGACGTCAGCGCGGCGCGACGCTCGAACGCGATGTGCAGAGGACGCCCAGCGCAAACGCCGCTCAAACGCCGCGCCGACGCTGAGCGGGCGCCGCGTCGACGCTGAGCGGGCGCCGCGTCGACGCTGAGCGGGCGCCGCGTCGACGCTGAGCGGGCGCCGCGTCGACGCAACGCCCAAACAACGTCGGCGCGGCAAGACGCTGACGCTCGAAAGACGCTAGTGTGGGGTCCCTCTAAGTGGGAGTTTAGTTATTTGGATTATTAAACATCTCATTTGTCGTTTGTAATAAGTACTAACGTTATGCCGACGAGAACTCTCTGTTGTGATCTGATAAGTATTTATAGTCTACCCATGTAAACTTCCACATTGTTTACAATGTGTAATCAAGCATGACTACAACAGTAACTATGGGATCGGATAATTGGTGACCGTCACACAGGCAGCGGTCTTGTTACAACAAAATGAACAGATGAAAGACAATATAATTACGTTGTAATAAGGCTTTAAGTAGACTGGATAGCTTTTTAATACAGTACTGTCTTGAGTGAATAAAGGATAATTATTCACAATGGGAGTTAAGTAGATAGTTACAGACGCGGAGATGATTTTAATTATGAGTGTTTGTGTAGCAGCTAGTACCTATATAAAATCCATAGTCGATTAACGTTTGGAGTCTAGTCTGAACCGTATCTGGGGGTCTACTCCCAACAGCGAAACGAACAAAGGAAAGGTTCCGTTTTAAAATATTATTCAAACGTTTGCGAATTAAAACTTGATTTTTGTTTTGTATAAATAATACTTATTTTGTTTTTTGATAACGATTTATCTGCATTCAAAGTGAGTTGGTTGCGATTTTGCGAATTAAAAATTGCTATCAGATCCGACATATTTCGTTTTTGGGAGTAGACCTATTGTATTCATAACAAAGGAATTCCGTATGTGGTGTAGAACATGTAAGTAAATACGAACAGACTCACTTTATTTTTAAAGTCATCAGGACATATGTAGATCTTAATTATCCGGATTATCATTTAGTGTTTAATAGCCTTTTTCATTGGCAATTCCAAACACTTGATGTTTAAACACGCTCATGGAATATTAACTATTTATTCACTATTATTTTTTTCTTTTCTGTATATTTTTACATTAAAAATAAGGTATCTAATATGTACCAAGTCCTATTTTATTTGTAGCTCTTAATATTTCTTTCAAAAATATTGATTAGGTAAATATAAAGAGATGAAACGAAATATATTACTGCTGGGCATAAGCTTTCAACTAGGTACCTCGGGTATTCCATGTTGAAATGAAATACTTACTACTTACATGGGTTCCTAAGAAAAGGCTATAGACAGACAGACAGACAGACAAACGGAAGACAGACCAATGGGTTCCTAAGAAAAAGGGGCTTGACAGATGGACAGACAGACCGAAGACTTAGCCATTCTACCAGGAATCCTTTTGCCTCACGCACCCCTAAAAGAATCGAATCTTGAACTTCTCTGTAAGTTTAAGTTCCGGTTTTCTGATTCAGTACCATACTCGTGTTTGAGCAATCGTATTGTGAGTTACTTGTATGTAAGCGATAAAGAAACACCATTATCATTTATGAGCACCTGTAAGGAATGGAATCCTCTGCTAATAATGTTTCTGGAACGTCAACATGTTGGCTTGGCCCTGATAATATTCCTAACAAGTCTTAAAATCTCCATATTAATTTCTGATTTGTTTGGCAAAGAACATTTTATGGAAATGTTATATGTATTACTTATAGTAAATAGTATATTCTTGGGGCGGTTTTTACATGTAACAAATAATCTAAGTTACCTTCAATGATATTTAAAAAATAAAATATCATTGGTTACCTTGAATGAATCGCCATTTGACCTGACAACAAAAAGGTTTCAGCGAAAATATGCATTACCTACACTGATGTATTTTCTTGATGGTGAAAAAATGTTTTTTTTAATAATATCGGATATGAATATTTTTTACTATGTATTTATTTTTTTACTTTGGTTCACAAAAATACACCAGTTGTGATCGTTTATTTAGTTTGGGACCCGTTACAGGGGTAAAGTTCTACTCCCATAAAACAAACGAACAAACGAAAGCTTTCGTTTTTAAAGTTATGTCCAAATTGACCTGACCGGGAATCGAACCCGGGAACCTTTAGCGCTTTGACCGCCTACCTTAGCCACTGCGCCACCGAGGTCCAAAACCAGAGGCAAACCGATCTAACCTGCGCGGTGGGACGGGGAGGGGATTCTGTAAACGGGGCAGGTCTAGTTAGTTAACCCTTAAACCAAATTATAGACATTGCATGGAAACAACACCATTTACTTCGTCATTAGGAAACAAGCATTGAAGTAAACACACATGCATTTACATTGTAATATGATACTGGTAACGTTATGCATTTAATCAAAAGGTAGCGATAAAAACTCGCAATCTTTCAACCAAAAGGGTATACATATATTGGGATAAAAAGTCCGCAGTCGGTAGGATTCGAACCTACGCTCCCAGAGGGAATCTGATTTCTAGTCAGACGCCTTAACCGCTCGGCCACGACTGCTTCTTTCCACTCAACACTAGATTACAAGTGTATGTTTGTTATAGTGTAAGCCCAAGTGAATGTACGAAAATGTACATTCACTTATCGGCGTGGTCATCAACAACAGGTTTTTGGCTAGTCCATTGATTTTATTTGCTTAGCGTGCATTAAGCAGACACGAAGTTAATTTAAAGTTGGCTCCAAATTTGGGAGGATGCGTCCCATGTCCACCATTTTGGAAAGAAGAGCGGTGATGATTGTTATGGTTTAACTTGCAATTATAGTTTTAGAACATTTCTGTTTTCAATTAAATTACCTTTTTTTATTTTTATATCGAACTTTAAGATTGACCTCACCCCACCTGATGTTAAGTGGTAATGAGGTCCTAGCTTAAGGGTAACAAGTACAGCATAATAAATCTGTTACTCAACTTGTCGCCCTTACCTTGAAGGCTTGACCCCTGCTACTAATGTAGTACCCCGCAGGAGCTCTGGAAACCTTACTCACACGCAGGAACACAACAACACAGAAGTGATTGTTTTTTGGCTGCGGTCTTCTGTAAGGTGGAGGTATTTCACCACTCGGGCTGCTCCAGTTCGAACGATAAATCGCTATGCCCTACCTCTCTTGTCTCTAGCTATACTACAGCATGGCAGCAGCTAATAGTGGTTCATATCGGTAAGCCATTTGCATATACCATAAGAATCACTTACAAATACCTACGAGCCTGGGCTAGCGCTCTTGAAGTCAAGGGCCATTTTACCGTTTTATCTACATAAACTTATATGGTGATTATTTTATACAGCGCAATATTTAAAGGGTTCGCAGTTTATAGGGCAATCATAAAAGGCTAATAGGAACACGTATATCAGAATTTACAGAGATTAGGGTTGTCGATTAAGTATATATTTTAAGTATTATCACAATTAAGTAATGTACATATTCAGGTATTTTTTATGTTCTTTTAATTCGATACGTACGTTAGGTTACTCTCAATAATTATGTGTGAAATAATATCCAGAATTCATACTTTTGTATTCCCATAACGTAAATGTGAGAAAATAAATAAATCAACATATTCGCTCGACAATTTCACCAATCAATACCTTTAACACGACCAAAAATGGCAGTCGAACCGTTTTATGCAATTAACTGTATAGTAACCGAAATTGTAGTAATTCTTCGTAGTGGAAGTACTGAAACTTCTATACTTAACTTCACATTAAAACTATGAACTTGATTACCATTTTTGTTTGTGTTTAAGATTACAGATCTCTAAATAAATGTTTACCTTGTACAAATGAGGAGTAGGCAGCGAATAAAAATTGAGGGCATAGTACACTCAGACGCGAACTAAATGAGAAAAGTTCGTTTCTCGAATTGACCTGAACGCGAATGGAACCCGATGTATTTCACGTTGAGTTTCGCTGTACAGGTCTTTATCAATAAACGGATGTTGATTCAGTAAATAATTGCTGTTTAAATTGGTTGTAGGTATAGTATAGTTGTATATTTCATAGTAGGTACAAAGTGTATATCTGATATACAGACAAAAGCACGTCAGACTTTTAACTTTGGACTTTTGCAACGCCCTTATGGCGTGCGCATTAAAATCTAATATCTAACTGCTAGTAACATTGACTTTCTGTTGACCGTACTTTTGAATGGTCATCCACTAGTCGACAGCCCTACATATAGTGCGCGTCGTAGATTGCACAGATGAGCAAAAAGAGTCCGTGCTATATTTAGGATTCAATATATTTTTTATACGACTTTACGTTTGCACGTTTATGTCGTCTGGACGTGACAGATCTCCTTAGGATTATCCTGGTATCTCATAATAACATACTCCTAGTAAATTGAATCAGGTGCAATCAATAATCTGAAGGGTCTGCTTTAATCTGATAAAAAGTGGAAGTCATTAAAGTGATGTGGGGACGTGCTCGTCATTGCTGGGATGAAAGTTTATTTTTGCGATTAACTTTCTGGAATAGAAGGGATAGTAATAGTTCTTTGTCGATACTAGAGTTTTGGAAATATTCTACATATAATATGACGACCTCCGTAGCCGAGAGGCAAGCGTGCCGGAATTTGGCGTCGCGCCATCTCTGAGGTTCCGGGTTCGATCCCCGGTCTGGTCAATATGGGAAACGAACTTTTCTATATTGTCTCGGGTCTGGGTGTTGTGGTACCGTCGTTGTTTCTGATTTACGTAACACAGGTGCTTTAGCTACTTGCCACATAATCAGAGCAATGTATGTGATGTTGTCCAATATTTATTATTATTTATTTATAATATGCAACAATTTTAATTCAAGGCAAAACATTAATAAGCAAAAAAAGAATTATATCTTTTCAGATAAGTATCAAATGTTTACGGGAAATTGCTATGTTACTTTCTAACAAATAGATAACAAAGTTGGGCAAATCAGATTTTTCTAGGTACATCTCACTGTACAAACAGGCCTAGCATGCGCAAATCGAATAAATTTTATCGCACTCTTAAGAAATGTCAAAATCAATGCGTCAACTGCTGATTGGCTGAAAATCCGAGTACAATGTACTATCACCCAATCAACGGTATAGAAACTTTTGTCGTCTCATGCGATAAATATTGCACATGCTAGGCCTAAAAGACTTCTACTTGAAACATTTGGTTCACTGTGAGGCTTATTTAAAACTACGCCTATGGTGTAAGTTATAGAATAGGGGTACAAAACCAGTGGGATTTAATCTAGGGAGGAATACTTTCACATGGAGGATTTTATTTATTAATATTATTATTATTATTTTTTATATTACACTTCAAGATTGACCTCATCCCACCTGATGTTAAGTGGGAATGAGGTCCTAACTTAAGGGCGACAAGTACAATATAATAAATCTGTTACTGGACTTGTCGCCTTTACCTTGAGGCTTGACCCCTCCTACTAATGTAGCACCCCCCAGGAGCTCTGGAAACCTTACTCACACGCAGGAACACAACAACACAGAAGTGATTGCTATTTGGCTGCGGTCTTCTGTAAGGCGGGGGTATTTCACCAGTCGGGCTGCTCCAGTTCAAGCGATAAATCGCTATGCCCTACCTCTCTTATTATTTATTATATTAATTTTATTTATACATATATTAATTCAGTAAAGAAAGGATGTTTTAATGAAAATTAAACGCATTTGTTTCTTTGCAGTCTAGCAACATTACCTAACTACTAGAGGAGTCAACAATCATTTGAAAAGTTATTTCTTTTTCAAACCTTCTTTAGCAGTTGTTAAAACAATGTTTGTTAAGAGCAAAAAATATGTTCCGCGTTTGTATCGATTTAAACAACGAATCGGTTACAGTTATTCATCCAAATTTACCGCGGAACACCGGTTTACCAGCAACTTAACATTCAATTTTCCACTTTATAGCTATACAAATAAGAACACACGGATATGAGTTAAATACGTGAGAAGAGGTGCGTTTTAGTCAAATTGCAGACACCGTTAGATCGTTATAACGCGACCACTACAAGTTCGCCGCGTCTATTGTATCAAACCGATGTTTAGATAAGAGGTGAGCCTTTGTTTTATTATGCTGTACTACCGTTGAAATGTTCCAGGAAATAGCTTTTCATTGCTTCGTATAAAGTTAATGGTGTAAAGTTATGGCTTATTTTCATCTTCTAATCTTTAAGGATTAAAGTTGTACGACCATTTAGATACCATAAAACGCGTGATAGTAAACATTAAGAAGATAGAACAAGAAACTAGGCATGAAAATAATTTCCACGACAATTAATGACTTTTTGAAATCACTGAACAGTGTAATATTTACGTTTTAAATGACATATTATTAAATGTAAAATTACATGGCGTTAATTGTCTAGTGGAACTTGTATAGCAAATTAGTACCGGAAGGGAAAAAAAAATTCATTGAGTTATTAATTTTTCAGGTTGTTATACCATACCATTCTACCATTCAATAATAATGTTCATTATCTTAGTTGTATCAATTAAATTTTAATGAGTATTGTGCTTATTCGTTAAAATGGCAAGCTATGATCTATAATTGGTCCGTAAGTTTTAATGTATATTGAGAAACATTTATCAACACAGTTTTGTAACGTTTCAATAACGAGCTGTGACCAAAATAAATAAATGACATTTAATGACATTCTTAATACCTACAGCCCGGAAATCCTGTCATTTCTGCTAGCTCCATTTAAGTTTAGTAATTAGAGCTACATACCTTGTTTAGGTGAGCAGAGTTAATTGAGTGTCTAGTAATAATTTATCTTTACCGATTATGTCAAAAGCCTAACTAATAGGGTGTAGAGCAGTTTTTTTAATAACTGGCAGCCCACTGCGGCTTCTAATTCATACTATCACCTTTTTTTCCACAGTTTCCACTGATCCTTTGCTGCTTTTAGTAGCAGCGTCATATTATGCTTTTCTCAATAAATAGAATAGTATATTTATAACTATATATTTTTTTAAATTTGAGCCTTTTTTTCTAACACATTTGAAGGAGTTTATTTTATTTTTATTTTTGTTTTGCACAAAATCTACAGCTAATTACAGAGATTAGCGCTATGAAACAAATTAACAAACAAACTTTTCAGCTTTGTAATGACTTGTGATTTCATATTTAGATTGTATAACACCAATTAAGACACTGATTTATTTTTAACTAGCTGTGCCCGCGACTTCGTTCGCGTGGATTACATCCTTTTATGGTCGGTTTTGCCCCTTTCTCCCCTACTATTAAAAACAAAAAGTGGTCTAAATTTTAAACCAAGTTTCGAGCTATATTTGTACCAAATTTCATATCTCTAACTTCAAAAATAAAAATTCCATATAAACTTCCAAAGGTGGTATTACCCCCCTCCCCCCCTTATTTTCTAATAAAAAGTAGCCTATGCCCGTTCTTGAGATTCAACGTATACCTATACCAAATTTCATCAAAATCGGTTGAGAGGTTTAAGCAGGAAAGCGTAACAGACACACAGACAGACAGACGGACAGAGTTACTTTCGCATTTATAATATTAGTAGGGATTTGGCAATAGCGTCTGACCCATAGATGTACATACATACGTTTATCCACGTTTTTTAATTATTTTCTCACCATTTTAATTACTTATTGTCTACAAACAACGTATTATATTTTATAAGCTGCATTGGAATTATTATTAACTTTTGACATTTTGTGACACTGAATTACCAGACAAATGATAGGTAACCGACTGAAACTAAAAAATGTATACATTTTATTTCATATTACATAAAATACCTAAAACTGTCAAATAACTAACAATTGTACCTGTATCGTATCAAATATTGTATCACAGGGTAGTACACTATTGAAAATTGATATGTCTCTACCATAAAACATGTACAATCAGTCTTGATAACAGTCAGTACTTAAAACAATTAGTAAGTAAATTGGTTGACAAATTGCAAATGGCGCACACCATTTCCGGCAGCGACGCGACGGTTCCTAACAGGGCGAGTAATACGGCCTAATCCATAGTTTTTGTTAAGCAATTGAAGTAACGGCTTCAGCTCTTAGATTAGCATCGTCTAATTAGATGCGAGTAAAAAAGGAGCAATTATACCGCTTCCGGCGATGCCCGCGTATGCGACTGGCATGTCAACGGACTGGAGTTGTCGCAAAAAACTGACATGACAATCTCGCTGTGTCCAGTCGGTCAAGCGAGGGTGACTGGACACGGCTAGATTTTGAAATAGTATTCCGTAGCATAATTTGTGTTTGTAATTATTTATTTCAATAAAAAGCAACAAATGTGTAATTGATTGTCTAATAAATAACAAATCTATCGAGATCGAATTTAAGTGTGTCATTAAAATAACTGCTTTTGATTATATGCCTAAGAAAAATGCCCTTTTTTCTGTTTGTTTCGGCTAAGCTTAATTGATTTTGAAGTGACTTTTACTTGTAATATGGAGTCATAAATTGTTTTTGCTTTAGCCTAATTTTATTTCATGTAGATTTAAATGAGGGAATAGTTGCTAATTAAATTACCAATTCCAAATTAAACTTTTTAAACGTTTCTGAACATCCACTATATGAATTAAAAATGCCTATATTTATCACACTAACATTTGACCCAAGCGGTAATCGAAACCGCAAGTTCAAACAAACAAACATACTAAGCGAGATATAATTTTGAAACAGTGGGTTTCGTATGCGTTACGTCGTAACGATACGCTTACGATACGATTTACGGGAATTACGGGTCTAACTACATTGCTTCAAGACTTAATGAGTTTGAGTAAAGCACGTAGATATTAGATTAGAATGGGAAAGAGAATATCTTTATTCGTATAAGCTCTACAGACGTACTTATAGTTCGTCAGTAGAATTAGGCATACAAATTAAGTTAAGGCAACCCTGTCCTTCATTCATCCTAAATTTATCATTTATGACTAACTAACCTTTCACGATAATTAGTAAAGTTATGAAAAAGAAAAAAAACAAGGCGATATAATACTACCCTGGCGGACACCACGCATATCGTAATGCAAGCTTTGCCCCTTTCAAATCGGTTGATACAGTTAACCAGAAAACCCACAGATCGAGATCGGGTCACGAGCGAACTTCGAGCTTCTCTTTAACTCTTGCATCGACAGCGGGCCTTGGTAGTGTTGTTCCGATATCGACAGTGTCATCGCGACCTTGAAAGTATATTGTAGATACTATTCCTGTGGATATTTATGTATTAGACTGCCAATCTTGTAAAACCCATCGACGGTATCGAGTAATTCATAAATGAGTATAAGACGTCAGATTAGTCGGTCAATTTGTTGATAAAAGTAAAAATTGATTCCAATTCGAAAAAATATGTTTTGCCATAGTCTGACCTTTTAGGTCGGGGAAAGTACAAAGTATAGTTTTTGAATTCGAAATCTTTTTCAAAGATTTGTCGATAAGGGACGAAAACACCAAAGCAACGAATATGAACGCACAAAATAAGATTGTATGATCCACATGCCGTCTATCCAAAATAATCTTCCCTTTTATTGGTCTCATTTTATTTTAAACACAATTTTAACTATTTAGCCTTTTTGTCAAAAAAAGATCGATTTGTTCCAAAATCTAATATACGTTGACCGAAATTATATGTTCCAAATCACTTGACATGTTCTAAGTCACTTACCGTCTAACTCACACGGTTTTTTAATTGACCAATTTTTTAAATCACTAAATCACTGTTTACGCCATACCAGTTAAGTTAGCCTGTACATATCTTAAACAACTCTTTCAAATACATTGTGTTGTTAATAGCTACTATTAGAATAAGCCTGTCTTTCGTGAGGCGAGGACCTGGTAATCTATATGACAGGTTTATTCTAGTTCAGAAAACAGCCTTTTACATTATAGCTTCCGCAAAGTGCTGCTTGTTTTGTAATTTGAACAATTAGTTTTACTATTTTTAAGGGTTACTAATAAATACTTATATTTGCAATTGTAGTTTAATTGTAGTTTTGTTCCTGTTATGAGAATATCAACGAATTATATTATTCTTGCATATCTGATGATGAATCAGAAAAAAATACTCCTGAGTCTGATGCCAAAATACATAGTATAGTATTATTATTGCGTTTTGTAGTTTAGCATGGCATACAAGAAGATGAAGTAATAATAAATACAATTTTTGAATAGCTATCTAAAAAAATGGCAAAGTATTTGGGTGCCGACAGCAGCCTTGGCGCCACTAAGTTTGTTAATTTAGGATAATTGTCTCTATTAAAAATGAAAATTTATTTAAAATGCTCCCAAACCACAAGTGCTAACGCTATGTCTTGCTTTATTTATATCGATGTCGATACTTAATCTGACAGCACTATTGCATGAAAGCTGCTACCTGCGCTCGCGCAAACCGTTTATTATGCTAATCAAAGGCCGCGACCCGACAACTATCGGCACTGAAGCGACCTCTGGGTCAACTCCCATTACAGGCTGACAACTCCAAATTATTTAGCCATCGTCAGGTTTATAGCTTAGTAATAATATGAGATCTGGCTGAGAATATTTGCACTCGTCGAGTAGGTATTTGCAAAAAACAAAAGTTTGCTAGTGAGGTGTAAAGCACTATACAGGTGTTTTCGATTTTGTGGTTTTCAAACATTTTTGCAACGAATGTACCACGGGCCGATAAGTATGTAGTTCTAAACATATCCGGCAGAGGGCACTTACCGGCGGCTAATGGGTTGATACAGTAGAAAAATTTCATCGCTTACAATAACTTGCGGTTAGCTCAGTTGGAAGAGCAGCACGCGCAGTACGTGAAGATCGTGGGTTCGTGTCCCGCAAGAGGAGAAGAAAATGTTTATGTTTCTTTAAAATATCATTGACTTATTTCTTCAACAAAATAAGGCAATAATAAAAAACGAATTAACACCATCCTGTAAATTTTCTGGGAAAAATATTTTATGTCTAAAAAACTAAGCATAGAAAAGGATAGAGAAATTTTCAACGATTTCAAAGTAATCCACTGGTTTCGTATTCTGAACCCTGTCCCTTCGTCCCTGCATAAAACCTCTCGAGATGTTTGGAGACCACAGCAGTTTGTCATGCCGTTTAGGGATTTCTAAGAGCTTAGTTTGCGTAAGAGCCAAGTACTTGTAAGTCCAAATCTAAGGAAAGTTTGTTTAGAGAAATCTATGCATGAACTTTGTTCATTTGTTGGTTTGAACTATTTTAAAGAAGATAGATTTGTATTTTTGTGTGTTTGTAACAAATTAACTCAAAACGCAGTACTTTATGAGTTTATTTGTCTCCATCTTTTAATTAAAAAAACGGTAGAAACGACTGTGACTCATAAATTCTATACTTTTTCCCAGTTAATCGTCTAGGTTATAAAAATAAAAATATAGTTTCCAATGTTTCGCAATAAATGGGGTAGGTAGGATTTTTAAATTATTTCATCAATGAAATGCTTAATGATTCCTAAGTGATATGAGATACCAACTTTGATGCTAAAAATCTAAGAAGGCGAAGCCATGGGCTATATAATTATTATAGTAGACTAGCTTACGCATGTAGCTTCACCCAGATATAAAGAAAATCTCCTTTATATTATCAGTTAAAAAGTAAATACTTCTTCAAATATATATGTACACAAGTTTTGTAGTTACCACTGATATACTTATCCAAACTTTGCCGTATATAAAAAAGCAAGCAGTAAAATACAAGTGGCTGTCGTTATCATAAATATCATAATTCAAGTTAACTGTGACGAGTAAAATAACGAGACCTACGTTTATTTGCGAATCAACTTTTTGCAACTCTCCCGCTTGCTCCGGGCAAAACAATCTCAGCTCGACATTGAATCAAACTGCAAACGACCAATCATTACACCATTACTCGCGTTCACTCAAGGTGCCGGTTCAAAAATGTGTTCTACTTAATCAGCGTTTTCTTTTGTCTCTTTTTAATAATTGACCATTTAACGGGAAAGTGGGGGAGCCATTGAAATTATGCTTGTGTAAATATTGCTGATTCACGCCAGTAGATTAGGTTACGGTAACGCAGTACGGGCCTTTCCGTGGCCTGGATATTCAAATGTTATTTATGTCTTTACTCTTTGGCGCGTGCATGTGCATTGGTAAAATAATATTCTATTATAGAGTATTTTTTTAGGTATTACACTTGCGATCAAAATTGTGCACAGCGCGGTTGGGACCTGAAAATGGCACCGGCAAAATACGGAATTCATGATTAATTTGCTTTGTTTTGTTCTCATTAGAATTTTTTATTATATTTCACTGTCTAAGCCTTTTTTGTTCCAAATGTACGTAATAAATGGCCGTCGAAGGTCTAGTAGTTGTTTACAGGGTCCCAGGTTCATATTTTATTTAGTTTGTGACTCATTATGCATGTCACAAATGCTGATTGGCGAGTACACATTGTTGTAAAGATGACTTGATTTAAATGATGAAGGCTTTATGGAAGTGGTGCATTAAATAGGCTGATATTTGTAAGTATTTGTAAGTAAACCTTTGTAAGTATTGTATTTATACGTAGGTAATTACATACCCTCATAAACTATGCTGCTTGTATGTGCCATTTGAGGACGAAATGATTAATTAATAATACCTACTACTCTGAATAAAATTTCAAATAGCGGTTTGGAAAAAAAAATACCTAAATTGCAAAAGATTGTAGCAAATGTAATATTTTGTACGTATTTATGAGATTATTTATGTTTATAACGTTCTGGTATTTAAAAACAAAAATTAATTTACACCAGCCAAACTTTCCTCAAATATACCGTGAGCATATTTAAACAAACTTGAGATCACGTACTATCAAACCTCGGGATTCTAGTAAAAACCCTATCATCAACTACAGTGCTGATCGGAAACTCGTATAACTATAAACTTTATTTCATCGTGTTAGGTCACAATCTTCAGCTTTGATCTTTTGAAGACCAACAAAAACCCGGACCTCAATATCAGTGAATCACTTTTTCCCGAGTAAATTGTCATCCGTCACAATAGGACCAAGTACAGAAACGTCTTCTATTTGCGATGGATCATTGATATACTGACATCTCTTTCATAAGAAAAATACGCCGGTTTAGGAGCCATAATCACGGACGGGTTGTGTACCTATTTATAGAGTAGCTAGTTGAGGTAAAAATAAAAATATTGTTTTTGTCTTTCTCGTTTGAGAAGCTCGAGGAGAATTCAATGGAGTGTGTGCTTAACTTATCACTTAGCTTGAAAATTTCTGATCAATTTATTTTGTACGAGTCGATGCAACCTATGCCGAGGCTCATGCCTTGTTGGCTACAAACACTCAACCGTCTTGCATTTTTCATATTTTATTTATGAAAGCACTTGTTGGATATGCAGTTCTAGTGAAATTTATTGTGACGCGCCTTCAATTTTAAGTAACTCCTTTGGCCGGGTTGATTCTAGAAATCTTCGTTCGCCTAATGACTAATCAATATTATTTAGGAGTTGAGTGCCTAGAAATGGTAACTTTGGTCAGCAAAAATCACAGTTCGTTTCGCTAGAGTATTATTTTCTTGCTCATTGAGCATCATATCGCTACTTAATTGAAAAAACATTACCGTTACCACCGCATACAATTACCGGTTCTTTAGGCACTCTGATCAGATTCTAACAACATCAAAGTACGGGGATCTAGGGTAGCACAAAATGTACTAGATTATAGAAATCAAGGGTATTCTTTGTCCCATTTCAGACTCGGTATTAGCATAGAAAATAGAAGTAGGATATTGTTTTTTAACCTTTTATATGTTGAAGAAGCTGCTAATAAAATCGATGAGCCCGGTGTCCTGCGGCGGTAGCCCAGCGATAGTTCACAAAGGAGATCCGCTTTAATCCCAGCCTATACTCAAGCCACAGTATAGAAAAGTAACAGGGTCTATAGATGGCGTAATAAAGAAGGCTAAAAATATTAGTTATTTGTGTGCCCACAGGAAATTTAATTATGTAAGTCTCTTTTTCTTCAAACTATTTGAAGGATAAAAATATAAATTACGAGACAAGAAAAATTGCCACCAAAATATTCTACCATATGTTTTAGTGACAATTCTCTCGAGTTAATATTTCCATGAAACATTTTTAATAATCCTTAATCTCAAATCAATCTCGATTTTTTTTTATTAAATTTTTCATGTCTTTTAGTATGTTGTATCTTGATGTCCAAATAAATAAGAATAACCTTATAATTTAACCTTTGATCTCTAGAAATACCTGAAAATTACGCAATCATTTGCAACATTAACAAAATATATTTTGAAAACAAGAAGAACTAGGCACATACTTTTAATAGCAAATAGTGCGGATACAACATGTATGCGTGAGGATACACTGTATCCTAGACAATAAAGTATCTAAAACGCAGTTAACTGCATAAAGTTGTTCCTTACCTCAGGTATTTCTGTGACTATTTCTAAACAGCTGGGCATTCGCGAGTGGTAAAATATTTTCCCATTCAACCGCGTTTGCAATAACTGTACAGAGATGCCAAACTGGCTTTTCACTTATTGTATTTCGGGTGTACATGTTTACAGTCCCTTACTCAGATTTTATCGTGTTCCGGGCAGTAGATTTATTGGGGTGTAAACCCGTTTCATGCTAAACAGTTCCGGTAGTATAGACCATTGGGCATCTATTAACTATTAGTTAATACGTTGCGGCGTCGAATTTAGCTAGAGATTAGAGACGCATATCGCTTGTATCATCTAAAGAAAATGGTTATGCTTATGCTTTTATTAAAACACTTTTTAATACTACAAGATAAAAAATAGAGCTTTATTGACGATGGAGGTAAAGTTTGTTAGTTTGTAAATCTTATTAAATCTCTTTAGTGCATGGGATTCAGAATTATATTATGTTTTTTATAGACAAGTATATTACGATATCTAGATTCGAAGATAGTGCAGCTAAGACATTGACACTTGTATCAGCTACATCGATGATGCCATTGATAAATCCATAAGAAACTTGTAACCCGAACTACTTTCTACAGCCACCAAATTATTGAACTGTAAGACATGAACAGTTTCTCAATAATCAGCCCTAAACTAGAACTGGTTCTTAGTGAAGCATCACTTTCGATTTGTTCATGACTCAAAACACGCTATCCTGCGGCGATGGACAGATAGCGACGATAAGCGAACAGGTTGCATAATGGTCGTCGACTCTACATACAACAAATAATATTGCAGTAGGGAAGTTGAAAGAAAGGGCTGAAAACTAATCACGATTTTCAACCGACTTCCAAAAAGAGTCTCTTATCGTATCTGTTTTCATATATTCGCTGTTTTATTTTTTGATGTTTTATTGGGTGAAAAAGTGATACCTTAACGTTAGTACCGTGATAAGGAAACCATGAACTGATTTTGGCATCCCAGAGAAATCGAGGTGAAGTATTGGTAGTTTTTGAAGGATTTCAAAGACCTAAAGTGTTATCACGTACATAAAATTAGCTTAGACAAATTTATGACGTAAATTTGCGCGACGTCACTTCATCACATAGTTATAACGAATCAGTCACGCATATACACACACACCCCACTGAACTATGATGCGTTGTATCAGTATTAATTTAAATTTATTTGTTGAAGCATAAAAAAAGTTTTCCTAGTATTTCGACAATCTAACTGACGGGATAAAATAAGCTTTATTGTTTTTTACCGACTCATCAAACACATTAAAGTTAGGTACTTACCTCAGTCAAACCGTTTCCTGATTTACCGACGGAACCCTAAAACCGCCTTTACATGTATTATACCGGATGGGTACCTAACTGTTTATAATAACACTTAACTTTTTACACACCGCTATAAATTACTTCGAGAAATGTCTAAGGTAATAAGTCTGATGATGGTATAAACACTTTGCATGTGTGAGATATTTACTTCTTACTTTAGTTTTAATTTGAAAAAGACTTGAGAAAAATGTTTCATCTGACCGGTAATTTAATTTGATTGGTTGTTCATAAAAACGATGTTAGAATTATTTTAATATATCGATGGCTTCATGAGATCTTGATTTACATAAAAAACTGACAAGCATCATGGGTCGGCCTAGATCGATGTTTCTTTTTAAATGTTTTTTTTCTGCTTAGTTTAAGTTACCCGTGATGTAAGTTAGTTATTACTCACTTGAAACCAATTATTTGACATGTTAAGTATTTTTTTATCATTTTATGCTTGTGTAGTAAAAATGAAACTAATTTATGATTTAAAACAATTGTTTTAAAAATTTTCAAATAAAATTAGATTTTTTTATTATTAGGTACCCAAGTAGCGTGAGATTTAGGAGTATTTTCAATCCTTTTAAAAGTTCAGATTTCGGAATCCGTTCAGTTTATTTAATTCTTTTTTTTAATTTAAGTTATTTTTTTTAATTAAAATTAAAAAAAAATAACTTTTTAATAAAATACATTTGAACTTACTACCTATGAATGTATTCACTTTTTATAATTATAGTATTTACATTAATCTTTTGTAGAGTAACAAAAGTAAAATTTTAAATAAAGAATTAGGTTACATAATAAATAACAGACATTTTTTTCATTGAGAGTTTAAAATGAGACCCGTTTTGATTTTCAGATAGCTATTTTCTCCTGTAGAATTAATTTTGTACTGAAACGCGCTAATCCTACCAAACTTTGTTCAGAGAACATTTTTTATGTTTAAATTGTTCAGTAAATGTCTTTCTTACCTTCTGCGCTTAGTAAAGTGAATAAACGATGCTTATTTCGAGATAAACAATCATCAAAAAACTTAAACCACAATTGTTATCCTTCGAAACTACACAATCACTTCGAACTACAAAATTAAGGGTGCTTTCGCTAATATTTATTTATAAATAGAACTCCACTCACCGTGTCCGTTGGGAGCGGAGCTGGGAACGGCGCGGGCGCAGGCTTCGGCGCACACGCGAGGAGCAATGACTGGACGCTGCACTTGACCTTCGGCGAGTACGCGCGAAACACAACCCGTACTCGTTTTATACTCGCCATACTGGGCGGACATACTGCCGCGAGGATTGGCGAGCAGACGCCGAGCAAAGGACATTGAGCTGGGGCCCGATTTATAAGCGTCAGAAAGAATTCGGTATCGCAAAGTCTATGATTTGTCCAAACGTTTAAAATTTCGCCCTTTCCTCACTGTTGGTAGGAAAGTACGAAATATGGAA
Source organism: Glyphodes pyloalis (assembly GCA_037074685.1). NCBI lineage: Eukaryota > Metazoa > Arthropoda > Insecta > Lepidoptera > Crambidae > Glyphodes > Glyphodes pyloalis. The sequence continues at coordinate 6,427,806 of JAYKKO010000030.1, read as the reverse complement.
ACCAAAAGCGGTGTTACCAGTCATATCTAAGTACCTACATTATTTATCACACAGATCCTACAAACATGATAAACGCTATAGTTCATGAGTAGATATGTGAGACTACGTTTGTTATTCTTTCACGCAAAAACTACCAAATGAATTTGGATTCAATTTGCTAGAGACACAGATGATATATGATTATTTAACGTTAAAATTACACGTACATAAACTATTACTAAACTTAGCCCAAAGCATTTACGAAAAAAGGAAATCAGCTATTTCGCGTATCTTGTTTGTAACTGAAGACTTACGCTAAACGTAACGTAAGATACGCGAAATAAATGATTTCCTTTTTTCGTAAATGCTTTGGGTTTTTACGTAAGTATTCAGTTATAACATACCATACGTTTTAGAGTGCCTAACGGGAACATGGCATTCGCACTAGGAAGACGCGCACGCGCACGAAACACAACATTGTTCTAAGCACTAAAGGTCCACGCGTATTAGGACTTGATGTTGTAATGAGTAACATGGTTCAGCTAAAGAGAGTCTTGTATTCTATGTAGCGATAACGGCAATGCATATTTATTAGGAGACCTAAGACAGTCGTGATATACATTATTTACATTTAGGCGGCACAAACTCAAATAATTGGATTATGTTTGAAATATCTCAGGACACATGTACTATTTTTATTTATTAAGATAATTTGGTAACATACGCACGATCAACAGAGCACGTCGGACTATACATTGTGACTTTGGTACCGACCTTATGCCATGCGCATAAGAACTAATATCGAACTGCAAGCTGTTTACTTTACCGTGCACTCATTTTACCAATTAAAGAATTCTAAGTTTCGTGGTAAGATGAATGTTAGATTCTTTACACTATCAATTATAGAATTTTTCGAAAAATATAGTTTAACAAAAATACCAATAAGCGTGCTCATAATTTTCCGCTTATCATTAAAGGAGAGCGGGAATTACATTCATAGCATGTTAAAACCCGATTTGCTAAAAAGAAATAAGTAAGGTTAATATTTAGTTTCTCATCCGCACAGTCCGTGTGTAACTGACATGTCTCGAACTATCCAGTTTATTTTGATCCATTTCGCGACGCTCCCTCTAAACAAAACCGAAAAAATAGACAAAGCCCAAGTATCTCACTTAACTGGTTGGCTCTTACGCCACAACGCTTTGGCGTAATAACGCTGGAGATAGGACGCGAGCCTGGCGGTAAAATAATTAAATTCTTAACAAATAGGGATAAAGCTCCAAACCGGTTGCAGCGACTTCCTGATGTACTTTCAGGAATACAAGCTTTTAGAACAAATGAGTCTAGATTCCCCTTACTCGGTTGAAAGAGACTTATATGAGGTTCTGCTAGAAAATAGTACCTAAATAGGTTTTGAAAGGATCGGTAAGACTCGTGCCTTGCCATTGATGTTGCAAACGTCCACGGGCAGTTATTCGTATAGGTATCATAACCTTTGACGACATTCGTAGTCGAGAGCCGAACTTTGGCGTCGCGTCTTAGGGCTCAAACTCTCAAATATTTCTTTATTCAAGTAGGTTACATATAACACTTTTGACTGGTCATTGAATAATAATAATAATAATAAAAATCTTTATTGTTCAAAAACATAGGCAGCAGGTTACATATTTTGGTCACTTAGGTACCTAAACTGGGTCTAACCCGTTCTTATAGGTACTTATGCTCTTCAGCCTGCAGTTCATTATGTTAGTCTAAGTTTATAAGTTTATAAAGGGTTAGTACTTATTTTTAAGTATAAGCTACAATTTACTTAATTTTAGACAAAAGTGAATTCCACACTACTTAACAATTTTGTACTCATCTTAATTTAGAAATACTTATTAGATAACCACATTCATCAATTGTTCTGTTTCATTATAATTCTGTGTTAGTAAGCATTCTCTTAATATACTTTTACATTCATATGTTGTTTTATTTTGTAAGTTTAATTTTTTGTTTAGTTTGTTATACAACATTATAGTTTGAATACTATGCAAAATGATTTTACTTCCGGTTCGGAACCTATATCTACAAAGAGGACACCGGTAAGAAACTCAGCAGATTAGTTACAGTAGCAGTATCTAACTTAAAGCTATTTGTAGACCACTTTGTCAAAGTCAAAGTCAATATTTTTTATTCACATAGATTACATTAGTAATACTTATGAATAGTCTTTATACACCGTGAAACCTCCTTTGGACCAAGTCATATAGTTTTGTTTTGATGAGTGATGAAACAATTAAGTATCTACTCAAGTATGTATTAGAACTGGAGCCGGTTCGATATCTGGTCGGGTCAATGTGGAAAATAAACTCTTCTATATTGTCATGGATCCGGGTACTGGGGTACCGTCGTTATTTGTGAATTCTGAAACACATCTGCTCTCGGTACTTACCATAGAATCATATCAATGTATGTGATGTTGTTACACTTTGATACTGCGGTGAGGCCATAGTAAGTGTACGGGAAACTTATGCGATAAAATCACTATACTTACAGACTATGCTTTTTGGACTTAATACCGCCTCTACGTTATGGGCAAAAGAACTAATACCGAATTGAAAGTGTTGGCCGTACCTCATTTAAAATCAAAATATAACACCAGGTATCAAAAGTTCTAACTCTAACTTGGCTTGCTCTCATGAAATAGTATGAGAACAAGCCAAGTTATATCTTTGGTAGTATTACCTCAATAAATTTCAGGACTGACTATTTAACCTGGCATCCATTCAGATCATAGTTGATATAGTGACCAACCAAGGTAGCTGACACTTTACATTTATGTTTTGATGGAATAACTTACTACACAAAATGAAGAAACCCCAAAATCTACCTACTATCGTGTAAAACACAAATATAAAGCCGCAGGCACACTAGTATAAATTATAACTCGTAATTAAGTAGGCATATGAAGTACCTATCAATTATGTCAAAGGCGCATTAAAATAAATCCATTTACCATATTCCTATCAATCTGAATGTCGGAATATTCCTTTCCTGCTGCAGGGTGTACAGGGTGTTATAGACAAATAGGCAACACAATTTTGAATTTTTGGGGGTATTTCTTTACGCAGAAAATACTTATAGTTTAAGGAACTACCCATAATAATCGTACGTCAAAAATGCCTTACATTATTTTGAAAAAGATATGATACTTTCGATGACCTCCGTAGCCGAGAGGCAAGCGGGCCGGACTTTGGCGTCACGTCTCTGAGGTTCCGGGTTCGATCCCCGATCGGGTCAATATGGTAAACGATTTTTTCTATATTGTCTCGGGTCTGGGTGTTGTGGTACCGTCGTTGTTTCTGATTGCTGTAACACAAGTGCTTCAGCTACTTAGTGGTAAGCCACAGAATCAGAGCAATGTATGTGGATGTTGTCCAATATTTATACTCTTACAGTGATGTTTAAAATATAGCTAAAAACTACCGCACTTTCCAATTAAATCGAAATCGGTCAATTCGATCCGGATCTACAAAAACACACATATAGACAGACAGACAAACATTCAAGTCAAACTTATAAAAAGCCAGAGGTAACCATATCATGTAAAGATATTGTACACCTTATACAAAAAAATAAATTGCCAAATGTAGATATATGTATGCGCCTCACTTTAAATATACTTAGACCAAATTTTCAAAATATTTGAACATATAATATTATTATAGCTTATGTTGTTTGGGGATTCATTATTTCCCAACAGTGAAAGTATTTTACAAATTGGTTTCGCAATTTGGGATCCTATTCAATGCAAAAAACAAACAATCAGATTTTTCCTTTTATAGTTTAAATTAAAAGTTTAATTCACTGGTATAATTTAATCGAAATTCCAAGACTTTTTTCTGTATTGTCTCGGGTCTGGGTGTTATGGTACCGTCATTGTTTCTGGTTTCCGTAACACAAGTGCTTTAGCTGCATACCACAGAATCAGAGCAATGTATGTGATGTTGTCCAATAATTATTTATTTATTTTTATTTAGGGATCACCAGGGGTTCATGGACTGCGGTCACGAATGAAATGTCTAAATCAAGCATTTGCGGATTTTTGTACCTGTGCCTAACACCCTGTGGCATTAGAGGGTTAATAAATAAGATCTTTTATTGCGGATTTTATACTTGTAAAGTAATAGATGGACCTATAAACTGCGGCCACGAATGGATGTAGTTGACAGATGCGATGCCTAGTTATGGCCCTTTTTCTCATGTAAAGGATTAAATGAGCCGGCTTGAATTCAATACAGATGAACGACGATGAAGAATAGTAGAAGATCATATTGATAGATTAAGAGTTCCAAGTTCTGGCGCATACGGATCATAGAGTTTGCCTGTTTTATTTGGTTGCGTTCGCCTGAATGAAAAAGTCAGCAAAAGTATTGCTAGTAGAGAATACAAATTTGACGGTAAAATAAAAGTCATGAATTTGAATAAATTCTTCACTTAGACAGTATGCTTTTAAGTTTCAAATGGCGATTATAATAATAATAATAATAAAGGCGTAGGGAAGTGACGAGCCCATCGCCCGCTGGTGAGAGTTGGTGATCTTCGCACCATGAAGAGCGATAACTCTCTATCAGTGCAGTCAGTCTCCCCAGGGCAGCTTGTGGCGAGCTGAATGGGATTGACACCCCTTGGGACCCGTGCCCCTGAGAGTCGACCAGGCCCCTTCCTCCGCTTGCCTTAGTTGGCCGGTGGGAGTGGACCCCACAGGGGCCGCAGGACTCTCACCTCTGGCTTGCCTTAGCCGGCCGTCCAGAGTGGGGCGTCAGAGCTATATGCTCGCAGGGTGGAAGTGAAAGATGCCTAAGTCGCGAGTTGGCACAGTGGCGTAAGCCACTGGGTAGAAAGCGGTGCACACCTCTCCACACCCTGAGCCGCTCACACAATGTTGCCCCCCGTCGCTCCTGCTTCGTGCCTTGAGTGGGCGACCAATGGGGGGCCCATGACAGTGAGATGGCGAGTCACCACCTGCCCATTTTAATCGTGTTTTTAAACATAGATCGGGCAGGTGCCATAGTCCTTGTCCCGGTTACCCAGTCCATTAGCATCTCAACCCAATAGCCCAGATTCCTTGTTCTTCCACTCCATTCCATAGTCCTGCACTGACCGGGGGTTGTCCTTGGCTGCATTTTATAGTGTATACAGGGATAATCTTCGGTCGGTGTCGCATTACATTTAGATTATACTTGTTTTTTTTTAAAGGGCCTCTACGTGTTGGCTTCGGCCCCATGCACGCCTCTCAAAAGTCCGGGACTCTGTAGTCCCGAGATATTGGAAAAAACAAACATAATAATAATAATAATGATTTATTCTCACCATAGCCAAAATTTACAAAAGATCGGTACTTAAAAAACTAGATACAGTGAAGGTAGGTCACAAAAATCGCACAGTAGTACCACAAAGTAAATACGTCTGTACAAAAAATACACAGTAAAACTGTAAGACAGTGAAGACTATGGCGGGCTAATACCTGAATTAGGAAATTCCTGTAGCTCAGGTTATTAACCCTCCACCCCATACAATTATAAACAATACCGGGCTGCTAATGGCAAATATTTTCTGCAACCGGTTATAATAAATTCGTGATGTAAACATAAACTAATAAAACTATTTTATTCCAAAGTAGATACCTTGATATTTATAGACAAGCCAATATTTCTAAGTATTTACATTACATCGGGGCGGGTCGCTAGTTATAAATAAAAACCAATAAACCGCATCTACCACGCTTTCCCCTCCATTATTTTCCACCTAATCATCTCTACAATGCATTTACGAGTGTGTGGAAAATTGGCACATCCGATGATGGTCGGTAGCTTTACCGTAGCCTATGGGCACCTGAAATGCAATTAACACCATAGTTAAGTGTTATGTACTTCTCTGGTAGTAAATATTTTGTAGTATGAGTTATAGCCATTTAATGACCAAAGTATAAGGTCATGGAGAACTTAATTAACTTTGAGATGGGCATTATATTAAACAGTTAAGCTGAGTACAGTTTAGCTAAGCAGCCTCTGGGTGTGGTTATCGTTATATATGAGAGTAAAAACAGACTAAGAATATTTCTTATTTTTTTTTATATTGGACAACATCACATACATTGCTCTGATTCTGTGGTAAGTAGCTTAATCACTTGTGTTACAGAAACCAGAAATAACGACGGCACCACAAGACCAAGGCTCGAGACAATATGGAAAAGTTCGTTTCCCAATGACCCCACCGGGGATCGAACCCGGGACCTACGAAATGGCGCACCGACAAAGTCCAGCCCGCTTGTCTCTCGGCTACGGAGGTCGTCAAATATATCGACCTGATGTTATCCATAGGACAACAGTCCACTTTAAAAATCACAAAATCTTAAAAGTGCGCATCGACAGTATCAAGCCACTTGCCCACGTAGAAAACATACTGAAGACCCTATTGTAGTTTGTAATTAGTTTCTATTGAATCACTGGCTTTGACGAAATCTTTGGAAAACTACAAACTACCGATTATCCGTGTTTAACGTGCAAGTTTTGATATCCCACGCAACATTAATAAATGATTGGCCTTCTCTCAAGAAGTCTATTTGCCATTAAAAAACAAAAAGAAAATGCCTTTTGCGTACAAATTAAAATCAATTTAACTCGTAGCTAATTATAATCGTCTCGGAAGCAGGATATTTTGTCAGCTCTCTACGGTCAGTTCGCAGGCGGTGCGCGCTATTCGCCAAGGCATCATTACTCTGGAAATCGGTGTGAGCTATAGTTAATTGGATCTGACGCTAATGACCTAGATTGTAGGTAGGTTGATTAAAGATCATAAGACCCTATCTCTCAGCCCTGTGGAGACTCAACAAGGAGACTCATATTAGGGTAGAACAAATCAGGATAAGATATTACGGTATCAGTTGTCATCGCAATGTGGGTTCCTCCTCTATATGGTGATGTAGATTCCTGTGCTCTATAGCTTTCCGAGGATTGTATGGAGGCCAATATCCAGTTTAAGAACGTTTAGCAGCTGCCGCAAGATTAGAATTTTGTGTATTTCTTCAACCTCAGTCACAAAAAAATCTCCCAGGGAAGAGATTGTTTCCGCTAAGGATCTGCAGATCAAAGGTGAAGAAACATTGCTATAGCATGTAGGTAAAACACAAAGACACTCAATACGTCAGTTTTCCCAGAGGTAGTGCGTTCAATGAGCAAGCCAAATAATTGATGGACGCTAAAGATAATTGGGTCTAATGCGTTATGCATGCGATAATAACGGATGACTCTAGCTAATCTGGTACGGCCGGTTTGCCCGAGGCTTGCACCAAATGATTATTCCTAATGTGCCCGTACCACGAAATCCGAAATATCGGATAGTAGATTTCAGAATCAGATATATCTGGTACGGAACAGAAGCTAGTGCTGTTCTTTGATGAAGGGAAAAAATCTACATAAAATGCTTTACTAGATCATCTTCGCGCTAAATTTATTTTAGACCTGAACAGACTGAAAACCGTGAGTAAGATTACATCTTTTTTGTGTTGGATAAAATCTATTGAAAGTCCTGCGGTTTTAAATTTGGGTAAAATTTAATATTTGATCAATTACGTTAAACAAAACATTATCAATTATGGTGCTTTAAATTAAGAAAAGGCAAAAAGAAACGAATTTAAGCTTTTTAAATATAGCAGATCATTTAAAATTTAATTATGATTTTTTGCTAACTTTTTCAAGTCTAAAATTAACTCGTAAAGTATCTGTCATTGGTTTGGGGTTATGTATCTACATCTACTTTGTTATGATACAACTACTACTTTACTGGCATAACGCCTAATCTGAACGTCAAAGATACAAGTTAAAATGAACAAATCACGACCTGAACAGACTCAATCTCTGTGAACTGCCCATACTTTGCATACCGAAATCTTGTTTGTTACAAAACATTAAGGTTTTATTTGTTTTAACTAGTACGCAGCGGCGGCCTTACCTATTGCGTGGCACCGAGCGAGCAGATCTTGCGAGGCCCCTAGCAAGCAGGATTTGCGAGGCCCTTTGACCTTCGTAAAAAGTAGGTCTGGTTGTTTGGTTTGTAATATACTAAAATAACGGAATTGTCATTTTAAAAAGGACCTATAAAAATGTTTTACGTTAAAAGATTTACAATTCTAATAGAAAAAGATAACTTTTTTTATTTGCTTTGTTTGTTGCGCGAGGCCCCTACAAGAGCGAGGCGCCGAGCGATTGCCCTGTTCGCCACCCCTAAACCCGCCACTGCTAGTACGAAATTTCGCATTTCGTTTCCGTAGTACGCCTCAGAAACTGCAAGTGAGATTGGCGAGGGAACTAATGATAAACGTGTTATGACTTGACATCGTAGACTGTAACTGCTTGCAACATTTTGTTAGCCGGCACGGAACTAAATAAGCTAAGTTGCTTTTTTTAATGGTCTGCTACATCTTCACATATCAAGTCAAACAATTTTAGCTGTAATATTAGCACTGCGAAGGAATAAAAAGCGCTTCCAAAGTCGTCACTTCCGGATAAGTGTGACTTTGGTGAGGTGTTCCTCGAATGGCAACTATTTTGGAGCGCACCTAAATTATTCCTCTAAGCACACCTTTATTTTATAAGCTACTATGAGGTAACTGAAAGGTGTGCTTCGTGGGATAGTTAGGTTATGTAAAAAAAAAACAATGAGTCCATTACAACCATAAGTAAGACCTCTAGAACATTAAAAAGTAAGCTATTTCTTGTCACAACAGCAGGTGGCCTGAATATTATTTGTGTATCATGAATATAGTTTTTTAAAATCTAAATTTTTGCCTTTATACGGCGGTACTCATTTCTAGTCACCAACTATTTCTTCCACCAAGACCCGATCACTTCCCAGGATCTAACAATTTCAATACGTAGTTTTAAAATTAGATGCTACATAATTGTATCTTAAACACCACAAACCTCAAACCGTTTTTTATTATTAATTCCTTGCGGGATGGGAGGTATCTACTAAATCAAGTAAGTCGATATAATTACCAAGGAGATGTATCTATTATCAAAACCGTAGCAATACGCACAGTAGAACGAGAAACAGTAAAGTAACAATGTAGGTACATACATACATACAACATTAATTGCCTCATCTTAGATATAAAATTGGGAAAGTGGTTACACTTTTACAAGTCAGCTTTGGTCTCTAAGGACACCACATACAGATTTCATTCTGGCTCTTGCGTGAGTGCCAGATGGAGCACCAAGATCTACAGAGGATAGAGGTCGACCATCGCAAGCTCTTCTACACTTTCTCCGCGGTCCTGCTTCTATTTAAATTTATATCACCACATATATATTATGTACGTCATGTGTGCGTTAATAAGATAGAGACGGTGGTGTAGCATAGGGGCGGCGGGCGAAGGAGGCGGGGGAATTACCTCAGACGTCAATGACCATAAATCTTGACCTGGTAAAGCGAGCGTAATAAAACTTGGCTCCCTATATCGCCTAGTTGGTATTCTCTTTTCTGATATTATGGAATTTTGGTGCTCTTACGGATCTTGTCTAAGACGGCGTGGACTCAAGCCGAATTTCCTTGAATTATTGAATGCTACCGGAGGCGAGGTTGGCAAGCAAGCCTCACACCGTGCTGTAATAGTTGCAGCTTACCTATCTATATTCTTTTGTAGCCACCCTCAATGAGCAAAACAGGATGTTTTTAGTGAGTAAGGTATGGTAGAGTCAAGGAGTACCACACACGCCTGCTTTGTCGAGACAGCGTTACGGTGAGTGAAATAATAAATTCCTTAAAAAATAAAGGCATCTGGTCCACTCATTCTCTAAATTGCTAAGCCCCCCATTGATCCAGGTTTTGGTGTATACCGAAACCTTAAAAAAACCTGCTGTGTGGGAGAATAGAGATGTTTCACTGTACTCTTCTCATCAGTAACATAAGCTAACTTAAGCAAACAAGTTAATACTGCGGTGGGCCAGGACTCGTTAGGAGACGCTTGTTAGATGTTTATGCGACTGTTTATTTATCGGTTTGTTCGCCTGAAGGCTTCATTTGCTATCAGACGTACATTTTGTGTTTATTGCAAAGAAATGTATGGATGGTAGTAATTGGTCCCTGACATAGTTGCGAATCTAAGATTGTAGTCAGCCTTGCCGGTGCCACTAAAAATAACAAAAAGGTGCCCAAAACCCTTTTGGTCCCACTTGTTTATTTCTAAAACTTTTAGCACACTTAACTACTTAAAAGAGAAGAATCGTTTACGATTTGATCGCCATACGAGTGTTGAAGTGTACAGGACTCCCAATGCCAGATTTTTAGAGAGGTAGGGCATAGCGATTTATCGTTCGAACTGGAGCAGCCGGACTGGTGAAATTCCTCCACCTTACAGAAGACCGCAGCCAAATAACAATCACTTCTGTGTTGTTGTGTTCCTGCGTGGGAGTAAGGTTTCCAGAGCTCCTGGGTGCGACATTAGTAGCAGGGGCAAGCCTTCAAGGTAAGCGCGACAAGTCCAGTAACAGATTTATTATGCTGTACTTGTCGCCCTTAAGCTAGGAAAAAAAGACGACTCCGCTTTAAAACCCTTTTCGGAGTGACGTAGGAGGATACCTACCAACCAGCCCTAGACCCGGATAGTAGATACGGTTGAAAGCACATCCCAAAAAATACCTACTTGCAGTTCTATATTAGTTTATATGCCCACGGCACATCAATCTTTATGTACTTAAAGACCTGGAAATCGATTTTGTCCCCCGAATTAAATTCAAGGAATCATTTGACGTTAGCACTCGGGGAGCTGTGGCCCTAGAAATGCTTAGAGTGCATCTAAGTAGTTGCACCCAGATTGCACGTGCAGCGTACATACTTCACGTATGACTATAATTAGTTACATCCAGTTATCCAAATTAGTAGAGACATGGCTGCTCAAGGCTGCCATGTTTAGGAGTTATGTCTTCTCTGATTGATGTTTGTAATAATGAGTGTAGGCAAGTACGAGCTGAACAGGTCAGTCGTGGATCTAGTTCGCGTTCATAGATTCAACGTCATGATATCTGAAGAGAATTTTGTCAAGGTTTATATAAGGAATCCAAATACAGATTTACTATAGTACTCAAACTTTTTCCCATTATATTTATTTTAGTATAGCCAAAAATAGGAAAGGATAGGAAGCGACCTCTTCCCGATAATCTTTAGGCAGAGAAAACAGAAGACGACGAGAAATTGAATATTACTGACAATCAACATGCTTACCAGAGATGTTATGGATAGATGACACTATGAGATGCGTAACAATCATTTGTAACAACATACACAACATATATCTAGAGGTATATAAATAAAAATAAACAGTGGTTCGTTGTCGTGCTAAAACTCAATAACGACTGGATTGATTTAAGTGATTTTGGATTTAAAAGTTTTGTCGTAGTCTAGGTAAACTTTGAAAATGTGAAAAAAATTAACGGTGCGACGTTCGCCGGAAAAGCTAGCTAGTATTTTGAAAAAATTAGAAGCAAGAAGTTTATCTCATCTACAAGAGACAACTCTGACGAGAATATGCTACTTTTGTTAACTAATAGTCTAATGTTTACTAGATTCTATATGTCCAGAGCCAATCCCACAGTCAGCAATGGCTCTTTGTATTATAATTATAACACACAGTGTTTGTTACGTTTTTGCGAAGTATGTAAACGATAGCTAATTTACAATACAAAATTATAATTTAAGTCAGTAGTCAATATCTCATGGTTGAGGGTTGAACGGATATAGATTTCCTTATTTATCATACGATCCTTGTTAACAAACAGCTGGTTTATATAAACTTTACTACCCAACACGTGTTTAATGATATAATAACTAAGCCTTATTACGAAACGGCTAAATAGGAAATGTCGTTAAAATTGTTGGTCAAATAAATGGCCAATCTAATTCAATCCAGTTAGTACTTATCATACGGTTGCAGTGCACTTAGCGCTGCAATATAAATGGCTCATGTGATGAGTGGTAATGGCAAGCCATGGGAATCTTAATGAGCTAAGACGAGATAAGTGGGGACTCCACAATATTGGTAATACTGAAAGATCCCATCGTTAGGATTAGATGTTCTCAAGCTTTTGCGTTAAGTTTTTTAATGCTGCCAATAGAATCCTTATTTCTGCCAAATGAAGATATTGCGTTTGCAATAGGAAGTGTTAGTTTTTTCAGGCTAGTGGTCCGTTAGTGTGAAGATCAGTAATGGAGGTATCTAAATTTAAAGCATTTATGGGAAAGCGATAAGGGTTAGAGAACAAAAAAACATCTCAGTAAGATAGAAAAAACAGAGCACAAGTGAATGATAGCTTAATATACAGTTATTCAATTAACAAAATCAAACTTATTTTCCAAATATGTTTTCATTTGAAATCTAACTGACTGATTAACTTGAATCGTTGGTTTTTTTTCGAGTAATTATCCCTATTTTAACGAGCATCTTTACCATTTTTAAACGGTTTTTTTAGCTAAAGGTCGTCCAATGCTGAACATGGGACATGCCCCCCCCCCAGACTTTTTATTTCAAATCCATAAATATATAGAAAAAAACGAAGGATGTGGAAGTATAAAAATATAAATCAAGAGTAACTCAAATAATAAAATTTTTAGAATTGCAACTGGGCCACTCGCCACCCAATCAATTTCAATCCCTCCAAAACTCCGTGTGAAGGTGGAAACGAATAAAAAGGGGTTCCAATTAAAACCTCTATTAAACGCTAACTAAGATGATTAACGATGTTATCCTTCCGGTGATCGTAATAACGAAGTTGTAAATGTAATAATTGCGATCATGTACGGTTCTCCCTGATTCATAAACAGCCGGATGGATTTAAATTAAATTACAAAAGTTGAAGTAGTAAATTTGCTCTCGATGTGTTTACTATAGCCTAATAACTCTGATCCCAGATTAATAAGCCAAGTCCCAAAAGCACTTACTTGTGGAGATTAGGTAAGGGAGCCAGGTAAGTACTCGTTTAACGAGCTTGACCAAAAAAAAGAAAGTCTAATTTGTTGATAGATTTTGATACCAACATAAGTAATTAAAGCTTATGGAGAAAAACAGATAATTCTGTTTAAAAATTTAATTTAGCCAAGTCATTTCAAAGCGTGGATTTTAAGTTTCATTTGTGAATTAGCATTTACATTCATTAAACAATAGTTTTGACATCTTGAAAAAGAAAAATCGGCGGCAAAATCGGTTTAGGAGAGCAACAGTTTGAGAAGTGATGTCTATAAAGGAAAAAAGTTTTTGCACACACCATTTTATGCAATGTTGTGAGAAAACCTTTTTAAAAGAGTATTGAACAGCCATTTTCTTAGCGTTTCCTGTTGACGTTCTCTATAACTGCTGTCATTATTTGTTCATAGTTAAATAAATAATAAGATGGCTACATATTAAGTAAAATCATGGACTTAGTATAATAAACAGGACCGAGCACTCGCAGCCAAAAAACGAGCCGAGCGAGATAGCTACCACAGAGGCGCGTGTCCCTTTCTAATAGGGTGACAACAAGATTTATTTTGATAACGGACATTTGATTAAATAATTAAAATTTAGCCCGTTGTCCCCACTACATCTAGTAAAATAAATAAATAAATAAATATTGGACAACATCACATACATTGCTCAGATTCTGTGGTAAGTAGCTAAAGCACTTGTGTTACATAAATCATAAACAACGACGGTACCACAACATCCAGACCCGAGACAATACAGAAAAGATCGTTTCCCTTATTGACCTGACCGGGTTCGAACCCAGGACCTCAGAGATGGTACAACAACAAAGTCCGGCCCGCTCGCATCTGGCCACGGTGGTCGTCATGTTCCAAAGTTACCGTCTGGACAGATTTGACTGTTGAAAACAACTGGGACAGCATTACTTTTATGTTTATAGGTTTGAAAAAAATAACTTGAATTATTTCAATAGAATTTATGTATAATTTTACTCCCTTTTACTCCAATGGGGACAATGGCAATAAATTTGAATCATTTATTGAATTTTCCACTGTCCCTACTGCTGGGGACGCGCCTGGTAGGGACAACGAGAATAACCCTAAATTTATTTATTATTATTATTATATTTAGCCATTTACATGCTTTGTTTGATACAGATGACAAGAAAATATAGTTGAAACAATGCTTAAAATAATTGCTAGTAAGTACAATTACAGCCGCTTCGGCTACATGTTTAATGAATGGCTTTTGTAATAATTGTACGCCAGTCTATGTCTACGATTTTTTACCTAACTTCTGATCACGGTGGGCAACAGATGGTTTTCAGTGCCAATATTAATATTAACCAAAAAACATCGTTTGAACATTTTGATCGATTAAACGACTTTTTAAACATGATAATATCTTCAAGAGGTGGCAGGTTGTAGGATTTCTTCGTCAGAGTCTGGTAGTGGTCGGTGGCTCAATGTATTACTGAGAACTTATTTTTTTTGGTCTGTAAAATAAACATTACAGTTAACTTAGTGCAACATATTACATCCAGTTTATGACCTACATAATAATACTCATATAAAGAATTAAGTAAAAATAAACCGGGCCAAGTACATAAGACGTAAAGGTTTTACTATATTTGACTGTAAAACGAATCCTTCTTAAGTATTTATTTTATTTCAATTTAATTATTTGTCTTTAAATAAAGTGTATTCCGTCAATATTTTAAGTGTCTAACTGTAATAGCTATAAAATCACGTATGTTGTATGGGAGCCCTTTACATACGTATATTATCTTGTTTTTTAGTATTAAGTATTTGATGTTGTTATAAAGGCATCAAAAAATTAAAATTATAACTAACTATCACTGTTCACAAGATACAGCCTGATGGCAGTTAGACGGAAAGCGAAGTCTTAGTAATAGGGTTCCGTTTTACCCCTTGGGTATGAAACCTAAAAGACTATGTATAGTGTATATACAAATAGTGGTTTTTAAAATACTTGATTAGTGTTTAAACAAAGATTCCTAAAATTAAATCTTGTTGTGTGTTGTTGCGTTAAAGCATGATAAACAATTACTAATGATACTTACCACAGGAGAAATCGTAGGTATAGCAAGTCCCGGCTGCATACGACAGAATTTTTAGTGATTTTTTGCTTTACGTGTATTGCTGAGCCATTTTTGTCGCATTACTTCATTTTTAAGGTAGGTAACTGTAAATAAATGTACAACAGTGAAGAACTAACTCGAGCACACAATTGAAATATTACGAGAATTGGACGTAGTTAAGCAGAAAGGACTCAATCCACACAAAGTCACTTTTGAGTTATGAGCGTTTAAAGTTCTAGCTGTTATTTGACTGAGGTAAAGTATTTTTTTGTTATTTTTTTTTGTTTTAAATTTTAAAGTATAGGGTATATTTCATTTGTCCATTAATTAAAGACACCATTTTTATATATATTTCGAACTATTAAGTTAAATGTGGGTTGAGTCCTTTCTATAAAACGTGCGTGTGAAAAGACAGGGATTTTTTATTTATTTCTCAGAATGGACCCAAACCTTCCCTTCAATTGGAAATTAAGTTATAATGAAAAAACCAAATAAGTGAAAACTAAAAAAACATGTTATTTATTGTCCTTAAACATTAAGATAGCCAATTTACGTAATAGAAAAAAAAACATAATCAATTTCCTTCATTTTCCTCTAAATCAAAGCCAAGAGTTGGCCCGTATCCATCAACATTCTCGTTGATGTTGCTGTTTTCCTTCAGGTTATTATAAAATTAATGACAGTCTTCAGGTATTAAATTGTACATGGATTTGAGATCTTCGAGTTATGTCTGAGGAATGGGTTTTCCCTGGGGTTTGAAGAAGATTTTGAAGTCCTTTACTTCAAAATCTTCTTCAGAAAACGTTAAAAGAACTCCTTTGTTTTTTTTCGATTAACCCAACTTTTGATTTTCTCCATTCTCTAGGGTCATTGTAATTAAGTAATATTCCTCTTTTTTAAGTAAAATCTGTTTAAGATTTCAGCCAGTTTATTTTTTTTTGTACATATCTTACGGTTAACATTTTTTTTTCAATGTTTTTAATACTTATAAAGTCTTGTGTTTGCATTCTCGTAACGTGAAGGGGGTTCATTTTTTTGGATATTTCATATTCTTCTACGGTGTAGATTCGTTCGTGATGTCATCATTCGGTATCATTGGGAAGGAAGGAATGACCGGACTCTAAATATTTAACAGTTATCGTTGTAAGACTTGGGTGGCTGTTAAGTATTGTTTTTAACATTAGGACTATTTTATTATTTTGATTATGTCCCCCGCAACAATCTCTCCAGAGCACTAAATTCTCTACACCATCCCTCAGACTGTTTTTAATAAAATAAACGAGGCACAAGCCAACTTCTTGTGCTCCTCTTCCAGCTTTGCCTTCAATCCAGACATTATATCGTCTTTGTTCATTAGAACCAAGGTGGATACCAGCATTATAAAGCCATAATTGGCGTTTATAAAACACTATGTTTGTTGGTATTCGACGTAAGGGAAGTGTTTTTTCTAGGTCGTAGGTAACACATTCAAATTTGGGATCGGTTTTAGCAAGCGCCAAGTCTTGTTATACAAACACTTGTTATACAAAGTCTATTTTATACAAACTTCAACCTACGCTGTAAATCCCTAAAAAAAGATAGGCTTGGCTTGGCGCTTGCTAAAACCGATCCCAAATTTGAATGTGTTACCTACGACCTAGAAAAAACACTTCCCGTACCTCGAATACCAACAAACATAGTGTTTTATAAACGCCAATTATGGCTTTATAATGCTGGTATCCACCTTGGTTCTAATGAACAAAGACGATATAATGTCTGGATTGAAGGCAAAGCTGGAAGAGGAGCACAAGAAGTTGGCTCGTGTCTCGTTAATTTTATTAAAAACAGTCTGAGGGATGGTGTAGAGAATTTAGTGCTCTGGAGAGATTGTTGCGGGGGACATAATCAAAATATTAAAATAGTCCTAATGTTAAAAAAATACTTAACAGCCACCCATGTCTTACAACGATAACTGTTAAATATTTAGAGTCCAGTCATTCATTCCTTCCCAATGATACCGATTCCAGCAAAATTGAATGTAAGCATGTTAAGCACCACGAGCGAATCTACACCGCAGAAGAATATGTTAATATTAAGAAAATATCCAAAAAAATGAACCCCCTTCACATTACGAGAATGCAAACACAAGACTTTATAAGTATTAAAAACATTGAAAAAAAAATTTTTAACCGTAAGATATGTACAAAAAAAAATAAACTGGCTGAAATCTAAACAGATTTTACTTAAAAAAGAGGAATATTACTTAATTACAATGACCCTAGAGAATGGAGAAAATCATAAGTTGGATTTATCGAAAAAAGCAAAGGAGTTCTTCTAACGTTTTCAGAAGAGGATTTTGAAGTGCTTTAGCCCCAGGGAAAACCCATTCCTCAGACATAACTCGAAGATCTCAAATCCATGTACAATTTAATACCTGAAGACTGTCATTAATTTTATAATAACCTGAAGGAAAACAGCAACATCAACGAGGATGTTGATGGATACGGGCCAACTCTTGACTTTGATTTAGAGGAAATTGATTATGGTTTTTTTTTCTATTACGCAAATTGGCTACATTAAACGCTCATGTAGTGTGTGACTCTCCTATTTAAGTTAAAAAAAGCAAAGTACTTGTGTTTGTTTGTTTTTTCAATAATAGGAGAGGTGAGTCACACACTACACTCATAACTCAAAAGTGACTTTGTGTGGATTGAGTCCTTTCTGTTTAACTTCATCCAATTATTATAACAAAACACAAACTCAAAGAGGCAGTCAGCGAAAAATTGACAGAGTTGCCGTTTTTGAGAATAAATTACCAAACAAATGTTGTCACTGCAAAAAATCTCTGCAAAGTTTTAGGTCATATTTTTACAGCAATGGCTTTTACAAATCTTGTATAACGGATAACTTAATTGAATAATAATAATAGTTCCTTGGCACCCAGTCTAAAACACTTGCACTGAATCACAAAAAGGAAATAAAAAGCTTGACCTCTTCTAACTTGAACAGAATTGAACCTAAATGACTTAAACTTATTTAACATAACCTTTAAGTCACTTTTGTTCAAAATAATATATTAATATAAACCATTTTATCTATTCTTTACTAACGACTCAACCTGCCTGAGTCGATTTGGTGATTTCAATTAAATGTGCAATTCACCTTAATTCGTTTTTCTGAAAAATCTCATGTGTTTTGAGTCGTTTCTGTGAAACAAAAAACTGTATTTTGTTTCAGTAAACTTAAAACACAGAAATGACCTAAACTGTTTAGGTTGTTTTAGTAATTTGATAAAAGGATGTTTCAACTCAAAAATGATTCCCAGAAAGGATCCAAATTGTTTGGGTTTATTTTGATTTACTGATAATTAACATACACTTATAGAGTATTCATTTATCAAAAACAATTTAAGCGGATTGAATCCATTCAGCAAAAATATTTTGTGTGCTCTTCATATTGTGGGTTGAGTCGGGGGGCAAAAATATCTAGTTTATGTGTACATTTTGAAAATGGGGGTTTTACTATAATATAGATTCGACTATCAGGAGTACAATGGCATGCTTAACTCAATTTTGACCTAAGTGTGGTTTGAGTCCTTTCTGCTTAACTACGTCCAATTATGGGTACCCTAGTGGTAAGATTTACAGTAAGATTATTTTAAGCTTACCTGTGGAACGATATATGGCAATCACTTTAAGATTCACTTGAACAAGTATAAACGCAACATTTTTTCACCATTTTATCTTAAAAGGTGCCTAAGAATTATATTAAGAATAATATTTTGATAAACTCAATCAATGACAGTTTGACTTACTGACACCATGACAGTTCATGGTGATGCTTTAGAGGGTTACCACTAGGAAATTAGAAATAAGCAAATACTATTTTACGTTTTCTTTATAGTTTATGTATAAAATCAAAGAAATAAATTAAAATATAATTTATTATTTTACAATTGTTGAAATAAAAATTAAATACAAGTGCATAAACTGAGTTTTTGATCAGGCAAAATTTAGATCAGAAATATTATTTTATGCTGGCAAGATCTAAGAAAGATCAAAGAACGAGACACACGCCTCCGGCCTGGCTATCTCTGTCGGCTCGGATTTGCGTCTGTATAAAGCGCACAGGAATTAATACTTTATTGCATTGCAATAGTGTTCATTTTTCATAATGAACATTTTCAGAGTTATCAGTCCTGTTTATTATATTAGGTCCATGAGTAAAATAGATAGGTCGTTTGTAAGCGTCAATGTTAATTTTTACCTATTTTTACCTAAGTTTTAAATAATTGGAATAAGTAAAAATAGTAACTGTTCATTATGACGTGGAATCCGGGTCCCGTTAAGTTTTGGGAAGGAGTATACGAACATCCCAAGGAATATTTTGATCCAACAGATGAGAGGAGAGGTCAAGCTCAGTATTTGTTACAGCATCCAGAGGTAAAGCGGAATGTCATCGAGTTTTGCTCGCAATTGGAGGAATATTAATTTAATTATCTGAAATACGCTTATTTAGCGTGACCCCACACTAGCGTCAGCGTCTTGCCGGCGACCTCCCCACAATAGCTTTTTTGGGCGTTGTTGAGTGTTGATTTCGTGTCAAAAAATGTTGTCCCGACTTGGAATTTCAACGGGTACTTTAATTATTTTTATCGTCTTTGATTAGCAACTGATACACTAGTTATCATTACCGTGGCATTGGTTATGAAATTAAGTTTAAAATTAAGTCGCTGTAGGATTTGTTAGCGCGATGTAACATCCTCTTCTAAATTTTATTAACTGAAATTTTATGCTGATCATCTGAGTTGAATCAGAACCATGATCCATCTTATCATTCTGCCATGTAACTGTAGACAGTTCAGAGTTTGATTTTTTTCCGATCGGCTCGCATTTTAAAATCGACTTAAAATTAAAGGAAAAGAGATGGCTTTTTTGTGTAGCGGTAAAATAAACAGTTGACTGATTGCTTCGCCAGCTCCCAGGAAATTAACGGCAAAACTAAACTTTCATTCAATATTATTCATTCAACGTAATATTATTATTTCCAGATACAAGCATTAGCTTCGCTATTCGTGGCACACGTGTGCAAGAAACCTGTGCTAGATCGTGAAGTGCTGAAAACAGCTGGACTCTTCTTCACTAGACCAGTAGACGTGTTGCAGGCCGAGGTCGACGACCTTTTGCGGAAGACCAAAAAAGATGGACCCAAAGAAGAATTTCGGAAGAAATATCAACGGGTACGTGGTACATCGCATATCCCGGTCGCCAAAAGACGAATCCACTAGTCAACATAGTATGGTACACCAGGTTTATTCTTTTGACTGCTACAAACACTAAAGCTGGAACTCCACCGAGAGTATTTTAAGATTCTGCTTTACGTCGAATAAAATTAAGATCCGGGCCTGAGCGGTTACAGTGGGTAGTTCTTAGGGCAGAAGAATACCGCATACGCCTACATCTCCTTCGCGTACGGCTCGCATTATTTGACACCCAAAAAAGAGGGACAATATGCCAGATGGGTATTGCGGTCAACGTTTCGTTGGATTCATGGTAATATTGTTCACAGTATCCAATGCCTCGTCCTTCGCCAGTACCCGACTGCCAGTGCCCTACACTTTATTCTACATCTGTGGAGTCTGTCTACTCTTCGTTCATATCTCAGTCCACTTCTGCATCGACTATTCCAACTGTGGCTATTGAAGGTATATAAACCTGAACTTAACAAATAGTGTTCTTGATAGAGCCTTAAAGAAGAAGTTTAAACCTATTTGAACTTTACATATCGAATTTAGATAAATTACCTAACTCTTTTTGCTAAATTATGTAAGAAGTTAATAATTCCCAATCAAATAAGAAGTTATGAATTTACCACATGATCGGTAACAAACTATCGTCATAATAAGACAGAAAACTATTACTATCTTAAAAATTCATCTCGGAGCCATAAGCATACGCTTAGAAGAGGAACAACTCAATATAATGAGGATTGAAAAATGATGATACTGAAAGCTTCGATTAACAAATCTCAAACATACCTATTCCAGCGGAAATAGAACTCACGCTAGACGAAGCTATCTGGCAGATAGTGTTAAAAGCGCTGAGCAACGCTTTGAACATCATGTACGCTGCACGTGAGCATGACATCCTCTACGACGAGGCCCACCTCTGCATCATCAGCTGCCTGCAGAATGCCGTTGAAGCAGTCTGGGGCCCTCGTGTTGAACAGATTAACAACATCATCGAGAGCATTTTGATTGAGGTCAGAAGAATTACTTCAGAGAAGCGGAAGTGTGAGTAAGATCAGTATTTAATGGTTGCAATCTGATTATCTTATGGCAATACTACATATCCGTGAAGCGACTGCGAGGTGTGTAAATTATGTTCTCCTGTTTGAATACTCCTGAATACATAATAGGTTTTAGTTAACTGATGAAGACTTCCTAGTTTCGCGGATATTATTAATGTGACAAGATATTGAGGTCTGCTCTTTGCGTTACTGAACGTTCCGCATAGGTACACTTATATGTATACGTCGATGCCCGGGTTACCCTGCTAAAACCTCTTGAAGTTAGTCCTTCAATTTATTTTACAAGCTACATATATAGGTAGGTAGGTATGTCAACACGGGTGATCTGATACACATTTAAGCTGCTGTATCAATCTAAATATACGGTTCAATTTATTTTATTTGTTTTCACATTGCAACTAAAAATGCCCACGCATTTCTGTGTTTTGGTAAATAATACTGTAGCAACATTTATGGAAACCTAGCAAATGTTTTCTTGGGTAGTACCTAAGCAACAATAATTAGTAACTGTTAATAAGAATATCGATCATGGGCGAACATGGAATTTGCTGCTAGATGAACAATCTGCTCGTTGTGCTACCTACTTCTTGACACCAGGTTAATTCCTCCGTGAGTTCCATAAAGATTATAAGGCTAAATGAATTGGTCTTGTACCCACTATGTATTTCAACCAGATGCAGCAAAATAACGGACAAAGGTAATATCTAAGCCTAATGGTTTTGCCAGAACCGGTTACAGTCCGGAAGTAAATCGATTTACCCCGAGGAAGAATGGTCGTAAAAATAATCCAATGTTAACATGCCTAGTTGTATATTTAATGTCCTATTACGTACCTATTTTCTAGCCATCTTTATCTTAATACATAAGTGCTTCGCTTTACAGTAAAACTGTTAATGACTGATAAGCTTCCGGTCAAAGTCAATAGATTGAGGAATAACTTTAAAGGTAAGGAAACAGTTACTTCTATATTTTCTTCAGTTATATTTTCGAACATAATTGGCTACTTGACAGTGTTAACAATAAAATATATAAAGTGTTAGATATGTTAGCTTATTAGTTAAGTAATCATTTTACTTTTTTACTTTTTAATTAAAAGCATAGTTAGTATTTTATTTTTTCAAAATAAACTTTACTTTTTTTATCTGTGGAACAAAAGAACCGAAACGGAAACCACCATTGCAATTCGGAAATGACAGCTGTCGGCGAAAATTATTTATTTTAATGTGGCGAAACAATTAATAATTTACCGATTCAATTGAACTATTGTGTCTCTAATCGTATAAAGAATTTATTGAAACATTTTCCGTTTATCTTAATTAAGTCGTTCCTAAGCGTATCGGTTCGTTGTCTTGGACGTTGACGTCATAATTGCAACAATGACGCGACTAGGCGTTTTCGCGCGCTTTTTAAATGTGTTACACAAAATCTTATTTTTCTCTGGTTATTTAGATTATTTCCAGATAAATCGAATTGCTTGGGATATAAAATGAACGGGCGCACATTTTACAATACTTTTTCAAAAACTGTCAAGTAGCCAATTACAGGGAACCACAGATATCTTACTACTAACGCTCCAATCGATAAAATAATCATCTGGTTATTGTACTGAGGAATAGCAGTTTGCCTCTAGATATTGGTTTCACTTTTTATTATATTTCCAAAAGATTTTCGTTGAGTTCAGAAATATGTGTGCTTTTGTCTTACCGTATTTAAATAACTTTCCGGACTCTGATTCATTTTGAGCATTGCGTATATAAACAAGGTCCAAAATTAAATAGCGTATGAACAACTTTCCAATTTGGACATTTGTTGACAGGATAAATTGTTTGACAGGATTTGCTGAGAGCGAAGATTATCCAAAATTGAAGAAAAAAGATATGATGGAGACGCTTCATGCTCGTCAAGGTCGTTTCAATCGGTACCCCAAGGACACGTTTGGAGTCTACGTGCCGACTGGCGACAAAAGTTTGGACGAAAGCACCACTTACGTGCCTCATGGATGTGAGGAATTAGAAGATGAGGCCGAATCCTATGAATATGACAAAACTGTTGAGGATTTTTCATTGGACGAAGAACAGGATTAGATCCGCTAAAGGATTTCTAAATGGTTTTAGTCAAATTGTTACTAGTATGTGTTTAGGTTTTAGTGCAGGTTTATATGTTCAGGTGTATAAGTATGATGTTTAAGTTTAGTTTTTTTTGAGTAAGGATACCTGACCATAATGTCACAGTAAGGCATTTGATGAAACGAAAGTTTTATTTTCTGAGAACACTTTGAATGTTTTTTCTAATTAAATAAAGTGGATACTTTATTTACGAAAACTTGTTGATTTTGTTTATGTCAGTGAAGTAAAGAACTTTCTTCATTATTAAAGTGATTTTATTACATTTTATTCTGTTTTACATGTTAAACTATTAAAACCTATTAACTGAGTATATTGCGCAACTTCTGTGACCAATATAGAGTTTAAAAATGAAACTGTCAGCCTTCTGTCAACGTCAAAGTTTGAGGTTATATTTTGCCCAAACAAAATACTGCCGGTTAGATTAGATTTGTGTTTCTTTACTTTAATTTAAAGTAAAATCAAAATGTCAAGCAAACCTAACTCAAAACGTACGATATACGTGGGTGGATTAGCTGAAGAGGTCGACGAGAAAGTTTTAAATGCAGCCTTCGTTCCTTTTGGAGATTTGGTGGATGTACAGATTCCTCTCGACTATGAGACTGAAAAACACAGGGGCTTCGCTTTTATTGAGTTTGAGAATGCGGAAGACGCGGCTGCAGCGATAGATAATATGGTAAGCATGTGTTTGATTACATTCGTAATACTGGTATTTTCGTTTTAAGCGAATATTAGTTGTCTTTAATAGAGAGGTTACCACCTCTCAATCATTCTAAAATCTTGTGTTATGATTTTTTTGTACTGGTATAAATTCTAAAATGTGCTTGATCAGTTTTGAATAAAAATTTTCCAGAACGACTCTGAGCTCTTTGGCCGTACAATACGAGTGAACATAGCAGCTCCGCAGCGTATCAAGGAGGGCTCAACACGCCCGGTCTGGTCGGATGACGCATGGCTTCAGAAGCATGCTGGGGAAACTTTACCCATTACCAAAGACAGTGAAGAAGAAGGCGCTAAAGAGAAGATGGATGTGGAAAATGTAAGTTAACTTCATTGATAATACTAAAAATGTGTAAGTTTGCAAAAATGTATAGATGTTTGTTTCTCTTTTACGCTAAAACTGCTTAATGGATTTGGCTGAAAAACTAGATTAACAAACTGGATACATTTTATATTCAAGTAACATGAATGTAGTGGTAGGCAACAGTTAGTACATTATAAAACTAATGAAGCCAATATGCCCCACTGTGCCTAGGTGCCTAATAAATAATGCGATATTTGGTTCTGTTTAATTTTAATTACAGTGGGTAAACATTTTTGTTATTATGTCTAGCTATACCTACGTTAATGTCTCCTATTTGTGCAGACAAATTATGCAGATAATGGATGTTATTGATGTAGCTACTGATCAATTGACGACACTGTAACCCGAACGATCTAGGGCGCAATAGTATGATTTTAAGAAAATGAAGGATATATGTTAAGCATCATTATTGGATATCTATGAGCTTTCTGTTATAATTTTTTAGTTGTATGGATGTCTAATTAGATTTGAAAATAAAAAAAATATTAGTATGAGTCATTTATTAAAACTAACATTCTACCATTCAAATTACAATGACTTTTAATTGTATCTGTAATTGCAGGAGAGTTCAGGAAACTAATACAACAATAAATATACCTATTTGAATTTGATTTCAAAATTCCATTGAGCATCACGCTTCACTAGTGAAATTTTAATATTTTAAACAACAAAAAATTACATGTTCATGCAGATGTGACCCACACAAATTTCTCTATCTAAATTTTTGCAATTACTTTAAAAAAAGCATCCAAAACGTAAAATAAAATCCAACATGAAATAATGTACAAAATTCTAAAAACAACAATTTGTACTCTTCAGGAAGCTCCAGCAAAACCGGCAGAGAAGAGGAATCCCCAAGTGTACTTTGACATCAGCGTCGGCAAGCAGGAGATTGGCAGAATCATCATGATGCTACGGGCAGACATAGTGCCAAAGACAGCTGAGAACTTCAGGGCACTCTGTACACATGAGAAAGGATTTGGATACCAGGGTAGCAGCTTTCACAGGATCATTCCAGATTTTGTATCCTTTTAATGCATAAAAAGTCTATAATAAAATATATTCATGTAGTCTTGGACTCAAGATGTAAAAAAAGATAACATCATACTCTCCTTCAAATATTATTAACGCATAAGTTTGTAAAAATGTATGGATCTGTGGAGGTATGTTTGTTACTCTATCTTGCTAAAACTACTGAACCATTTTAGATGATATTTAGCATGAAGTGATATGACATACAGGGTATTTCATGCAAACCGGACTGGTAAAAAAGTAGACGTTTCCAATTTGAGTAAAATTTATTAAACCAGTTATTATATTACAAAAATATTTGGTACCAAAACATACCCAAATAATACTGAAATCAGAAACTTTTTTACCTGTCTGCTTCGTGTGAAATGCCCCATACAAGGTTAACATATCATAGAGGATTATTTTATCCCGAAGTAAAGCGGGTGAAGTCGCGGGCAACAGCAAGTGTAGTGAAATCTGCAACTGCATATGTAAAATTAGCAAGATATTTAGTTTTTTGCGTTAAATATGCAGTTTTCTAAGTATTTTGCTTTATGTTTTGCTGTAAAATTTCTTTAAAATTCGGTCAGATGTGTCAAGGTGGCGATTTCACGAACCACAATGGAACGGGCGGCAAATCAATATACGGACGCAAGTTTGAAGACGAAAACTTCACTTTACGACACACGGGACCTGGTATACTCAGTATGGCCAACTCGGGGCCCAACACAAATGGCTCGCAATTCTTCTTGTGTACTGCTAAGTAAGTAAATACCTCCTAACGCACCTATGAACAAACTTTCTCCATGACCAAAGGTTTACTGCTACTAGCATAAAGTCCACCTGTTGTATGGTCAACAGCATGTTAAGGTAAACACTTGTTGTTTTATATTAGATCTTAAGTACATGACATAAGAATGGTACAAAGTCCAAAATGTGTAGTCGGAAGTGCTTCTGTCTGTACTATTTTGTGCTATAAAGTTAAAAAAAAAACGGTTTGTTGTTTTAGACGATGACTCTGTAAAAAAACAATAATACTGTAAATATTAGAAACAGATTTTTTTTATCTCCCCTTGCGGTGCGGGAATCGAACCTGCGACCTTCACTTATCGCGCGTGCTGCTCTTTCAACTGAGCTAACCGCAAGTTATCGTAGACAGTGAACGAAAGAAACATGGAAGAATTCCCGTCACTACTAACTTCATTCGAAAATCGACACTAAAACACACACAAGTAATAGATACGCAATTTAGTAATAAATGTATCGACAGTTGAAAAAACACTTTAAAGCTAATGGGTTTTGGTCGACAAATGGATAGTTCGTTAGTTACATCATTTCATAGAATGGGATGGAAAAGCGCTGTAATTGGTCCGCGCCTGTGACTCGCTGCGTCCTTGGAAACGGTATTCGTTCAGGCGCTAGCTCACTTTTGTAAGCCAAGCCGACCGTACCTTACTTTTCGTGGTGCCATTTTCAGGCGTTAGAAATGCTTTTATGTTTTTTTCGTTCACTGATCGTAGACTATGAATTAAGTGCGGAGTGAAATTTAACGTAACTTTTTTCATTTCTTTCCTAGGACCGACTGGCTAGACGGCAAACATGTTGTGTTTGGTCACGTGATCTCAGGCTTGGACGTGATGAAGAAGATGGAAAAGTTCGGGAGCAAGAGTGGGACGGTGTCGGCCAAAGTTACTATAAGCAATTGCGGAGAATTACAATGATCAGCAAATTTACTCTTTTATTTCAAACCATATTTCCGGAACGGACTTGGATACAAAAAATAAGGGTTAGTAGTCGATTGGCACGAACTTTACTTCTTGAAAGGAGTCGATTCGCTCGCGTTAAATACATTAGTGCGAAACGCCTACCAAAAAATATTTTTATTGAAAGGGGGCGATTCGCATGTTCGGGCGAATTTATTTCGTACCAATCGACTACTAATTCAAAAATAAATCATTTAGGTATTACTTCAAGACATCACAATACAGTGACGTAAACCTATTCAAAAATAATATAAAGAAATAAACATTACATAATAATAATACCTCGGTGGCGTAGTGGCTAAAGTAGGCAGCCAAAGCATGAAAGGTCCCGGGTTCCATTCCCCGTCATGTTAATTCCTAAAAACGAAGTTTTCTAAATTGACTTGGGTCTGGGTGTGCTGGGATGACATTTATTATTATAAACATTTATTTATTTATTATTTATTAAAAATGCGCCAGACAATCACACCAATCACCTGGTCTCAAACTAAGGTTTTCCCTTGTACTATGAGCACCAGACGACGGATACTAACTGGGGGCGTCATCACCCACACCCATGTAATACATGCATATACTTGCAATTAAATAATAATACTTGTAGCAGTTGTGTGAAAAAAGTGGGTAAGGTAGGAACGCTAAATAGACTACGCATTGAGATATTGCTCTTCTGTATTATTGGTCGTAGATAAGTCGCTAAGGATAGGTACTGATTTTCAATCCTCGGCTATAATTCATAATTGAGCTGTTTATCTAGCAATCAGGACGATGCTAATGTAGTCTATCTGTCTGTTTTCTGGTGGTTTTAAAATAGACTGCGCAGTCGTGTTAATTTAGAAACCAAATAGGCTAATTACCTACTGATGTAATCCTAGGCAGATTACTGAATTAATCCCGTCTTGCCGTTTACCTCATAATTTATCTCTCATTCGCGTCAAATTCCATGATATGATTCCATAACATCATCGAAGTGCAACTGTCAAGAAATATTTTAAACTTCTGTGATAACCTGTGTGTGAAATAGAAAATGTCTTTATTCATGTAAACTTTTACAAAAGCATTTATGAATCGTCAAGTCAAGTAAACTACCACCGTGTTCGGAATGTTGATTCTATCGAGAAGAATCGGCAAGAAACTCGATAGTTACTCTTTTCAAAAACTGACACATATGGTAGGTATAAATAAAGCAAAAAAAAAAAATGTATTAACAATATAGCTTATGTCTAATGTACATTTTTAATGCTATCAAGTCCAAACATCTTTGTCGTTAAGAAAGTCCTCTATTTTATAATAGCCTTTTTTCATTAAACATTTTTTTATCAGAGACTTAAATCTATGCATAGGTAATGCAGTGATATTTTCTGGCAGCTTATTTAAAAGCTTCAGACTTAACCCCACAAAAGAATTACTAATTTTATGAAGTCTTAGATGTGGAACAGCAAACTTATGTTTATTTCTTGTGTTGAAATTATGGCATTCTGATTTCTTAGTGAAAGAATGTAAGTTTTTGCGTACGTAAACAATACAGTCAAAAATGTATTGTGAAGCTACTGTTAAAATATTTATTTTTTTGAATAATTCTTTAAGCGAGTCTCTTGTTCTAAGACCGTATATAGTGCGTATGGCTCTCTTTTGCAATACAAAAATAGTATGCACATCAGCTGCAGAACCCCATAGTAAAATCCCATACGACATAACACTATGAAAGTAACTAAAATAAACTAATCTTGCCGTTTCAACATCAGTCAAGCTACGTATTTTTCTTACTGCATATGCAGCTGAACTAAGTCTCCCTGCCAGGGTAGCAATATGAGAACCCCACTGTAGTTTACAATCAATAGTGATGCCAAGAAATACTGTAGAATTAATCATTTCTAGAGGTTCACCACTTATATATAGATTTGTTTTCACTTGTCTTACGTTTGGCATCGAAAATTTTACACATTTTGTTTTCTTAGTATTCAGTAATAGGTTATTTATTGTGAACCATTGTAGTATTTGAGATAGACTATTATTCACATCGTCAAATGTTTTTTTTTGTCTGTCAACTTTAAAAATAAGTGAAGTATCATCAGCAAATAATACTATCTCACAGAGATCTTCTGAAATGTAATTTTATGAACAATCACAACAAGTGATATATCCATACCTACTAATGTTATAAATGCGAAAGTAACTCTGTCCATCTGTTTGTCTGTCCGGATTTCACGCTTAAACCATTGTACTGATTTTGATGAAATTTGGTATAGGTGTACGTTGAACCTCTAGAACGGTAAAATACGAGGGAGTGGGGATAGTACCGCCCTTGAAAGTTTATGGGAAATTTTTTTTTTTTAAGATAGAGATGTGAAATTTGGCGTGCGCCAAATTATAGTGTTGAAACTTGGATTAAAATTATAAAAGCATGTTAATATGGATTACATTTTGTTTCGAATATTTGGGTAAATAGGGGTAATATAAATTTCAAGACTTTCGCGTTTCATTTTAAAAATTTAAAATAATATAAACAATCCCTACTAATATTATAAATGCGAAAGTAACTCTGTCTGTCTGTCTGTCTGTCTGTGTGTCTGTTACGCTTTCCTGCTTAAACCTCTCAACCGATTTTGATGAAATTTGGTATAGGTATACGTTGAATCTCAAGAACGGACATAGGCTACTTTTTTTAGAAAATAAGGGGGGGAGGGGGGTAATACCACCTTTTGGAAGTTTATATGGGAAAATGTTTATTTTTGAAGTTAGAGATATGAAATTTGCCACAAATATAGCTCGAAACTTGGATTGAAATATAGACTACTTTTTGTTTCGAATATTAGGGGAGAAAGGGGTAAACCGACCCTAAAAGGATGTAGTCTACGCGAACGAAGTCGCGGGCACAGCTAGTACACTATAATAGCTGAACGAGTGAAAGAACATATCACGGCGGTCAAAAATCGTCAGACTAATAAATCCGCGGTAGCAGAACATCTGTTTGAAATGGGAGTTAATCATTGGATGGAGTTGCACGACCCTAAAATCCTCTCGATCGCCACTACCATACTAGGATAGTACGTGAAGCTATTGAATTCAAAAAGTACAAAAATTTCAATAGAGAAGACGGATTTAAGTTATCATCAGCATGGAATCCAGTGATAAGCAAATGTTAACGCGGTTAGAACGATCAAAAACCATTCCGGATACTGTCAGTGTAGTGTGTCGAAGTGACTTCAATAAAATTTTGTTATGTGACAATGTGAGGGTGGATGAAGATTTGCAAGCTCCCCCGAACAGACGAAGGCGAGCAAGACCAGTCAGCTCGTGACCACGGTTGGTGCAACCTAACCGAAACGTCGGGCAGTAAGTAGTTCGTATTAACTACTAAATAAAAATGGTGTCGCGTTTTGACCCGTTAAATTATTTTAAATGTTTAAATAGGGGTAAAACCGGTTACTTGAACAAACAATTAAATATGTGCAAAATCTTTTAAAATATATAAATAGGTCACAAAATATTTAGTAGTTAATGCAAACTACTTACTTTCCGTTATTTCGGTTGGGTTGCGCCAACAGTAGCACAAGCTGGCTGGTCTCGCTGGTCGTCTTCTGCGTGGAGGAGCTTGCAAAATTCATCTACTTTCACTTAGCAAAATGCTTATGACGTCACATCTATAAACTACACTGATAGTATCAGTACGCCCATTCCCCGGAACCGACGACGGATAACAATTTTTAATTCTCGAAATAGCAATCAACTCACTTCGAATGTTAATAAGGTATTATGCGACCTCCGTGGCTGAGAGGCTAACGGGCTGGACTTTGGCGTAGCGCCATCTCTGAGGACCCGAGTTCGATCCCCGATCGAGTCAATATGGGAAACGGACTTGTCTCGGGTCTGGGTGTTGTGGACCACAGAATTTCCTTATTTATATTTTAATTCATATACTCTGACGTGATTTTAACTTAGGACAGTAAGCAAGTATCAATCCTTGAGCTCGCTCCACTTAACGCTATTTTCTGCCAAACACACTGAACGTAAGCGAAACTAATTAATTTATCCAAGCATTTGAATGGCATTGGCAGGGACGATCGCTTAGCACGCGTCTGCTGTGTAACCATTTAATATATCTCCACCACGTTACGTTTAGTGTTACGATGCGACAGGGACGGACTGGCTCTATGGGGTCCCGGAGAGTTCGTTGATTTATAATAATAATAATAATAAAATCATTTATTTGCCAGTTAAATGCTTGTACTTACAATGAACTTAAGACTAGCGAACCCTGCACTAAGCATGACTTGTATCGCTGAGTTCAGACTACGGTCACCAATCAATATACCAAATAACGCAGCTCGAGCGTGATATACCAAAAACAATAAGCTATTGTGACAAAATAAACATATCTTGAATTAAAAACTAAACATAATATGTTTTCGATACGGTTAATTTGCTTGATACTTTTGTCGTTTGCTTACGTCCGAAACTTGAAAAATCCTACTCTGTGCGTAAGCGCATTACCTACATAGATGGATAAGACTAAAATATCTTCTAGAGGCTCGCATTTACTAGCTTCGCGCGTGTTTTTTCACTTCTGTTGATCGCTGCGTGCTGATGATAACTTATAACCTTCCTTGATAAATGGACTAACATATTATAAGTATTTTTTCAATTCGAACCATTAGTTCCTGACATTAGCGCGTTCAAACAAAATTTCAAGCTCTTCAGCTTTATAATATTAGTATAGACGTACCTAAATCTATGTAGGTAATGCATTTTATACTCGGAAATTGCAAATCCTTTGATTGCAGGTTGTATTGTATGGGGGCATTTCATGTCAATGTAGAGTACCTAGTAGTTACAGACAGCAGCGTAGAGCATAATAGGAACGGTGTTCAGTTTAACGATTCCAAGAACTTACTTTAATTAGCTGTCCGAACTGGCGAACGTCATAACGCATATTGTTTTAATTTCTAACCTTTTAAACCTTCGCAGGACCTCCACAATTATTTTAGAAACCAACATTAGCCAAATCGGTCTAGCCGTTGTCGAGTTTAAGTAAGACTAACGAACAATTTTTTTTTTATATTGCACTTCAAGATTGACTTCATCCCACCTGATGTTAAGTGGTAATGAGGTCCTAGCTTAAAGGCGACAAGTACAGCATGATAAAGCTGTTACTGGACTTGTCACCCTTACCTTGAAGGCTTGACCCCTGCTACTAATGTAGCACCCCCCAGGAGCTCTGGAAACCTTACTCACACGCAGGAACACAACAACACACAAGTGATTGTTATTTAGCTGCAGTCCTGTGTAAGGTAGGAGGTATTTCACCAGTCGGGCTCCTCCAGTTCGAGCGATAAATCGCTATGCCCTACCTCTCTTCTTCGCCAGCCGTTTGATTTGAATGTTTATATAGCTGGAGATACAATCTTTTTTTAACTATATATCAAGTTTGCGAAGTGCGACGACGTTCACGGAAGGAGATACACTTGCGTAAAGTTAAAACGGGTAAATATGACCCGGCGTCATCGACGGCGTAGTGTTTTCATGATTTAGCTTCTTTTCATTTATTTGCTATTTTTATCATAAATATGTATATTTTAGTCATAAAATGTATTATATTTGGTTCTTTCTTAGTTTTTTTTTTGTTGAAAATGGCATTAAATAACTATCTAGGGATAATTTTAGCGGTGTTAGAGGAATATTAATCTGAACAAGGGAAAGATGACGCTTCGGATGTCAATAATGTCCGAACGCGTATTTGATACTGGTTAAAAATTAAAAAAAAAATATTAATCGAAGTCAAAGTCAAAGTCGGTGTCAAATGAAATTTAATAGAATGGCCTCTGACGACTATTTCGCAGTGCTAAATAAATCGGGCATAAAAACAAACATAATATATCTAGCTAACAATACTGATACTCGCACCAAATGGCGACAGTTTCTGAAAAACCTCGGGCTTGAATAGATTCAAGATCATTTACGACTTCCTAAGACGCATGTCAATTTGCATACTAGATTTTACAGGCAAATTTGTTGATAAACCTCCAAAAAAGGTTCCTAGAACTCGCAGGACATATTAGT
The DNA here is from genome assembly GCA_037074685.1 of Glyphodes pyloalis. Classification (NCBI taxonomy): domain Eukaryota; kingdom Metazoa; phylum Arthropoda; class Insecta; order Lepidoptera; family Crambidae; genus Glyphodes; species Glyphodes pyloalis. Next base: position 6,394,403 of record JAYKKO010000030.1, on the reverse strand, counting down.
TATGTCCGTTTAAAAAGGAAAAGTAAATTTTTCACACCTATGCATCATGCCAAATCAACATAATGTCCAGACCATGCCATAAATTTCCAATAATTGCAACAATTCCAAGTCTCAGATAGAGGAGTTTAAAAGCTTTTCATTTATTATTTTTATTACTAAATGTTTAAATAATATTGTTATTTCCATATAACATTGAAAAATATAAACATTATTAGGAATACATGAATAAAAACTGACATAAATACGGTAGTTAAGTTTTCATAGTCGATTTTGCATATGCTTTTTTTAAGTCAACCAAAAAATATTTATGAAATATACTTGCATTATTTATGTTTTTCGTTATGCACAAAGAACCCATATATCATAAATAATTTTAAAAATCAAGATAATCCTTTTATTTTTATTATAAACCATTGCTGAAATTTGGGTCATTATGACCCAGCGTCACTGTCTGCGTAATTATTTTCACGTCATCGACGCCGGGTTAAAAAATAAGGGGGGGATAGGGGTGATTGACCACCTTTGAAAGTTTATATGGGAAAATGTTTATGTTTAAGTTAGAGATAAGACATTTGCTACAAAAATAGCTCGAAACTTGAATTAAAATAAAGACTACTTTTGGTTTCGAATATTTGGGGAGATAGGGGTAAAACCGACCATGAAAGGATGTAGTCCACGCAAACGAAGTCGCGGGCACAGCTAGTGAATTATAAATTGGCCTCCTTACAGCCCTTAGTCCGTCAGTGATAACAGGAATTAACAGCTGTCTTCAGATCTGGTAATGTCTTAGAGTGACGTATGTTCGTGTTTGTCGATCTAGCGACAGGAGGGCGTTGTGATTACGACTGTCGTAGTTTCGGCCAATTTGTTCGTAACCTACCTGCGTTGTTCGTCTACGTGAGAAACGTTTGGAGCCACGCTCTCAGGTTTATGAGTTATTTTTACGGTGTATTCGTCTGGGTTAGCATGCGACAAGCTATCTCTTACAGGTTTTGAGTGGTTGTATAAGGTTAGTACCACTCAATCAGGTATCGTTTTATTACGTGAGAAAAATGTTATTGAACCTGTATCATTATACACTGTCAAATAAAATAACTTAGAAATATACCTACCATCCGTCTCGGCGGACGTCGTCCCGCCTATTTTTTTTATTTTCTTACCTTTTAAACCTTCCCTAGACCTTGTTTCAAAACCAACATCAGCCAAATCGGTCGCTATCGAGTGTTAGCAAGACTAACAACAGATAGATTAGGGGGGATACATTTAGGGGTTAAAAAGAAGATTTACCTATTGAAGCAATTCATCACACATTAAGCCCGCGACGTAAGAAAATCAAAGTGGGTAGTTTAACATGCTTTCTACCGTTTTTTCGTTGCTTGGATGTTCTTTATGCATTTCTAGCATTTGAAAATGGCACCACGAAAAGTAAGGCACGATGGGCGTGATTTTATAAGTGAGCTAGCGACAGTTCCTACATATACCGTTTCCAAGGAGGCAGCGAGTCACAGGCGCGGTCTTTGCTTAAATCGGGCGTATATTTTTATTAGCAGGTAGGTAAGTCTATAAGAGTAAGTAAGTACAACAACAATAAATAGTCAAAAAACACATAGGTATTTGGAAAAACTACGAAAAGATAAAAACATTGTTATTGTTGAGTATTCTTCCTAAATTAACAACTAAAATGTTTATTTTTCGTTATTTTTACATGAAAAATATTTTGTTTTGAGTTGTCTTGCCTATCTTTATTTTAAGTGCGTGTGGATTGAGAGAGCACCTTCTAGGAAAAAAATAATGATACCCCTATCATTTAGTAAAAAGTCTTAAACAATTTGTAAAACGATACAAGCTGAGACAAATAGGTAAACGTATGCTCACTCAGTCTTCACAGAGGGGTAGTTAAATAGGTTTTTTTTGTAAATTATCACGCACATTTTATTTTTAATTAAATTATCATGCCATTAATGAACTATTTGTAATGCGAGTCGATGTCGGTACTGTATCAATTACTCAGATCTAATTAACAGGTATCAGTTACAAGTGTTAGGTTTATCTCATTACTGCATGGTCGTGATTAATATTATTATCAAGTACCTTATTAAATTGGGTCAATATAATCATCGGAGGCTATTTTTTTTTCTACCTGACAATCGATGATGGCTGCGAAGCTTATCATCTTCACCTTTCGGGGGAGCGCAGATGGCTCTCACCCCTTAATTATCGGATGCTATGTAATCCGCCTCTAGGTAGCAAAAGCGTCAGAAACAATTTGGACTTGCCACCGTCTTTATGCTGTGGGCATAAGAACGACTATGGTACTGCATATTTACCTTGGTGTGCTGTCGTCTGTACATTTAGAACTGGTTAAGAATATTTAGGTAGTTGATATGAATGTTGCTGGAAATATAATACATAATACCTTCCTTTTTTTGTCTAGCACGTTCGGTAGTTACCCTGTCTTTCACGCCAGAGGTGAAGTCGAACCCGGCACAAAACAATCATGAATGAAAGAACCTACTGTAACAGTTTTTAGAGTTCCGTAACCAATAGACAAAGACAATTTTCTGTTTATGACGTATTGATATTCCTATTGTAGCCTTTTTTCTTTTAATATTTTCAATTCTTTTTCTTGACTGTCGTTTTTCGTAGTACCATTTCCACTATCTGAAGTTTGTCTGGAAGGGTTTGCGTTTTAGAGGGAATACCGCCTAAATTGTATGATGTGTCAGACAAAACCAATTCTGTAAATGTTCTGGGCAGTAAGGTATCAAAGTCAAAGTCAATATTTTTTATTCATGTAGATTACATTTGTAATACTTATGAATCGTCTCTATACAATGCAAATGAAGCTACCTCCGGTTCGGAACCTATAACTACCGAGAAGATACCGGCAAGAAACTCAGTAGTTTTTTTTACAATGAAAAAGCTATACTTATTACTAATTTTGCACCAAGACATACAGTTAGTTTGTCAGTTCGAAAAAAAAACCAAAAAAGTATATAGTTATTATATTATATCTACCCATCTATTAACCAAAGTTTTTCGATGGCAATCAAGTAAATTTTTATTTCAAGCATATTCCCTTAATCACGAAGACTCGTTAGGTAATTAAAAACATTTTCAAAGAGTCCGACGGAGCGTGAAGTGCGTGGGTAATATAATCAAGCGTAGCTTTGATTTATTTGGGCCCAAAGTTAATTTTCTCAGGATGCACAGTAGCTTTAATAAATTTAGCGAGCCATGGTGTTGCCTGTAAACTGTTGAAAGGTTACCTTAATTATTAATAAATTGACGAGTTTTACTATTATAAAAACGTATAGTCTGTTTCATTCGTTTTTATACACTTTACTTTGTAACATTAAACATGTCAAATTAAATATGTAGTTTAGTTACTCGTTTTTTTCGAAATGTTTAAGTGTTAATTATTTATTAAATGTGTAGTACAATTTTTTGCTAAGATGATTTGCTGTTGTGTTTCTCAATATGTTTAAAGGCTTAAGGCCGAGATTCCAGTTTAAGATTAAGTGCCAATTGACAGAGGATCCCATTTTCCGGATCAAATACGCGAGTTTCAAATTTACAGCCGGCTGGAATGGAATTTGCTCCCAACTATTTTTCAATGAGTCATCTATTGAGCGACTTATCCACGTAGACTACCTACCTTGAAATGAGCTAAACTGGATCATTAGTCGCCACAGAATCCTTGGAAAGGTTAAAAAAAATAAACATATGGGTGTCATATCTATAGTAAAATTATGTAAAGGTTTACACGAATTGTAGGTATAAATAGCTAACTACGTAAGCAAAAGCTTACATGCAAACAATAATCACACATTTCCATGTAGGTACATACTTAATATGTGACTGCAAAAAGCGTACTAATTTTTTTCATAATTTGCAGAGAGTTCGTTAAATAACGTAGCCTTAATAACGTTTTCTGTTAAAATATTTTTTTCTGAACAACAATAAAGAGAGCTTTTGTGGCGTTCGCGAAAAAATGATGGCATAGTCACGATAAATTAAAGTTACTGTGGTATAGACAGATGTCACCCGCATAATGCTTTAGCGCACCGACTGCAGTTGCCATTCAATATCATAGTTTTCGAATTAGTATAAATAAGACCGCCTAAATTGTTTAAATATGTCTCTTTAAAACAAATTTCTGCAAAATTTTCTGTGCAGTAAACTGTGTCTATCTATCTAATTTATTTTATTATTAAAACTGGTTTAGCCCCAATATATTTGATTTTTTCAGGAATTGTCTCCTTTCATGATAGATGGGAAATCCACCACAAATTTGCCCTTCGTACCGAGTACTTACGCGAGTTAAACAGGCGGGCTATAGTCTTAACAAAGAAACAAATCGTGACTTTTGCTGGCTGGTTGGAAAATACAAATTCTTGTAAGCCTAGTTACCTATTCCCATATTCCTCTTAAGTGAAAAGAGGTCGTCAGAAGTATGCCCGCAACTTGTGCGAATGTTCGAGATTGTTGTCGTCTCGGGCTAAGCAAACATTTGCATATTAAGTTCCACGCTCTGAGGGGAGGGCTGGGCGTAGTTCGCTGCTTATCGTAACTTAAACTTACGCTACGCTGAAGATGCGTGTTGGAAGCTACAAGATTAAGTTGTAAAGCCGGGAATGTGGGTGTTGAAAACTTGATATTGATGACATTTTAATTTAGTTGGTTAAGAAACGTGAAAGCCACAATGCTATTTATGTTCGCTCTACCATCAAAACGATAGGAGTAAAATAATGTAATTTCACTCACAATAAAAACCATTAAGAAACAGAAATTATCCACTACAATTATGGAATTCCGCAATCCATACATAGTAATATTATAAATGCAAAAGTAACTCTGTCTATCTGTCTGTTTGTCTGTCCGGCTTTAATGCCTAAACTACTGATGAAATTTGGTAAACGTTTTTTTTTTACCATGTGTTTGTTTTTGCAAAGTGGTATTCAATCTTGCTATTTGATACAAGATTATTTCTGAATCGCAGTTAAGTGTATTTATATCGCTGTGAGTGTTTTATTAATTATAGACATACATATTTATATTATATTATTTATATGTTACAGTTTATTGATTGAATGACAGAGCCTTTTCGTATGGCTGCCCTGGGGTGCCTCGATGTAGGATTCCTTCCATTTTTGGTGGGTCTTCTTCTTAAGCTCCCCTTTCACAAAGCTGACTGGAAACTTTGCGTAGCAGTAGTCGGAGTTTGACTCCGCCGCAGCCTTTGCTGCTGCATCTGCTGCTTCGTTTCCAGTCACCCTTGCGTGGGCCTTAACCCAAATAAATTCGATAGTCCCTGTAACTCGCAACTCCGAGATTCGACGGTGTATGGAGACAACTTGAGGATTGGTGTTGCACCTATCACCAAGTGTCATCAATGCCGACATGCTGTCTGATAGTACAGTGGTATTTTGGGACTCATGTTCCTGCGCCCACTTGCACGCCTGATCTATGGCATGCATCTCGGCTTGGAAGACAGAGTAAGCAGTGTGCAGTCTGTATTTATACGTGGTGGATGGCTGAACGTTGAACCTCTAGAACAGACATAGACTACTTTTTGTTTTGGCTATTTACCGCCCTTGAAAGTTGATATGGGATTTTTTTTTATTTATAATAAGATATGATATCTGTAACCTTAACAGTAAAAAATTTCCCTTATCTTAAATTTGGCATAAATATAGTTCGTAACTTAAATTGAAATATGGACTACATTTTTTTTCGAATATTAGGAGAGATAAGGGTAAAACTGACCATAAAAGAACGTAGGTAGTCCACGTTAACACAGCTATTAATAAAATTTTAAGAATATCGTTATTGATTAGAACCTCTTTGCTATTAAGTTATCTTATAAAAGGGGATCGTATGTGTTGGGATCATAAGCATTAAAACCATGTGCGGTAAGGGTAAGACTTTGATCTGAGCGTACATAAACCTTAATTATCAGGTAATTAAATACTTGTAATTACATCAAAAACTTACCGACCGCACTTCCGGGATGTCGGCTAACGAATCACTCGAATTTCGCCTCTAATTAAACCGTACCTAACCGACGATACTTTCGCAGCCCAACTAATACCAGTCTGGAAGCTAGGAGAGGCAGGAAGATTCCTACCTCTTTCTCAGATGTACCTAATGATGTCGTAGAAAGAAATCTAAGTTGAGGTGATGTTAATCAATCAAATAATATAATAGATGTCAAACAGTTTCTATTTGGTCCAACAAATAGAAAACATTTTTTTCTTCTATTATGGACATATCAATTTACTCAGATACTTTATGTTAAAATCTTACACGACGTCATTTTTCGCAAAGTTTTTACAAAATAGTGACGCAATGATACCGCTCCACAGATATTTGATGAGCGGTGTCATCATTAATTTATTGATGGAGGAAAGAATACGTTTTCATTTTATTTTAAAGACCTGACTGACTAAATAGAAGGTTTGTTTTTTAGCCGAGTCACTAATATTATAAAAATAAAGAGTTTGTTTTTTTGAACGTGCTAATCTCAGAAACTAGTTCGCATTGATAAACTATTTTTGTGTTGAATAGTTCATTTATCAAGGAATGTTTTATGCTACATATTATCACCCTGCGACCAATATGAGAGAAGATTCGGTACTTGTGCGAAGAGATGGTAGGCTTGTTTTATCGAAATAATAATATTTTACATATTCTTCGGCTACTGTAAAACTTTATTCGACGTCTAACCAAGAGTATCGATTGAGCTGTTTCTTTTAAGCCTGCGGACTGATGTTATACTTTGATTGTGGCACTTCATCGGGGTGGCCTGTCTGTTGTCAGGTGTTTTGTCAAATTGATGTTTGGCAGATATTGTTCAATTAGAGAGTTACTACGTATAGCTACGAAATTAAAAGCAGCTTGGCTCGTTTAAATTCCAAAGACTGTTTAACCTATGGAATCATTAATTTATACTCTCACTTGTAGATCATTAGGTACCTATTTATTCTGAAACGTATTTTTTTAGATTTAGGAAAACATGTGGATGATTAAAAAAATAAGTATAACATAATATTTTCGACGAGATGCTTCGTTTCACAATGCCTAAAGCATAAAATTGCCGAAATATCTACGTAATATAAATAAAATAATTGGTAAAAAAAGGTGATTCAATTTAAGCTATGTCAAAAAAAGTTAGCTACATACTTATTAAAGTTCTTTTCGTCCTGTTCATTCATTGCGGAGGCCGAAGTCTGTTACAGCTATAATCCTGATTTGACAATTCTGGCTATTAGGTAAGTTAAAGGGATTTTAACTTGACGTTTGTAATCCTTATAAAATATTCCTATTTGTATGTTTCAAAGTTTTATATTCTTTAATGAAAATTCAGGTAATTCAGGCAATTTATTGCAATGTACTAACTAATCTGAACTCTGATATGATCTATAATTCTGTAAATTATGTAATAATCGAGTGTACCCTTTTAGAATTTTTTTCATATTTTTTTACATTGTTTCAGCATTAAACTTGAGTTTATATTGGGACTAGTACAGTAGTTACATGTAATTTTTGGTAATTTAATATAATGCATATGATTTATATTCAAGGAATATTCTATTTAAGTTTGTATGGATGACTGAAAGGAATGACTTTCTAGCGAAAAGACCATGTGTCGTATATCGTTTGAAGGTAAATAAACATTTTAAAGAAATAGCAAACAAATCTCTGAAGGTTAACAGAAATAATTATCATCTTTAACCCCTTCCAGATACTTCTGTTAGAAGATCACTAGCATTTTGTGGAGGTCGTGAAACCATACCATACTGAGTGAAAAGTTTTTTTTCTGTTTCTATATTAGGAATAAAATGATTCAAAATAGTAACTTTTTTACAGGAATAACGGACTCCATCGTCGACTCCAACGGACATCGTTGCGCATATTTTGCTTCCATTTAATAGTAAGTCCATGTTAATTTCTCTTTATATCCTACAATAACCAGGTCGTGCCCTCTCTTCAGCAGTGAGGGTATTTTGCTTCTCCCTCGCTTGTTATTCCCTCTGCTCAAACTATTAAAGCGAGCTCTGCAAAGGTATCTAATCCAACTAGTTTGACTCATTTTAAGCTATAAAGTGACGTCGACGGTTTTCAAGCGCAAAACACTATTTGTATTCGTTTATATTATACTAGCGGTCCCGGCGAACTTCGTTTCGCTTTAGAGAATTTTTCCTGCTTTTCTGATGAATTTTTTCAAATTTTACGAAGGAGTTATAATAAAATAATAATAAATAAATATTGGACAACATCACATACATTGCTCTGATTCTGTGATAAGTAGCTTAAGCACTTGTGTTACAGGAATCAGAAACAACGACGGTACCACAACATCCAGACCCGAGACAATATGGAAAAGTTCGTTTCCCATATTGACCCGACCGGGGATCGAACCCGGAACCTCAGAGATGGCGCTCGCCAAAGTCAGGCCCGCTCGCCTCTCGGCTACGGAGGTCGTCAAAAGTTATTGTTCACAATTTGACGCCATTATATATTTCTTGTGTGGGAATTTGTGGGAGGTACCTGTCAAGCTACTTAGGTAGCCCAGCAGTGCGTGCGTCCAGAAAATGATTAAATCTAGTTAGTTTATAAATTTCGTTGCAATGTTATTTTTCATTAAATTTCCCTTAGAAAACATTACAATATCACATACTCGTAGAAATATTTTAAATTTGACAACATCACATAAATTGCTCTGATTAAATAGAAAGTAGCTAAGCACCAAACAGAAATTGCAAACAGGGCAACTACGACATTTATTAAATAAAAAATAATTGTATTGATGTATATAATCTACTATATAAAAATAAGTCGGATTTTCCTTCCTGACGCTATAACTCCAGGACGCACGAACCGATTTCCACGGTTTTGAATTCGTTGGAAAGGTCTCGGGCTCCGTGAGGTTTATAGCAAAGAAATTTCAGGAAAAAATTTAACAGAAAAGCGGGAAAATCCTCTAAGGCGAAACGAAGTTCGCCGGGACCGCTAGATATTTATAAAATATGACGATTTTAAATTAGGGTAAGTGACCCGGTTGTGGCCACCGACCCCTTTGTGGCCATTTAGAACTTAAAATCCTTATAACTAAGGCAAATACAAATATTTTACTCAACGGTTTACGGGAATAAAAATATCTAATATTGGCAATACTGATAGCGTTAACAGTTTTGATGTGTCAAACTTCACTTCAATCCAACAAGTCATTAGTTTTTGACGAGCGTCAATTGTTTTAAATCTTAGCAAAAAGGCTAAGGCGAGCGGGTGAGTAAATAATCATTATTTTTAAAATCCTTCTTATTTATTTTGATGTTTATGTTAATCCTTCATAAATAATACACTGTCTAAGTGGTACTAATGATATTTTATCGCTATTTGTTTATTATGTGAGTTTAAGAGAGGTGGCCACTAGGGGAGCAAAATTAATGAATTTTTCCATCTTTGGCCACATGACTGGCCACAAGTGGTGCACGTAGAACCCCACTTTTGGCCATTTAGTTTTTATCGTGATTTTTCAACTTAATTACTTAGCTTTTTTGATATAAGTAATCTATTCATTTTCAGAGTTACGATTTTAAGGCCTCCATCGAAACCAAATACTAAAAAAATCGGTTTCGTGAAAAGAAAATTGTTCCAGTACCTACTCACGGCATAAAATAACATTCATACCTAGTTATAAATAAAAGAAAACTTATAAAGACTGGTCATTATAATATTATAGATATCTACCTCAGGTTAATGTTGATATTCTTAATTATAATTTTAGTTCAAGCTGAAATATGAAATATTATATCTCAGCTTGAATTAAAATTATATTTTTTGTCAATATTATGTTAGCAATTTTTCTCTAAATAAAGACTGTTGATCGTAAATATGCGATTTTCGAATAAACTTTTTATTACTTTGAATTATCTGCTTTTTATTTTTGATGAATTTTGATGGCCAGAACTGGCACATGACTGTGGCCAGAAATGGGGTAAACCTGGCCAAAAATGGCACAAATTCTCATTTTTTTTTCTTTTCTACAGGATTATTTTTCCATTGAATCATTATGAAAAAAAAATATCCTTAGGCTAGATTTATATGTATTTAATCACTTTTTACAAGAAATATGTCCGTGATAACAAAAACTGTAAAATGATATAGCCTCAAAGTCTACAAAATTCTTAAAATGGCCAAAACCGGGTCACCTGCCCTACTACTATTATTACGATTTAAAGTTTATAATTACTTTTGCTAGTCATCGCGTGATTTTTTTTCACTTTATCGTAAATTTATTAAGATAAAGAAAAGTTGCCATTTTAATATTGTTTTATCAAGGTCTTCAGAATGCTGGCAACTACTTCGGCGAACCTATTAGTCTGGCTATCCAAAGAGGTAACGTTGCCAGCCCTTGAAACCGGAGCGGACAACCTTTTGTAAATATTCTGTACATTTTCTATTTTATCCCTTTCTCAAGGATTTAACAAAAACTTTAAGCTTTGCTATTTGACTGGAGTTTTAGAAGATTAAAATAGGAAACTGCGCCATACGATGAGCATTCAAAAGTAATTTTAAACTTTATCGAGCTCATAAAATTTTACCTATAGCCATCAAAAGTCACAGGTGCTACGTTTAAACCTACTTTGTAACACATCTTTAGCACTTCTTAATTAAGCTGGCTTACCTTTCAGTACCTGCAATTATTTTTTTTCTAGGGGCAATGCATACCGCACCGTCACTCTCTGCAGGTAACAGAGAGTGGTGCGTCGGGCTCGCACCGACTGAAACCCCCTCGGTGGCCATCGCTGCGCAGTTGTGGGGGAACCGGGATCCCTTGTGGATTCTACAGCGCTTACCGCCAAGCGGCATGCCTTGCCTCGCAAAATGCAGCTGGAACGTGTCGCCACCTGACACGTGCCACCCCCTCGGGACCGAGGTAACAGACGCCAGGCCTTATCCCACGCCTGGCGTCTCCGGTCCCAGCAGCGGATCTGCTGTGCGGCTTTGCTAGCTTCCGCCACTGCGGACACTCGAGACTCTCACTCCAGCTCTCCTCCCGAGAGCCAGGTTGAGTAACGAGACCCACCGACAGCGGAGGATAGGAAGGCCGGCAAACGTAATACCGCATCCTCTTCTTCCTCCGCGGCCCCTCCACGACACGTATCGCGCCCCACACGGCAGCGCACCACTGCCGGGTCGCGGAGGACAGGGAGGCCGGCAACGAAACATCAAGGTCCACTTCCTCCGCTATCCACCTTTGCCTTTGCGAACTTGCTACAGAGAGCCTGCTTTCCGGGTGATATCACCCAGGTGAGCAAAGAGGAATAATCCGTTCAATGCTTTATCATTACCACTTGACCACAACACATTCGAGACACAAGTATTTTCGCATACTTAATAGGCAGTCTTAATCACTCATTATAACATAATGTAACAATGTGATTGTATTTTTTTTCCACTTTTCATACCATAGGAAATAAAACAGCCAGAACGCTTAGATGTAATAAAAAATCCAAGAACAATCGATCACCGATAGCAATATTTACAAAGGGGTGATTACGACAATAATAAATGCAGCCGGCTGAGCCAGGATTACCGGCCGGGATATTGCGTCTTTGGTTAATGCCCAGACAATATTTATTATGGTTACAGGCTGATATAGTTGCCTTTGGAATATAAGAAGTAGTCGCAAGGGTTAAGAAAATTTTGAATGCTTAATTGTTAGATTACATCGTAGAAATATACAGTCAATGTATTTTGTTGACGAAACAATAACGTGGGATACGTTATTTATTATCACAATAGTAATAATAAGTCATTTTTAACATGAGTGTTAGGTACTGTTGTCAATTGTATTTAGATGTCTAGTATAAGTAAGATTTCGTTTAGAATCGTTTTTAACTGTTAAGTGTTGCTGTTATTATTTTATATTGATGTAAAACTTGTGGCAACAATCGCGTAGTTATCGTAAAATAACTAAACACTTGACATTGACATAATCATTGCGTTGTCTAAAAATGCGAGATTGCGATAGTTAACAAAAAAAAACTGTTTGGTGATCATAAATTAATAAATAATTGTGGGTTAAGTTCAATTGGTGGAATTGTAGAAATTTATTCGTTTAATTCTTTACTATGTTTCCATGATTTTTAAGACTTATGAAAATATTTTTTTTATCTTTCAACAAAATAATATAACGACAAAATACACAATATTGAAAAAAAAATTTAAACTGTTGGTTTCAGCAGAGATTGCCCATCTCATTTTTATTTATTAAAGTCAAAACCAAAAAAATATCATGAACAATAATTTCTAGTTGAATGATTATGTAACTTGAAACAGGCAACTCTTATTTTTTTGAATACGACTCTCCGGTGGGAACAAATTTAGTGCAGTCTAAAACTGGAGAATGTATAATCGTAATTGCTTGTTCAAAGAAAATTCCTCCTTTTTGTACTCCGTTAAGTGTCTCGTCTGTTCTCGAGTACTCAGAGGGTCTAATTGTTTCCAGTATTTAGATACTCCCGGAGCGGAGCGAGAGTCGAGCAGAATCACTTAAAGCCATTATATTAAGCCAATTTAGCTTACAGGTTGCGCTTTTGGCGTAAAACTTAACGTTATATCAAATCATATCCCTTTTGCTGCATGAACATGTATTTTGAGCGACTTTTGTTTAAAAGCGTTTGAAGCGAGAGGTAACCTTATTTAAAATAGTTCCCGCAGACAAACTGTATGGACAGTTTTGTTGTACTCTGCCTGTTTCAAAAATATTTTTGTTTTATTTGATATTTCACAATAAACCCATATTTTTACTAGTAAGCAATTTAGGAAGGTATAGGTAGTAAATACGTACGTAGGGGTTTAGATAGGTAGCTACCTGAAATTGGTAGCTATCTATTTATAATAACGTCATAATACTAAGTAGCCTACTTTAAATATTAATTCATTATAAAATTTCAGACTGCTGTTTTTAGTTATCATAATTATTTTAAAATTTAACAAATCAACAAAGAAACACATTGATTTGGTTTGTACAACATCACTATAGTAAGTAGCAAAAGCACTTGAGTTAGATAACAGAAAAAACGACGGTATCACAACACCTAGACCTATAGAAACTGATTTTTCCATGTTACCCGACTGGGAATCGAACCCGGGACCAAAAACATGGTGCGACGGCTTCCTCTGTGTAAGTTATGGAGGTCGCCATAAACAATAAACAAGATGCTTCGATATATTGTTTTCTAAACGCAATTTATGAATGATAAAAATTAATAGGACCCAGGAACGGAATATGACCATTTTTTTTTCAATACGAAACTCTACAAAAGCACCTTTATGTCATTTGTAAAATAATTACAAAAGAGCACTTAAAAAAGAGAATTTATTTGTTTTCAAATACTTAATGAGTGAAAACTTATTCAGTGTTTGCGCTCCATTAAGAATAAATTTATTCTCGAGTCCTTAGAAGCTCTAATTGTTTCCAGAGCTTGTCCGCCGTAGTTGAGCGAAGGACAAGACATTATTTAGAGACATTAAACAAAGCCATTTTATTACTGGGTTAAAAAAAATCAGTTAGGATTTCTAAGTAGTTGAATTGACATTACATTAAGTGTATAGCAAGAGTAGCAAACGACAACCCTGCACAAAGTTTGTAATACCAAATGAGATGTGTCCATCATTGGATCACCTAAACGCACGTCAAGAATCAATCGCATTAACGGCAGATGAAAAATTTCAAAGCAAAAAGGGCAGAAACACTCTCACAACACGAGCGTTAGTAGGGTTTAACGTCGATTCCCGACTGAGATGAGATTTCCCGCCAGTTTCCCACGAGATACCGAATGCTGCAGACGTTGTGCGGTCGTGACGTGCTGCGCTAGATTTCGCGCCAACAGTTTCGAATTTCGAACGCGCCCAATTTGACGTATCACAATAGTTCTTTTTTTAAACAATCACGTCTCCAGCCAGTGTAGGGCCAAACAGTGCAACTGTTACAGTTAAAAAGTTTTCATTCGGTTTTTAAAACCGAACCAAACTGTTTTTTGAAGTTTGAATTTTGTTGACTTTGTAATTGGAGTCAAAGTGTGATAAGTTTTGTTGGATAATTGCTTAAAAACGCTGGTAAGTTGTGTTTATCTTAAAAATACTGCGACTAAGATAAATCGTAAGTCTTATGCATTCATTACGTTTACAGGAAGTAGAATGTACTTCAACATCATTAGGCAAATAAGTAAGACCACAAAAAGTACTTAAACCTTTAGATCTTCATAATCAGAAACGATGTGATTGTTTTTCTTGATAATCACTTGTACACGTGACGTGCATTTATTGGACAACCTGTAGGCACATTGCTCGGATTTAGTAGTAAGTACCCAAGGTACTTGTGTTAAAAGAAAAGGAATGAAGGAGAGGTTAACAAATAACAACGATACCACAACACCCGATCGATCGGGAATCGAACCCGAGTCCTCAGAGATGGTGTTGTGCCTAGTTCCGGCCTTCTCGCCTCTCGGCTACGGAGGTCGTCATTAAAAATTCAAAAGTTTTGTTTGTTAATAACACGCGCTTGTTATAATTTTTACGACATTGGCACCACGTCCGAGTAATAATGTCCTGAATTTGCGATGTTTATCACGTAAAACTGGCACTTTTTACCAACGTTAATATTCTTAAACCAACAAACTATGGATACGTTTGTCATTTGAAATTTTAGTGATTTTTTCAGCATGTTGGCACCACGTACCAGAAACTAATGTCCTATATTCGCGATTTTTTACCAACGTAAACTTTCCCAAACCAACAAACTGTGGATACGACGTTCGTCATTTGAAATTTTAGTGATTCTTTTTTAACATGTTGGCACCACGCCCCAGTAAGCGTAACCCCACACTAGCGTTCTTTGAGCGTCGACGTCGACGCAACGCCGACGCGACGTCGACGCAACGCCGACGCGGCGTCGACGCAACGTCGATGCGGCGCCGACGCAACGCTTGCGCCGCGGCGCGGTCGAAATGACGAACGCCAGGACTGCGCTCCACAGGCGCCGCGCCGGCCCGACGCCTGCCGCAGCGTTTATTTTGACAACAGTACAATGATCAACTCAATTGTTTCGGCCTGCCCGTGTTTTAGAATCAGTAGGCAGAAGACTTTTTAGCTGATAGCAAATATGGATGTAGCTTAAAATACTAGCTCATATTGCCGAAGAAACCCATTTTCAATTAAGTACTTTTAGTTTTCGAGAAAATAAATGCTAAAATTGCCTTTTCGTGCAATGTGTCAAATAGGTAAAATATATTTTTTCCTTTACAAGTTGAAAGCATTAATTTATCACTGCAATATAAAACATTATATTGTGTGTTCAAATCTTACATTTCCATTTTCGAAATGACTGTACATGACATCAGCGCGGCGCGACGCTCGAACGCGATGTGCGGAGGACGCCCACCGCAAGCGCCGCTCAAACGCCGCGCCGACGCTTGGCGGGCGCCGCGTCGACGCTGAGCGGGCGCTGCGTCGACGCTGAGCGGGCGCCGCGTCGACGCTGAGCGGGCGCCGCGTCGACGCAACGCCCAAACAACGTCGACGCGGCAAGACGCTGACGCTCGAAAGACGCTAGTGTGGGGTCCCTCTAACTAATGTCCTAGATTTGCAATTTTGTTCGCGTAAAAATGACACTTTTAACCGACGTAAACTTTCCCAAACTAACAAACTAAGGAGATGTTGTAGCATTTGTTTGCGATGCCAATTGGCTCTTAGTCAAAAAGCTTCTTAATGAAATGATATGCTTGTTGGAAAAAATGTACTAATCGTGTATTGAACCCGTGTATGGAGGTAGGTACTTTCTGTGTACATTTCCGGAATAAATAATAATGAGATTCATTTTTTTTTCTTTTAGAGTGACCATGAAACGAAATATTTTGACGGCAGTTGTGATGTTTATGTGGGATATAAAATGAAAGGTTCTCCAATAACAACATATGTTAAAACCGTCCAAGTGTGAGTTGAACTCGCGCACTATGGGTTCCATACCATTATCTATTCAACATTAGACACAATATTGTGACCTTTTTATTTTTAAGCGTCTATCTGTTGCCGATATTATATATTACATATATTACATTGAGCAAAAAATGTTAAAAAATCACGTTTGTTATATGGGAGCCCCTCTTGAATACCTATTTATTTTATTGTAATTATGTAGTTATTTATTTTTGAAATAACTATACAACTTAAAATATTACCAGAATAATATTTCAAGCGTTTAACAGTAGGTTTTAGTTATATCAAACAAAAAATAAGCAAAAAAATAAGTCAAAGTCAATATTTTTTATTCACATAGATTACATTAGTAATACTTATGAATAGTCTCTATATAAAGCAAATGAAGCTACCTAAAGAATATGTTTGTTGTATGGGAGCCGCCCTTAATAATAATTTTATTTTGTTTTTAGTATTTGTTGTTATGACGGAAATACATAATCTGTAAAGCTTTCAGCTCTCTAGCTATCACGTTAGTTGCGATACAGCCTGGTGACGGACGGACGGACGAACGGACGGACAGACAGCGAAGTCTCAGTAATAGTTTTTACCCTTTGGGTACGGAACCCTAAAAATTAGACCTGTCCTTACGCCGAAACTTTTATGGGCTATGATTATACCAGCACATTGCGTTAGACCCTTGTAGTTCTATATAAGTCCTTAAGCCCAGGATATAAGGGCAATGCAAAGTGCTTTAGACTGTACAATGGTTCTAGTATATTTTACGACATGCCCCGGTACTAAAAACATAGCATTAAAATTCTGCTAAACCGCCAACCCGAGACAATTTAGAAGTTAATTTTCTTGATTGTCCCGATTGTACATTGTACTAGTAAATTGTTTACACAGTAAATTGGACTGGAAACCAGAGTGAATTGAGAATGTTTATGCCTGGGCGTATTAGCAGTTTCTTTTTTAAGCTAGAGCAATTAGAACTGGTACCTACCTGTATAAAGATTTCAGCAAAAACAATTTGTCAGCAAAAAGTATCAATTTGCTAAACCATATGAGTGTTGTAAAAAATAACAAAAGAACTGTAAAAACTATTAAATCTAAAAACCCTTAAGTTAGGACCTTATTACCACGTAACATCAGGTGGGATGAGGTCAATCATGAAGTGCAATATAAAAAAAACTCAAAAACTCAAAAACTACCGTGCCAATTTTCAAAGACATTTTACCATTGGAAAGCTACATTCACCCTGAGTAAATGCAATATATATTGCTAGAAAATACTAAGTCCAAAAATTTCCGAAGGTAGCATCATTTGGTTTATGTACAGATTAATCATAAGCGCAACTGATGTGATGATTGACATGAACAAATATATTTTTACCTCTATCCTTGGAAGTTTTAATGAGATGTTAGGAGTTAAAAATTATATTATCTTTACGTAATATAATATAATAAAAATAATGTAGTTAATAATTATAGTATCTTTAGTGTCTAAAACTATAAGGAATGTATTGGCACAGATTAATTTGGTATTAAAAATTACATACGAATAAAAAACATTTTGTGTTTACAAAAATTGTTTGAAGTTACTCTTTTGAAGTGACCTCTTGAATTCCATTAATACGTAGGTACTTGTAGGCGTTTATATATTTTTTAACTTGTGTTTTTTGAGGCTGTATTTTAAACCGTGCCCATTTTTCAAGTGATCTGAAGTGCCTTTAATATTGTCATCATACCGACTAGTATAAGGTGTGGTTTCAATAAGGTCAATGGCCATACAAGATTTTTGAAGTGCTTCCACACATAAACTGTTATACTGTAACAGAACAAAAAATATTTAAATTATTTTATGTACCTGGGTAGAGGGGTGAAAGATTTTCCTTTAGGCAAATCGGTGAAATATACGGGGCGAACTAGTGCAAGATAAGGTTTACTCTGAGGATACAAAAAATCACTTTAATCGGTAAAATCATTCGCTTCACAACACTTTGCTCTCCAGTTGGCAACATTTAAAAAAATTAAGTGCGGTGACTAGAGTTGCCCAACAATCGATAGTTGACCTTGAAAACTAGTCACAATATCGATGTGCTATGTATAGTAGATATCAATAAAACAGTACTATCGGTATTGTTAAATAATCATCATCAGCATGTTGCAGTCAACTGCTGGACAAAGGCCTCTCCAAATGTTCGCCACTTCGCTCGTTTTTCGGCTACTCTCAGCTCCTGCCAAATCGTCACTCCACCTGGCCTGAGGGCGTCCAACGCTACGTTTACCGAGGCGTGGTCTCCACTCCAGAACTCGTATTGTTAAATGGGCCAATTGTATTGTTAAACAACAGTAATATGAATAGTATTGAAAGTATTATCTCCGATTGTTATCGGATCTACTATCGGACATGATGCTTTAGATACTGTGACACAACTGTTGTGTTACAAATCAATTAGCCTGTGTAACAATATCGATAAAAGATATAATAGGCTATCGACCCTATTGTTGAAAAACTGAATTGTTTTTTCTACAAAATAAGGAATGATAGTCTATAAGATAAGTATGTAGTTCTAATCATATTCGACAGAGGGCACCTAAAGGAGGCTAAGAGGTTAATACAACCGACAAATTCATTGCCTACTATAGGTAATTTGCGGTCAGCTCAGTTGGAAAAGCAGCGCGCGCTACGTAAATGTTTTCTGTTTCTTAAAAAAAAATGAAAGAGAGGTAGGGTATAGCGAGTTATCGCTCGAACTGGAGCAGCCCGACTGGTGCAATACCTCCACCTTACAGAAGACCGCAGCCAAATAACATTCACTTCTGTGCTGTTGTGTTCCTGCGTGTGAGTCAGGTTTCCAGAGCTCTTGGTGGGTACTACATTAGTAGCAGGGGTCAAGCCTTCAAGGTAAGGGCGACAAGCCCAGTAACAGCTTTATTATGCTGTAGTTGTCGCCCTTAAGCGAGGACCTCATTATCACTTAATATCAGGTGGGATGAGGTCAATCTTTAAGTGTAATATAAAAAAAAGTTTGCTAGTGCGGCGTGAATCACTATTATTTCTAAACTATAGACATGTCAATAGATATAACGTCAACTATCGATAGGCAATACTAGCGGTGACAGCTGTCATTTAAGTCCATAAAACTAATTAAAAATCAAAGTACAGTCGATCATATTTGAATTCGGAATGTTTTCGGCAACCTCCTCGCACCACTGTCAGCGTCAGTTCATGATCGATGCTCAGATGTTGTTTTTTAATAAACTGACGGGTACAATAATGGTTTGTTCGATGGAAGATTGATGGGGAATGCTCTGTTGGTTTACATGTTTTCGTAATTTGCGATTGTGGCGTAAGAGAACGTGTGATTGGCGAGAGAGTTTGTTCAAAAAATCTGTGAAATTAATTTCAAATCGATAACATCCGAAGAAGAGAATTCAAGTAGACAATTATGAGAAAACTTTGTAAGAGAAAAGCGGCTTGGTGAAATATTAATGCTTGAAATTTTACCTGGCTTATTTATGGAAGCAAGAACCAATGGTGGTACTGTGTTACTATGGTAACGAACTTTTCTCGACTTATATTGTCTCGACTCTGGGTGTTGTGGAACCATTGTTTCTGATTTCTGTAACAAAAGTGCTTTAGTTACTTACCACAGAATGAGAGCAATGTATGTGATGTCCGATATTTATTATTTATTTATTTTGTGGGTAGTCCTCGCTTCGCAAAGAGTGTTCACACGCCATTTTACCAGGCGGTGGTACCGTCAATTCCTTTTGCGCCCATAAAAATACACAAACATCAAGAAAACATATAGACCAATACAAACGGACTTGTTTATACGCAAAATTTTTTAATCGTGTAGGTACTCGAACCTGTAACCTTGAAATGCATGAGCTTCTATCACGAATTGGTCGTCTTGTGCCGACTTTACAGGTGAAGTAGGATTTTACTGCTTTCTGATTCGGCCAGTCACCCTCAATTTGGCTACCATTGGTAGGTACTTAATTGGGATAATTGGCGGGCAATGTTGGCCTAATGGCGAAAGTGCTCAGCGCTAAGTGGGTCCCAGGTTCATCCCTAAGCATTCGCCAGGCTTAATGCTGCGCTAAATTTACTAGCATTAAAGGAGTACATGGCGTTTTTTTACGGCGCCGACCACTGAGCTGAGTCAGCTCGTGACCACGGTTAGTGCTACCTAACCGCAACGTCGGGCAGTAAGTAGTTCGTATTAACTACTAAATAAAAATGGTGTCGCGTTTTGACCCGTTAAATTATATAAAATGTTTAATGTAAACACGCTGTGTGCGCACTCCCTTAAGGTTTCGCCGTTTGTAAAAGCCGTTATTTTAATTTTAATTTCACTTTAAATGTTTTAAGGAATCGGAAATCAGCTCGTCTTGTAGTGGAACTTATCACCTTTAATATCGCGCATGCTGGGCTCACCGGAAGCTGTTGTAAAGGACAGAGTTTTCTGTTATAATAACCTCTAAGTGCCGAGCGTTATTCTTTGTAAGCAACTTTATTATCGATAAGTTCTTCTTCGCGAAGTATACCTACAAGACCAGCGCTGCAGTGGTACCGTGGGTATACATGTACATAATACCGCTGTAGCTTATGCTGAGGCAGGCACTTAATGACCTCTCTGTTTATTTTCATTTTGTCCTATGTACTCTAATGTAATGGTTTGTAGCTTTTTATATTTTATATTTTTATTTTTTGTTTTTAATTTTGTAATGGGTTGTAAATTTTTAGGGTTCCGTACCTCAAAAAGAAAAAACGGAACCCTTATAGGATCACTTTGTTGTCCGTCTGTCCGTCCGTCTATCTAGACCCTTTTTCTCAGGAACGCATGGAGGTATGAAGCTGAAATTTATATCAATTACTCAGGTCTACTGTCCCTTGAAGATGTAAAAAAATCAAACTTCTAAGCCAACGCAATCAAAAGATACAGCCGTTTATGCCGCAAATTTTCGACACTTGCAAGGGAATCAAAACCTACAGGGTGCTTCCCGTGAACTCAGAATCTTGAAATTTGGTACGAAGCAACGTCTTATAGCATAGATAAAGGAAAAATTACGAAAACCGTAAATTTTTAGTTACATCACATAATATATATTTTTTTAATAATTTTAAACTTACTACCCATTTCCTCATAAACGCGTAGAGGTATTAAATTGAAATTCATACCAAATACTCAGGTCTATAATACCTTTAAGCTGTAACAAAATCAAACTTCTATGTCAACGCAATCAAAAGAAACAGCAATTTAAGCTGCATATTTTGAAACTCGCAAGTACTCGCAAGGGAATCAAAACCTAAAGGGTACTTCCAGTCGACCTAGAATCTTGAAATTTGGCATGAAGCAACGTTTTATAGCACACATAAAGGAAAAATTCCGAAAACCTTAAATTTTTAGTTACATTACAAAATATTTATGCTCCTCCATCTTTCCCCATTGTAATGTTATGAATTTCATTTTGCAATAAAAATACCATAGTTACGACTCGATTGTCGTAATGAACGAACTTTGTAAACCTTGCAGGTTTGTACGGAACCCTCGGTGCGCGAGTCCGACTCGCACTTGGCCGGTTTTTTTTAATTAGTATTATTTTTTGTATGATCAATAAATGTCTTTTCTTTCTTTCTATCGACAGTATTGACAATTTTATTATTTTCGGTTCTCGATAGAAATGTAATTCGTGAGAAATGTAATATACAAACAATAGTCAACTATTGATCGGGTACTCTTATGCCCGTTCCATCACATATGTAGAGCTAAGACATATGAGTGTATTTTTTTCGTTTCCTTGTTGTATTACGAATGATACCATTCAGAGCTTGGCTTCTATACATTTACCTATTTATGTAACTATTTTGGTATGTTAAATTTTCACTGCCATACATTAAATACAAGGTTCTTAAGTTTCCGAACTCATTTGCAGAAACGTAAATACGTCTAAGTACCAATTTCCATATTTCCTAACTTCAAAAGACCTTTAGGCACTTGTCAATTTACTTTTCACTGCGTGAAATAAATGTTCATGAATTCAATTCAAAATTTTTACACATACCTACATTGACATAATATTTCGTTTGTTAATTTTAAAAACAAAAATACTTACACGAACTACTTACTGCCCAACGTTTTTGTTAGGTTGCACCTACCGTACTCACGTGCTGACTGTTTTGATCCTGTAACTTATTTTAAATGTTTAAAATTAAACTCGAAAGCCTTAAAGTCTATAAAAAAACTGATCGTTTTTTGCCGGTTCGGTTGCATAGCATCCACATCAAGCGCGACAGTTCTTAGTCTTACTTCAGTAAAACGAATCGCACACCTAGATCTAAAGGGAACTAACTCAAAAATTGCAGTTTTTGAGTTATGTAGGTACACCATCAAATTTCTTAAATCAGTAGCTATCGACTAAAAAAATTTCAATAATATTTGTCTTTTAGCTTCATTAATACACCATAAATATATTCAGTTAATTCCTAAGGTACTCAGGGACACGGAAATTCGTTTTTCGCCTCTCCTGAAAAAAGTACTTTTTTGAGTTGACTCTGTTTAAATATTAGAAACAGATTTTTTTTATCTCCCCTTGCGGTGCGGGAATCGAATCCACGACCTTCACGTATCGCGCGTGCTGCTCTTACCAACTGAGCTAACCGCAAGTTATCGTAGGCGATGAAATTTTTCTGCTGTATCAACCGTTAGCCTCAGGTAGCTAGTTCGGCGTATAGTACTATTAAAATATGAAAATCGATTGACTCTGTTTAGATCTAGAGGTGCGAAATCACAAATGCTAATATGTACGCTTTACGTTATAGCCATCAACACCTCATTCAATTACTGAAATAATATTTTTTCTCTCGGGTCCTCGCCACCAAGACTTTCAACCCATACATAATATTGATGATATTTCTGTAATAGCGTGTGTAACGAAAATGATTAATGTTATTCCAATACCCAGAGAGCTTTCGGCTGCCATATGTGACGTGTGCATGGGAAAATATGGCTATTCGGAGCGATACGAAATATATTTCAGGTGGAAGGAAAAAGGAAATTCAATTTTTATTACAGTAGTAAAGATAAGTATTCCTTGTTTCTCCCACTCAAAACGATTGAAAAGTGAGCGAGTAATTTATTGTTTTTAATCCTATTAAAATGTCAGTTTTTTTGTAGAGTAATTCAATTTTTGCAAAAGGGAAGTTATTTTGCTTGATCTTTTTTATGTCTTGGGCAGAGGGCAGAAAAAATTTGACAAATATGTGAATATAAAATTCTAGAAATTACCAAATAATTCTTAGACAATACAAAAAACATAATCATAATCCACCCAGCATTTAATTTGTTTTATCATGCACTTCGAGATTGACCTCATATCGCCTGATTTAAGTGATAATGAGGTCCTAGTTTAGGGGCGACAAGTACAGCATAATAAAGCTGTTACTGGACTTGTCGCACCTGAAGGCTTGACCCTGCTACTAATGTAGCACCCCCCAGGAGCTCTGGAAACCTTACTCACACGCAGGAACACAACAACACCGAAGTTATTGTTATTGGGCTGCGGTTCTTTTGAAATAAATAACTCGTCGATGTTACATAGAACAAGAACTACTATTGTACCTACTATACTTTTTACCTAATTTATGATGTCATTTACAACATAAAACCCACGCCACTACAACACTCAAAAGTCGAGTGGCCTTAAGTCAAGAGTTTTAAGACCACAGCTTTAGACCACGAGCAAAATCCATTATACTCGCTTGGCATTCCTCAAACTTTGCTCTTAGACTTGACTCTGTCTCTTATGTGCCAAACCCGTAGAGATTCTGTCTTAGATACTTGCACTCTTAAAGTTAGGATGACCGGTATTTTCATAGCTTTCGAGGAAAAAAAATGCTAAGTGCGGGGACAATTTGTGCACCATCTGTTCACCTTTTTTGTCTCTTCTTTCTTCTTCTGATAAACTGTTTGTACCTCCAAGCTAAATTTTATCAGCATGCTTTTAGACCCTCTACTTTGCCCTCTCCTCGTGCTGTAAGACCTCACAACCTACCTTCGTTTCTCGATATCTACTAATTTCTAAAGTTGAAGGTTGTCTGGAAGATATTAATTTCTAGCTATAGCACAGCCTATGTCTGTTAAACCAATTTATATATATCTATTAATAAAACATTATGACTTACTTTTCGCTTTCAAATGAGCTACTTTTTTTGCGTCGATTTTGAGTGTTTATAGCGCCAGAAATAAGAAATACATTTCAATGTAAAACTTTAAAAAAAGATGACCTTAATCGACAAATTGCTGACAAAAGAGTGTATTACTTTTTATAGAAACGCCACTCTGAATATAAACTAAGCCTAAAATACAATATTTACAAAAAGAGAGTCTTAATCAATCCATCAATTAATAAACAGCCTTAGTCCGTCCACTGCAGAACGCATGACTCCTTTTTCCATTCCTAGCTTCCCTTATTCAGCCTCTGCCATAAGCTCTTCCGATGTCATCAGGCTGGTTTGCTGGGTGATGCTACGTTTACTTGAACGTGGATTCCACCCCAGTGGCGCAACTACAGAGTTGTAAATCGGCAAAATGCCAGAAGCCCCTAACGATAAGGGTACCCGATCAGAGTATACCAACCAACTCCCAAGAATCATTTTATATGTATAAGAATAGAAAACTCCTTTATTCATGTAAGCTTTACAAAAGCACTTATGAATAGTCAGTACAAGTAAAGTATTCTACCGCCGTGTTCGGAATAGTCAAGCTACCCTGTAGTGTGCACTGTGTTTTTGTTATTTTTCAGTATGTAAACAAGTGTTATAAAATAAGATTCTTTATTCGACGGGAGGGGGAGGGAGGGTGTTCCATTCCAGGAATGGTATAGTTACGTCACTGCACACTGCTCCACTCCAAAACTTTTCATTCAAAACAGTCGTAGAGGCTACTAATAACAATTATAAAATATTCTAACCCGACAGACACCTCAAGGCCACGGTTTCTGACGACACGCGAAATCCATTACCTACACTCGTGTGGAATTTCTCAAACTTCGCTCTCAAAGTCGACTAGACCGCGGTAGGGCTCCGTCCCTTCTGCGACAAACCCGCAAAGATTCTGCCCAAGACAGATGCCCGTGTTCCAAAAGTTGGGTACATTTGAAAATTACTAGGCTATAGAGGTAAGACTAGGTTGAGTGTGAGGAGTTCGTAGGTCTGCTACCAACAACGAAAGGTTTTGTTTTTGCATATTTATACGAAGTTCGGGACTTAAAACGTGGTTTTTGATTTGCATAAATAATATTTTGTTTTTTGAAAGCGCTTTGTTCGCATTTGAAGTATTGCGGTTATCAGAATTTAAAATTGCTATTCGTCAACGGGTCTGATATATTTAGTTTTTTGGCGGCTGGCCTACTGACTCTTAAAGATCTCTTCGTGTCCATTTTTTTATCTTCTTGTAAGTTGCAACAGCAAGTAAGTTTTACCGGCTTAAAATTGATGACTGATAACCTCCGTAGCGGGCCGGATTTTGGCGTCGCGCCATCTCTGAGACCCGGGTTCGATTTCCGGGTAGGTCAATATGGAAAACTTTATATAGGTACCGTCTTGGGTCTTGGTAGAGTAGTACCGTCGTGGTTTTTGATTTATTACACAAGTGCTTTAGCTAATTAGGTACTATGGTATGAAAGAAATGTATGTGATATTAACTTGTATATTTTATTTATATTTTCTGAATAAATTTCAGTAAAACGGACTCAAGTTTTGGAACGTTTCAAAAACATGAAATAACTGCATCTTCCAATATTTTGGAATTATATTTAACATTCAAGGACCAAGATTTTGTTGAGAATGAAACATACCTACAGGTTTTGATATTTCTTTCAAGTAGTGCAAAGTAGCTTGCGATTTTAACCTGAACTAACGGAATGTAGGGTCCACAGCATGTCAAGGTTAGCACTTGCTCTTCAATATTATATCTTACGCGCGCGACATAAGGGCGGTGCAAGGTCCAAAGTGTGTAGTCGCAATTTTTCTGTACGTGTGTTTATGATAGCTGATAAGATTATCCGATATCACCTGAAAAAGCGCCTATAGAATTTACAAATAAGTATTTGCAGCGACAATACTTATCCATACTAATATTATAAATGCGATAGTAACTCTGTCTGTCTGTCTGTCTGTCTGTCCGTCTGTTACTCTTTCACGCCTAAACGGCTGAACGGATTTTGATGAAATTTGGTATAAGTATACATTGAATCTCAAGAACGGACATAGGCTACTTTTTATTAGAAAATAAGGGTGGATGGGAGTAATACCACCTTTGAAAGTTTATATGGAAAAATATTTATTTTTGAAGTTAGAGATATGAAATTTGGCACAAATATAGCTCGAAACTTGGATTAAAATATAGACTACTTTTTGTTTCGAATATTAGGGGAGAAAGGGGTAAAACCGACCATGAAAGGATGTAGTCCACGCGAACGAAGTCGCGGGCACAGCTAGTTAACAATAAAAGAAAAGGATTCTTAATTCGACCGTATGTAATTTATTATTTTTTTATGTTTGTTCGTCGATAACTTCCATTTTTATATTTGATGTTAGAAGATATCTTGTCTGTTAGTTACCATGATACGAAAACCGGGACCCGATAATGACAGCCCAGAGAAATCCTCCCATGGATTGTTTTTTGTTTTTTTGCTAAAAATCATTCTTAATTATTGCTGATGTAGTAAAACGTGTATAAGTGGGCCTCTGTTTTACTGGACAAGCGAAATCCATACTCGCGTAGAATTTCACGAACTTCGCTTTCAAAACTTACAACGCGGTTACGCTCCGACCTTTCTACGGTCTGAAGGCCTACCTGATCCGAAAGTTGGTACTAGGATTTGCAGATGTCCATTTGAGATCGCTCAGTGAGTAACAGAAAGTGGTGTACCTGGAGTATCTTTTACGGATCGAAACTGCTACGAAATGATTCATTGGAGACGCTACTGATATTAGAAACACGAAAGATTGTGAGCATGTATGGACCTATTGAAGTCAGAATGTATGGATGACTGGTATATGTTTGTTTCATGCACAAACGACTACTATTTGCATCAAATGTGGTAAGAAGATAAATGACAAACTCAAACTCAAATATTTCTTTATTCAAGTAGGTTACATGTAACACTTTTGAATCGTCATTGAATACAATGCAAAGTGATTATACTTCCGGTTCGGAACCTATATCTACCGAGAAGACACCGGCAAGAAACTCAGCAGTAGTGTCCGACCGAAATTTCGGTTTCGGTTTCGGCCAGTTTCGGCCAAAAAATCAAGTTTCGGCCCGAGTTTCGGTTTCGGCCAAAAACGGCCGAACCTTTCGGCCGCGCTGAAACTTACAAATAATGTATTTTTTTCACTTTATTTATAGGGTAGTTAAATTTTCAAACAGAATTTCTGTAACTGTGCTGATATTTCATTGTGATAAATCTTTGAAAGTAAAAATCTGTAATTATACGTCGGCGAGATATTAATTTTAGAAAAGGTTTTAAGGTTTTAAGGTTTTTAGGGTTTAATTTTAAGGTTTTTTTTATAAAAGGTTCGGTTACGGTTTCGGTTTCGGCCGAAACTACAATGAAACCGAACATTCGGTTTCGGTTTCGGTTTCGGTTTCGGTTTCGGCCGAAACTACAATGAAACCGAACATTCGGTTTCGGTTTCGGTTTCGGCAAAATAACATGTTTCGGTCGGTCACTACTCAGCAGATCATTTACAGTATCAGTATCTAACTCATTGCTATGTGTAGCTCACTTTGGACACACTAGATATATGTTTGTGGCAATATCCTTTTAAAGGCCAAATGATTTTCCACTGTGCTCGGTTGTCTAGGTCTTACCACCATAGGATACTTCTCTTTGCAAATAACGCGGGCGAAATCGCGAGCCGCAGCTAGAATTTGTGTTATAAAAGCTAGAAATAGCCGTGAAAATGCTAAATACGCTTAAATGAGTTTATAAAACTCCCAGACACAGAGCACGCGCTAATGTTTGTCATATTGGTTGTCCTGGTTTGAGGTCGAACTCACGGCCCTTAATTCAAAAGACAGTGATGCTAAGTATGGATGTGCGATATATCTGTTACGTAGCTATTAATGGTTAGAAGAATATATGTATGTCCGAATGTATCGATGCCTGTATATCTGGATGTATGTTTTTTACTCTTTTACGTAAAACCAACTTATGCCCGGTTCCAATATTTTACGATTCGTAAGGTCTCAAAAATTACTATCCGTTTTTCTACGAGTCGTTAATTCAAATTTTAAATTACTTTCCATATCAGCTGTCATCAGTCGTCAGTCTGTCGTTTTTAGCTTACGCTTCGTATAATTTAATACGAACCGTAACTAGAATGGATCGTTTTTCATATTTGGAACTGGGCATTTTTTATGAAATTTGGTAGGAAGGGCGATGGTATGTTAGATAAAAACATTGGACGGTTTTTATTCCTCTATTTAGTTAGACAATAATTTCTCTAGCAAATTTATTTATTTCTATGTCTTAGGTATGTGCAAATTTCGTTACGGTCTCTAATGGAAAAGGTTTATAAAATCCAGTTTACAAACTAGTTCACTAACTAGTTCACTACGTGTACCATTTACGGAATAAGGTTGCTGAGCATGCTTATCCGTCAATCTTCTTCATTTTATCATTCATCATTCTTTTAGGGCCCCTAACAACGTTTGCGAAAACTTTGTCTTCTTAAGTACAACTCAACAAAACTTCCTGATAGTTGATTATGTTAGTTCAGCGAACTTGCGGAAACATCTCTCGAGTCTAAAGACCTAAGTGTTCTTAGTCGTTTAAAGATGAACGAGGAGCAAATATTGTCCCCTAGTGTTGCAGAATTATCGATGATCGGGCTCGAAAACAAATAAATTATATCGATAGTAACGGCTTAATTGTTGAAAATAAATCTCAGCCTTTTCACTTGAGTGTCATTTGTAAACGTTTGTAAAAGTTTTTTTTTTCAAGTAGCAGCCAAATAACAATCACTCCGGTGTTGTTGTGTTCCTGCATGTGAGTAAGGTTTCCAGAGCTCTCGGGGGTGCTACATTAGAGGCAGGGGTCAAGCCTTCAAGGTAAGGGCGAAGAGTCTAGTAACAGTTTTACTATGCTATTCTTTTTGCCCTTAAGCTAGGAACTCATTACCACTTAACATCAGGTGGGGTGAGGTCAATCTTGAAGTGCGTTATAAAAAAAAAATCTTGCTTGTTGCTCGTAAACGGTATAAAAGGTAAGCAACTAAATACTAATACACACTGATTTATAAAAACATAGGGTATTGGTAGGTAGGATTGCGTCACCCGCTAATACTGCCGTTGTGTCTTCAAATTTTGGCCTATTCGATTCTCGGCAGTTCATCGATGACCACGGATTGGCGATGCAACACTGATCCATAGACAACTTTTAATAGTTTCTGTGTGAGAAACCTATTATGTTTAGTACCTACTTAGAAGAAGTAGTCGGTCGAAAACCCGTAAAGTACCGTGAGCATCTTTTGTTTGGATATAACTTAGTACCTTGTCAGCTTAAGTTAACCTGTTAACTGACGTACTACTTATTACGGGGTAATTGTGACACGGTACTGAAGTGGATACAAACGAACGATGCTGCCTGTACAGCAAAAATACTGAAAAGAAATAATGAATTATTGAACTTTTGGTTTATAATTGTTGTTTATTATTTTGAAACGTGACATTTTAAACGTCATTAAGTATTATAGTCATATAACTTTACATAAAATTTAAGTTTTCTACTATTTGGAGACCATTTTCTTTGTTAATTATTACATTTTTAGTAGTTCCCACAAAAAGACGACCAAATCTGTAGAACAATAAAGAATCTATATAGAATGTAGAATATGATAGGAGCGAAAATAACCGCTCAATTTAAAATCACAGTTTAAAATCAGGATGATTTCAAACTTATATATTTTACTTTATTATTAACTTTCTAATATCATATGTAAGTTCGTCATTGTTACAAATAATTCTGTCATCGACTTTCAAAATACTCGTATTCTACAAACGCATTTAATTTATTCCAGAATGATTTAATGTACATACGCACATCGGCCTCATCTGTTTGTTGCACATCTATGACATTACAACTAAACATTATTACTGCACGTGTTGTTTAATGCCATTTGACAGTAATTGTTAGCAAATGTCACTGATGACGTAAACAGCGATTGATTACCGCCATGGCCGCCGTGTGGCCGTGCGACTTAGAAATTGGTGAAGACTGAAGTGAGCTTTGAGGTATATTCTTCTGCTCAAAGATGGTCTCTATAACTCTATAAGTGTCTTCAGCTTGTAAACGTCCTCCCCTTTCCTTCACAGAACCACAAAAGCCGGTACAACGATGTCATCGTTTCACTTTGGAAAATATTCCACCACGAACTAAACAATTTGGTAACTCCTATCTTTGACGGACCATAAAGAAGTAGCACCTGTTGCCGGCTCATGTGTTTCCTCCTTCCTTTGACATGGATTCCTTCAAAAGGAGCGTGAAGAAACATGTTGCCAGTATGGCGATGCTAACGGATAGGATATTTCGGTATCAAATCTGTTGTTCTCGCGATGTGGGTTCCTCTCTTGCTTACCATCAGGCTGGGAGGAGCCATTATACTAGGATGCTATAAAAAAAAAACGAAATTTTTTAATCTTTTAGATTAGTTTTTCGAAATACACAGCAAAATTGTCAATTTTCAACCTCAGGATCTTATTTTAAATAATTACAGTTAACCAAATACAACCTTATTTGTTTCTTAACTATGTACCTATTAAAACCTGTCGAGTTTAAAAAAAATATCGATTTCAGCAAAAATAAAACAATTACGTTCACATAATTTATTCCTGTTTTTAGATGAATATCAGGTAAACTAGTTAAGTTTATTTATTTATTTTTTAAACACAACAATTACTTTTATAAAATAGGCGGTCCCACAAAACTGTACACACAGTTTGTCTGCAGGATCAGGGTTTAACATAAATATTAACACAAATATAAACATAAATATTTACATATTTGTGCCAAGAGGTACCTTGGTGCACTTTATTAATATATAAATACTATTTATTATTTATTTATTTATTAAACAGTGGTTTATAAAAGTTGACAGTAGCCCCACAAAACTATTTACATAATTTTATTAGTCTCTTGTCGGATGCCCAAGGGTTAATGATTTAAGAAACACGGCACTTGTTTTTTTAATGTCCTATCGCCAAAATAATTTATTAACTTCAAGTACTTCATATTTACTCTCTGACACCGATCAAGTACCTTGCTTATGTTTAATTGCTTATGTTTGTAATGTCCGAATCAAATTTGGAATTTCACCCTTCGACCTCTAAGTTTTGAAGCCCGACTTTATACATCACTAGCGGTCCCGGCGAACTTCGTTTACCCTTAGAGAATTTTTCCCGCTTTTCTGTTTAAATTTTTCAAATTTTACCAAGGATATAATTTTGTAGCCTATGTCAAATTGGAAGAATGTAGCATTCTATTAGTGAAATATTTTTTTAACTCGGCCCTGTACTTTTTGAGCCTATTCATTACAAACATACAAAAATAGGTACAAATCTTTCCTCTTTATAATATTAGTATAGATAGAGGCATTTGCGTTTTAATATGTTTTCAAATACCTAGAGCCTAGATGTCGCACTGTAAATGTGAGGATATTTGTTCAAGATGGCCAGACATAGTTGTACTGCGATATACCCATGTCCCGCCTATAAGCCTAAATTGAATAGATAATGTAGACATTCAATATCAATATCCGATGATGATACAATAACAATCGGTTAGGTTATGTGTGTGTGCATCTTTTAGATAGTCGCGGCGGCATGTTTCAATTTACTTACGTGGAAAAAGTCTTAAGATTTAGGTTTAAAGATCTTTATTATCACTGAAAACAAATAGTCACTTACGTGATAACATTTTCAAAATTAAAACTAATAATAAAGTCCTTGTTTTAATGATATCATTTCGATTTTTATTTGAAGAGAGGTATAGCAATCTATCGCTCGAACCGGAGCAGCCCGACTGTCAAGATTGACCTCATCCCACCTGAAGTTTTGTGGTAATGAAGTCCTAGCTTAAAGGTGACAAGTGCAGCATAATAAATCTGTTACTGGACTTGTCGCCCTTAACTTGAAGAATGTAGCAACCCCCCAGTAGCTCTGGAAACCTTACTTACACGCAGGAACACAACAACACAGAAGTGATTGTTATTTGGCTGCGGTCTTCTGTAAGGTGTTGTATTTTACTTTTAATGAGTTACCACGAGAAAACTCGTATCCCAGGACAACAGATCAAGCTTTAACACAAATATTTACGATTCCCTTTGCATTGAGCACAAAACTTTGCAGAAGAAACCGCAATGTCTACAGCTCGCAACTTGTAAGTACGAACTAACTCTTTAAACAGATCTTGTATCAAGTTGTTTCTTCGGAATCTGCATTCTGGGCGGACAAAGGTTTGTGCGGGTTAAGCTGAAGTTATGCACATTTTTATGAATTTGTTTATTCTTTTACTTTGAACTGGAAGCAGCTGTTTGATATTTTAATTTTAGAGTTTTGTAGCGCTAAGAAAGAAGAAGAACGAAATTGTCCATTACGAGGAGGAATAAAACTATCAGGATGTGAATTGGGCCGTGTATATTTGAAGACCTCTATAGCCGAGAGGCGAGCGGACAGAACTTTGGTGTCCGGCGTTCTCTGAGGTCCCGGTTTCGATTCAAGATCAAGTCAATATGGAAAATGATCTTTCCTATATTGTATCAGCTCCGAGTGTTGTGGTACCGTTGCTGTTTCTATGACACAAGTAAATTAGCTACTTTACATAGATTCAAAACAATGTATGCAATGTTGTCCAATATTTAATCCATACTACTTCACTGCGATTTTATATTTTTTTTCACATTTTTCACAGATTCTTTGCTCAAACTGGTTCCAGCGTGATGTTATACAGCCCAAAGCCCTCTTTGATAAATGGACTATCCAACATGAGCGCGTTCAAATAAACAAACAAAACCTTCAGCTTTATAATAGATGTAATCATAACTAGCGAAAAAAACTTATTATTTGTTCAAAGAATCCGAAAAATACTATTTTTGATGC
This sequence comes from Glyphodes pyloalis, assembly GCA_037074685.1. Lineage (NCBI taxonomy): Eukaryota > Metazoa > Arthropoda > Insecta > Lepidoptera > Crambidae > Glyphodes > Glyphodes pyloalis. Next base: position 6,361,237 of record JAYKKO010000030.1, on the reverse strand, counting down.
GGTAATCCAACTTAGGACGTTGAGGTCACAATCTGATACCTAATCCACTAGACCATTGGGCGTTTATATAAGTTTTAATAAGCAAACAATATTAAATGAAACATTTTAAAGCAGAAAGGGTGCGTTTGTTTTGTATTTCGTGATCTATAATAATGAGTTGAATTATGCGTAGTTCTTATTCGTAGCCAAAGTAATTTAGCAATAGCAGTTCATAATTGCATTAATTTCTTCCGGCATCACAGTCGTCAACTTCATTATTTTAGTGGTCACGTCCACACCAAGATTGATTTGTATCACCCAGCCAAAAATACGCTTGCCAAGTGAGAGGTGTGATATTTTTAAAATCGTAAATTGAATGTATTACAGGTGTATCTTTAAATGTTGTCATTCATTTTGCGTTTTATGTTTTTATTAAGAAAGGTTTGTCTGCCAAAAGATAATTAATTATTGTAAAACTTCATTGTAAACTTCATTGTAAACTAGTGTTGCGGTCGAAAGTCTATCGATAGTTAACATCAATTCAATCTGAGCTATCGACATTATCGATACTAATGAACTATCATTAGTATCGATAATGTCGATAGCTCAGAACCAGGTAATACTATCGTTTGAAAGCAATATTATTGACAAAAGTACTTCAAGAAGAATAAACTCTCGATACTATCCATAGCAACGATTATATTAGACTTTTTTTTTATATTGCACTTCAAGATTGACCTCATCCCATCTGATATTAAGTGGTAATGAGATCCTAGCTTAAGAGTGATAAGTACAGCATAAAAAATCTGTTACTGGACTTATCGCCCTTACCTTGAAGGCTTGACCCCTGCTACTAATTGAGCACCCCCCAGGAGCTCTGGAAACCTTACTCACACGCAGGAACACAACAATACAGAAGTGTTTGTTATTTGGCTGCGGTCTACTGTAAGGTGGAGGCCTTATCTCTCTAGGTCTTTTGTCAATTTATGATTCAATACTATTGACAGATTTTTATTATTGGATTATCGATAGTTAAGCAACACTACTATTAAGGTTACTCTGCTGATCTGAAGCCTGGCAAAATCAAGTCAACTTTACATTTATTTTGACGACCTCCGTAGCCGAGAGGCGAGCGGGCCTGACTTTGGCGAGCGCCATCTCTGAGGTTCCGGGTTCGATCCCCGGTCGGGTCAATATGGGAAATGAACTTTTCCATATTGTCTTGGGTCTGGGTGTTGTGGTACCGTCGTTGTTTCTGATTTCCGTAACACAAGTGCTTAAGCTACTTACCACAGAATCAGAGCAATGTATGTGATGTTGTCCAATATTTATTTATTTATTTATGGTTACTGACCTAATCACCATCTCTCGGCTACGGAGGTCGTCAATTGTTTATAAAGATAGTATTACTATTAGAATTGTGACGTCACAATGTCAACTTTTCAATTTGTCTACTTTGACGACATTGATACCTTACAAATATTATGTAAGTGTTAACATATCGATTGCTTCCGCGAACCTCTTAAGCCCGTTTACAATATTTTATGATTCGTAATGTGTCAAACGTGACTTTCCGTTTTTCTCCAACTGACTTCTTTTTTTTTAATGGACTCTGTCCCGCGTTTAGAAACGAGGCAGTGATTCCGCCAATGTCAAATGTTTAGAGAGACACGTCAAAAATGAGACTGCGCGGTGTAATGAGGTATTTCTTTCTATATTAAGATCCTCATTATGTAGGTACCAACCGACTACTAGTCGTTTATACCATTCCATAATTGACTTGCCATACTAGCTCTCATCAGCCGTCCGTCGTTTTTAGCTTACGCCTCGTATAATTTATTACAATCCGTAACTAGAGCAGATCCTTTTTTTAAAATTGGATCCGGGCATAAGTGCTGTCCAACACTTCTAAAGGGACTGTGGATCACAAATTCAGAAATATCTCTTTAAACCATAGAGGCCTTTATTTTCAAACTATTTACACCTAAAACGTCGTAAGTGGGCGCAGGCGGAGTATCATTTCTTCAGACAGTAGACTCTCGTGGAAGAAATGGCGGTAAACGTTTACAGTCTCGTCGCGATAGCTATTTTCGTTCGAGTGAATGAATGAATGGCTCCATTCACAGGCTTTCGTATTCCGCTCACTACTAGCTACTGTTGCGTGGGAAAGTGTTTTCCCGTTTTCTAGGTCACAATTGAAGAGTACAGGCAGTGGTGGATTTACACTAGGGCCAGTCGGGGCTAGCGCCCAGGGCGGCAAATTTTCTAGGGTGGCAAAATTTGGAAAGTAAGAAAAAAATTTCTACACAATATATAATTAACTAATTCTTTTAAATAAACATATTATCTTTCAAGAAACATAATTTATGCATTATGTATCAAATTGAATCTTTTTATATTATAATATAGGAAATTTAAGTGAAAACTATTCGAATAGTTCAATTAATTTATTTCCATAAAAGTTTGAAAATATAAAAGTTGATATTTTTATTTTTTGGAATTGATAAATTTATGTATTCTTTTTAAGAATTAAAAATATTTTCAAATTACGTCTTTCTGATAACAAAAACTTTAATTGATCAATTATTTTTTCTATAATTGGAGAATTATTAAATAATAACAAGGAACTCACAACTTAAAAAATCGAGAAATGGGCATTTGGAAGTACAACCTGTACAACCTGATCTGTTACACTAAGGCGTACCTGCGTATGATTTTTTTTATTTCATTACGAGTTTCATAATTTGTCATTGATGCAAGGTGAAAATACAGGAGTTTATGCAAATTTGGTGTCATAACCTCATTTTCGAGTTTTTATGTGATATTTCTTGTTTTTATTCCTCTTCAATTTCAGATCACTTAACTGTCTGGGGCTTTACCTACAGCTAGTACAGCAAGCATTTTCTTTTGAGTGGCAGTTCGCTCCCTCAATTACATAAATACCTCGGCTCTATGGATCGCATGTGAGAGGAGAGATGAATGAAATTAATGTTATTTTTTTGCTTAATTAGGGCGTATGTGTTACTCAACATAAGTACAAGTAGCTTTTTTTTTATATTTGCATTTGATGTTGCAAAGTTTACATAACAAATGCGAATAAAAAATATGATTGCCATTTATATTTTACCAAAATGTATTCGTATTTATTAAAACTAAAGGCATGCAATTTATTTATTAACAATTTATTTTTTCACTTTTTTTAAATTTCATTTAAAATGTCTTTTGGCGTTATTGCCTTTGTAAAAATTAAAATTTTTACACTTTCACGCAAGGGTTTTTGTTAGATTCAAACGTTTTTTTACTATTTATGTATGTATGTTAGCAAAACGGAAATTCCACTACCCAGATTCTCTGCCATATTTTCTGTTTTATGACTTCTCAGTCATAAACAATATTTCAGTCTATTTTGTTTGATTTACGCATTCCCCATCATCGAGATTTAAACAAAAAACCATTTATATATGATCTGCCAGATTGAATAATGGCATTCCTATTCATGAATTTCAAAATAATCGCTGTCTATTTATCAATGGTTTCGTAACTGTATTTTTCGCATTATTAAAAAAGAAAAATAGCCGAGAAATTTAAATATGTATGTGGAATGAATAATTCAAAAGTGAGTGAGAAAAGAAGAAAATTAATTGCGTTGCTTTTGTTTTTTGTTAGGCTGTACATTATTTGTCGTTGACTTTTTCAGAAATTTAGTTTTTTATTATGGTACTTGGTTTGCTAGTTCATTGTCAAAAGCCTAAAGGTTGAGATTTTAAAATATTCTTGCGTCACTTTTTTGTTTTGTTTACAAATGAATATTAAATTGTATTAAAATTATTTGTTTGTAGTCATGTTTAAAAACAGTTTTGCTGTTTTTCAACTTTAGTGGTTTTTTTCAATACGTGAAAGCTAATTAGTAAGTAAGTGTCTGAGAAGCGCTAAGTGCTCTTTCATACTAGCGATTTTTGGGCGATTTAGTTGCGTGTACGCGCGCATGTAATTTTCATTATTGAAATTACATCCACTTTCTTCATTAACAAAAGGATATTTTTTACTGCTTACTGTGCTTATCTGGCTTAAAAATTATTAAATAAAAAAGAGAAATGAAAATACGTCAATATTGGAGGAATCTGCATTGCGTTTGTGCTCAACCAAAATTGACTACTTTGTGTTCTATTGTGAACAATATATTATATTTAAGAAAGTTTTTTGATACCTAAGAAACCGCCACCGTGAGCGGGTTGGTTGGATGAAGCGTTCATACGTTCAACCGCCGCGATATCCCCGCGCTCCCGCAGCGAGTGCGCGGCGATTCCGCAAAGAGCACGCCACAGGCTTGCGGCATAATTGCCTTACCATAAAATTGGTGCTGTAGAAAAGCTATATAAGTAAGGTAGGTTTTTAAAATACTAAATATGCATCAGACCACTGACCCACCACCACCACCGCTGGACAAGGATCGTCCCTTAATGGTGGCCGGGACAGGGACCGTAGGTAGACTAACAACGCATTACTTGACATAATTTGGCTAGCACTAGTCTGGGGGAAGTGACTCATAGAGAAGGAAGTCTTCACTATGCAGTAGGTGGGTACAGGTTGATCAAATAGATAGATAATCTAGTTGAAACACTCTTGTTTACATCTACTGAATACCGAACGATTTGTAAACAAGTCTACAAGATTTGTGGCCCCAGCTACTGTTTATGCTAATGATCTGTTTCTCCGTTTGCTTTTTATTGCTTGTTAGTTTTAAAACCAGCTGTTTTTGTGTGAAGGATAGTAGTTGAGGTTATGAAATAAAAAAAAATTACCTTTCACTCAAGTTTTTAAAAAGATATGTTTGAGGTTATTAACCTTTGTCATAACTTTTCATGACGTGGTTTAAACTGTATGAAACTAAAACGTTTCTTTGGGAAATATCTCATATCATGCGTATTTAACCGAAAACAAAGGAAAAATATCTGTGGGAAGAAAAACTGTGAAATTTAAACGAGGTTTTGGGTATTTTTGTTAAAAAGATCAACAAAATGCGATGAATGTTTTTGGAATGACGAATGAAATGCTCGTTTTTACCATTTATCGACGCATTTAAAAAAATAAGCTTTATTTCCACCCAATACTCGGATACGATAGAATTTAATACTTGAAAAGTTTTACTACCTGGTTTATTGTAATATGTAGATGTGTTTTTATAATCTGGCAATCGACATTTTCGATTTTACTTTATTTTTTATTGGGGCCGCCCGCGACTTCGTCCGCGTGGATTTCGGTTTCCATACAAACTTTTACCCCCCTTTTCAACCCCTAACAACCCTTTTTTAGCATTAAAAAGTAGCCTATGACCTTTCTCAGGCTCTATAATATACAAGGATGAATAATTTTCCCCGTTTTTTTCACATTTTCCATTATTTCTTCGCTCCTAATAGTTGCAGCGTGATGTTATATAGCCTAAAGCCTTCCTCGATAAATGGTCTATTTAACACAAAAATAATTTTTCAATTCGAACCAGTCGTTCAACAAACAAACAAACTCTTCAGCTTTATAATATTAAGTATAGATGTCATTAACGTCGCCTTCCTTAAAGTTTCAAAACTAACGCTTATACAAACATGCTAACTGGAATGGATGTTGCATATTACCAGTAGGTATTTCTTTATTTTAAAAAAAGTTCGACTTAGAATAAATGCTTTTTAAGTTTTTTTTTATATTACACTTCAAGATTGACCTCATCCCACCTGATGTTAAGTGATAATGAGGTCCTCGCTTAAGGGCGACAACTACAGCATAATAAAGCTGTTACTGGACTTGTCGCCCTAACCTTGAAGGCTTGACCCCTGCTACTAATGTAGCACCCCCCAGGAGCTCTGGAAACCTTACTCACATGCAGGAATACAACAACACAGAAGTTATTGTTATTTGGCTGCGGTCTTATTTTATTTATTTAAAAACTTTATTGCACAAATAGACACAACAGGTGGACGTAATGCTAGGGGCATTCTCTACCAGTCAACCCTTGGGTCATGCAGATAGTTTGTATATGGGTGCGGTAACAGGGGAGAAAAAAAAGAAATCATTTTAAACAACAATAAATTAGGCATTATAAATAACATTACGGTATCTTTTAAATATACGATAATAATACACATACTATATAAATTAATTAGAATATAATATATAAAATATGAAGGTATACTTAGATTTACATAATATTGATAATTTTGATAATTTAATTGGTCTTCTGTAAGGTGGAGGTATTTCACCAGTCGGGCTGCTCCAGTTCGAGCAAAAATCGCTATGCCCTACCTCTCTATCCCCTGAACCATAACCAATCACGTAGCAGTTAGACCCCACGCCTACGTATCGCCATCTGGTGGATTTTTCGTACGCGAACACCCTCATTGCCACTGCGCTAGGCCCTCTGGGGCTGATTCGGAAAACCCAGGTTATGTCCCTGTCGAATCGCTTAAGAAAAAGATGAAACATTTTCCGAACTTGAATCCGATTTTGACGTTTTGTGAATAGGTAAGTTATTTACTGGCTCTGTGTGAAAGAATTTTGTGCTCGACTGTAGGTACAGTTTCCCGCGTCTTAGGTGTCAATTACTAAGCCTTTGAAATTCTTAGAGATAAGAAGGTCACAGTAACAAGTTGGTATAGTAATTCCGTGAATGACGTCTCAATATAGGGCAGAGTTATTTACCTCGTTTGTAGCTTAGTTCCAACATTTGACTACCCGTCAACACACCATCATTATCCGTCAAATTAGAGTAATGCGTAGTTATTTATTGACTACAAATATTGGACAAGTTTTTGTTCCCTCTTTTTTAATCTCAAACTCAAATGCTTTGGTTACATAAGTAACACTTTTGAATCGTTTTTGAATACATTGCAAACTGATTCTACTTCTAGTTTGAAACCTATATCTACCGACAATACACCGGTAAGAAACTTAGCAGATTAATTAGAGTAGCAGAATCTAACTTATAGCCATGTGTAGACCACTTTGGACCAAAACAGGCCAAGCATACGCCACGCGACTAAATTTTATCACGCTCTTAAGAAACGTCCAAATTGATTGAAGTTAGTGTGTCAGCTGCTGATTGGCTGAAAATACGAGTGCCGTGTGCTATGAGCCAATCAACACTTTCGAAACTTTTTTCGTCTCATGCGTGAAAATTTACGTATTGCGCATGCTAGGCCTTAAGTGTACTTACACTTTTTAATCGGGATTAAATGTTTGTTTACGAGTGAGGCTTATGTCTAATGGGGACACAGCCTATGGGTCGTCCAGCGCTGAAGAGAGTTGTTTGCGCAGTAAAATAAGAATGCCTCGGTCTTAGGTTGAAAATCGGTCAAGTGCGCACTACATTAGCAGGCCTTATTTGTCTTGTTTCTGCGCCCTTAGCCCTGCCACAGTTAATAAACGGGCAGTGAGGAAGCGCCGTAGCAGCATTTGCTGAGGTGGAATCAATTGACCTCATTAGATACTTTATGTTTTACTAGCGGTCGCCTGCGACCTCGTACGCGCGTACTTAGTCTTTTCCATCAATAAATATACCTAGATGTTAGGTTTTACATCCTCTCCTAATATTCGAAACAAAAAGTAGTACATATTTAAATCCAGGTTTAAGCTATGTTTGTGACAAATGTCTTATCTCTAACTTAAAAAATAAACATTTTCCCATATAAACTTTCAAGGGTGCTATAACCCCCCTCTTTTTTTGAAACGAAAAGTAGCCTATCTCCGTTTTAGAGGTTCAACGTATAACTATACCAAATTTCAACAATTGTTCTTATTGAAAAATTGAATTATATGGTTTCACGGCCAACGACATTTCTTTTGACAATTCGCTGGTTGAAGTGTTGAGAATTTTGTTACTTCACTGATTCTTCTGTATTGTGTATTTTCCGGGAAATTTCAAAGCTGTTTAGTGGGTTAAGGGAATTACTGAAGTGGGGTTGGACGGTTTTTAAGAGGTTTTTGATTTGAACAAGGATTGCTAAGTGATTCGAAAATTGTTACTCTTCTTGTTAAATTTCTAAGAGGGTTAAAATTACTCTGGATGATAATATTTGCAAGAGGGAATCAAAAGTGCTGATGAAATAAATGATTTAAAAATCTTAAATTGTAAAGTCAATACTTTTATCAAATTTGATTGATAAGAAAATTGTTTTAATTTACTTTCATATTAATGTTTTGAAAATAATTGTTTCAGGTTGCAAGTCATTTTTTCTTAATTCTTCAGGATATTTAAGTATATTTATTGATAAAAAATGAATCACAGAAATGTTTGTACGTGCAAAACTTCAAAAATACTGGAACAAATTGAATAATCCTTTTTAAGAAAAGATTTGCAATTTGCTGGACTCGTAGGCGTGCAAAGACGTGCCAGGCTTATATAAAATTGTCAGACATGTCCAAAATCACCTCTCACGAAGCAAGTCTATGTTTTACCATTTAACAGATTGTTCATTCGGTATAAGATCTCTATTTGCTTCTATGGCTGTTCAGCAGACGTAGTTATATTCTTAACTAGCTGTGCCCGCGACTTCGTTCGCGTGGACTACATCCTTTTATGGTCGGTTTTACCCCATTCTCCCCTAATATTCGAAACAAAAAGTAGTCTTTATTTTAATTCAAGTTTCGAGCTATATTTGTGCCAAGTTCATATCTCTAACTTCAAAACTAAACATTTTTCCATATAAACTTCCAAAGGTGGTATTACCCCCCTCCCCCCCTTATTTTTTTAATAAAAAGTAGCCTATGTCCGTTCTTCAACGTATTCAACGTATACCTATACCAAATTTCATAAAAATCGGTTGAGAGGTTTAAGCAGGAAAGCGTAACAGACACACAGACAGACAGACAGACAGACAGAGTTACTTTCGCATTTATAATATTAGTAGGGATAAGGTTACAAAATGGACGAAGTCCGAATAAGGTAGCAAATTGAAAACAGAATACCTTCGTTTAAATGCCATACGTGCCATACAAACGAAAATCACTATTTATGATAGAAAAACGGATACTCATTTTTGACACATTACGAATCGTTAAATATTAGAACCGGGCACTATTTAATTAATTATGTACTACGGAATAAAACATTTACTTTAATTCTATTTTTTTTTTCTAAAGGACATGTGATGATGGCCTCAGATGGCCTTTTCATCTTCACCGAACTTGCGGGGGAGCGGAAGGCTCTCACCCCTAAAAAGAATTCTATTATAAATAATTATTGGAATCGTTTGTCTGCAAAATTTATTAATTATTCACGTCTATTGTAGCTTTTTATATATGGTATTGTTACATCTTTTTAAATTATTGAAATGTTTCTTTTCTGTGGAAAACATAAACAATGAATGTTTATTAACTTGTTTGATTTATAAACATTTGAATTGAGTTTAAAATCTCGCCATAAATTGGCTAAACTCAAACTCAAATATTTCTTTATTCAAGTAGGTTACATATAACACTTTTGAATCGTCATTGAATACAATGCAAAGTGATTCTACTTCCGGTTCGGAACCTATATCTACCGAGAAGACACCGGTAAGAAACTCAGCAGATCATTTATAGTATCAGTATCTAACTTATTGCTATGTGTAGCTCACTTTGGACCAAGTCATATAGTTTTGGTTTTGATGAGTGATGAAACAAATAAGTACTCAAGTAAGTTTTTACTTTCGAGAGGTAAGCTGGAGCAGACCAGTCCCCAAAGGTGGCACCTGTTCACAAGCATGACGTATGTGCCAGCTATCGCTTCACTCAACCATATAGTAGGGAATGTAGGCTAGGAGTGATTACAAAAAATAATTGCAACTGTAATTAAAATACAAGTTTGTTGATTATATAATGTATTATTACAAACATCCACGATCATATAGTTTAAATTCAAGCTCAAGTAGAAACATTTTAATTTGTGAAAAACTGTCTTCAAAAACAAGCTCTGTTGAGAAAAAATCTCAAATCGCATTCTCTCACGATGGTAGTAGCCGAGAGGCGGACGGGGCTTAGGCACCGCACCATCTCTGAAGTCCCGGGTTCGATTCCCGGTCTGGTCAATATGGGAAACGAACTTTACTATATTGTCTCGGGTCTGAGTGTTGTGGTACCATCTTTTTTGCTGATTTCTGTAACACACGTGCTTAAGCTACTACCTACTTGCCACAGCGTTAGAGCAATTTATGTGATGATGTTGTCCAATATTCTACCGCCGTGTTTGGAATGTTGATGAAATCGAAAAAAGCCGGCATAAAACTCGACACTTAATCTTTTCAAATATGACAATGTTTCTTTTAGAATTTTTTAAGTTAGAAATTTACAACTTTATGATAATAAAATGCGACTAAATTATATTAAATGTTTAGTGTCCGTAATAAACTAAGCATCTTTCAAGGCGGGATAATCGTAAATCCTCAAGAAAAATGTAATTGAGGCAAATCTGGGAGCATTTGTTAGCACTCCCAGCTCGCAGTACAAACACGACCTAGTTTGTACAGGAGGTGACGAATGCATACGGTACAGTTCGCAAAAGTGACCGAATCTAGGTTTATGTATGAATAATCCCGGAGCTTGTTACTCAAGCGTTAATTTAGTAAATTGATTCGTGTATCCTGATAGAGCTAATCAGGTTTAGTGCCGTTTCAGTCATAAACTTATATTTTTATGTCAAGTGTTTTTATGATCATTTGTGACCTGAAATTTCCAATAATTAAGAAAAATTAATTCACTTATTACGAATTTGTTGCTTAAAATTTAAATGATTATGAAATTAACAACTTGTTAGAAATATAATCACTTCACCAAATGGGATTTGTTTAAAAGTGTGAACAAAAAGTTAAGCATTAAGTTTTGTTACTCATTAATTCGAATTATAAATGAATGATATTTTGGACAACACAACAAGAATACATTTACTAGATCCCAAAGTAAGTTATTAGAACACTTCGCTTATGATGCTTAGGAATTAATTGACAACATCCAAACCCACGACCCTTGATTTAAATGGAGCGCTAATCATGCCGCCATCGAACCAGTGTACAAATAAAACATAACTACCAAAGATCAACGCTACTTCGTACCCAAGCGCTTATTTCATAGTATTTAATTGAATACTTAAAACAGTTGAAAAAAATACTAATGTCTCTTGCACTACAACCTTTATCTTACCACTTCGGGAACGAGCCATTTGCTCTAATGAAGCTTGTTGTTTTCGCACCAACAATTTCATTATCTCTAAAATACCCGGAATAATCTTTGGCCGGATTCAAATAAAACCAATACGGAGAATCAATCATCGAAATTGGTCGTTCCTTAGTGAAATACTGAGAAACAAGGATAATCAAAAACAGACGTCTGTTTCTAACATTGAAACTGCTTTTGTGGTATAGCGGTAACGAGCTTACGCTCGTAATCGAGAGGTCGTGGGTTTGATTCCCGTGGTGGAAACATTTTTGTGTGTTGTTTCCAGTTTAAATAGGACATTTTCAGATTGATCACTTGTATGCATATTAATCTTATCTAAATTAACTTAAGACTAACTCAAACGTTCGTAAGATATTTTTAGCCGATAATTATAGTAACTAATTTATTTGAGAATAATCACATCACGAAACAATTTATTTAAATGAATGATGCACATTTTTAATTTATATCGATAAAAATCGGCTACATATCGACATTTGATTGGCTAAATATGAATGCCAATTGCTTTAGTGGCGGTCAAGGAGTACAACACATCACACACACAACATTTGTTTCTTTATTAATTTACTTAGGGTTGAAACGGTAATAAAATACAATATAAAACGTACCTACATTCTATTATTTTTAGCAAAAGACAAACGTGTCTTTTGCTAAAAACTTAACGAAGTAAAATTGGAATTTTGATTATAACCGAACCGAGAAATTAAATAATAATGGGTTTATTTAAGCGAAAATCTTGCTTTACAATGATTCTCACAACAGGCTTCGCCTTCGAATTCGAATTATTGTGAAATAAATGAAAATATGTAGGTCAAATAAATGAAAATAGGATTTACAATTATGCGTGCATTTGTTATGAGTGCGTGTTGGGTGCGTAACAAGTTGTGTTTGAGTCCTCTTAGTGCGATCAAAAGCATGCCAGACTTTTTGAACTTTGCACCTTATTATGTCGTTGGCATAATAATTAATGTCGAACCTTGCCATGCTGTTGACTGTACACCGTTCCGGCGTTTCTTTTTAACTTCTAGACTGTCGTTATATTTAGATGTACAAAAAAAATTGGACAACATCACATACATTGCTCTGATTCTGTGGTAAGTAGCTTAAAAATTTGTGTTACAGAAATCAGAAACAACGACGGTACCACAACACTCAGACCCCAGACAATATAACTATGTTTCCCATATTGACCCGACCGGGGATCGAACCCGGGACTGCAGAGATGCCGCGACACCAAAGTCCGGCCCGCTCGTCTCGGCTACGGAGGTCGTCATAACAAAAATGACCTTTTATCTACATCTTGTTCTTATTACGACCTGCGCATTAGCAACATTGTACAGTCACGAACAATAAAATGTTAACACTTTGAATTTGTACCGCCCTTATGGCCCGGGAATAAGAATTAAAATTAAATAGAATAAAAAATTAAAATAAATTAAAATAAAAAATTTAAATAAATTAAATAGACTGGTGAAATACCTCAACCTTACAGAAGATCGCAGCCAAATAACAATCACTTCTGTGTTGTTGTGTTCCTGCATGTGAGTAAGGTTTCCAGAGCTCCTGGGGGGTGCTACATTAGTAGCAGGGGTCAAGCCTTCAAGGTAAGGGCGACAACTCCAGTAACAGATTTATTATGCTGTACTTGTCACCCTTAAGCTAGGACTTTATTACCAGGCTCTCTCCTCTCGGGCATGAGTGTTTTCTGCTACGCAGACGACACCCTTGTCACCGCCCGGGGGAGAGATTTTGGCGCCGCAGCTCGTCTGGCAGAGGCCGGTGGTACCCTAGTTGCCAGGCGTATTGCCCTTTTGGGCCTTCAGGTGGCCCTAAGTAAGACCGAGGCCATATTTTTTCCTGGGCCTCGGCAGCGCTTCTTTTCTGGCACTTATATTGTTGTCGGGGGCGTTAGGGTGGTGGTCGGGGCCCAGATGAAATATCTGGGCCTCATCTTGGACCAGCGCTGGACTTTTAGGCCTCATTTTGCGTCGCTTTCCTCGCGCCTACTCAAGGCTGCGAATTCCCTGTCCTGGCTTCTCCCCAATGTGGGGGGTCCTAGGGCCAAATGCCGGCGACTTTACGCCGGCATTTTGCGCAGTATGGCCCTTTACGGCTCGCCCATCTGGGCCGACTCCCTCCACATTCGGGAAAACAAAAGGTTCTTGCGGCGCCCTCAGCGAGCTATCGCCCAGCGAGTGTGCAGGGCATACCGTACCGTTGGTTTTGATGCGGCGTGTGCACTCGCTGGGACACCGCCATGGGAGTTTGAGGCTCAGGCACTGGCGAGGGCCTATCAGTGGCAGGCTCTAAAGAAGGCCTCCGGGGAGCACTTCTACCTGGAGGACCTGTCGCGTGTGCGCCGAGAGGCGCACGAAGAAATGGTCCAGCGCTGGGCGGAGTCACTGCAAGTGGCCCCGTGGGGTCGGTGGACCCTTGATGCGCTCGGGCCAGCAATAATTCGCTGGCTCGAGCGCAAGTCCGGCTTCATGTCGTTTCGTTTGGTGCAGGTGCTGTCCGGCCACGGCTGTTTTGGGCAGTACCTGCACCGTATTGGTCGGGAGCAGTCTCCGTCGTGCCCAAACTGTGGCGCGGCGGAGGATACGGCCGGGCACACACTGCAGGTGTGCCCCGCCTGGGATGCGCAGCGCGCAACGCTGCGTGCGTTGGTGGGGCCGAATCTCTCACTCCCTAGCATAGTCGAGGCTATGCTTGGGAGTGAAACGGCATGGGATGGGGTGGCCTCCTTCTGCGAAGACGTCATGTCACAGAAGGAGACCGCAGAAAGGGAGCGGGAGGACGATCCTTCCGCTCCCGTCTGCCGCAGAAGAAGGCGGCTGAGGACGCGGCGACAATACGAACGCGCCCAGCTACCGCGTGGGGACCGGCCGGCTGATGGTGTGAGGGCACCTCAGCTGGCATTGCACCGGCCCCCACTGCGAAGTGGGGATGGTTCCGTTGGACCGGCCATCCCCAGTCTCCCCCCGAATACTGCGGGGGAGTAGACGGAGCCGCGTAAGCGGCTATTCCGCCGGCGGTGTTGTGGAAGTCAAGGCTTAGCCGATCTCCCACAGCATCGCCACTAAGGCGATGGAGGTCCAACCGGGGGGTTTTAGTGGGTAGTCCTGCCCTTTTCAGGGCAGGGAGTCCCACACACGCCGTCACCCTCCCTTGGGGTGACGGTACGGTGCATCAACGCATTTCCCCCCGAAAAAAAAAAAAAAAAAAAGGACTTTATTACCACTTAACATCAGGTGGTATGAGGTCAATCTTGAAGTGCAATATAAAAAAATATATATATATATTAGACAAATAAATATTAAAAATTATCTTATATTAAAACTTGAACTGCTAATGTTTGCCTTGATGTTTGTTTACCGTAATTGAGGGAATACAATTCTAGTCAACTGTGGTCACTGCAACCTATCAGATCAATAAGTAGTAACAAGCCTCCAATTCAAAGTACTCCTTTAGGCTTCTTGATACTGGAAAGTGTAATATCTTCCTAGCATTCGGAGTTTTTATTTTCTCCGGTTAGGCTATGTGCCGTTTCAAGTGGATGCTTCGTTTATGGATCAAAGATCCACAGTGACATAGGAGGTAGAAGGGTGTTTCTTTTTCCTCCTTGCAGTATCTATACACGTTAGAGTCACTCAGTTTTATGTGAAATTGGTGTCTATTTAGTTGGCAGTATCTGGTTAAGGCTCTAATCAACTCAAATCAATGACCCTACTATGTTACTTCGGTCCATTTACGCACGATTTGGCAAGCTTATGATTCCAGAATATCCTAGTCCCATATCAAAAACACAGACGTCTGATGACAGCTGACAAGGAAAGTAAACTGTTGAACGGTATTAACGACTCGTAGTCGGTTGGAGAAAAACTAATAGTTATTTTTGTCACATTACCAATTGTAAATATTGGAACCGGGAATTAGTAGAGATATCACGTATTAAGTTACCGTAACGTTCACTTTTAGAATGACGGCATAGTGGTTTATAGCTCGAACTGGAGCAGCCCGACTGGTGAAATATCTCCACCTTACAAAAGACCGCAGTCAAATAACAATCACTTCAGTGTTGTTGTGCCCCTGCATGTTAGTATGGTTTCCAGAGCTCCTGGGGGGTGCTTCATTAATAGCAGGAGTCAAGTCTTCAAGGTAAGGGCGACAAGTCTAGTAACAGCTTCATTATGCTGTACTCGACGCCCTTAAGTTAGGACCTCATTACCACTAAACATCAGGTGGGATGAGGTCAATCTTGAAGAACAATATAAAAAAAGGTGGTACACATTTAATGCACGTGACTGTACGATGAGCACGATTTATTAGGCGTGCGTGAACGGGTACACATGAATGAGACTGGGTGCTAACGACGAGTTATGTAAGAGGCATGCTCGATTTGCTAAACAAGAACTGAGAATTAAAGTAGGTAGGTACCATGTTCGTCTTATTAATGTTAAAAGCTTTTATAACGAAGTCAACTTCTGCTGGTGTAACCGACACACCACTCTCTATCTCCCCGTGATAGAGACTAACGGTGGGAAGGCATTTTCTCCGGAAGGCAGTTCTAGGGCAGTGAACGAATAAGAAATAAAGGATTTTTTTATATTACACATCAAGATTGACCTCATCCCAACTGATGTTAAGTGATAATGAGGTCCTAGCTTAAGAGCGACAAGTACAGGATAATAAATCTGTTACTGGACTTATCGCTTTTACCTTGAAGGCTTGACCCCTGCTTCTAATGTAGCATCCCCCAAGAAATAGAAATAGAAATAGAAAATATCTTTATTCATGTAAGCTTTACAAAAGTACCGCCGTGTTCGGAAAGAGCTCTCGAAACCTTGGTTACACGCTGGAACACAACAACACAGAAGTGGTTGTTATTTGGCTGCGGTCTTCTGTAAAGTGGAGGTATTTCACCAGTCGGGCTGCTCCAGTTCGAGCGATAAGTCCAGTATATCTGTACTCCTTATTCGACACATGCAACAAAATATTGAACTGTATACCGTCGTAAATAACAGCTGTTTCAGAAGAGGATATAAAACATTTTATGTAAAAGTCATAAGATACTGCTTTCGCTCATTTATTTGATCGAATCATATATCGTAGAGCTTGTATTCGTTTTCTGCAATCTGTTTCCGTGAGATTTACATAGAATCTTGCAGTACCTATATGTTCCCTTGGGATTGCAAACCAGGTAATTTATTGTGAGGTGTCATCTCAATTAAAATCAATTGAAAGTAGTCTCTTTTGTTATTTTATTCATCATTGCATTAACATTCTGTTTGTGATATTTCACTAGTCAAACATTTTTTAGTCAGAATACATTTTTTTTGTATAATTACGACAACAGGTGTCTCAATACTTAAACCTTATCCATTTACGGCCTTATGACTCGTATCCGAGTTAAAAAAAGTTAAATAACGAAAAAAGATCAAATATAACTCAATTTATCAAAATTGACAAGGTTGCCATAACTTGTTGGTGAGATCCAATTAATCCTCCACAATATATGCTGTGAATTTCATATGAATAATTATTATTATCGCATCGTAAACTAAATTGAATTATAACCACATCTGCCTACGATTGAATGTGCAATGTAAATAGTGTGAGCTCTCATTGAAAATGACTACAGAATCGGAGCTAGTGATATTAGGGTGCATTCATAGTAATCTCTTTTTTGTCGAGGGGGAAATGCCTACCGTACCATCACTCTCTGCGGGTAACAGATAGAGGTGTGTCGGGCTCGCACCGACTAAAACCCCCTCGGTGGCCAACGCTGCGCAATTGTGGGGGAGTCGGGATCTCTTGCGGAGACACAGGTTCATACCTCTCCACAGGCTCCCCCACAGCGCCTCCCGCTAAGCTGCCTTCTTCGCCGCACGTTCCAGCCGCATAACGCGCGGCTGGAACGTGCTAGGCAACCTGACACGCCCCACTTCCTCGGGACCGAGGTAACGGACGCCAGGCTTACCCCACGAGTGGCATCTCCGCAGCAGCAGATCTGCTGTGCGGCTCCGCTGCCTACTGCCGCATTAATCGTAACCTAGCTAAACACTATTTATTCTTACAAGTTACACACCACATTGTCTGGCTTAGTGCAGAACTAGTTATAAGTTCAGCTTTATTTGCAATGTGAAGTACAGAGTTTCTTGCCTGGATCTTCTCTGTAAGTTATAGGTATAACCGGAGGTAGCGCCATTTGCATCATATAGACGTTTCGTAAATGTTATTGCTGTATTAACATGAATTAAAAAAATTGAATTAACATAACCTATACATAACCCTATAATATTGCATTTTAGGATAATTGCCTTTTCCTTTTTTATTGCGCTGGTATGTAAAAAAATATTAAGGTTGATTTTAATCTGAATTACCATTTTTTTTTTAATATGTCACTGCATCTTTGTTAACATAGGATTTCCGAATAGGAAACGATTCTTATGTTCTTATATTTATGTGTATTTAAAGTACGTTACTAAATAAAGAGTTATGAAAATCTATATTTTTTAATATATTTATACACATTATGTAAATATAAGTATACCTTCATGTAAATATAAATTTTATTTGATTATGTATATTTATGCATATTTAAATAAACAGGTACAGTATATATTACATAAAAGTTGCTTTCTAAACTACTTAGTAAGTACACAGTTTATTGCACTTAATGCCGGAAGAGATATACTTGTAGCACCCACACTAGACAAGAGTCTGTATCGCAGGTGCTGTATTATGTTTTTTGTTTGCAATTTTTTACTATTACCGCACTGATATGTGAAGTCCACCAGCTGGTGTACTTTCTTGTGCAATAAAGTTTTTAAAAAATAAATAAAGAGTGCCTGTCACTGTTTATTTTCGTATTCAGGCTAACACAGATGATTTGAAAAGACACAAAATTTAGGTCTGATATCAAAATTTTATAAGGATGCAATGGGTACGTCCCAGCATCGTCAGCACTTTTCCTAGTGTCATGGCAGACAGCTAATTCCATAATAATCGTATGCGTGTTCGTAGCGTATATCAAATAATAATTATATTATTTCAAGAATTAATTATGCATACTTACCTTGTTTTTAATCATAACATACTCCCACATATTTGTCATACGTTTCTGAAACGCTAATAATTACCTTTAACTTGTTTTAAGGTTTCGTACACAAAGGTAACACGGGACCCACTAAAGCTCTGGCATTCTGTTAAATATCCACTTTCGGTTGGTCCTCGTTCAAGAAAATAAACAAAATAGTAAAAACGCAAATGCTTTATAGTTTAGATAGACATCAATCACCCTATATTCTTAGCTATGCCAAAACTTTATATGAAGTAATCTTTTTTTGTACTTCTTTAATCATCGATTTCTTGCGTAGTTATTACGCCTACTTTGCATAGAACTTGATCGAGCTTTCAACAACAGTCGAGTACTTTAATCCTGTGTTTATTTAAGTTAATGTTATCCTGATTCTACATAAAAGATATTCAATACTCAATACTTTATTGTACAATAATGTTTCATTTACAAAGTAAAAGATACATCACACCCTGTTAGGGCACAGCAACTGGACGAGAAGAGAGGACGCTCGTTTTTCTTTTGTTTTATGGTTTAAAATAATATTTTAAATATAATATTGTTTATTATGAGGTGCTGTTAAAAAGCCTCATTAATATATAGCATCTAAATAATATATAAATAAATATATGCATATTATAATATTGCTATAAAGTACTTATGATTTACAATTAATAGGAAATCTGTCTCTTTTTTTTATATTTTTTATAACATCTTTTCTATATTTTATCTTTCAAATATTCATTGATGTCGTAATAGGCTTTGGATATCAGATTTTTTTTATTAATTTTATATTTCGTGTTGTGATTGTGAATATGATTTTACTTTAACTCTCTTTAATAATATTATAATTCTCATTCAGTATATAGTGCGAGCATTATTAAGTATAATTTTCACAGTAAGTGAATTTGTAATTTTTATTGAGAAATAAATATACTTTAACCATACTTCGAACTATTTGCGATTCCATTTAAATGTTCTCGTACAAATGAACTCGAGTCGGGTTCTTATCGTAAATTTCACATGTCATGTGACGTTACGGGTGCCAATCAGCGTCTGACCCAGGTCTGTGAGGATAATCTCCGCAAATGGTAATTTATTTTTGCTGCAGACAGAATTTATTATGTAAAAGAGTAGCATAGGTAACGATGTGTGATCGTGCTCTGTGGCTTACGCATAAGGTCCATAATTGAATAACGTTGGCTCAACCTGTCTAACATATAACTTATGCGGAATTTAATACTCAAAATCAATTTCTATTGAACATGGTTCATTAACTGCAGATATTTTAAATTCAAGAGTTTGGTGAAAATTTCAATTTTGATTCAATCAAGTTTTGCCATAAAAATAATTGTTATTCATCATTTCACGGATAAACTGTATTTTCTCGATTTTAAGACAACATCACATACATACTGTGTCTATGGCAAGTAGCGAAACTTGTGTCACAGAAATCAGAATAAAATGACGGTAATCTATACCCGAGTCTATATACAAAAGTTCGTTTTCCATATTGACTTGAGATGCAACGGATATCCGGTTGCTATCCGGTATCCGGCCTATCCGGCCATTATTTTACTATCCGGCCGAATACCGGATAGTTTTTTCTTTTTTTTTATTATATTACACTTCAAGATTGACCTCATCCCACCTGATGTTAAGTGGTAATGAGGTCCTAGCTTGAGGGTGATAAGTACAGCATAATAAATCTGTTACTGGACTTGTCGCCCTTACCTTGAAAGCTTGACCCCTGCTACTAATGTAGCACCCCCCAGGAGCTCTGGAAACTTAACTCACACGCAGAAACACAACAACACCGAAGTGATTGTTATTTGGCTTCTGTAAGGTGGAGGTATTTCACCAGTCGGGCTGCTCCAGTTCGAGCGATAAATCGCTATGCCCTACCTCTCTTAAGTTACGCACTATCCGGCTGGATACTGGATAGTGATTCTATTTGGTAATTAACTTTAAAAAAAATGGTTAGTATACAAGCAAACAACAACATATTATGAATATACACCAATATATATTCAACACAAAAAAAACTTATATATATAGAAAATTAGGCAAGCGCACATATACTGCATACGAAATAGTTCCGTAAATGACTTAATAAACTTGTTTCTTGGCTAGAAAACGGTCCGCGCGAACCTACAACACGTAACAGGTTGAAACCAAGACGACGCGCCCGCATACAAACTAAAATTTAGGTATCGTTTGGCTGGCCGAATATCCGGTATCCAGCCAAACAACTATCCGTTGCATCTCTAATATTGACCCTACCAGGTATCGAACCTGGGACTTCAGAGACGGCTCTATGCCAAAGTTCGGTCTGCTCGCCTCTTGGCCACAAAGATCGTCAAAAAGTGTTGAAGGAGTAGCGGGTTAAACTTAGTTATCCACAATTAAAAAATGCATACAAATTTAACTCCTATTCCGCACAAATCTAGCTGTTTGTAAGCATTCAAATACAATAGAATTTTATGATTTTACTTGGGAACTGCAGTCTCAGAGCCGAGAACGAAATCAGACTGGCTGAGTAAAGTTCACGAAGTAGAACAACTATTTACGAGTATAAAATGTCGCGTCGCCCTGTAGACAGCGGCCATTATTCGAAATGTCTTTTAGTTTATACAAGGACTTTACAATGCTTCAAAAAAAACAAAAAATAAAGAAAATGTCTTGGTGTGGCGAACAAAGTTGCATGCCACAGCTGGTAAACTATATAACCTACATATATTGACCTGATTCCGTGGTAAGTAGCAAATGCACTTGTGTTACAGAAAGAAAGAAACTACGTCGGTACGAGAACACCCAAACACGAGGCAATATGAAAAAAGTTTATAATTAACACTTTCGCGTACCGTTTTTAACTCTCAGATAGTCAGACCACAGGTTGGTGCAACCTAACCGAATCGTTGGACAGATAAGTAGTTCGTATTAACTACCAAAAAAGTCGTGTGCCGACCTACAACATTACCTACAAGTCAACACAAATACAGCATCAGCAGAATTGGCATAGTAAACAACGCTCCATACGTATTGCACGATTAGCCGATCAATACATCGACCCTACATCACGATGTCAGAGTTTTCGTCGCCACTAACTACTTATATATACAACAAACCAAGATTGGTAGTTCGACGTTGGTCCCCGAGCATATAACACCTAGCTCGGCGGAAGTAAATCCACTTTAGTTAACATACGTTCCTTACAAATGGTGTCGCGTTTTGAGCCGTTAACTTATTTCAAACGTATAAAAAAGTTTTTTAACCCGACCGGAAAACAAACTCGGGTCCTTAGAAATGCCGTGACACCAAAGTCCTGCCCACTCACTCACTTCTTGGCTACGGAAGTTGTCTAAAAACAAGCGCTACAAATAACGAGCTTATTTGCCTACGTGTCAATGTCATGGAAATAAACGGATACCGGGAGAGACAGTCGTTAATTAAAAGACTTTTGACTCCAATCGCTGCTGTGAATGACCGTTCAGTGCTAATTGTTTTTGTGAAGCGATATTTTAATGATTTAATAGTTTTAAGTATCAAATTTTCTTTTCCATCTTTACCCATACGTATGTTTGGTAATGCCTGATTCCAATATTTTCCGATTCGTAATATGTCAAAAGTGACATCCGTCTTTCTCCAACTAATTACGAGTCAGCTCGTGACCACGGTTGGTGCAACCTAACCGAAACGTCGGGCAGTAAGTAGTTCGTATTAACTACTAAATAAAAATGGTGTCGCGTTTTGACCCGTTAAATTATTTTAAATGTTTAATTACGAGTCGTTAATAACGTTCTATAATTTACTTTCTATCCCAGCTGTCATCAGTCGTCTGTTGGTCGTTTTTAGTTTACGCCTCGTATAATTTATGACTATCCGTAGCTAGAACGAATAGTTTTTCAAATATTGGAACCGAGCGTAAAATAAAAAGCTACGGTCCAATGCAGGTCCGACTACCGACCTTACATCGTGGGCATACGAACTAACATTTAACTGCCAGTTTTAACCATGATAGGCTTTTGACTGTCACCGTAGCTGCTATAGATAAATCTATGTTCCCACGTCCAATACGGGGGCAAGATACACTGGGGGCAAATTTTTTTTCGTACCTTTATTGTTTTGTTTTTTTTTATTTATATTGCACTTCAAGATTAACCTCATCCCACCTGATGTTAAGTGGTAATGAGGTCTTAGCTTAAGGGTGACAAGTACAGCATAATAAATCTGTTACTGGACTTGTCGCCCTTACCTTGAAGCCTTGACCCCTGCTACTAATGTAGCACCCCCCCAGGACCTCTGGAAACCTTAGGTACTCACACGCAGGAACACAACAACACAGAAGTGATTGTTATTTGGCTGCGGTCTTTTGTAAGGTGGAGGTATTTCACCAGTCGGGCTGCTCCAGTTCGAGCGATAAATCGCTATGCCCTACCTCTGTTGTTATATCTAGAGTTGAAATACGAATATTTTTGCTTCTACTCAATGAACCTGAGGTAATTGTAGTCGTGAAATGTATGGAACGAACAGCGGCTAGTATAATTTTATTTTATATATTTTACCTCCGCGCTTTTTTGGAATAAAATCCCATGTGTTATTTCCCTACCTTTCTAATTTTTCCTTCATTCAAAACATGTAAGTAGTTTATGCTCGGTGGATGCAGGTGGCAATGGACCGGTCGCGCTGGAAATCGGTTGGAGAGGCCTATGTTCAGCAGTGGACAGTAACAGGCTGAAATGATGAAGTAGTTTATGCGTGAAAAACTAACAAACGTACATCCAGACATCGATACATTCATAAAAAAAATTGCATTAATACTATTAGTAGAATTTATAAAATGGATTGATTCTCTGGTAAAATATTGGTTATTTTAGGATGCAGAAGAATCGTCATATCTTATGTTTATAAATACCAATCGAATGATTCAATCGACGTTACATGAAAATGTTGAAATAATAAATCCGATGGCGAGGTATTTTTCCCTAAAAAGAAATACTTTTAAGAGATGATTTATGAGTTCGTGCGAAACAAGTACAATTTGTTAAAAATATACTTCGAATGCTGTTAAGTATTCTTTGAAACAAACTTTGCACCTCAATTAATTAATCATTTTATGCCGTGAAAGCTGTTAAAATAAATATTTAATATCTTTTCCAGACCTTTCTAATAGATTTTTCTCTCCCTGTATTTACCAAAGCATTTTATCTGCTTACATTGTTAATTGTTTCTTAAATCAACAGTTTTTCATTCACTTTCTTCGGTCACCTGCGGATGATGAAGTTTAAATTGAAATAGAAAACAATTATCATTACGGCTAGAGGAATTTTGTCTGACTAAAAATAATATGAAAATTGATGAATATAGTACTAATAAAATTAAATGATAGATATACATCATAATAATAACGTCAGTGTATGTTACCGTTTTTGATTACCCATACCTACTAGTATGTATTGTTATACTAGTTATACAAGTGATCGTGGTGTTGGGTCAATATGATAGAATGGGTGATACAAGGTGCATATAAGTCGAGAGTGTGTAGTGAATAGTGACGTCATACATAGCTTAGCAATATTATTATTATTAATATACTCTGAACTATTGAAAGTATACTTTGTAAAGAAGAACAACTTGATCGTTTGATAGTATCTAAACAAAATACGTCTACGGGTGCACTCTGGGATACTTCTAATGAAATAAAAGACCAAATGGGTAATACTCTGTATACTTATAGTATTGTGAAACGATCTTAGCACCGCGATTCAGACGCAATCGACGCTAGATGGTACAGCGCCATCTGTTATCGGACGTAAAAACAAACTTCTACAGTAACGATATTATTTCTTTCATGCATTATGCAGGCCTAGAACTATCGATATTATCGAAAAATCCGTATTTTTTAGATTAAAAGTATCGATAGTCAAACTAACAATCAATATTACCAGTGTAAAGTTATTATGATGCGGTATTGGACTCATTACCTACTGCAGCAGCTCAAGCTGAGGAATGTAGCTTATTGGCAAATCGTTCCTTCCATCTGAATGTTTTCAGCCTTTGTTTTTTTCTCTTTATAAAAATATATGAATTTTGAGTTTGGGACTATACTGTGTGTGTCCAATACATAGAAATTTTAAGAGAGGTAGGGCATAGCGATTTACCGCTCGAACTGGAGCAGCCCGACTGGTGAAATACCTCCACCTTACAGAAAACCGCAGCCAAATAACAATCACTTCGGTGTTGTTGTGTTACTGCGTGTGAGAAAGGTTTCCAGAGCTCTTGTGGGGAGCTACATTAGTAGCAGGGGTCAGGCCTTCAAGGTAAGGACGACAAGTCCAGTAACATATTTATTATGCTGGACTGGTCGCCCTTAAGCTAGGACCTTATTACCACTTAACATCAGGTGGGGTGAGGTCAATCTTGAAGCGTTATATAAAAAAAAGTAATATATTAATTGTCAGCACTTTGAGTTTGTGACTGTACTGAGTGCAATACATAGAATTACATAAATACCTTGTCGCATTAAGCTAACTGTCTC
This sequence comes from Glyphodes pyloalis, assembly GCA_037074685.1. Taxonomy (NCBI): domain Eukaryota; kingdom Metazoa; phylum Arthropoda; class Insecta; order Lepidoptera; family Crambidae; genus Glyphodes; species Glyphodes pyloalis. The sequence continues at coordinate 6,336,443 of JAYKKO010000030.1, read as the reverse complement.
TCTGATTTACTCGGTTGCACGGATGTTTAATGCGACAAGGAACTGTGGTGTGTACAAAATAATAAAAGAAAGAAATGTTTATTAGGGACATGACATAGCATATCAGGAACGGCAACTTAAAAATAAAATTACGTCACTAAAAAGGCAAATACTCAGCATTTGACGAGGTATCGGAGTGACACTCAGACACTGGTTGCCTATAACTGTAACAAAAGATTGTGTGAGTAAATTTACGCCAATATTTATAATTTACTAGATTTCGCCCGCGACTTTGTCTGCGTGGCGTGTTATAAAAGAGAGATCTTTGTGTGTGTGGGAGAAAGGTTTAAAAGTGCTTAATTTTCATGCATACTGGATAGATTTTTTCATACAAACGTTTTTTTCCGCTTACTCCCGTTCCCGTGGGAATTTTGCAATATCCTGTTGCTACTAAGCTTTTAGTTTACTAAGGTACCTGCATGCCAAATTTCAAGCGTCTAACTTAAGCGGTTTAGATTTTTCATACAAAAGGATTTTCCCGCTAATTCCCGTTACCGTGGAAATTCCTTTCTTAGTGCATCTTTACGGTACCTAAGCTACGTCCCTTCCAAATTCCAAAGTGTCAACGTTTAGCTGTTTAGGCTGTGCGTTGGTATGTCAGTCAGACTTTTATTTAGATTTAGCTGTCAAAGATTACATATTTTAAGATTGGTCGACATCTAGGTCTAGCATGCGCAATACGTCAAATTTATCGCATGAGACGACAAAAGTTTTGGTACTGTTGATTGATAGCTGCAGCTGACGCACTGACTTCAATCGATTTTGACGTTTGTTAAGAGCGCGATAAAATTTAGTCGCGTGGCGCATGCTAGGCCCGATACTCTTAATCGGAACCCTTTCAATTTGCTTCGTCACCCGACATCTATTCGATTGGCTTTTTATCGCTCCATTACAACTTCTTGAACAAATGTCGGTCTAAGTGAGATTTATCTAATTTCCAATATCGTCTGCACGAGATAAGAGGGGGCGTTAATTGCGTTTTGATCTCTTCTATTAAAGATCTAGGTTTTGGCGCGTCTTTTTTTAAATATCATTCTTAAATTATAGATTCAAGAGAGGTAGGGCATAGCAATTTATCGCTCGATCTGGAGTAGCCCTACTGGTGAAATACCTCGACCTTACAGAATACCGTAGCCAAATAACAATAACTTCTGTGTTGTTTTCCTGCGTGTGAGTAAGGTTTTCGGAGCTCCTGGGGGGTGCTACGTTAGTAGCAAGGGTCAAGCCTTTAAGGTAAGGGTGACAAGTCCAGTAACAGTTTTTTTATGCTGTACTTGTCACCCTTAAGCTAGGACCTCCTTAAGGTAGCGGCCGCAGCGAGCCATCGCCCAACGGGTCGCGCGGGCATATAGGACGGTCAGTTGCGACGTGGCATGCGTCCTTGCCGGTACACCGCCCTGGGCCCAACAAGCCCAGGTGCTGGCCGAAGTTTACCGTTGGACGACAGAGAGAAGGGCCTTAGGGCAGCGCCCTGCGCTACGTGAGCGCGAAGCGGTGCGCACGGAGGCGCATGAAGAGCTGGTCCGGTCATGGACCCAGGACCTCGCCATTGCGCAGGCGGGTCGAAGAACGCTCGACGCGGTGGGGCCATTACTACGGCCATGGCTAGAAAGGCGGCACGGTTTCCTAACGTACCGCCTGGTGCAGGTGCTGACCGGACACGGTTGTTTCGGGTCGTACCTGCACCGCATCGGCCGCGAAGAGGCCCCGAGTTGTTGGGGATGCGGCGAACCTACCGACACGGCAAAACATACTCTGGAGCAGTGCACGTCGTGGTCGGACGAAAGAGCTGCGCTAATAGCAGCGGTCGGAAATGACCTTGCGCTCCCAAAAGTGGTGGGGGAGATGGTTGAGCGCGAGGAGGCCTGGGTGGCCGTCGCCTCTTTCTGCGAGACTGTCATCTCGCAGAAGGAGGCCATGGAAAGGGAACGCGAAAGCGACCCTGCAGCTCCGGCGTGCAGAAGACGCAGGAGGCTGCGCGCAAGGCGGCACTTTGCCCGCCTAGTGCCTCCTGGCGGGGACCAGTCGGCCGCGGGTGTGGGGACACCCCGGACGGCCTTGCACGGTCCTTCGCACCAGGGCGGGAACGGCTTAGCACGCTCGGTCGTTCCCGCCGGCTCCCTCTATCCAGGGGGGCGAATTGGGGTCTAAAAGACCATTCCGTCTGGCGCCGTGGCTGTTGTGGTTTCCACCGTTTTTCCCATGGCGCCAACCAAAGGCGATGAGAGCGTGGGGGGGGTTTTTAGTTCGGGTAGTCCCTGCCCCTTCTGGGCGGGGGAGTCCCACACACGCCGCTGTCGTCCCCACGACAGCGGTACGGTGCGCAAATGCATTCTCCCCCCCTCAAAAAAAAAAAAAAAAAAAAAAAAAAAAAAAAAAAAAAAAAAAAAAAAAAAGGACCTCCTTAAGGTCCACCCTTAAGGTCTTCTGTAAGGTGGAGGTATCCCTCCACCTTACAGAAGACCGCAGCCTAATGACAATCGGTACGGTGTTGTCGTGTTCCTGCGTGTGAGTAAGGTTTCCAGAGCTCATAGGGGGTGCTACATTAGTAGCAGGGGTCAAGCCTTCAAGGTAAGGGCGACAAGTCCAGTAACGGCTTTATTATGCTGTACTTGTCGCCCTTAAGCTAGGACCTCATTTCCACTTAACATCAGGTGGGATGAGGTCAATCTTGAAGTGTAATATAAAAAAAAACGATTAAAATAAAATTTGGTACACGGGTAATCTAAAGTTTAGAGTCTCAGAAAGGATATATTTATTCATGTATGTTTATGTATATTAAATAGTTACCGTAATGACTTTTATAAGGCATTGTAGTTACTATTGTTGTTTATTAAGTTTTTTTAGATTACTTATGCACTTTTTCTCTATTACCACACCCATAAACTAATTCTTCGCATAACCCTAAGGTTGACTGGTAGAGAATTAGCATTAAGTCCACCTGTTGTTCTTTTTTGTGCAATAATGTTTTTAAATAAATAAAATATACATACTAATTTTGTGGAGTAAGGATGTAAAAAAATTCAACTCCCTGAAAAATTTTTAGACATTCAGAAAATAAGGAAGATAATTTTCTTTGAACTTGGTTCTTTAATTCAAAACTTTTACATTTTATTCTTAATTATTTGAATCGATGTTAATGAAAATGTTTGTTAAAGTTTGTCATAATGTAAAGCTCAAGGTAGTAGAAAACCATACGGAATAGGGAAATAAAGTTGGTCTTTGACACGGATCAAAATATTTATGTGGAAATAATTTAAATTGCTACCCATAGTCACTTTACTATACACATGATGTCGCGGGTACCTGCTAGGGTGTCTAATATTAATGCGAAGTTAATGGGAATTTATAGGAAGCAGTGAATAACCACGAAAGTCTTCAATCTGAAAATAAATTAATTGCAAAGCAATTTGTATTGCCAAATAAAGGTAATTTTCAAATTCCCTGACTCAGGTCGTACTAGAAAATCGTGGTTTATTTGATCTGTAATATTTTGTGCCGAGAAATAAATAACAGGTAAATTTAGTAACAGTTTTTTATTACTTTTTGCGTCGGTAAAAGATGAATGTGTTTCCCTGTCCATAAAATGTTGATAGTAAATCAGTTTACGAGCTTTTATTTCGTATCAATTTTATGGTGGTTTCCATTCATTTTTATTGCTGTTTTTGATCTTTGGCGACCTTCATGTTTCATTGATAAAGAAGTAATAAATAGGCGAACTTGAAAGTAAATAGTGGATAAACATCTGTAGTTACATCTTGTTCTTAATTTACCCGTAAAAATAGTAACCCCTACAACAAATTTCGGATTAAGGAAATCGCCATATTACATCGCGAATGAAGTTCCTAATAATAAGAAAGATAGATAGCAGTAACTATAAATCAAAAAGTTAAACATACCTACATTAAAATTAATTTTTTGTTGCACTTTTTATTTCTTTTACCTCATACAATTCATGCTCAATTATTTTGAAGTACATGAATTACCTGCCTATATCTTTGAACTACCTATCTGAAAAATTTGAGTCTCAAAGAAAGTTTATTGCGGAAAAGCTTTAAAATTTCCCACTGTTTAAATATTTACTCTGAAATGTTTCGTAAATTCAGTCATCCAAAGGGCAAAAAAATCATTCCACAGAGGTTTCGAATAAATATTTAAATTAAAAAATTAAATACATATTTGAATGTTTCTGGACTGTCATTAACTTCTGCAGATTTGTTTTGATTTTTTCTTTATCAATACTTTTGAGTTACAGGCTTCTTCTGCAAATATTATGATTTCATAATTGGAATATAATTGTTCTGGTGAAATAATTATGAAGTTAAACAAAATCAACTCAGAAGACTACAATACAAATGTTTATGTACCGTCGCTATCAATGTAACTAAAAAATAAAAAATGTTATTGTACAATGCGTACAAAGTCTAAATGACTTATGGTTTTGCGATGGTTGATGATCCCAAACTACGAAATTAAAAGGTCGTTGCAATTTTAAAACCAAGATAGTAGGCCATTATTTTTCAACCACACATTAACAACTGCTGTCAAAAAACAAAAGCCGACTATTTTGTTCCTTTATTTTTAGAAACAAAAAATATCGAACTATGAAGTTGCAATATTCCTGAACAGTTATAATGAACCTAAAACAATGTTTAGAAGAGTTTTTAGTTAGAAAGTAACAAATTTTAGATATCAGTTTTACACATGGCAGTTTAATTAATTATTAGCCTAAATATATTGCCGTCTAGTAGTTTTGACGTCACACTCAAATAGATGTTTAAAAGTACGAAAATACTTTAGCGAGAAGAAAAACATACGCAAAAATTTACACGCCTTACGTCTTTAGTGTGCTTTACACAATTAAAAAAAACCAATGATGTCTATTTATCTTCACTTGACATTGGCAAAAATATATCTCTCACGACACGTAGGTTTGGTTGCCAGTAGTTAAACTTTTTTTGATGATGATTATTTCGCAATATTCGGCTCACGTAGGCCACGTGCGACAGAGTGAATAAAAATTAAAAAGACTTTTTTAACCCATTCTGATTAATACAATAATGAAATAAATTTTCAATTAAAAAAAGTACACACATGGACACATCGACGTAATAATAAATCATTTATTTACAGAAAGCTTACAACAACTTATAATTACTAGTAGTTCCCAAACTAGGTAATCCTGTCTCTTGGGAACTGGCGGCTATTTTACGGCGTTGAATATGATGATTAGCTATTTAGTTCATTGTTAAAAGATAAATAGTATGGCACAATCTATTTTGTTCTAAATTATCGATTAACATGTATAAGTTTCTAGAGTAGGTTGATGGGTGTGGGTGTGCGAAAGTGTATTTGTATTTGTGTTTGTCTGTCCTTGTGTATAAGTGTGAGAAGTACTTAGAATGTAGTCCCAAAGTAGCTCAATCACTTGTGCTGTTGTGAAAAATGGAATCAACGGTAGTATTATACTATTTTTTTTAATCTACATACATACACCCAGACATAAATTAAAAACTGAATGTTCATCATATTAGCATTTGTTATCCATAATTTTTAGTGTCCACTAAAAATTATGTCCACACAAGAGGTCAAGTCATGGTTTGCTTTTTTACTGAGATTAATGTAGCATCTTTACTGCATATTTCTGAAAGGTAATAATACCATTAAGTGAAAATACAGACCAAGTATTTTTCGATCCGATATGGTTTTGCTGATGTATCGTATCCCACTTGTGCATCAATGATGAAGGGTCCCACTTTTTTTATGGCGGGGGAAATGCTTAGTGCACCGTACCGTCCACCCGAGGGAGGTACGGCGTGTGTGGGACTCCCTGCCCTTATAAAGGCACGACTACCCACTAAAACCCCCGGGGACCTCATCGCCTATGGTAATGCTATGGGGAATTTTTAATACCACCACAATATCACTATCCCTAAAATATGATTCTAATTTGACGAGTCTGTCACCTTCCTTGGAGCGATTTTCATATGTCAGTACTGTACTGATACTACTACCTAAGTAAATGAAAAAAATAAAAAATAACACAAAGATATGCCTATTTGAAGTCTCATAATGACCTGCTTTATATCTTCTTTGAGTTCAGACGTTTCGAAATAATTCCCTTATTCCTTTACATCTCCAAAAGGAAGCGCAACTTTTTTGTACACGTATTGCGGATGGTAACAATTTCCTTCGGCAACTTTGTTCTTATGTCCCATATCGATGTCCGGAGCGAACGGAATCTTGTAAAAATAATCTCTAACAAGGTTTGGAGTCCTCGAGGTCGAAACTGGGAAATGTACGAAGTTGTGTTACGTTGTCACTGGCGCAGTAGGGATGCTGTGATTGGAGGAAAAGTGGGATAATCTATTTTTTATTTTCATAGACTTTACGCCACACTAGCGATTTTAAAAATATTTAAACATTTCCCACATGTTTTATTAAGTGGTTCAGCCAGTGCAAATTACCTGAAGATTTCCTTCTTTTGTTTAGTGAAAACAATAAAAAGGCTTTACTTTGCAAAAGAAAATTTTGTCGGCACTATTTCAAGTAACATTTAACCCATGCATTTGAACACGTGCAAATATTAGATCAAATATAGTTTCTTTTTGAGTTTAGTTTTTCCCCGGTGGTAATGTAGTGATAAGGTCCCCGACGGGTTTTGGTGGGTGGCTTTTCTTATGGCAGGAGAGTTCCTCATGCACTGTCTCTTCCCTCAGATCCGTCCACCTTACAGAAGACCGCAGCCAAATAACAATCACTCCGGTGTTGTTGTGTTCCTGCGTATGAGTAAGGTTTCCAGAGCTCTTGGGGGGTGCTATATTAGTAGCAGAGTCAAGCCTTCAAGGTAAGGGCGACAAGTCTAGTAGGTAACAGTTTTACTATGCTATATTTTTCGCCATAAGCTAGGAACTCATTACCATTTAACATCAGGTGGGGTGAGGACAATCTTGAAGTGCGTTATAAAAAAAATGACGGACTGGTGTAGCACGCCACCCAGAAAGTAATTTTCTAATAAAAATATGCTCTACTCTATACCCAGATCTAAGCTTATCTGGAAAAAATAATTTACCAGATTGATCTAACCAAGAATTGTACACAGGCCTTTTCATGATTTCGGCGTGCCCCTTAGCCACGAGGCCGTAAATCCTCCCTTAATAAATATTTTAACAAAAAAACATATAAATAAGTTCTTCACAAGTAACGACTCTTAGTGCAAAGGGCAGAGTCAGTACCAAATTCGCTGCCAAGTCAAAGTCCCCCGCCAATTTAATCTCATATCCCTTATCGATATCCGGAATGAACGAAAAAGTAAAAATAAAGCTATGATTTCCCGTCTAAAAAAACATTATTCTCCTTAATTTCCGGACAAACTTGGCCTATATCTAGTTAGGCAGATAAGGGCCAAGTTTATCCGTCCATCTGCCGCTGACCTGGTAACCCTGACCCGTCTTCTGGCTCTGTGCCAGCCGACTATTGTCCGCTTGTCAACACAACTAGATATTTTTTATTTATGCTTTACGTTTCAAAATAGAGAAGACGCTAATAGTTCTAGCGGTCGAATGTATTATTTTAAATCGTTTTTTTGGAGATTATTTACGAGATTAATTCAAGACTTTCGCGTTCCAATTAAATGATAGTTCCACGTGTACACTTTAGTAAAAATTTTACGTTCAATAAACAATAAATAAATATAAATATTGGACAACATCACATACATTGCTTTAGTTCTGTAGTAAGTAGCTAAAGCACTTGTATTACAGAAATCAGAAACAACGACAGTACCACAACACCCAGACCCGAGACAATACAGAAATGTTCGTTTTCCGTATTGACCCGACCGGGGATCGAACCCGGAACCTCAGAGATGGCGCGACGCCAAAGTCCGGCTCGCTCGCCTCTCGGCTACGGAGGTCGTCAGAAGCGAAGTTCAATTTAATTTTGCATACTTTATTATTTATTTCAATAAGCTATGATTTGGTTTATGATAATTTTATTTCGCTAACATTGTCTACGTTATTTCCGCCCGTCATTTTTGTCACAGCTAAGTATAACGTTATTTACCGCATAGCCACGGATTTTTCGTTTTACATGAAAACGAACCGGCTTACGTTTAAAAGGACCAGGTGTTGTGTACGCGACCTAAATTACTTGCTGTGTAGCTTGTTTGAATAAGGTTGCCAAAACAATTTCAACTCTAAATGTAGTTTTTTTTGTACTTATAGTAGTTTAAATAACCTTCATTTCGTTGACGCATATTCAACTACGTCTTTTATTAAAAACAGCATCATGATTGTGATTCTGGGTAACAGATGAAAGGGACATGCTGGAAAAAATAATACCGAAGCTGGATGTGGTCATACATAGCTTTTATGGTCAATTCATCAGGATATTAATTAAATTTCCCATACAGTTGAAGGATTTCATTTATAAAAGTGAATTCAAGAATAAACATTTGCAACTTCTATGATGGGTTCAAATCGAGATTTGAAATGTACTTGCAGATTTTAAATCGCCCTTATGCCGCGGGGTTATTTAATGAAAATATTTACACTGATGTAAAATTAATCGAAATGTAATTCTATTTTTAATTTGCTCAACACTTTGCTTGCAAATTAATGTTTGCAGTTTAGAGTCGAGATATGCATTTAAGAGAGAAAAAAGGCAGGATATTATCACCCGGTGTTCAAAGCAACCAAAGATTTTGCAAGCGGGTCACATCGGTATTATTTTTTCTTTCTTGAGCTCACTTTTTTATTGTTAACCCAGTTCGTTGGTAACCAAGCCCTTGGCTTCCCGCATGAGTGAAAATGTATTTTGCAAATTAGTTTTAAAGAAACTTTCAGTTTGGTATTAAATTCCCTATATAATTTATGGTTGGCAACCCTATTATGCTGTCACTGTAAAGCCGCATATGTGGTACCATTTTACTGCTTATAATCTGATTAGACCAGAAAATTGTGTTAACTTACAAATGTATAGGAAGGTATTACTAACATCAACAGAAACATTGGAGAAAAGGTTGGAGGGAAAAATATTGTTACGCGATTTTTTTATTAGACACACCACTTTTCACTTCTAATTTGGTATTACAATACCCAAATCCGAGACAATATAGAAAAGTTCGTTTTCCATATGGCTCGACCGGGTATCAAACCCGAGACCTCAGAGATGGCGCTACGTCATATTGGTTATAAGACGACGTAGCGCCAAAAACAATAAAAAATATTTCGAATTTATCCTTGATCGAATATCCGTGTCGCGATTTTATTTCTTTTAACGCGTATTCGTATTTGTGTCGCTGCAAACCTTTGAAGTCATCATCATTGAACCGTTGTGGTAGAAATGACATTTATGAGTACCGTTGTATAGTTATATCGATATCTTTATATCGATATTCGTTTTGTAAAATCAACTCCGGCTTCAATTTAATAGGAATAGTGTAATGGCAATGATTTTCCAAGAGAGTTTTTTAAGAAAGCTAGTGGTAAGGAGTTGTATGTTTGTTAAAGTAAAACAAAAAGGTTGTATTACCATGTTTTTGTTATAATGTATATCTAATAATATAAAAATCTATCCAAATATCAAATCAATCGATTGAAAAACTCTAAATAAAAATTAGATATATCGATAATCTTATTGTTTTATGTAAATTATATCAGTCAATTTATGAATTGTCTATTTCAAATCAAATCCACCTACCTCCAGTTCAAACTACTGAAGAGATACCAGCAAGAATTTAAGTAGTAGTCATTACAAAACTGAATTTAACTAATTTTCCACCATGACGTACAACGTAGTTTTCAAATTGTGAAATATTTAGTAAATACCCCGTTTAAATAGGCCGCCTAAGATTTCCAAAACACTCGGCATATTATAAAGCATAGGTATAGTTTACATAACCTGAAATCATGGCCAAGAACAGGTTCCGTCGAAACTTGAGACGTGAAACCTGAACCGTATACTGCACTCTATATTCTACATGATACATTTATAGTCATGCCATACAAATAACATATACAGTATGTTGGTAAATAAAACAGTTTGATTATACAACAATTGAAAATATTTTGAAGTGTTTTTTTTTTACCTTTTACTGTTTTATACTGTTTTATACTGTTTTTAACATATTCTATTTCGGTCTGCTTAAAGATTCCGTGGAGATTAATATCCAGTAGTAGCTCGTTTCAAGGCACACTTGGGTCTGAAGTAAGTTGTTCACGTGGATAAGTAACACTCGATTCGCGCTCAAATGAAGTCCACTATAAACATTATTCGTCATACGAGTATGTCACTATTGACCTTATGTTTGTATAAAGCAACACCAAATTTGTGCGCCAAAATTCAGAAAAACATAATTAAAAACTAATACTTCGGACCGATCAAGCTTTTTCCCTCCAATACCGTCCACATAATTCAAAATTACAGTTTTAATTTAAACACTGCTAAAAAAGTTAACGTCTCAACAACAAAACAAAAAAAGTAAAAAATAGTCGACGGACACATTCACCAAGTAAGTGCGATAAAAAAAAAACTAAAAAAGGAGGTTCGCGTTTCGCATTTCGTACACTCTGTATACTCGCCAGAGTAAACCCAGCACATAATAAGAAGTGCAGGGCGAAGGGCGGCCGGTGTCGTGAGCGACGGTGCATGCTCTGTTGCACCCGCTGGATGCAGTATGCATCCTTAATGAATTGACACTAGAGGTTTGAAAGGTACAAATTAATTAGTGGAGACTTGTGACCAGCAGCATTTGTAGACTGCTGGGTGGTTATCTTGGGCATCATTGGTCTTGTTTTTTTTTGGGATACCGAAGTAGTTACTTATGCATTTAAATGCATTTAAACTAATACACGTTTGCGTGTCTTGTGTACTTTCATAGTTATTATCAGAGGCCGATTTGCGACACCCGGTATAAGCAAAATTAAAGTCGAAATCTGTACAAAAAGATGTAGGCCTAAAATATCCAAGGTTGTAAGAGTCAACCCGACATAAGTCACTATCGACATTTTTCAAAACAAAAATTTATTATATTTTGTTAAAAGGCTTTAAACGATTAAATTATATTATGTTACTAACAGCCGTTGGCCGCGACTTCACATGCTTTTTTGGGATTAAAAATGTACTTTATGTCAATATGGTATCTCAGCTATATTTCCACCAAATTTTATTCAAATCCATTCAGTAGTTTTAACGTAAATGAGTAACAAAACCACATACGGACATTCACACATGCATACTTTCCGACAAAAATTCGTGTTCATAATATTGGTGACATATTACTATGGTCCGGATGTGGAGAGGCTGGTAATCTGTCATACAGGGTTTTCCTAGTACAGACACCAGACTCTCACATAGAATTATATTTATAAGCAGTATCTTAGGATAAGACTTTGTGTCTGATTTTCTGTGTGAGAGAAAAAGCAATAAACTATTACTAAAAAACAAATAAATTAAAATGTATTGTAGTTCACTCGTGATTAAATAGAATGTTGAAACAAATTAAACGTAGGTACATGTATAAATTATCTCAGTTCTGAGCTAAAATTTTCTAAATCATCCCAGTTTTAAGTTGAAATTTCAATAAAGAGGAGACCCAAGCTACACTATTAATCATGCCACTTCCGTGTCGTGAAAATGTACTGACTTTATATTTTTGCACCAACATCAGGGGAGATGGGGAGGTGTGGAGATGGGGAAAATGGGAAAATGGCGGGGATTAATTTGTTCATAATGGACATACCAGCAAAATTGATGATGTGTCTTCGGTTTTCCATCGATTGGCCATTTTAAATATCCATCAAGTTTGACTGCGGGAAAATGCGAGTTTGTAAATTATAATACGTTAGCATTTGAAATTAAAATTGCGTATTTTTTTGTATTTATATGGAATAGGAATATATACCTATTGACACCAATAACGATAATTATAAAAAAAAATCGCCAAAATATGTAGGTAATAGTGTAAGTTATACACTTGCAGTGTGTTTAATGCATTATTTGATTCGATATCTTTAAGCTATTTTTTAATTGCCAGTACAAGCTTTATAAGAAAATAAAAAAAAAGTTTGAATATTTCAAATTTTATGTGTACTTATATGAAGCTGCGGTAGCCGGTTGGTAAGCAATCATTAAAAATGATATTAAATACACATAAATTAAGATTTTATTAGATACTTACTAAATATTAGTAGCTTACAAAGTAGTAAATACTTATCTATGAACTACAACCCAAAAAAAAACTTTACATTTACAAAACATACCATGATACAAGCGATTGTCTTTGATGTAACTAACTTACCTTTATCAAACAATAATTGTAACTTTTATTTCTCTCCTTCGATCTCACAATTCGCTTACATGGCGACGTAAAATTTTACGTCGGAAGTCCATTTTTCTTATTTTCGTATTTCGCGAAGCTTGCAACTCCACAAGTTATTTCTGGCTCCATTGCACTCCGAGTGTGCTTGCGAATGACACAAATGAGCGGACTCAGCCCCGCCTCGAAATAAGGCTTCTCTCGATGGCAAGTAAAAATATTAAAAAACAAGCTGACATTGACCTCCAGAAAGTCCTTAGACATTTTGGAAACTTGTGTCTTAAACTCAAACATTTCTATATTCAAGTAGGTTACCTATACACTTTTGAATCGTCATTGAATACAATGGAAATTGATTCTAATGCCAGCCTATATCTGCCGGTAAGACACTCAGCAGATTAGTTACAGTAGCATCATCTAACTTATTGCTAACCTACTGAACGCTGGTCCTCTGGGACTTTCACTTGACTTAACTCATTTTAACTTACTTAACATGACTCTTACTCTGTAAGGAACGTATGTTCTTTACTAAAAGTGGAAGTACTTCCGCCGAGCTAGGTGTTATCTGCTCGGGGACCAAGGCCCAACTACCAATCTTGGTTCGTTGTATATATGTCGCAGTCATCTGGTTTAATCAGCTATTTGATTGGATCACTAGCGCGTTCATTGAATGACGACGTTTAATTGAATGACTAAAGGACAACTCGTCAAATTGTTTAATATAACGTTCAACTTCTTGACTGAACGTCATTTAGCATAGTCGTTGAATGGGATATAGCTAAAAGACATGACATAACACACCTTAATAATATTTTTTAATATGTTTTAACAATTTTAAGTCTTAAGACAATTAGGCTAAAAAAATATTTTTTTACGAATAAGTCACTTTATATCTCAATTTCACTCTAAAAATTATCAACACAGTGCTATTCGATTATATCTGTACCAGCTGTTTGACGCCATCTTTGTTTTGATGAGCACTAACGCCGCAGTGGAAAAAAAATGAACTAAATTACAATCACCTGACTGATTACGTCCGCTATGTTCAAAGGGCTATGTTACAATCCGCTAACTTGTTGGACGTTCAGTGAGTCTTATTCATTTAACGTTCGGCCTAGTCATTCAATTAAACGTCGTCATTTAATAAACACGCTAGTGATTCAATCAAATAGCTGTTTCAACCAGATGACTGCGACATATATACTTAGTGGCGACGAAAACTCTGATATCGCGATGTAGGATATCGATGTCATGCATTACGTATGGAGCGTTGTTTACTACGCCAATTCTGCTGACGCTGTATTTGTGTCGACTTGTAGGTCATGTCGTAGGTCGGCACAACTCTATTGCCACTTAAATGAGAGTCACTTTCGTCTTCAGGTGAATAGGTTCTTAATAAACCATTATCTTAAGGTCTTATACCTATATAGCCATGGAAAAATCTCGTCACTGCGATTCAGAACTAACATGAATAGTCACCTAAAAATTAAAAAAATGACAATATTTTTATACAACCGACTACGAGTCGTTAATTTCAAATTTACTGTCCACATCAGCTGTCATTAGTCTTCCGTCAGTCGTTCTTAGTTTACGCCTCGCATAATTTATTATACGTACCGAGAACGGATCGTTTTTCAAATATTGTAACAGAGCATAAGTCATTAAGCTGATAAGAGCAAAAAATCAAGTAAAAATAGCAGATAACAATGTCGATGAACTCATTAAGAGAACTTTAAAAGAAAATTCACGAATTTCAAACTTTTTAGAAGAAAAATCTATTTCCACAGCTCCGTTTAATATTTTCGCTTTAATGGAAACTCATCCTTAACAGTTTCAGTGAGTCGAGTGGTCGCTTACTCAGCTGCGAAGTACGGACTTGAATTTCCACATGTTCTCTATTTTTGCTAGGTACCAAACATGAAATATAGGATAAGCTACTAGGTATTTCTATATTGGATCTGCTAGTAGACTTCTCAAATATAGATACACTAGCGACCGACCGCGACTTCGTACGCGTGGACTTATAATAATAATAATAATAATAAACTTTATTTCAGGTTTGTAACCCATATTTTGTTAGTAACATTTTAAACTTACAACTAGTGTTAGTAGCACACAAAATACAATAACTGAAATAACTAAATAAGGGAACGGACCAGACTAGACAGACCGCTGGCGGGCAGCATGTCTACTTGACTGCGTGTAACCGTATCCAGCGACCCACCATCGGCGTGTCCCACCTGCCCGCCAACACACTCAGGATGGTGTTGGGGCTGTCACGCGTGCGACGCATCAAAGAGGCCAGGTTCCAATATTACGATTCGTGATATGTCAAAAATTACTATCCGTTTTTCTGCAACCGACTACAAGTCGTTAAATAATACCATTCCATTGAGCTGTCATCAGTCGGTTTTTAGTTTACGCGTTGTATAATTTATTACTATAAATAAATAATAAAATAATAATAAATATTGGACAACATCACATACATTGCTCTGATTCTGTGGTAAGTAGCTTAAGCACTTGTGTTACAGAAATCAGAAACAACGACGGTACCACAACACCCAGACCCGAGACAATATGGAAAAGTTCGTTTCCCATATTGACCGGGGATCGAACCCGGAACCTCAGAGATGGCGCTCCCCAAAGTCAGGCCCGCTCGCCTCTCGGCTACGGAAGTCGTCAATCCAATCAATTTTTGGATTTTTTTTTTCTAAATATGGGAACCAGGCTTGGAAGTCTTTTCTAACAATAAATATAGATGGTCGGTTTTTCCTCTATCTGCCCTAATATTCAAAACAAAAATTTGTCCATGTTCAAATCCAAGTATAAATCAAATTACAATAGACTTGCTATTACAACAAAGGTAATGAACAATTTCAATTCGTTTTCTCATATCATTATCAAGCCCGTATAACGTTTATTTCCACCTCTTATCTACATACAAATAATTTTGCGGTTACGTTTGAATGTGAGCAGGTTTCTTTGTGATCATGAACCTTTTACTCCAAAATTGCAGAGCGTATTTAATTTACACTTCTACCCTTCTCCATTTACAGTTTAAATTAACCATGCCTGGCGTTTCTACATACTTCATTTCAGCTTACTGAAAGAGATGGACCCGAAATAATTCGTTGGGACGCTTTCTGCAAAGCTGCAGTATTAAAATGCAAGATATTAGAAACATGTTTCTACTTGCATTCTAGTCTGAGGAACGTGCAGCTACCTACTTTCCAGCTTTTAAATATTAACATTTAAATAGACTTTCATTTATTTTTGTATGACATAAATGAACACTATGTTTAACTCTTTAACAAACCCAGTTTTGGGTTGCCAACAATATGTTTTGTATGATGTTTTATACAAATATTTCTTAATTTACGTAGGTTACATATAACACCAATTAATGCAATGCAAGGAATTATACTCGGAGGACGACCTCGATGGCGCAGTGGCAAAGGTAGACGACCAAAGCGCGAAAGGTTCCGGGTTCGGTTCCCGGTCGGGTTAATTTGGAAAACGAACTTTTCTAAATTGACTTGGGTCTCTGTGTGCTGGGCTGATGCCCCCAGTTAGTATCCGTCGTCTGGTGCTCATAGTACAAGGGAAACCTTAGTTTGAGACCAGGTGATTAATAAGATTGTCTGGCGCATTTATTTATTATTTATTTTACTGCATGTTCGGAACGTACCAAGAGAGTCGAGAAGACATGGTAAGAAACTGAGTAGATTAGTTACAGGAGCAGTATTTAACTTATTGCTAAGAGTAGACTACTTTGGATAGTCATAAACATTTGTTTTGAAGAGTAATGAAACAGTAAGTGTTTAGTTTTGAGAGGTAAGCTGGAGAACAGGTCAGGATCTTTGGGCACTGGTCTGCTCCAGCAGACCAGTGCACCTGTGCTCACCTGTGCTCACATGGCACCTGTTCTCAAGCATGACGTATGTGCCAGCCATCGCTTCACTCAATCATGTTATAGGGAATGTAATGACCCGCCACATGGCACCATTACCCTATTCACAGGGCAGGAGAGTCCCAGACACGCCGTCACTCTCCTCGAGTGGCGGTACGGAGCGTCACGCATTTCTCCCTGTTAAAAAAAAGTGATGTACTCTGCTTAATCAATTGTTTTAATTTTCACTTATTAATTTGTAAAAGATACGGTGCACTGTTGTTACAGTTTTTTAATAAACTGGTCAAGCGCGAGTCTGACTTGTACTCAAATGGCTTCGCACTATATTAACTAATACTAAAAATTATACAAATGCGAAAATAACTTTATCTGTCTGTCCAGCTGTCAGGGCAAAACTATTGAACCAAATTAAACGGCATGTGATACACAGATAATCTTGAAAACTCTAAACACTGACGACAATAAAACATGGTTGGGTGGAATAAGCTATCATGAGCTTATATGTGTATAAAATATTTGTATGTTGATGACTTAATGCTACGTAAATACAAAATATATATATTTTTTATTGGACAACATCACATACATTGCTCTGATTCTGTGGTAAGTAGCTAAAGCACTTGTGTTACAGAAATCAGAAACAACGAAGGTACCACAACATCCAGACCCGAGACAATATGGAAAAGTTCGTTTCCCATATTGACCCGACCGGGGATCGAACCCGGAACCTCAGAGATGGCGCGACGCCAAAAACCGGCACGCTTGCCTCTTGGCTACGGAGGTCGACACTTCTTGAATTCTTATTGCTTGCACTCAAAAGTTCAATAAATGTACCTAATACAATTATGCATCTTGACCATTGGGAGACGTTATGACATTATAGCACTTGTTTACTAATACCAGTTACAACAAAATCATTTTATTCAAGTCTAAAGTAAAATATAGATTAATGCCTGATAAATTTGCCTTCCAATATTTTACGATTCGTAATATGTCAAAAATGACTCCGTTTTTCTACGAGTCGTTAATTCTAATTTCAAATTAACTTTCCATCAGGCCATTTCCATCATTCCATTACGCAACGCGATTAAATTTTATCGCGCTCTTAACAAACGTCAAAACCGATGGAAGTCAGTGCGTCAGCTGCTGATTAGCTGAAAATACGAGTGCAGTGTGCTATTACCCAATCAACAGTATCAAAACTTTTGTCGTCTCATGCGATAAATTTGACATATTGCGTATGCTAGGCCTGCATATCAGCTGTCATCAGTCGTCTGTCGGTCGTTTTTAGCTTACGCTTCATGTCATTTATTAATATCCATATATAACTAGAACGGATTTTTTTTTTAAATATTGGACCCGGCCATATGAACAATCAAATCACTGAAAGAAAATCCGTCATCCGTCCTCTAGTGAAATGATACAAAATTGTTCCGTTTCATGTTTCTGACGAAACAATGGCATATTTATTAAACTTCCGAACGCTTCCTGATCTGTGAACGATATTCTTTGATGTCATGAGCATAAAATTGGTCGGAAGGATCCAATAGGGACTTATGCCCATATAAATTCAAACAAAGCGGCCCTTTTAACGTGTGTTAAGCCTATGATATTTTCTCCAATAGTATTCCGGTTTGTTGCTATCCCATTTGTAGCAAAGACGATCGGCAATATCGTTTATAGATGGCGGAAAATTTGGATTAGGGATTCGAAACAAATGTAGGAGAGGAAATTTATCAATTTTATTTTATTTTAAACTTTTTGCAGAAAACAGTACAACAGGTGCACTTTCTCTTTCTACTATGACTTAATGCTATGTGCATTGATCCCTGGACCAGTCAACCCTTGGGTCATGCAGAGACTTACTATATAGGTGTGGTAATAGAGAAAAAGTGCGTTAGTAATTTAAAAAACAAATCAAAATAAACAACCACAAACTTAGCATTATAAATAACAGCTTTTAAATATAAATAAAATATATATATGAACACTTAAATATTATAAAAAATAATTAAGTATTGTTGGTTTTTCCTGTATAGCATCAATATTATAAAAGTATAAAACAGATGGACCTCTAAATTTTATTAACACTTGTGCGATAAAACTGTTTAATGCATTTGGATATGGCTTTTATTTAAAATTAGGAAGAAAAGACAGAAAAAAAGAAATGTTTATTTAGTGACATGGCATAGCATTTAAAGAATGACAACTTATAAAAAAACGACTTATGAAACGGAACATTTCTATACATTATTTTCCCGGGTCTGGTGTTGTGGTACCTACTGTCACTTTTATTGCTACAGAATTACAACAATATGTGTTATGCGTGATTTTACCGGTTATTACGTCAATTCTTTCTATATACATACATATTACTATTGCAAAGGAATTTCATTGACGAAACTATCAATCTAATTCTTTCTATAAACACTTCTTTCTGAGAATTTCATTGATCACAAACTTTGAGTAATGTCTGTTCGACAGTTAGCATTTCTTCAATGTGCCACGCCTACTAGGCACTTAGCGAGGCACGGCAGTGTGTTAAGTCAAGTCCAGTTCCGCATTAATAAAAATCGTTCAACGTCTGTGGTCATAAATGACATCAGTGCCCTTCTAGTAAATATTTACGGTCCTTCAGGCGTTGCACGACGGCTGTTTAGGTTTAAGGGATCAAGAGGGCTACTCTCAAAAACGAAACGAACAAACGAAAGGTTTCGTTTTTGAAGATTATTCAAAAATTTGGGAATGAATACGTTTTTTTTGATTTGCATAAATAATATTTTGTTTTTTGAAAACGCTTTATTCAAAGTGATTTCTTTATGATTATGAGGATTAAAAATTGCCATCCGTTGTCGGGTCCTACTTATTTTGTTTATGAGAGTAGACCCCCTGAAACAGTTAAGTATAATATTATTTGGGTGACAATTTTAAAGTGTGATGTAGATTAAAATTGCATAATTTTATATACGTAATATTTTAAGCGTCACTAAAAAGTGTTTTATTGTTGAAAATTGCCAATTTTTTGTTAAATATTATTTAGGTTTATTGTGTGTTGTACTAGCGGCCTAAGTAAATAAATAAATAAATAAATGCGCCAGACAATCACACCAATCACCTGGTCTCAAACTAAGGTTTTCCCTTGTACTATGAGTACCAGACGACGGATACTAACTGGGGGCGTCATCCCAGCACACCAAGTATTTTTGATAAAAGCGTATATGTCAAAAAGCGAGCAGGTAATAGGCCAAGTGCTAACTAAAAGTTGAATAAATAAAAACTATTATTTGCAATCAAGAAATCTTTTAGGAAAAACTTGTTGATTCTCCTGACATGAGCTGAGTGACAGTTTATGTCAAAGTTTATCTTTCTGATAAAAAATTAAAAAGTTTTGTAAGGAGGTTCGTCACCAATTCCATCTGACTAACAAGGGAAACTGGACTTGTTTGACCCATAGTTGAGACCACTAATGTGGACAGCACATAGTATATATATATAATCAGTTTTTATATAGGACAATAAGGAGACTCAAGCTTACGATGTTTTATGCAAACCCAGAAAACATCACTAAGAGAAAATTCGAGCCAGATCCAAACTTGCGACCAACGGGTTGTAAATAGAAATCTCTAAATACTATGTACAGATTCAGTTTCAGTGACTATAGTGTATTTTTCTGCTACATCTTTATTAAAATAAAATAAATATAATATATGACGTGTTCCCTGAAATAATGATGAACGTCCTTTGTTTTGAGATATTTGGGTTTGAAGTTTATAAAAGTTGTATAAAACTCAGCCTTATTACCGTGAATACCTGGGACACTGTTCTAGACTTAAGTCAAATATATCAGAAGCTTTTTTATCTCTGAGCTGGAAGCGATATTGCCTAGTTTGTAAACCAAAATTACTAGCTGCATATATGAACTGACCGAATCACGTTGACCACTTTGATTTCAATATTTTGGACATTTTAAATTGCTGTGGACCCTTCACAGATTAAACAGATAAGTAGAGTTTTATGTTCTATGGTTTCTCTCCTAAATGTATATGTAATCTTATATTGCAGCTGACTTAATAATACGACTGTAACTAATATGTAGTCATTCGACATGTTTGCACTGTATCTTGATAACACCAGCGGCTTTGTTCTCGGATATTAAGAATTACGATATAAGAGAATGCCAATGTTGCATATGCCATAGCAAAATATGCCTTCAGACAATGTCTTAGAATTTAATAACGACTATCCGTTCGTGTAGGGTTGACTATATTGGTGGATTGGGTGAATAATGTAATCTCTTTTCAATTTCTATTATTATCTTCTTATATATAAAAATGAATCGCTGTTCGTTAGTCTCGCTAAAACTCGAGAACAGCTAGACGGATTTGGCTAATCTTGGTTCTGAAATAATTGTGGAGGTTTAAAAGGTTAGAAACTAAAAAAATAGGCGTTACGAAGTTCGCCGGGACAGCTAGTTTATTATATTTTTATATACTTATTATAATAATGCTAATATAAACGCGAATACTTGAATGAGTGCATGTATGTTAGTCCATATGCATAAAATACTGGATACGTTTGCATAAAATTACTTTTGCTTCCGGAAAAACGCGAACAAAGCTATTTATTAAATTTAAAAAGACTTTGTTTATTCACAAATAAGTAAATATTGGAAAACATCACAATACTTGTACAAATCAGAATCGGCGCCGGTACCATAACCCAGACCCGAAGCATGTATGTTTTTTATATTGACTGGACCGGGATCGCACTCGGGACCCGTGATGACGCGATGCCAATGTCCCAGCTCACCTTCCTTCGCATTTTTTCTTCAAATCATTTCAGTATCGTCGTTGGTCCGCCTCTCACCCCTACTGCTTTAGTAGTTCGATACAGGACGATGTTTACTGACCGACACTCGCAGTTTCAATGTATTTTCGGCATGTTTCAATGGATCGGCTACGAAAGTAATGTGATTTATTTGCGGGTTTATTGCCCACTGAAATAACAACGCAACGGATTGCCAGATTTGTCGGGGTTCCGTCAGAGATACTGACGAACTTGAAATAGCTATTCTTGATGTTTGAGTTGAAAAATTTATCCGTGCTGTTGAGTGAGCATGATGAATAAAGATGTACTCAATGGCACGGACTATTTACAGAAATCGGTTATAAATGTGTGCGGTTTTATTTCTAAAAATAAATATCTTGTCGGTAATCTTCAGGTAGAAGAAATAATAAACAACGTGAAACGGAAACGGATGTACAAAAATATAAATTGAGAAAAAAATTTGAGCGTAAATAAAATACAATATAACGTTAAACACACATACACTTATAAATACAAAAAAATATGTAAGGAACGTATATTCTATATAGATTATCTGAGACCCTTCCCATTTTTAAACTCAGGGTTAAATCGTACTTCCTCTCACTTAATTAATGTTAATTTATGTCCTCTATCTATAATTCCAGCTGGGCATGTTGGTTGTCAGTAATTTTCATACACTTATCCTACTTATTAACATTATTATTGTTATTTTATTGAGTCAAAACTCTTTACTTGATTTTATATATGTTAAATATGTTTATTTGTATATATATATATATATAATGTTATATATTTAGGAGTTTATGTATGTTTATCATGTTAAACTACGAAATAATTCTAAAATAAAAACTGTATTTATGTTGCACGGCCGTACCCATTTCTCGCCATCTACTATTTCCTCTACCTTAAGGTTGTCTGGAAGAGATCGCTTTCTAGCGATAAGACCGCCTAAATTGTACTATAATTTTTCTGTAAAACCTATTTCTGTAAAGATTTTGTACAATAAAGTATATCTATCTATCTATTCTTTACTAAAAGTGGAAGTACTTCCGCCGAGCTAGGTGTTATCTGCTCGGGGACCAAGGCCCAACTACCAATCTTGGTTTGTCGTATATATACTTAGTGGCGACGAAAACTCTGATGTCGCGATGTAGGATATCGATGTCATGCATTACGTATGGAGCGTTGTTTACTACGCCAATTCTGCTGACGCTGTATTTGTGTCGACTTGTAGGTCATGTCGTAGGTCGGCACAAATATATATGTATATACTCAGCGTCACAAAATTGGACCGTCAGCAAATTTGAAATAAATCAACATAATGGGCTTAAATTGAACCTGATATTTTCATGAAGCTTTTTCAGAGAAGCATTAAGATTTTTATTTTTAAAACTAATAAAAATACGATTTAAAAGCAACGTACGGAACTCCATCGAATGCTAGTGTCAAGTTTTGTTTCGTTCAACGAATGTGGCAAGTGTGAGAAATGTGCTTTGTAAGCGAACGTTTATTCGGTAACCGGGTTCGTAACTTTATTTAGGGCTCGCAAAGGTTGCGAAGGTAAGATCGATGGGCAATTTACGGTAAAAAACAGACCAAGATTACTTAACCCGTTTCGTGTTTGAAGAAATTGCGTAACATGTGAATTGAAATTTAAAAAAAACCCCCAAAAGTGTGCCGGGCCACGCTCAGTGTAGGGTTCCGTAGTTTTCAGTGCATCACAATACTTAAGTATCCCCACTTAAAGTTTGGTATAGGTAGTTTTAAATTTAATTTGAAATTATTGGAATTTCGGATTGCGTAAACCGATTTCAATAATTCTTTTTTTATTTGAAAGCAAATAATACATTGAGAATACAAAAAATATGAAAGTAATAAAAAAAAATTGCTAGCATATACGCTTAAATTACAACTTTAGTTAAAAATATTTTTTCAAAAATTTCAAAAACTATTAAACCCATCAGGTTCAAAATAATTTTCCTAGAAAGCCTTTATTCTATATTCTAGATTAGACACAATTTTATTTTCTTTTGGAGCGATTAATTAACCCTAAAAACTAAGCATTAAGCCGTTTCTCTTTTAGCTTATTGCAATGATAGTTGTGTGTGGTAGTAATGATAAAATATATTGTTTCATCCGGGTTTCTGGAGAACATGTAATCGTATTTACGAGACTGAAGCTTTATTTGATATCTGTATTAAGGGAATCGTGTAAAAATATTAATCCGACATTTTGTAGTGGAAAAACATTCCCAAATAATTCACCTTTAAAACATAACAAAACTGTATGTAAATCGGTTCATCCGTTTTGCAGCTACGGTGCCGTAGACAGGTATAAACACAGAGAGACAGACACACTTCCAGTCAATCTTATATCACACAGTAGTTTTTGTGTTGATGGTTAAAAATAAGTTAATTTCGTATTTTTCATGATCTAATTCAACGGAAAAAAATTCCTTAAAAATAAAGGTAGTTGAAAATGTTTTGATCTATTTTTAAACTTTTAATACGACTTACAAGTTACCAATAACAGAATCCGTGCAAAGTCGGTCTAAAAATTTGTGGTAAAACGGAAATTGCCCAGAATATTCGATTGCTTCAAAAGTTTATCGCGACTCGCGAGCTCTAATGGCTTGTGTTAAATCGTTGCTGCCGCGGACATTTAATCATTACGGTTCTATCTCTTAAAGATGCCATAGAATTTTATTAATTTTTTTAGGGCATAGCGATTTATCGCTCGAACTAGAGCAGCCTGACTGTCAAAATATTGCCACCTTAAAGAAGACCGCAGCTAAATAACAAACAACACTTGGGTGTTGTTGTATTCCTGCGTGTGAGTAAGGTTTACAGAACTCCTGCAGGGGTGCTACATTCGTAGCAGGGGTCAAGCTAGTTCAGGGCCAGGGGGCGATAAGTCTAGTAACAGCTTTATAATGCCGTACTTGTCGCCCTTTAGCTAGGATCTCATTACCACTTAACATCAGGGATGAGGTCAATCTTGAAGAATTGTTATAGCATTGAAATTTGGTATTCCCATTCTTCAGTTAGGATTCGGTCCTTACTCAGGTCAAAGATTCCTGCAATAGCTTTTGTGTTTGTTCCAATATTTTTGTGATTTTTTCAGTATAATGTCTTTGTGGTACCATCGTCGAGTCTATAACGGGACCAAGCGAACTCTTTACAATATTAAAAAAAATAACAAAATTTAATCTTTCCTTCAGGTTTGGAATTCCAACCTTCACGAATCGCGCGTTTAAAGATGCATTTATGTATAATATCACATCTAAAGTTTAGATCTAGGGGTAGATTAGATTCTAAACAGAGTAAACTCCAAAAAGTACTCTTTTCAGGAGAGGCGAAAAGCGAAATGCCGAGTCCCTGAGTACCTTAGGAATTCCCTGAATAGATTTATGGTGTACTAATAAAGCTAAAAGAAAGATGTTATTGAATTTCTTTTTGGTAGATAGCTACTGATTTAAGAAATTTGATAGTGTGCATAACTGAAAAGTTATCATTTTTGAGTTAGCTCCCTTTAGATCTAGGTGTGCGGTATAATCAAATCGATATTCACATTTTTTAACACTAAGCGTAACCCCACACGCGAGGATGCCCACGTAACGCCGACGCGACGTCACTGCGACGTCGACGCGACGCCGACACAACGCTTGCGCAGTGGCGCGGTCGAATAGGGCGCTGCAGCTAGCCGAAGTGACGAACGCCAGGACTCCGCTACACAGGCGCCGCGCCGGCCCGACGCCTGCGCAGCGTTTATTTTGTCAACAGAACAATGATCGACTCAATTGTTTCGGCCCGCCCGTGTTTTAGAATCAGTTGGTAGAAAACATTTTAGCTGATAGCAAATATGGATGTAGCTTATAATACTAACTCTTATTGCCGAAGAAACCCCTTGTCAATTAAGTACTTTTAGTTTTCGAGAAAATAAATGCTAAAGTTGCCTATTCGGGCCATGTGTCAAATAGGTAAAATATATTTTTTCCTTTATTAGTACAAGTTGACATTTACATTTTTGTTTTATAATGTCTTCTTTCATTTGTACTTAACTTATCATATTCTAGGCATTCTAGTGATGTAGAACCATTTGATGAAACCATCCGTTCGTTTATTTGTTTTCACATTAGATTGTTTTTAATGATTCTGAGTTCGAATACCTATCTATGGGTGAAAGTACAGAAATATGTAATTATTTCCTTTGACTAGTAAGTACACTACCGAATTTAAAGCATTGGTATAAGATATTATATCACACTGCACGACCTCCGTAGCCGAGAGGCGAGCGTGCCGCACTTTGGCGTCGCGCCATCTCTGAGGTTCCGGGTTCGATCCCCGGTCGGGTCAATATGGGAAACGAACTTTTCTGTATTTTCTCGGGTTTGTAACATAGGGATGTTCGCTTAAATCTGTATTATTTCCCTATATCCCTAAATAGGGACAGAAAAAGCGACTTTGTTTTATACTACGTAGTGAACCTCAATTCGTTTTATTATTTTTTTGTTTTTGCGGTCCTGTTAAATAAAGGTATTTGGGATTGCGTCTGTGTCTATCTTTGGTCAGTCCGCTGATTTATATTTCTTAAACCAAATATGTTATTGTGAAGATTTAGAGTCGAGATTAGCACAATCGATCCCGAGAGAGATCAGTTTTAGTGAGTAATAAATACGAGCGCGGACCCTTTGCGGCTGTGCGGCGCCATTACAGGTCGTGATTAGCAAATAAATTTGTTTTTTCCTCTGCCAAGCGATACACCTAAGCAAACTCGCGACGTTTGTAAGCAATAAAGTGTATCTACCCGCTTTATTGAAAACGTACGTATTTTGCGTCCTTAAGATGGTAAGAGTACCTACGAGTCAATTCGAACATTACGTTTATTTCATTTTTCATTTTTTTTTAGATGCAATTTAATTTAGTACCATCAGCAGCTTTAGTTTGTCAACAACTGAATACCTTATCATATTAAGTTCGCTGTCTATCCGAGTTATTTAGTTACGCGGAGGTTAAGTGTGACAAAATACTGAGGTGTATACAAACGAATGACGCTGACTTTACTAATAAATCACTCGGCACATACGAGAATAAAACCATGGTTGTTTGACAGGACATAAGCCCCAGACATTTTGGTCCTTTGAGACGATTGATTGTATAGAATGAAAAGGTATATAAATCCAGATATCCATACATTCAAACAGACTTTCTCTTGGATAACATTAGTAGGATTTCTCGAATATATGCTCATAAATAGTTTTCGTACAAAGGTAATTACAAAAGTAACGAATTGGCTTCAAAAAACTGTATCTTTTTAACTTTTTATCGTTCGCATTCTGTTTTTAACGACATTATTCTATTTATATTCGAAATGGGTAAAAATGTTCATGTGATTTCCTTTTAGCAAAAAATATTTGGTAATAGTTTAAATTATACATGCTGATTCGGGATAGTCCGCGAGAAAAACACACTCTCCCACAGTCCGGCAAGATGCCAAATACTCCAATGTATATTGGTTGGAACCTAATTATCGGGTTACCCAAACTGCCCAATAACATAAAGTTCAGCGTTCGATAAACATCGCATCGCTCATCTAAGTCCAAAATCGGATCGTAAGTTACCATGCTTGTGTAAAATATCGCTCCAGAGGGAGTAATGGCTCCAAAACCGCTTTAATAGTTATTGCTGACGCTTGATGTATTCTGGGTCAGGTTTAAACATGAAGTTCATTAAGGAGCTAGTCATTGATTCATGCGTAGTCTAGAATACATTCCGAATACTGTCTTGGTGTGTCGGAGTGACGTCAATACAACAAATTTTTTTAAATAAATTACCTCAAGCTATTGTTGATTTACCTTTGAACAAATTAAAGACACTTGTTAAAGGTTGTCTTTTGAAAAAAGGGTACTACAGAGTAGAAGACTATATTAATGACAAAGAAATGTGGACCACTAACTAGTCTATTCACCTTCACATGAAAATTTCACTAATTCTAATTACTCAGTTATTTCTATTTATACAAATTCTGCAAGAGGTACTTTTACGTTGACAAATGCTCGCAAGTGGGCAAAATTCTTATTAAGCGCAATGTGCATTATGACCTACAGTTTGTTTAATTATATAATACAAATATGTACTTAAATTTTTCTTATTACTTGGAATCAATTAATTATTTTTTACAATTTACACACCTCACTGTATGTATGACTTAGTGCAAAACTAGTTGTAAATTCAGCTATATTTGTAATAATATGAACGACAGAGTTTCTTGCCGGGATCTTCTCTGCAAGTTATAGGTTACAAACCGGAGGTAGCGTCATTTGCATTATATAGACGTTTAATTAACAAAATAATATTGAATTTTAATTTTAATTTTGAGAATTTGGTTAGGTGAAAATGAAAAGGCGGATGATTTACAAGCTCCTCCGAACAGATGAAGACGAGACTGGGGGGGTACTCTCAAAAACGAAACGAACCAACGAAAGGTTTAGTTTTTGAAGATTATTCAAAAGTTTGGGAATGAAGACGTGGTTTTTGATTTGCATAAATAATATTTTGTTTTTTGAAAACGCTTAATTTGCATTTGAAGTGATTTCTTTATGATTATGAGGATTAAAAATTGCCATCCGTTGTCGGATCCGACATATTTCGTTTATGAGAGTAGGCCCCCTGGTCTTACTCGTGACCACGGTTGGTCGGTTGTAAACACCCAACAGAAACGACGGGCATTTAGTAGCTTGTATTAACTATAATATAGGTATGATCTCGCGTTTTAGTCTGTATGGGTTACCGCACGATAGGTATAATAGCAATAACGTGTAAATTTAGGGCACCTAGAAACAATAACAAACGCACACATGATTGTAAACGTACGTTCTGCTTATGTGTATATATTTGTAATTTCTTATGAAATAAATTAGTGTTAGATCTACTATCTTTGGGCTCGTACATTTCCCATCCTAGTCTACGCACTCTTCTTATAACTGTAAGCACCCTACATCGTCCGTTAACTTATTTCAAATGTTGATACGAACTTGTTTTTTAGCTTTAAATTTGAGTAGCAGTCACATCGTATTAATTATTATTTAAAAGGTAAAAGTTAATCAGAATCCCTTGATGTCAGGACGTATGTTTGTTATTGTTTCACGCAAAAACTGAAAATGAGAAATATTTTATTTATATGAATTATAAATTTTAAGACTTTCGCGTTCCATTTTAAACATTTAAAATAATTTAACGGGTCAAAACGCGACACCATTTTTATTTAGTAGTTAATATGAACTACTTACTGCCCGACGTTTCGGTTAGGTTGCACCAACCGTGGTCACGAGCTGACTCTTGACAGTATGAAACGAAACGTCAGGCAGTAAGTAGTTCGTATTCACTACTAAATAAAAATGGTGTCGCGTTTTGACCCGTTAAATTATATGAATTATATTTATAATATTTATGATGTAATTAGATCAAAATATAGAATCTTTTAATTCCAAAATAACGCGAACGGAGTTGCAAGCAACAGCTGGCAATGATTTTTCAATTGAAAACAAGTATTTGATTAATCCATCACCATATACTTGTGAATAAAATATTTGCATAACTTCTATTACTACTGCATCAAACCGACATCTACTTGTTTTTAGAATTGTGTTTCCAAAGCTTTTATTTTTACGATTGCTCATGAATATTTCGTTAGTGTTTTAAAAAATTCATTTCAGTTTCGCATCCCTTGCGGATCGCATGACAATTCAGTTTTACTTATTCAATTTTATAAAAAAGGTGAGTATTGCAACGAAAATATTTATTTTAGAATTTTCAGCATCATTTGTCAAAATCACATTGAGTTTTAACTGGTAGTTTTCATTAGTAGCAGGCGTTAGGTTAGAGTGACAAGTCCAGTAACAGATTTATTATGCTGTACTTGTCGCCCTTAAGCTAGAACCTCATTTTCACTTAACATCAGGTGGGATGAGGTCAAACTTGATATGTAATATATATAAAAAAAAAGACTAAGATCTAAATGAATAAAGCTTACAATATAGTTTTGGACATAATTAAAAAAGTAATGAAAAATATTATCGTTGAAAAAAGTATTGTTACATTAATAAGCAGAATTAATAACCACGTTTGCGTTAAGATCATATCTATGTATATTGATTTTTATATTTATATATAAAGAAAATAACTCGTTCTATGCCTGTAACTGGTAAATTGTTTAAGCAACTTAAAGTTAAAAATAATATTGATAACACGAAGTAATTTGTATCTTGAAGTCGGTTCCAAGTAAATCAATTAAGGGAATTGAGAGAAAGATTGATAATAAGTACCTTTAAGACTTGATACTCTCAACTCTACCTACATAGGCAATAGTCAGTAATTATCACGTTATATCTGTTTGAGGTAATTATCACGTAATGCATTAAGCTCTCAATCACGTAATGCATTAAGCTCTCAATCACGGTGGATAGCTTAGTACAACTATGACAGTACATAGTGCGCGATGTGGGGTTTGGGTGTGTGCGGTGATTAGGTTCGAGACGCAATCGTTAACGTTAACATGAAGGCAGACGTACGAAGTCGCGGGCGTCCGCTAGTGTCTAATAATTTTGTGTAGGTGTTTTTATTCCCTTCGGTAGAAAGTTGTTGTTGTATTTACTTGGCACCGACTTCAAGATACGAATTACTTCGTGTTACATATTATTTTTAACTTTTTAGTTCCCGTTTGAAGTCGGTTTTTTTTGTTTAAAATTGTTTATTTCACACTTTTTAGTTGGGGATAAAACGACACTTTTAAAACGTAGAAACATCGGGTACTTGACTAAAAATTAGCTATATTCTGTGTAAATATCGCGAGGCCAAAGGCCGAGCTTCGAATGCGACGCCGAAGACCGAGCGCCCGCGTAAAGCGAAGCTCGAAGTGGTTTCCATCAAACACTTTGGACCGAAATAGACGAGACAATTGTACAAGTAACCGACGCGAGGCCGTAAGCCGAGCTGCGTTGCAAGACCGTAGGTCGAGCGCCCCATGCCTCAGGGTGGCGCTCAACAAGACCGAAGCTATATACTTCTATGGGCCTCGGCGACGCCGTCCACCCCCTGACGCTTATATTGTATTCGGGGGAGTATAGATCACAGTGGGGGCTCAGATGAAGTACCTGGGGTTATTATTGGATGCCAAGTGGAATTTTGGGCGTCATTTTGTGGATCTTTCACGGCGTCTTCTAGGGGCAGCAGGCGCGCTTGGGCGCCTTCTCCCAAATCTGGGCGGCCCGAGGGCCAAATGCCGGCGACTATATGCCGGCATTCTAAAAAGTATGGCTTTGTATGGCGCCCCCATCTGGGTTAACTCCCTGCAACGCCGGAAAAACGCAGCCTACTTGCGTCGGCCACAGAGGACCATCGCCCAACGGGTAGCCCACACGTACCGCACAGTGAGTTTTGACGCGGCGTGTGCCCTTGCAGGTACACCACCTTGGGTCCTTGAAGCTGAGGTGCAGGCTCGTGTGTACCAGTGGCAGAAGGAGAGGAGAGAGCTCGGGGAACGTCCCTCTCCAACAGAAATAGCAGCGGTCCGCCGAGAGGCACAGGAAGACCTAGTCCGGCGGTGGGAGTCAGATCTAACAATAGTGCAATACGGTCGGCGGGTGCTGGATGCCATTGCTCCAGGCTTGGATAGGTGGCTGGGGCGAAGCCATGGTTTTCTTTCTTTCCGATTGGTGCAGGTGATGACCGGACATGGATGCTTCGGTCAATACCTGCACAAAATTGGACGGGAGGAGTTGCCATTGTGCCACGCTTGCGGTGCGGATAATGATACAGCGGACCACACTCTCAGTGTGTGTCCAGCCTGGGAGATGGAGCGGGTCGAATTAGCCACTACTGTCGGGCGAAATTTCTCACTCCCAAGCATGATCGAAGCCATGCTTGGAAGTGAGGAGGCATGGTCAGCAACCACCACCTTCTGCGAGCGCGTAATGTCACAGAAAGAGGCCGCGGAGAGAGAGCGAGAGGCGGATCCACTCGCTCCACCCCATCGAAGACGGAGAAGACTACGCGGGAGGCGTCGAATTGACGCAGTTGCTTAGCAGGGACCGCCAGGTTAAAAAAAATGTAGAGTTGTCCACAGCCTGCGCTTATTCAAAGCACCAAATGAATTCGTAACCACGAACTGTAATCAGCCAAACGTAGTGTTGGTAACTCGAGTCTTTGAGACCCGAGTAGATTTTCAAGACTAGGATATTGTAACATGAGTGTGAGTCTTTTGAGCCTACTGAGTCTTTTAAATTATTACTTTCTTAACAAACGTCAAAATCGATTAAAGTCAGTGCGTCAGCTACTGATTGGCCGAAACTACGAGGGTGGTGTGCTATTAGCCAATCAACAGTATCGAAACTTTTGTCGTCTCATGCGATAAATTTGACTTATTGCGCATGCTAGGCCTATTAGAATACTATTTATCGCAAAATAATGTGAGTGCAGTCCCGGGCTACGGCTTAAATTAATTATTTGTCTTTTTATGTATTTCTAAGTACATCTGTTAATTAAGTCCTCTAAACTCGAGTCAGAAGTTATTTTGACAATAATCAGTCTTCGAGTTTTTTTTTACAAAAGACTCCAGATTCTGTAGTTCGTGTGTTTTAAGTTTTATAAGTCTCGAATGTTCAAAAAGAACTCAAGATTTATTAAATAAGACTGTTTGACTCGAGTTCCTTAAAACACTAGTGAAACGGCTGTCGCAGGGTTGATTACCAACTAA
Source organism: Glyphodes pyloalis (assembly GCA_037074685.1). Lineage (NCBI taxonomy): Eukaryota > Metazoa > Arthropoda > Insecta > Lepidoptera > Crambidae > Glyphodes > Glyphodes pyloalis. The sequence continues at coordinate 6,304,593 of JAYKKO010000030.1, read as the reverse complement.
ACTAGGCAGGGAAGGTCGACCAGGCTACAAAAGTACTCATAGATTAAGTGCTTGTGAAGCTAGAGCGCACAGTATCTATACATACAATAACATAATTATTGTATAATAAAACCATCTACATTTACAAAATAACACTTAATTGTAACTACATAGGTAGATACTATAAATGCTCCTGATATCTATCCGCTTACATCTTTTGAATAACTCTATACATTTGTATGCTACTTTGAGCAATAGAAACCTATACTTAATAGACAGAAAGATTGAATGTATGAAATATTACATACAAAATAAAAATACATACGAAACTAAAATGTCAAAAATTCAAAGATATGGAATATAATATGTTTAAATTTCTGTACGCTTAAATCGCACACGCTGTCACGCTGTTTAATGAGATATTTAACGTGAATGTACGGTCGACGGTAAGCACTTGCAGTTCGAGATTAATTCTTATTTGAACGGTGTAAGGGTCGTTATGTAAAGTCTGATATACTTTAACTGTACATACATCGATAGTTTATTCCAGTCAGTTACATTTTTTGTGCATTCCGTTCGTTACCCGTTTCGTATTTCGAGATTCCGTAGTGAAATCATCCCAGCAAGCTTGATCGACGCTTTAACTTCAGTAGCTCTTGTTCTATCACACGAATACACGTTTGGAGAGTTTAGACAGAACTTGTGTGTTAACTAACCACTCGGCTCCGAGTTAGTGTGGAGACTTCGCAATTCGGAACATTACCTACCGCATTCGCTAACTGAACAAAGACTGAGATTTCGAGTTTCCACAAGATTGATCGCAGATAGGGGCCAATGGGGATAAGCCTCATGATCTTAAACCATTCGCAAGTGCTTTTAGACAGAACTGCGTAGAATTGTGCTTTGCATTATTCCCTCGACTGAAAACGTACATTAATATAACCTTTATTTGTAATAAATCCCTACTAATATTATAAATGCGAAAGTAACTCTGTCTGTCTGTTACGCTTTCCCGCTTAAACCTCTCTATCGATTTTGATGAAATTTGACACAGACAATCTTTAGACCCTGAGAAAAGACATAGGCAACCTTTTATTGTGAAAAAAAACCCTGTAGTCCACGCGAACGAAGTCGCAGGCACAGCTAGTTGGAAATAAAATGCAATGTTCACATTTCTATGGTTAAAATCCTTATGTAAGTCTACTGAAAACCTTTATTCATATAACCTTAATTTGTTTAATTGATTAAAAATTTCTAATATTATATGTAACTGAAATAGATTTTATCAGATATACAGCTAAGAGAGTCGAGCTATATCTGAATCTAATCGATTCTTGGAGTGCATTGTTGGTCCAAGACGCGCCAGTGTACAGTCAAACACAAAAGGTGTTTTTAAGGTTGTGAATAAGCAAAAATCTCGACACGAGGTGTTTAGCAGAAAAAAAAACCTTACTCTCGTGTTGTGAATTTTATACAGGTTTTTGATATGACTATACGCTTTTTGTGTTCAGATTACGAACTGAAATTGAATAATTAAAATGGGATTGAGCTAATAAAATCTAATTTTGATTCTTGCCTCTCGGAGCTGTGATGCCAAATTACATTTTTTATTTATGCGCAATACAAAATGTTTATTTGTGAAAACTTTTCAAGAAAAAAATTATGGATCGACAGATAAAGGTATATAAATACAAACCGTATTAAGGAGGCGATCGAGCGGAACCAAGGCTCCAAAGTGTTCGCAAAAGATCTGTCTATTGGGCAGAGCCAGCTAACCAGGCTGAAGACCGATAACGGCACTGTCGTTTCCTCCAAAGATGAGATCTTGAGTGAGGTCGAGCTGTTCTATGGACAGTTGTACAAGACATCCCATATTCCTGTTGTCGACTTGGTCCAAGATCCACGATCCAAGTTAACCCGACACTATACCGAAGACATCCCGGACGTCAGCCTGAACGAGATCAGAATGGCTCTCAAGCAGCTTAAAAACGGTAAAGCACCGGGTGATGACGGAATCACAACGGAGCTTCTGAAGGCGGGCGGCAAGCCGGTCCTAGTGGCCCTTCAGAAGCTATTCGATTCTGTCATCCTCGGGGGCATCGTTCCAGAGGCGTGGACCAGGGGCGTGGTGGTGTTGTTTTTCAAGAAGGGTGACAAAACCCGCTTGAAAAATTATCGACCTATCTCGCTCCTGAGCCACGTCTATAAGTTGTTTTCGAGAGTCATTACAAATCGACTCTCGCGCAGGTTCGACGACTTCCAGCCTCCCGAACAAGCCGGTTTCCGAAAAGGCTTTAGCACCATAGACCACATACATACGCTGCGTCAGATTATACAGAAGGCCGAGGAGTATAATCGGCCTCTGTGTCTAGCGTATGTGGACTATGAGAAGGCCTTCGATTCAGTCGAGACTTGGGCGGTGCTGCAGTCCCTCCAGCGGTGCCAAATTGACTATCGGTACATCGAAGCGTTGAAGTGTTTGTATAGAAACGCCACCATGTCAGTTCGAATCCAAGATAGAGGCACGAGACCGATCCCACTGCAGAAAGGTGTCAGACAGGGAGACGTAATTTCCCCGAAACTGTTCACCGCTGCATTGGAGGACGTCTTCAAGCTTCTCGATTGGACCGGACTCGGCATCAACATCAATGGCGAATACATCACTCACCTTCGATTCGCAGACGATATCGTGGTCATGGCAGAATCCCTGGAGGACCTTGGCACAATGCTCAATGACCTCAGCAGTGTTTCCCAACGGGTTGGTTTACGGATGAACATGGATAAAACCAAGGTAATGTTCAATGTCCATGTGACTCCGGCACCAGTATCTGTTGGGAATGCGATTCTCGAAGTTGTCGATCATTACGTCTATCTGGGACAAACTATCCAGTTAGGCAAATCCAACTTCGAGAAAGAGGTCAACCGACGAATCCAACTCGGCTGGGCAGCGTTCGGGAAGCTTAGGCATATCCTCACGTCCAAAATTCCCCAGTGCCTGAAGAGAAAGGTCTATGACCAATGTGTGTTACCAGTGATGACTTACGGAACTGAGACGTGGTCTCTGAATGTTGGCCTCATAACGAAGCTCGAAGTTGCGCAGCGTGCTATGGAGAGGGCTATGCTCGGCGTTTCCCTACGTGATCGGATCCGTAATACGGAGATCCGTAGAAGGACCGGTGTATTCGACATAGCCCGAAGAGTTAGCACGCTGAAGTGGCAATGGGCAGGCCACATCGCTCGTAGGACCGACGACCGTTGGGTAAAGAGGGTCCTCGAGTGGCGACCACGTACCGGACGACGCAGCGTGGGGCGGCCCCCAACACGATGGACTGACGACATCGTCAGATGTGCGGGGAGCCGCTGGATACAGAAAGCGCAGGACCGCGCGTTGTGGCGTTCTGTAGGGGAGGCCTATGTCCAGCAGTGGACGAAAAGAGGCTGATGGATGGATGGATGGATAGATAAAGGTAAAACTCTGTTAATTTATTATTTTATTTTGCGTGATGTCGGAAGTATTAGGATAGAACACAAAAAAATTGGCTTGATCAATCAGTTAGATTACCAAAAAATATATTATACACATTATTTTTCTTTTATCATGTGAACAAACATTTAATGTGATTTTTTTAAATGTTTATTTTTAATGATATTTACTTCTTCTGTCATCTATTTTATGTATTTAACAGTAATTTCTTGTTCATTCGTCAAATGTATTTTGAATGTTGCTCAGTATTTTAATTGACGATTGAACGAAAACTTGCGTGTGAGATGAAAGGAAAATAACTTCACAAACCACGTTCTGTTGCTTCCAAATTACTAAGCGTTCTTTTATAATCTCTCCGAAATAATGAAGATGGAATGATGCATCCTTCTCGCTGAGTAAGCAAGGCAAATTGCACATTAAAAGCGATAAAAAGTGCTCACTGAAAACATCTCCAGAATTTAGACTGATGAGGTGTCAGCCATTCGTTGTTTGGTTAAGGAACCTGTGTGTGAAATGCCCGTATTTGAATTTATTTTTGCACGACACTATTTTTTATCATCTAAAGAAGCTTAGCTGAGAAAAACTTCGTTAAGCACTTCGTTTTAGGTTTAAATTATTATGACCAATGATTCTTATAAAATCCATCTACAATTTTATCAACTTAACTTTGTGCGTGAAATAGGCCGTAGATTGAGTGATGCTTTAGGCGACTCACGTTCTGGTTCGTTCCTGGTGCAGAGGCTGGCCATTTCTATTCAGCGTGGTAATGCGGCCAGTGTGATGGGCACCTTTGCGCCGGGGACTAACGGGTTCGGATAGCAAAGTTTGTGTTTTTAATTAGTTTTTGTTAATAGTTTTTATATTCCCATTGTAATTAATTATAATTTTAATATTCTTAGTATGGAAATAAATGTTAATAAATTTAATAAAATAAAGTATCAATACTTAAAATTGTAAATAAACCCTAAATTAGGTATCACAAATTTAGTTTTAAGCAAGTTTAGTCTTAATTTTACTCCATGTTACACAGCATGAATTTTTTTCTTACGTTGATTCTCATATGTATATCTATATTGCTAATAAAACAAATAGAAAAAAAACTCTTTGAAATCCAAAAGTAACGAAAACCTAATTGAACGCAAGAAATCGGAATATGAGTGCCTATAGGATATTTTTTAATTCGTTCAAGGTGATCGTGGTCGGGTGCGCAAGGAGCTAGTTTTCAACAGAATATAGCATATTGAAGAAATGTATTTTAGCCGCATTTTATTAAAGGTCTTCCCTAACTTATTTCATTATTTTTCTGTTATATTAATAACGCTGAAGACTAGGTATTTATAAACAAAAACACCCGGACACAGAATACAATAAAATGTTCACAGGAATATTTATGTTCAGGGATCGGGGGCGAACCCACGATCTTTGCTTTACATGAGCGAGCGCTAACAATTATTCGATAAAGCCAGTCAGTCAGACCATTAGATCAATTGTTCTAATCTTAACATAATAATATACTAGCGTTTATAATATATAATACCGTGGCCGCCTGTACCAGTCGTGTGCATATCGCGTCAAGTCGGATTGCACTCACCCGAGGGCTCGTGACGACAGCTTCACTCTTGAGTGCGTTAGAGATGCGCATAATTATGTCGATATTATGCTTTTATCGATAAAAATGGTTGTTATTTTAATTATCGATAAAATAAAATTGAAGATTTGGCTTTGTGAATGGAGGATTAAAATAAAAAACTTAGATCTATTATTATAGATTGTTGGTAGTGGATAAATGATCTTTGCCAGCTTTTATTGGCAACTTGGCGGACATAATGTTGTTTAGGAGAAATTATTTTCTTGATACTAAATAATTTTTTTGTAACAGAGCTGGTTTGTTTCACGGTATTTTTCTTTACTTTTTATAAATCATTTAACACATTGATGCAGGTAGATTAATCATGGACTTCATATCAGCAATATTTCAAAATTATAAATAAATTTAAATACCTAAAAAGTTTGTTATTTTTGGTTCTATTAAAAATGTCAAGTGGTAAGGACAGACCATTTCTGTTAAATTTACGAGGGGTAGGGCATAGCGATTTATCGCTCGAACTGGAGCAGCCCGACTGGTGAAATACCTCTACCTTACAGAAGACCGCAGCCAAAAAACAATCACTTCTGTGTTATTGTGTTCCTGCGTGTGAGTAAAGTTTCCAGAGCTCCTAGGGGTGCTACATTAGTAGCAGGGGTCATGCGTTCAAGGTAAGGGTGACAAATCCAGTAACAGATTTATTATGCTGTACTTGTCACCCTTAAGCTGGGACTTCATTACCACTTAACATCAGGTGGGATGAGGTCAATCTTGAAGTGCAATATAAAAAATAAATAAATACGTCCTCACCCAAAAACTCGTTTTTTTCAAGACAACAAAATTCATAACTATTATCGATATGTATATTGTAAAATTTACCCAACACTAGTAGACATTTGCTTACTGGATTCAATTTACTTGGACAGCGCTGATGGCGTATCATACATTAGAGTGAAGTCGATTGGGTGAAAATGAATGACATGCGTATAAAGTGACGTCTCTATTGGTTTTCATCATATTTATAATATATTTATTAAAAAAGGTTCTCATATCTTCGCGGCGTTAAATCCGATTACAAGTTCAATACTTTCATTTACTTACGAAAGCTTATGCTTGGGTTTATTAAGAGTTTAGCTCGACGTAAGGTAATCTTATGCTAGTGGTGGGTTATTACTGTCAGAGGTCAGAAAAGAAATATATTAAACTATAAGACTCCATCTTGCGTCGTTTTGTGCAGTGGTCGTGAGTTGGTCGCACCAGGCCTTGGGAAGCCGTGGTCAATTCTTGGATTTGATTAAAGTAATAAAATATCTCTCCCATACTTACATAAATAAATCAAATATAAATATAAATATTGGACAACATCAAATACGTTCCTCCGATTCTGTGGTAAGTAGCTTAAGCCCTTGTGTTACAGAAATCTAAAACAACGACGGTACCACAACACCCAGACCCAAGACAATGTAGAAAAGTTCGTTTCTTACATTGACCCGACCGGGGATCGTACCCAGGATCTCAGAGATGGCGCAACGCCAAAGTCCGGCACGCTTGCCTATCGGCTACGGAGGTCATCAAAAAACATAGACACCCAGGTGTAGACTGTATGTGTATGTAAGTAAGAAAAGTACATTCAAAATGAAATAAATTTACAAAATCTAAAAATCACAAGCTTACATAGCAGATTGAAAATCAGCAGACAACAATTTGTGTCAAAAACAAAATCAAATATTGTAAAGAGGTTCATGCTACCTCTTCACTAAAATAGTATGTAGGTATATCCAACATGTCATCGACCACCATCAAGCCAATTTTTGTTAAAGGTTCCACGAACTCCTTTAAAACGGCCAGGGTTAAGCCACTACATTTGTCCTCCTCCTAAGTCCAACACTGTCTTTACCAATCCTCTTGCGGACTTTTCAATGGTACTCGAATCAGCTTTCTTATCTAATCAATTTTAAAGATTTAATACTAAAAAGGATTAAATAGATTGAGTTATTGTAAAAGGTTGATGGATTCCATCAAAAGTACTTTTATCGATAAGCGTTTAAAGAAACATCTCTAATTGAGATTGATTTGCTAATGACGTTGTGTTGATGACTTCAATTATTATTTGTTAAATTATGCAAAGGTGAAATACCTACATAGGAATAGTTGATTACAATTAAACCACATGGCTTAATAATAAGGAACATTACACAACAAAACATTATAAAAGCAATTTGACGACCTGCGTAGCCGAGAGGCGAGCGTGCCGGACTTGGGCGTCGCGCTATCTCTGAGGTTCCGGGTTCGATCCCCGGTCGGGTCAATATGGAAAACGATTTTTTCTATATTGTCTCGGGTCTGGGTGTTGCGGTACCTTGGTTGTTTCTGATTTCTGTAACACACTTGTGTTAAGCACTTGCTTAAGCTACTTACCACAAGACCAGAGCAATGTATGTGATGTTGTCCAATATTTATTTATTTAATTACTTTAGGCAAATTTTTTTTCAATCATTACTTTATTATTATATCATAAAATAATATACAAGGCAGTTTAAGTATAGTATACGTTTTAATTTAGAGATTTGAAAAATACAACCGTTGTATAAGAGCCCCTTGAAATATTGATTTTATTTTGTTTTAGTATTTGTTAATAAAGTGGTCATAGAAATCCATAATTTCTGATTATTATTTTAACCGTCTTACTATTGCGGTTCTTTGAAATACGAGTACATAGCCTGGTAACAGATACACGGAGAGTTAGCAAACTTTTAGTAAAAGGGTCCAGTCTTACCCTTCAGATACGAAATTTAAAAAGCGCGACCTATACTTAAGTATAATTTTTATTTTGCGACTAAGGTGACAGCAATAAAGGCGTGAATTCAAAACATAAAATAAGCCATATAATAAAAGCGAAGGTCGCAGATACGAATTATGCTATAAACAAATTTTATTATTTCTGTTAAGCTTTTTATTGGTTATCCCAGTAACCAAGCTGTAAGTTAAGTTTGATACCAAGTAATTGGTGTGCAAGTCCATACATAATTAAAATTTAATTCCACAAAAAATACAGCAGGTAGACCATTATCTACCCTTCAAACCCTTAGTTGTGAAGATGGTTTGTGTATGGTTTTGTTTACAGTGAAATTTTGATGATGGAGGTAGGCATGGAAAATGTATGTAACGTTATTAATTGATTATTATATAGACCCAGAAATTATCCGCACCGAAACTTAAGTCATCATAGAACAAACTATTTTCTCCTTCAAATTGCCACAATTCAATATGGTCGTGTCAACATGGATAACTATCTTTCCTGTCTTGCCTCGAGTCTGGGTTTTGTGGTACTGTCAGTGATGTTTCTGTAATTCAAGTGCTTTTGCAACTTACCACAGAATCTGAGCAATGTATATGATGGTGTGAAATGGTATTTAATATTTATTTAAAATTGCATACCTTCAAAGCAATTTATTTCGGACTTTTATCTTTCTCCCTTTTCAAAGCGCATGAGAAATGCGAATTCCACCAAGTTCCGTCCCGTGGATCACTTGCAGTGATTGATGAACTAGATATATGCAACGGAAACTAGCGGAATCCAGCAAGTTGGGAACATTTCCTAAAGCTGAACACTAGTTTTATCTTGGAAAAGACTCAACATTTATTTATTAAATTTTACTAGTGTTAAACGGAATAGAAAAATAATTAACTACGACAGGTTAATTGAACGTGGGAATAATACTACAAACTTCATCGAAATCCATTAAGTAGTTTTCGTATATTTTTACAAACAACAACCTTCTCGTTTTTCGATCATTTGGTAATCGATATAGCGTTGGTAACCCGGCTTATGGTTAGTCGCTACGTTTTATTTGTTAATAATGTCATATTATATACTGTCCGCCATTGCATTTCTTCTCATTTGTTATTTGAATCCAAACGCAAAAAGGACGGGGTGTTAAATTTGACGTATTTGTCTGTCTGTGTATGTGTCGAAGGCATACAATGCCTTGCTGTTGAATGTAATGTATCGTTTTTGAGAAAATATCTCAGTTATTAATTTGGGCGGCGAAATACCGTGACTGCGCCTCAAGTCGCCAAAGGCTCATTCATTAAATTTGTACCCATTCTTTTATTTAGGTTAGGTAAGGTTAGTATTTTTTGATGCTCGATGAAATAGAACCCTTTTTGATTGAAAGGTGAATTAGTTAGGTATTTCTTTATCTATGTTTAATGGGAATCGGTCCAAGATGATCGCTGCCACAAAATGTTTATATATTCAACATTTAAAATAAATTAAAGGGTCAAAACGAGCTCGGTCAGCTCGTGACCACAGTTGGTGCAACCTAACCGAAACATCGGGCAGTAAGTAGTTCGTATTAACTACTAAATAAAAATGGCGTCGCGTTTTGACCCGTTAATTTATTTTAAATGTTTAAAATGGAACGCGAAAGTCTTAAAGTTTATATGTTTATATATTTACACAAATTCTCTTATATAGGTATCAAAAACTAAACATTATAATAATTCAAATCCAAGATGCGATAATATCGAACTGCCAGGCGTTTTTAGATAAAATTAAGTACAAAAGGTTGACGCCTGGTTATTTTCGCAATCCAGTCAACCCACTTATTTTTGGTAACATACACTGATTAAATAAATCCTTTTGGCCGTCGCAACTTTCTAAACATACCTATCAGAGATGAATTCATCGATCAAACCTTTTTCTCGAAGTTGAATGTTAATCACGAGTTGTATAGCCTCTGACACGCTAGACTTTCTCCGAGGAGTGCCGAATGACGTCGCGCTGAGGAGGCGTAAAAATACTTACGCGTAGTTTTACCGTAAAATGACATGTAATTTTTATTGTTGCATGTTATTAATTTACATTTTTAGAACCTGTATCTAATGGTGTAATTTTAAAGAATTATAAGTTGCAGTTTTTTTTTGTAAAATATAATTTATGCTGTACTGGTCGCCCTTAAGCTAGGACCTCATTACCACTTAACATCAGGTGGGATGAGGTCAATCTTGGAGTGTAATATAAAAAAAAATTTACCATAAACCGCAAATTCCTGGCTTATTATTATTCTCGTCAGGCTTAACAAATGAAAAGGTAACTCGTTCCATTTCATACAGCCGGCGCTAGTGTTGGACTAGCACAAATTGTTTAATTTCCATGAGCACTTATGCCCCTCCTAATTTGCATAGGGCTCGTCACATCATGGCCTCCATCTAAAGGGAAGTGGTCCGACTGTTGGAGTGGATGAAATTTTAATAAGAAGTAACAACTGGGAAATATTGTACAATACAGCTATTATTTGCGCATTCTTCTCAACAGGACCAACGTCGAAGTGCTAGTAAGAAAAACTTCGATTTTTATGGTGTTTTACGCTGCACTAGTGAACTTTTAAATATTCTAAAGAAACAAGCAAGGTGACATGATTTTTTTCTTTCTTAAATATTTCTTTATTCAAGTAGGTTACATATAACACTTTTGAATCGTCATTGAATACAATGCAAAGTGATTCTACTTCCGGTTCGGAACCTATATCTACCGAGAAGACACCGGTAAGAAACTCAGCAGATCATTTACAGTATCAGTATCTAACTTATTGCTATGTGTGGCTCACTTTGGACCAAGTCATATAGTTTTGGTTTTGATGAGTGATGAAACAAATAAGTACTCAAGTAAGTTTTTACTTTCGAGAGGTAAGCTGGAGCAGACCAGTCCCCAAAGGTGGCATCTGTTCACAAGCATGACGTATGTGCCAGCCATCGCTTCACTCAACCATATTGTAGGGAATGTAACGACCCGCCATATAGCGCCACCTACAGTAGGAAAACAATTGACGTGCAAAATACTTAATTGTAGAAATAAATCATTTGACTGTAACTTTTCAGATACTGTCCTGCCAAGTGTAGTTTACTAGTGATCAGTTTCTAGTGGACTATGCTAAATATTTTAGACAAAACTAAACTAAAATTTTGTGCTGTATTTGGAGTTTTCTTATCTCGATTCAACAAAATTAACAAGTTCTCTCAATACAGTTAAACTCTGTTATTTCAGTTTTTGAAGTTATAAAAACGCAGAATTGCACCAAAAAAATTAGTAAAGTTTATTCCTTTTTTTCAGAATCGGCACCATTGTGAACTCTCGATCTGGATCTGGCAACACACTGTGAATTATTTGTATTGCGAATATATTGCCAAATCGATTCCTTTTAGATTCGCTAACAGTGTGACCATACCTTGTTACAATACTCGTGCGTTCTAGATGCAAAGCTTTAATGCTGTTAAAATGACAGCCGACTGACGGTATGCAAGAAAGAAAATAATTTTTTTGACCATCATACAATTTCATACACAAAACACGATACAGCAATACGAAAATACGATACAGCGGTATTATCGCTTTAAAATAAACTCTACCAGACAAATTCTAGCTATAGGAAATAGTTGATAATTAGAAAGGACTGTGCAAAAATATATGTATAAAGAGGGGGAAAAAAATTGAGGATAATTTAAGATAAGAAGTTTTTTTTTCAATGTAATAATCATAATATTAACTCGGCAATTAGGACTCAATGCTAGCTGGGCACAGGCCTTTATGAGAGATAGGGCATAGTATTTTATCGCTCGAACTGGAGCAATACCTCCGCCTTAAAGAATACCGCAGCCAAATGACAATCACTTCTGTGCTGTTGTGTTCCTGTGTGTGAATAAGGTTTCCAGAGCTCTTGGTGGGCGCTACATTAGTAGCAGGGGTCAAGCCTCGAAGTGTAATATAGAAAAGGCCTTATCTCAAAATAAATAAATAAAACAGGGCGTAGTTACCACGTGGATCCAGGGTGTTAAATAACTTACAGTCTTGTCATAAGATGGCTTGTCACTAAGTTCATTAACAATGGTCAACCATCAAATATCATGCATAGGTTAACTTTCGGTATTGTTTCCTAATCGTTGTCACTATTGTACCACAAGCATCTCTAATGACTAAAAACGCTATCAAAAATTGAATCGATTACTTGATTCGATGTCTCGCAGCAGTAAGTACGTTTCTCCGCCACAGATTACTTCCACATCGATTCCTTGCTTCCGTCCCGACAGGGCGCTGGCTTAACGACCTCATTAACATCGATTGTATACATACTGCATGCTTCTACCAATAGGTCTGGTGCATATTACAATATACTAAGTACCGTGAACAGCATATCGAGGTAAACATTTGCAGTCCGATTTTAGTTCTTTTGACCGCGACATAAGGGCTGTTACAAGTGTGTAATCTGACTTGGGTTAGACCTCCAATTCCAAACTGTAATTTTTTCCCTACCTGACTATCGAAGATATAATAAATTAGTCAAAAAAAGCGCCAGACAACCACACCAATCACCCGGTCGCAAAATAAGTTTTTCCCTTGTACTGTAATTACCAGACGATGGACACTATCTAAGGGCAGCATCTGGGGAGCCTTATCGTCTTCATTGTATTTCTAGGGTAACACAACCCTTTATGAATTTAAATAAAAACGTTGATGTATATAATCATTATTGCAAAAGTTTTAGAGAAAGTAGCTATTTTTATTTGTCCTTATTTGTGCTGAGTATTCTAAAGAATGCAGCGGATTTTGATGCTGTTTTTTTAACTAACAAAGTAATTTAAGAGAAAGGTTTTATGTATATTTCACCCGTGCAAAACCCGGGTGGATGGCTAGTATATAATACACTGTGGTATTGTACATGGATAGTGCGCGATTTATCGAAGAATCAGGTACTTACATACTAAAGGTACGAGTAGATGATAAAATTTAAATTATTTAATACGACAATACTGTGAATAGAAGTAGTGTGAAGTGTATTTTTTTAAAAACCTAGTTAATTTTTTACTGAAAATGTCAATATCCATAATGTTATTGTTATTTGTTAAGAAAAAAATACACTTAATTTATGATATTTTCTATAGGGAGCTAAATATGCTTAGTGGTTTTAACCCCAAAAAAGAGTCCTAAAAACTATGACTGGTTATTTTATTTTTGCTAATTACCGACTGTTAACTTTATTCTCATATTATTTTCTAGACTCTAGACTTAGTCTTCATATATAAAACGATACTTTTTGTCTATTCCAGTTAGTTTAAACTGTATTTTTGTAAAAAAAATACTAGTGAATCCAGAAATTGTCAATACTAGAACAAAATTTAATCTCGTTCATGCTAAGAAAATAAACCACCTATATTTGCAACAACGTTTAATATATTACTATTACGTATATTTTTTTTAAGTCATTTTTTGAATTTGAATTAAATTTCGGTGTTATTTAGGCAAATAAATCATATTCATTTAAGCACAAATAAGCTCAAGACTTTATTACAAAAGCCATTAAATTAGATATCAAAATCCATATACTATCTCTATTACGTTAGTGTTCAAACTTCCTTGAATTAATGAAACGTTTAAAACAAATGTCTGTAAGACTCAACCACAGTACTTACTTAATAAAGTAGACAGCGATCTTGAATTTTGATTTAAAAGACATTATACAAATTGTAGGAGTAAAACATTAAAAGAAAGGCATATATACATACATATATACACAGACCTTGGTATACATTTCCTGATTGATTTACTTTTTGAGTCTATTAAAAACATTTCATGATAGAATAAGACAAATTATTAATACTCTCGCAGCAGTTGAATTCAAACCCACTACCTTCACGTATCGCGCGTTTGTTTCTTCCACCTAGCGCTGTTGTTGGTGATGATTTTTTCTGTTAAAACAAACTCTAATTCTACTACATTCTTTCATTCAAAGTATTTAAAGTAAGCTAGGTGCGGCGCGAAGCTAATAAAAAAACTATTTAATCAGTTTCATTGTACAGCAGAAAGAGAGGTAGGGCATAGCGATTTATCTTACAGAAGACCGCAGCCAAATAACAATCACTTCTGTGTTGTTGTGTTCCTGCGTATGAGTAAGGTTTCCAGAGTACCTGAGGGGTGCTACATCAGTAGCAAGGGTCAGGCCTTCAAGGTAAGGGTACGACAAGACCAGTAACAGCTGTATTATGCTGTACTTGTCGCCCTTAAGCAAGAACCTCATTAGGTACCACTTAACATCAGGTGAGATGAGGTCAATCTTGAAGTGCAATATAAAAAGAAAAAGAGCAAAATACATTCTTATTTTACAACCACAATCACGATTATCTTACTATTTTAGGCAGCTCAAAATGCCTACTGGTTATAAAAAAAACGAAAAAATATTTAATTATTTTTATTGTTCATAAAATACATCCCAATATTACAACGTTTAAAACAGTAATTTGAAACGGAAATCGACTTACTTTTCTGATTTTACTGCGTAGCACCCAGCGATGCGTTCATAGCAAATGTACCGAGAAGGAACTGTCTCAATTCACAACGTTTGAAGTTGTAATAGTAGTGGGAATTGCTTTTACAACACGAACTTGGAGGAATACCTAAACGACTGCTTCAATAAGTTTCATTGATAATAATCGCTTAATAAATCATTTCCCCGAAGAAAGTAAAGTCATAAGCCTTGAAAGTTCACAGAAAGTCGCATTTCCTTTCGAATTTGTCATGAAACTTTGTTAGGGAATTAAAGATTCCTACTTTTCGCTAATTCATGAGTTGGGTGGGAAATTAATGTTCCATCAAAAAAATCAATCAAGCTTATTTCGGAACCTTCTGTTTATTTAACATGACAAAGAATGCGGTAAAGGATAAAAAAAAAAATAATGTCGAAACAGTACCGTATGTTTTAAGATTATGTAAATTTAGCTTTTGCTCGTGACTTAATCAGCATGCGGTTATCCCAAAGCAAGTGAGAAAAATCATTTAAGAATACATCTTTTGCAAATAATAACCAGCAGTGGTCAACAATTTTTTGCTTATTTTGACTTACTTTTATTCATCATTTGGGGGTTGCGTGTGTACCTATATTACCTAAAACAAAAAGAGGAGAAAATGCATTGACTCAAAGCCGAAGCGACTTTTTTTGGGATCTTCCATTCTAATAAGAGGAAAAACTCATTCAAGATACTCCTTACCTCTCTTTATAAAATAAAATAATAAATGCGCCAGACAATCACACCAATCACCTGGTCTCAAACTAAGGTTTTCCCTTGTACTATGAGTACCAGACGACGGATACTAACTGGGGGCGTCATCCCAGCACACCCAGACCCAAGTCAATTGAGAAAAGTTCGTTTTCCAAATTGACCTGACCGGGAATCGAACCCGGGACCTTACGCGCTTTGGGCGCCTACCTTAGCCACTGCGCCACCGAGGTCATCAATCTTTGCCTTAGCGGTGGTGCTATATGGAAAATGATCATAGTCATGGTTCTGGGTGTTGTGGTACCTTAATTATTTCTTATGTCTCTATCACAAGTGCTTGAGCTATTTACCATATAATCAGAGCAATGTATGTGATATTATCCTATATTTTTTTCAGTTTGGTTAAGGGTGCCAACTCAAGCCCAACGCTCCCCTGAAAGTTCGCTAAAGGTGTAAAGGTCATCAAAGCTATAAGATAAGGAACTTGGATTAAGAATAAAAAAAAAAATTCCCCAAAGAATGAAGTCGCAGCTAAAAGCGAGGTCACAGATGGAAACTTTAAGCAGTTGCATTCAATTCTGAAAACCGCAAACTTGCAACTTTCCAAGACTTAAACGATTTGTCACTGTTATGACTTAAGAGACCGAATAGCCGACAGTCAGACGCTCTATGTTTGTCTAACGTATTCCAGCCAACTTTCTCTCGCTAGGATTCCGAAAGTGGTATCCATTTTTCTACGTCCATTTTAAAATGTTACGTTTCATTCTCTTGGTACTGTTTCAGCTAGGGCTTTCAATCCCGTAATAGCGGGATTCCGGTATCCAGGGATTACGTTTTCTGTCTTACATGTTGTGGGAATTCCGGGACTGTGAGTTTAACTGCTCCTTATTTTTTTTGATTTGATTATTATAATAAATATATAATATTTGATAATAATATCAAATGCAGTTTTGCTGTTGATTTTAATTTTACGTGGTGTAGTATGCGAAATGACGGTCTCAATTAAAAATAGAGTTGATGTAACATGACTTTCCGTAATTTCCATGCATTAAACAATGGAGGTCGATCTATGTCTATATTTATTAGACGGGCTCCAGTAATCAAAGCAATCTGTTGATTATGATTTTGAAGACATACTTATTGGAAAAAAAGCGTGTTAAAGATGTCTATCTGATTTAAATAAATATACTACACAACATCAGATACATTTAAATTTGTGGTGAGTAGATAACTAGCACTTGTGTAACAGAAACAGAGATAATGATAGTACCACCGCACCCACCTATACCCGGGACGACATAGAAAAGTTCGTTTTCTTTATTGACCCGACTGGTTATAGAACCCGGAACCTCAGAGATAGCGCGACAATAAAGTCAGGTCCACTTGCCTCTCGGCTATGGACTTTGTCAAATCAGTATCTATATATTGAGAGCATCTTCATAAATAGAAAGATAAAAAGTCATATTTTTATAACTTAAAGAAGTAAAAATAATTGCAAATTTTAATTGCCCTCTCACAGTTAGGGTTCGCCAAACCAGCAAAGCTCGCTTACACTTGTTTGAGATTCATGTGGTCTTATGGGTAGTCTACGCTAAAAATTTAAAAAAATCCCGCGCAAATCAAGATATCGGATTAAAATTTCGGCGAATGTCACAGAGTTCAGAATCGAATACCCTAGTGGCCATTAATTCCGTAGAGAAATCGTATGTTCACGTTCCCCCGGGACCTAGCAACGATGAGTTCTGAAAAAGTTAACGTAATCTATCAAAGTTGTCACCAGGCTGCTGAGAAAAACATTTGCGAAGAAATCGCGCTCACGCTGATAAATCATTCAGTAGGGCTTTAGTCTTGAATGTGTACCTAAATCAACTGAAAATCCAAAACAAACAATGTTTTTAAAAATAATAAAAAAAGGTTGTTTACTTGGCAAAAATATGTAACAAGGTGACATTAACTCAGGTTCTGGATCTGTAAATGTTTGTGATAGACAATGGCCTTTTATTATTGCTTAATATTTGACAAATTTAAATAGGTCATGTCAATAGATGTATTTTGAAGTCTAGTTTATTTCCAAATATTAATTAGCCCCAGACGCAAAAACGATGGGGTATACGTTTGGCATGTCTGTCTCTGTGTGTGTGTGTGTATATGTATATGTCCCATCCTAGCTGCAAACAGCAAAACAAATGAACCAATTTTTATGTTGCTTTTTTTGTTTGAATTGAGAAAGTGTTTTTCTTAAGCTATTTTTGATGGAAATCGGTCTAAGATGTCGGATTACATAATAGTATAATACAAATCTTTTAGTATCGGTATCAAATAAAAAAGATCGAGTAAGAGGTACTAAATATTATGACAACTTAAATCCAAGATGTCCGCTTTTATAAAATGGCAAAATTATATAATACTAGCTACCCGCCCCGGCTTTGCACGGGTGCAAGTAAATAAACAAATGAAGGTTTCGGCTTTTTTGTACATCAATATGTATGGATTATACATATAAACCTTCCTCATACATCACTCTAACTATAAAAAAAATCGCATTAAATCCGTTGCGTAGTTTTAAAAATCTAAATTTTATTAATTATATTTAATAGGGGCGTACAGATAAAGCGTTTTTTCCGTTTCCGGCATCCGAACTGTCAACACTATTAAGATAGTCTACCGAAGTAAATAAATATTTAAAAATAGTTAAAACAACCGTCAGGCTTAAACTTCGTCACTAATCATTAGTACAACAACTGTGAAGTGTTCCAATATATCCAAAAAACTGTGATTACGGGAAACCGCTAAGAAAAGAAGACCAAACTACACGAATTCGAGGTTAGAACAACGATCGCCATTGTTATCTTTTGTTTACCATCGACAAGACGACACTCTAACTGACGCAACACCCAGTGCTGCTATAGTAGAAAATAATTTCTACTATTTTCTACCATTACGTTCCAACATACGCAATTTCATCTTCAAAACAATACAATGGAAGGCCAATTTCAAATACTATTTGACCAAATGAAGATTGAAATGCAAAACCAAAATTCCGAACTTAAGGATTCTCTTACAAAAAGTATTATGGAAAAAATGGACGAAAAGTTAATTCCAATAATGGAGGAAAACAAAAATCTTAAAACTAAAGTGGAATATTTAGAAAAAGAGTTAGAGTATTTGAAAAGAAGGGAGAAAAATAATAATATTATTATGTTTGGCATAGAGGAAAAAGAAACGTCCACCTTTGAACTACTAAGAGAAATAAAGGAAAATCTTAAAGAAGACCTAAATATTAAAATAGATGATCACGAAGTCAATAAAATACATCGATTAGGTAGGAAAAAACGAGAAAATGACCGACCGAGGCCGGTACTTTGTTCGTTTACCAACAACTGGAAAAAGATAGAAATTCTGAAAAATAAAAAAAACCTAAAGAAAATATATATCACTGAAGATTACTCGAAAGAAGTGTTAGAAAAAAGGAAAGCACTGCAAGCAGATTTGGAGGAAGAGAGGCAAAAAGGAAATTTAGCATACTTAAAATATGACAAACTTGTCGTCAAAGAAAATAACACAAACCAAGAAAAACGGAAAAGACAACCGTCTGCTTCACCCTCTGACCACAACAACCAGCCTAAAAAACAATCGACTATATCCTCAATAAAAACGAACAGGACAAATGCCTTCGATATGATGCGGTCTAGATCCAGCTCGCTTTCTAGCACATCTAATAACAACATACAATAGCAATCAAGAATCGGCAAACGGAAAAACGAAACAAACAAAGAAATTGGCAAAAACGAAAAAGGAAAACAAGTACCTCCCCCAAGCCGACTGGTCCTCGTGGGGGAAAGAGACCACAACCCTCCAACAATAAATGGAAAAAACAATAAGAAAAACCTAAAAAACAATACACCTAAACTCTACATCGCAGCTCTCAACGTACTAACCTTAAAAAATGAAGAAAATCTTACTGAATTAATGTATGCATTAGAAAAAGTAAATTGGGATATCGTAGGCCTGAGCGAAGTGAGAAGAATGGGCGAAAGTATAACATCTCATCCTAACTACATACTTTATCATATTGGTGAGACCCCAGGCCATCACGGGGTTGGATTTATTGTTAAAACTCATTTAACAAAGTATATAGAAGGATTTATTGGTATATCAGAGCGTATAGCTATAATGAATCTAAAATTACCTGGATATAAAGACCCGTGGTCTATAGTACAAGTATACTCACCCACGGAACAAGCTAATCTAGAAACAATAAATGCATTCTACCTTACCCTAAATAAAGCTATCCAAGAACATGGTCATAAAAATCTTATGGTAATGGGAGACTATAATGGACAAATTGGCGAAAGACGCCCAGGAGAAAATAACATGCTAGGGCCATTCACATATAGTACCAAACCAAGAAGTAGAAATGGAGAACATATCACGAACTTCGCACTCGAAAATAACCTAACAATCATCAATACCATGTTCAAGAAAAAGAAGAAAAACATGTGGACTTGGATCTCGCCCGACAGTAAAACTAAAAATCAAATTGACTTTATAATGTCCAACAGAAACAAATTTTTCAGTAACTTTACTGTAATCAACAAATTTAATTTTAATACCAACCATAAACTAATAAGAGCCGAACTGGTTGCGAAGCAACCAAAAAAGCCTAGACCGAGACAAGACTTAGGAAATTCGAAATTAGGAAAACATCAGTTAGAACAAATATCAACTGCTCTGAAGGACAAATTCACAGATTTCAAAACTATCACAAAAGATTTAGAAACACAAGAAAAATACAATTGGTTAGAAGATACTATTAAAATCCAAATGCAACTGACCAGAAATACCAAAACCAAAAAGAATAAACAATGGCTGACAACAAAAAGCAAAAAACTAATTGAAGCTAGAAACGACTTAATTAACACAAGACAAGCACACGATAGAAGAAAACATTTAACGAAAATGAACAAAGACATAAAAGAAAGTATAAGAAAGGATAGGAAACAGCACAGAATGGAAAATATAGAAAAATGTATAAGGAAAACAGGTGGAACCAAAAAAGCGTACAAAGAATTGAGAAATTCGCTAGATTGGATTGTCAAAATGAAAAACGAAGCTGGAAATTGGAGTCACAGTAGAAAAGATATCATGGGAACAGCTACAATATACTATAAGAAACTATACAAAAGTAACACAACATAATGCCAAATCGACCTAACAAAAACCAGCGAAATTCCAAGCATTATGCCATCTGAAGTTGAGAAAGCTATAAATAGCCAAAATGTGGACAAAGCAACAGGTCCCGATGGTATAAGTAATGAAATCCTAAAATACAGCAAGGCCACCTTAACACCTGTCCTAACCGATATGTTCAACAACATCATAGTTACTGAAATAATTCCTCAACAATGGACAGAGTCTAATATTATCTTACTTTATAAAAAAGGGGACAAATACGAAATCGGAAACTACCGCCCTATCAGCCTTATGTCCAACATATACAAAATCTTCGCGAAGACAATTTTAAAACGGATTGAAATGACACTAGACGAACAACAACCTATAGAACAAGCTGGATTTCGTAAAAACTATTCGGTGATGGACCACATTCACGTAGTCCGTCAAGTTCTAGAAAAATTCAACGAATACCACATCACATACTATATCGCTTTCATAGACTACAGCAAAGCATTTGACTGTTTACAACATGGAAACATATGGGAAGCATTAGCTGAACAAGGTATAGAACACAAATACATACGACTTATAAGGAATATATATACTCATAGTACAGCTAGCATACAACTAGAAAAGAAAGGAGTTCCATTCAAAGTGGGAAGAGGTGTAAGACAAGGAGATCCTCTATCTCCAAAACTATTCTCAGCGGTACTGGAATCTATTTTTAGACGACTTGATTGGGAAAATCTCGGGATCAAAATAGACGGGGTATCGATGTCACATTTAAGATTCGCAGATGACATAGTGCTTTTCGCTGAAACATCCGAAGCCATCAATAGAATGATAAAAGAGCTAGCGAAAGAAAGCGAGAAAGTAGGATTAAAGCTGAACCCAGAAAAAACTAGAGTACTCACAAATGGAAACAAAGACAGGATTCAAATTGACAACACGGAAATCGAATACACTGAGGAATATATCTATCTGGGACAGCTTATCACTCAAAAAGAGCCTATACGCAAAGAAGTAGAGAGAAGAATTACGAACGGATGGCGAAGATACTGGGACTTGAAAGAGGCAATGAAAGACAAAAATCTGCACATCAACATAAAAAGAAAATTACTTAACACCTGCATATTACCCATCCTTATGTACGGCTGCCAAACATGGACTCTAACTCATGAAATGACAAGAAAACTCGCAACTTGTCAACACGCAATGGAACGCAGTATGCTAAACGTCAAAAGATCAGACAGACTAAGAAACCGTGTCATCAGAGAGAAAACCAAAATCTTAGATGTAACTCTGAAAATCAGAAGACTCAAATGGAGATGGGCCGGGCACATGATAAGAGGTTACGACAAATGGAGCAAAAGATTGACACAATGGTATCCCAGAAGAGGTAAAAGGAAGAGAGGAAGACCCCAAAAAAGGTGGGAGGATGACCTTAGAGAGGTGGCAGGAATCACTTGGAACAGAGTGGCCCAAGACAGAACGGAGTGGAAAAGGTTGGAGGAGGCCTTTGCCGATTGGCAAACAGACCTTCAAAAAACAAGCAAGCGGCAAATACTAGAATAAGTTAAATTATAAGTTAGTGTTATTCATTGTAAGATATATTGTAAAAAAGAAAAGATCTGAATAAAAGGCTATATTATTATTATTATTATTATACAGATAAAGCGACCTTGTTTTAAATTATGTAGTGAAGTTTACTCGACGTAACAGTTTGGTCTCTGACGACGTAACAGTATGATAAAGACGTAACGCGAATATAAGCGTTATTGACAAACGATTGGCGAAATTGTCCAAAGGTTTTTAAACTTTTGATTTTTATGTTTTTTTTATGAGTATTTTATCTATCGTTCACGAATTGATAGGAACATAACAAAAAAACGTTTGTTTTCGCACAATTTTTCAAGGTTCAAATTCGCTCGCGACATCGGCGCAAACTAAAAGGTTCTCACCGTAGCACCTCAGTTTCCGCCTTCGTATTATTTTCACATCACGTTCAAATCTCGTAATGTCCGCGGCACCCTTTCTGTGTAATCCAAACAAATTTACTACGTCCCGGACAATTTAGTCTCCTCCAAGCTACCCTTAATTGCCTGGCCCAATTTACCAAATTGTTTTAGGTTTCGGTTACGTGAAAATATCTACAATGTTACTAAAGCGGAAAGTAGTATTGTTTTTATCCGACTACGGCGAAGCAACATAAGACAGATTCTAAATATAAGAAACAGAAAATTTTTATCTCCCCTTGCGGTGCGGGAATCGAACCCACGACCTTCACATATCGCGCGTGCTGCTCTTCCAACTGAGCTAACAGCAAGTTATCGTAGGCGATAAAAATTTTCTGCTGTATCAACCGTTAGCTCCCATAAGTGCCCTCTGCCGAATATGGTTAGAACTATACTTATTTATCTGTTTCTTATATTTAAAGTTCGCTAGTATGGCGTAAAGTACCTACTAAAAAATAAAAAATCTAATATGACAGATTCATCAAATTAATCATATGATTTATCAATATTCTATTAACATGACAGCCTCAGGCTAATAGGGGGACCAATATGATTATTATATGGTCTTGGGAATTCAATTTATGTCATTAGCGTTCTATTTCAAATCTTTGAAATAAGTCAATACCTTGGTCAAGAGTACGCTCGTGACCACGGTTGGCGCAACCTAACCGAAACGTCGGGCAAAAGTAGTTCGTATTAACTACTAATTAAAAATGGCGTCGCGTTTTGACCCGTTATTTATTTTAAATGTTTACACCTGTTAGTTTAACTAATGAAGTATTATTAGCAGAAGTGTTTTACTTGTTTTCTGATTATAGGCTATAAGGACTCAAACTAAATACATTTTACTTAATTAACACCTTTTGGGTATCTTAAGACAGGCGTTAAACAAGGGACTTTGTTTGGATGCACCTTTTAACAGTGAACCAATTTTATTACGCTGTGTTCAGTAGTTCGATTTAGTTGTTAACACGCATTTATGTTAGCTTCACTTGTAACTATGTATATGAGAAAATCTTGACATCGTAATTTGACCCACTTCCCGGTCTTCGATAAGGATGAAATTTTGCACACGCTCTGATGACAATATATGACTAGCTAAAAACGTCATTACAAATCCAATATGGCGGTCTCCCTATGATGGCGGACAGGCTATCTGAAATGCACCCTCATGATATGAGTATCAAATGAAAAAAACAGTCACGAGACTCAAATCTAATATGGCGGACATTCAAGATGGTGGATTTACTATTTGAAATGCACCCCCATGATATGGGTATCAAATGTAAGGGTCTGCTGTAAGGAATACGAAAAATAATAAATTATATCATTTAATAACGTTTGATATTTGAAATTAAAAAGTACTAGGTAAGTTAAACTTGAATAATAAAAAGACTAAAAAGTTTAAAATAACATAAATAGTTTAAAAAACGTTTAAAAAACCATGACATGTTAATTACCAATCACGAAGCAGTTGGACCTCACGCCCCCGTAGTGTCGTCTAGCGAATTTTTCACGCGCGGTAGCCCCCATTGATTGTCAATCGATGATATCGATCGTGAGATGATGAGATCAATAGTCAATTAAGGTGATCGATCTTCAAACGATCGTTAATTGATGAGATCATTCGTCGATCGATCGTCGGTCGCCGAGATCGTTTAGATTATTTTTTTGTTACCTATTTATGTAATATATTTCCTATAGGGGTGAAAACCTTTTTCGCGCCCCCTTTAGCTCGGAGAAGACGATAAGAGTTGGCAGCCATCATCCATAGTCAAGTAGAAAAGACTTGATATAATTTGTATTCACCAACTTCCATCCTTTCAGTTAGACTCATTGGTACTTGACTCAAACATTTGCTCTTCCAAAAAGTCACGTCACAAGTTTTTTCTCAAATACTATTTGCATATCCCATGTTAGGAAATGGGCCTCCGTCGGAAATCGAATCCTGTCCAAATTCCCTCGAGCCGGCAGCCAGCCCGCCTGTTTTAGAATCCGATTCTGACGAATCGGAACCCGTACTAACAATATGACAGTGCGAAGTTTCGGATCAAAAGAACAAAAAAAAAACGGATGGAAAAAACTTACTTAAAGCGTTTATGTAATCTTCACTCTTTGGACAAAAGAAAAAGATACGTATTTGTGTCACTGTGACTTAAAGCTTGTTTGTATCAAATACTGGCCGGTATTTTGACTCTTATATTTGTGCCTATATCAGCTTCGTTAACTATCACAGGCAGGTTCGAAATTTACGTTAAAATACAGCGCGACGTCACTTCTTCGTACAATTCTCAATACTTCATCATTTATTGCTGCTATAATGTAAATACAGTACAGATGGTATTCATATAATTAGATCATTATATACCCTGTTAGGGCACTGCAATGTGTTTCAATAACTTAATTGTATGACAAAAAGGTAAAATTTAATATAAAAAGGTATGTTTGTAAGGAAATTATTTGACAATAGTGAGTGTGTTTGTGTTCCTGTGTGTATGTATTTTGGTATGTCGAATGTACATTTAAGAGTTGTTTTCTTCTAAGTATTCTTTAATGCTATTATAAAATTTCACTAATAAGTGACATAAATACAACCCGCCACTGAACTTTTGTGGCGCTTTATCATCATCATTTTTATTTATTGAAGCAAACAGCACATTTTCATTGTCTTTTGAAAATGTAACTGACAGACATATCCTTAGATCATAAAATCATTGTTTTCTTAGCGAGTCATTCAGTCAGAAATGATTTTTTCCTGCAGTTGGATTTACAATAAACTATTTTGCGAGTCAATTATTTTTTTCCTACTAGCACCACGACGTTGTTCCTATGGAGAAGAAGCGCCGCAAAAACTCAACAGATATCCTCTTTTAAAATAACTTTAGCATGTAAATCTTATATATAAAAATGAATCGCTGTTCGTTAGTCTCGCTAAAACTCGAGAACAGCTAGACCGATTTGGCTAATCTTGGTTCTGAAATAATTGTGGAGGTCCAGGGAAGGTTTGAAAGGTTAGACATTATAAAAAATAGGCGTTACAAAGTTCGCCAGGATAGCTAGTTAACAATAAAGTTTACCTAGGTGCAGATGGGCATGTTCATTATTTCACATATTTTATCGTTATAAAAGTTTTGTGTAGTAATAAGCCTTTTTCAACAGCCATGTTTTGATTATTTTTTTCCCAATTTGCATGAGTAAGAGAGCTACATAAAATACGAGTATTTCGAGTTCCATGGTACGGGCTCTCATGTAACTCTTTATATTGCTCGATGCCGGTTTGCAATTCTACTTTTTCCTTTGCCATTCGAGTTGAGTTTTCGAGTTAATAAAGGCTTAAGTATGCTTTGATCGGCATTGGGTTTGATTGCATTGTTGGATGTCTACCAAACTGGTTAGAAGTTGCTTCGATTTAATCGGAATGTTAAACGTTTAAAATTTTATTTTTTTTACAACCAGAACACATCATTTTGTTGCCATTTTTAATCACATAGCAAATAGAAAAAAGTATAATTATTATAGCAAGTTTGCTTTTAAACTTGTTTTGTGAAATTATTCTAGAATTAATGTTTGTTAATTTCACGCAAAAAATACTGAATAAAGTTGGATGAAATTTTGTAAAAAGATAAATGATACTACATATCCAGGGTTTTCTTGAAGATTAATAATAAGGACGATAGTTTGACATTCGATGCGTGTTTAATCAATTACTCACTTTTCAACTACTTTACAAATCAATACCACATTTGTACACACAAATCATAAATAAAAACCACTTACTTTATCCCCCAACAAAGCATTGTTAAACTTTGAAATAAAATTAAAACATAACTTCAGTGACTTTCACTAAAGTACTATAAAAATATAATTGTTCATTTATACCTAGTACTATTTTTTACAATAACTTCAGTGTTTTCCACCTTCAGTTTATCAATATGCTTAATAAATTCCCATTAGACCAGTCTTGCTTCATTTAACATGCCAATCGAAATGATTAAAAAATATATATGACTAGCTGTGCCCGCGACTTCGTTCGCGTGGACTACATCCTTTCATGGTCGGTTTTACCCCTTTCTCCCCTAATATTTGAAACAAAAAGTAGTCTATATTTGAATCCAAGTTTCGATCTATATTTGTGCTAAATTTCATATCTCTAACTTCAAAAATAAACATTTTTCCATATAAACTTTCAAAGGTGGTATTACCCCCATCCCCCCCTTATTTTCTAATAAAAAGTAGCCTATGTCCGTTCTTGAGATTCAACGTACACCTATACCAAATTTCATCAAAATCCGTTCAGCCGTTTAGGCGTGAAAGAGTAACAGACGGACAGACAGACAGACAGACAGACAGACAGACAGACAGGCAGACAGAGTTACTTTCGCATTTATAATATTAGTATGGAAGTATGGATGTCCGAAACACACGATTACATACTTTTTTGTCTTAGCTTTAGAAATCAGGTCTCCATTTCAATAGCATATAAAAATCACCGCACCATATGACTTGCCACTTGCCCTTATGTTACGAGGTTTCCATCTCGCATTAATATGCAGACTTGAGAGCTCGCTGCCATGAACCTTGGCCTTTGAAGCTATGGAAATGCACACAGGCGACCTCGAACACACGGATATTTCCGACTTCCGTTTCTTTGTTCTGTGGAAAACGCTTTTATCTAAATTTTAATTTGTAAACTTTTGTTGGGAAGATTGTCTTTGTAGAATTTGACTGCGTTCCTTAATTCATAATTCTGCATTCTAAGAATAGATACATAGTCAATTATATTTTGTTGATCTGAGGTATTTGATATTGATGATTGAAATCAATCAAATGAAATAAAAAACTAAATATAAATAGGTGGAATAGTATTTGTACTCAAATGTATTATTGTCTCGTTTTAATTTTTATCACTAGCGCACAAATACACTAAGTGTATACCATGTGATATGGTATTATATGATATGGCTTGTGCTTATACAAGTGGCTAGTGAGCATTTATGATAACGAATATAGTCTCCGCTCAGCATAGTGGAGGAGTTTAAAATAAATAAATAAATATATTGGACAACATCACATACATTGCTCTGATTCTGTGGTAAGTAGCTTAAGAACTTGTGTTACAATAATCAGAAACAACGACGGTACCACAACACCCGATTTTCGATCTATCTTTCAAAATAAAATATTTCGTTTGTTTCTTTTTTAGTAGTGCGCCTACTACCAAAAATGAATGAGACGTATTATCTGTCTAATTTATATCCAAGATCGTGTTAGCTTTGTCAAAGAATAAGCGACCTCTTTTCATTTGCAGTGCCCTTACAGGGTCTTTAGTAATCTAATTTCGTCTAAAAGTAAATAAACTTAAAACGTTTTAAAATCACAAAAAGTCGCTGTGATACTCCTGTGGCAAGTCATAGCATTTCTTCAAATCGTTATCTGCCCTTTTTACTATCGGTCAATGGTGAAAAAGTTAATCCTTCATAAAAATCACGTTCCCTTTTCTTTTCTCCACCTAAATTGTATCATAAAGACTGTAAAAACAATTCCTGAAAAGTGCCAAAGATGTTATATTTATCTGTTAATGTAATTCTACAAAATTAATACAAGTTTGCACAGCAAGCGAAACGAACATTTCATATTAATAACACATTAGCTATTTCCTATCTGCGTGTTCCAATACAACAAACCATTAAGATTAGCAAAAACTAAGTTTGTCTTTACTGTGCCATTAGCTTGATAGTGCTTTTGCTTGTAGTTGGCGAATATTAAATTATTTATCTGATTCATCTTCTGACTAAATAGCACGTGGTGCGGCGATTTTTATATGCTATGTCGAGTTTCTTGCTGGTTCTTCTCGACATCATCAACATTCCGAACACGGCGGTATAATACCAAACATGTACCTGCTGACGATTAATAAGTGCTTTTGTAAAGCTTACATGAATAAAACTATTTTCTATTTCTATTTCTACTGGCTCTGTAGCACAATAGTTTGCGTGGCTATCCAGGACTACCAAGTTATTGGTTCCCTAATATCCCAATCGTACTTGCTAAGCTTGGTCATTAGACTATTTGGCTCAAAAACATCTGTTTAAATGGTTTACTTACGGTTTTACTTATACTATGCCAAAAATATACTTTTCTTTCAATTAGATGAAGTTGTTTTCACTCTTCTTATTACGGGTACGTACAAATAGCATTCGTAGCAGATTCCTAACGTTACATTTTTCATTGTTGCAGATAGCGATGAAGAATCAGTGATGTCACCCAACCATGCCACCAGAGGTGACGTAGCACCACTATGGAATGAGTTCACTGGATATGACGAATTACACCTACCTGTACACGAGCACACAGGACCTTCACTGCCGCTTGGAGCCAGGAGCGAGCTGCGCCAACACCACAGGCCTCGGCCTCGACTGCTCCGACGATACCTCCTACCCCTTCATCTGTACCCTGAACCTCGACATCCAAAATGAGACGACCTACAGCTGCCATTCATGCTTCAATGATTCGATGGGTGTTAACAACGGTTCTCTATGCGACCCTGGATTTCAGCTGAACCTCATCACCGTCGTCTTCGAAAGCGCACTTAAAAGTCTTTGGTTACACCTCCCCGATAACAACTTCTGTGAATGGGACTCCTTGTTCTGCTTCAGTAAAGGATTCAATCGGACATTGTATGTGAAAGATGGTTCTGTGAGCAGCATTGAGGATTATCAGTGCAGTTGGAACTACAGGAACGGTACGGGCGATCTAGTCAGTGCTAAGGGCTATGATTGGATCTTCTTGTTTGTGATATTATTTATAATTGCCGGCGGCGTGGGAAACATTCTTGTGTGCTTGGCTGTGTGCTTGGACAAACGGCTGCAGAACGTGACGAATTATTTCCTGCTGTCGTTGGCGATAGCTGATTTGCTGGTCAGTCTATTTGTGATGCCGATGGGAGCAATTCCTGGATTCTTAGGTAAGAATAAACTCTATATTTAGAACTGTTTAAGTAAATATTTAAGTTTGGCTGCTGCAAAAACACAGTAACGTATAGACTACTTTATTCAACTGCGAACCTTATTCCTATGAAATAAGAGAGAATCATAAGCTTGGTTGGTTCGTGTTTAAACGTCAGCTTCTGCTATGATTTATAGAACGTTTTTATAGCTGGCTGTAATGCGTTTTAAGAATTAGGTCGATATTACTTGATTACCGAAGTAAAAAAATATACAATACGCACATTATATTCGAATAATTTTGTTAGGAAAACTACTCATTGGAGCTATGATTTATTTAAAAAATCTTAGCTTTCGTTTTAAAATGTGCTAGTAGTATTTGCTATAATATTTAAAAACGTGAAGTAAAGTGATAAACACTATGATAGCGCCAGAAATAAAGGTAGATTGAGGTTTTATTTTAGCGAAAGATAAATGGATTGTGAATACGATGAAACACAGAAGTTATATAATGTAATTGAGTATAGGAAACTCCTATCCAAAGTAATAATAATACTATAGATCGGTACTTTTACATCGAAAATGTTGTTATAACATTTCTGCAAATACTTGCATCTTGATTATCGTATAATTAACTCACTGGCACAATCAGTTTCAATGGGTTCAATAGAGTTTGATGCTTAGGACAATTTAATAAATAAATAATAAATAAATATTGGACAACATCACATACATTGCTTTGATTCTGTGGTAAGTAGCTTAGGCACTTGTGTTACAGTACAGAAATCAGAAATACGACGGTACCACAAGACCCAGACCCGAGACAATATAGAAACGTTCTTTTCCCATATTGACCCGACCGGGGATCGAACCCGGAACCTCAGAGATGGCGCTCGCCAAAGTCAGGCCCGCTCGCCTATCGCCGTAGCCGAGATACCTAGATCGTCAATAAAATAAACGATCATTTCTAAATGGATTCGCTAGGCATCCAGTTAATATTTTGTGTTTATTACTCATAGTATTTGTACAAATAGCTTGGTTTGAGACGAGTTTAACTGGCCCGCTATTAAACAATGGTTAGGACCTTCGCTGTTAACAAAGCGCCTTGGGTCATATTCTTGCCAGGTCAAACACTTATGTGATGAATATCAAGACATATATTGCGTGACCACCATTGATTTTGATTTATAAACAAGTGTTGTCGTACGTAATATTGAGATATAAGAGTCGGCCATTATTCTCATTATAGAGGAAAGAAAGAAAAATGAAGTGACACATAATTTTGGCAGACTACGAATTAAAAAGTTTACATGGTCCAAGCAAAGGCAGAGGAGAAACCTTCCATCTGGAAATAAAATGAAAAGACCTACAATAAGCTAAGCATATTTTACAATCCCAAGCTCGAACTACTCGTAAAAACGGCAGTAAAAATAAAAAATTAGGCGGGTAAATAGCCGAAAAAGGGTATTAATTCACAAATCGGGAAGAAAAGGGTTCTGCCAGTTTTTTGAGTTGACTACTTTAATGGAAGTGCGTAGCCTTCGGCGCGGGAATAGGGCTGTCACTGCTCAAGCCTGCACAGATGTGTCCTGGTTTTGTTAACAGCCATGTGAGGACACACCTTCGGGGACTATATTTGACGGCATTCTTTGAGGAAATAGAATAAGGCGGAAACAAAAAACTTGCACTATGCTGGCTAAGTCCCCACCCCAGTCGGCTCATTTTCAATTTCATTGCCGGAACTTTTGGT
Source organism: Glyphodes pyloalis (assembly GCA_037074685.1). Classification (NCBI taxonomy): domain Eukaryota; kingdom Metazoa; phylum Arthropoda; class Insecta; order Lepidoptera; family Crambidae; genus Glyphodes; species Glyphodes pyloalis. The sequence continues at coordinate 6,273,611 of JAYKKO010000030.1, read as the reverse complement.
TTTGGGTGTTCATAGCAGATTTTATAATATGGGGAAACGCTTTTTTCACATTCTCTACCAGTCAATCCTTGGGTGAGTTTGTTGGGTGCGGTAATAGTGAAAAAGTGTGTAAATAATTTGAAAAATAAATTATAATAAACAAAAATAAATGAAGCATTAAAAATAACATTACGGTATCTATTAAATATACACCCGTACACGTTTCTGGATATCTACTATTACCTCTACCTAAAGGTTGTCTGGAAGATATTGCTTTCTAGCAATAAGACCGCCTAAATTTCTGTATTTTTTTCTGTGCAATAAAGTGTATTTATTTACCTATCTATGCAATTAAGCATATACTTCAATTAAATTAAATATAATTTATGATATGAAAAAAATAAACTTAATACTCGTATCCGCCAGTGACAACAAAAAGCTGACAGCCCTACCCGCAAACAGATAGCTCGTAAATATATTTTTATTGTTTGTTATTGTAACTTTGCTTTATGTTCGCAATTTTTGCTTCATTCGCGTTATTGAAAGGTGCTAGAGGGATAAAAAGGGTTCGGTGCCGCGTAAAAAAAACAGTTAGCGGTGAGGTGAAACAAAATCTGTCCATGAGTGCAAAATGTACTATTAGCATTCATGATTATGGTTCCAGTTTTTTAAAATCGTTACGGCATTTATGTCTTTGTGGACGCTATCTATATGAAATAAAGATATAGGACATTTAATTCTACTATTATTTTCTTTGCCATGTAGTAGAACATTAGGGGTTCAGTAAAAAATTTGACTCAAGTCTATGGGGTTTACTCGTAAAGAATCTTACTAAGCATTAAGTGCGCCTTCTTGAAATGTTTTATACGTGCAGTATAGTTTAAAAAAATAGTATTCCAAACAAATAGTTTCGATATTTTATATCCATTCAGTAGTTTTTGTGTGAAAGAGAAACAAACATAGTTACATCCATTTATTTATTTATTCGCATTGATAATATTAGTAGGATACTTTTTACCGCAAAATAATGCGAACAAATTCCGTCGTCAACAGCTACATATATTTATTTGCAGTATAGTATTAAAAAATTAGGTACTCGATGACCATGTAGTACAAAAAAAATAAGTAGATAGATACTTTAAATACATTTTTATATAGGCATGACCGTTTGTCAAATTTGGCGAAACTAAAAAATATACTATGTAGGTAGTACAAGTAATAATAATAATAATAATTTATTTATTGACTTAAAACCATACCCAATAGCATACAGATCAGTTGTACAAAATATAACCAATACAAAAAATATTAATGCGTTTGTCGGTAGAACAAAAATTTGTAACTCATTGCAAAGTTCAACCACTAAAACTATGGACTTATATTTTTATGGAATTTTCATATGGCAATTTTGCACTTACATTTGTCTAATTTATTATAGGCAGCTGCGAGTAGAGAGAGTTTCTTAACTGATTAACCATTTACAAAATATCTGAACGCGTTTTATGGTCACGTGTAGAATTAATGTATACTATTACTTACTAAATAATCAAATTCGCCTATTTAGAAAGGAAAATGCGTTAGCTGTTAAAAATTTTAACTACTTGATAATTTCCAGTGCACACTGCTAACGAACAAAATGTTTAATTAGGTGACGCAAAGCCGACGAGAATTTTGTTAAAATTTTAATAAGATTACCTTATTTTACCACCAAATTTGAATCATAATTAAAACATGCTACTGGTCCTCCCTGACTACACACGGGTTTTCATTACACGAAGGAAAGTGTAGTTTCCCATCGGAGAAAAAGTTTTCCATTTTATCCATTATACTGGTTTTGTATTTTCAAGATCTATCCAATGCACTCTAACAACTTAACAATCAAATCTTTCCTCTTTTTAATGATTCTACAGATTTGTCACACATCAAAATACTAATTGTCTTGAGAACATATTTTAACTTCCTACAGAAACTTAAATTAAAGCTTGAGGGATATGAGGAAAGGTAACTTGTTCATTCATTCATTCATTCATTATTTTATTTATTTTCTCTCACAAAAAGGTTACATTGCACATTTATCGCAAAAAACAAGGTACATGATTTAGGCGTAAATCCTTGTGTGAGAGAGCTGGAGTCTGAAATAGGTTTCTAGAAGAAACCCGTAGTAGAGGTCTCCAGACTTGTGATAAACTTATGTTGAAAAATACATATCTTGAACTGTTAATTATTTGCGCAACATTAAATTAAGAAAAACCTGTTATTGGCCATACTATTAATGTGTACCCTGTTATGTAAAAACGGATTAACGCTGTTGGTTTTCTAAAAAAAAAAATTAATTACTTAACACCTTATCGTCGTACTGTGGTTCTAAGCATAATTTTCGTCTGTGTTAAAAAAATAAAAAGGTCTATACTAGTAGGTACTTTCACTATTTTAGAAGTAACTCTTTCTTGGGGTTATCTCCATATACACATATTTAGCCTTAAGTCAAAAAAGATCACTGCATATCTCAGATCAAACATTATGTCTCTAATCCAAGGCTATTTTAAAATAGAAGCCTATAATATACATATTTAACAAAAATGTTTGGAATTGAGAGTATTTTTTAATGTAGAGTAGACATAAGCCATATTGTTTGCAGGCTTTTTCAATGTTTTCATATTTGTAATTTCTTAAAGAGTAATTTAATATTTTAATCAATTTGCCAGTTCCCCTTGACAGTATCAACATTCCGAACGGAGGTAGTTTAACTCAATTTGACGATTCATAAATGCTTTTGTGAAAGTTAACATGAATACAGACTTTTTTTAAGCCTGTTTTATAAATACAATAATAAAATAATACTAATGATGTTACGTACTACGCCAGAGTCCACATATCGGACTTTTGAAATTTTGAGCTTTCATACATGGAAGTTCATACGTGCTTCTAGATTTAAAATCATCTGCTTACGGATATTCATAAAGACATATGTGTTCAAATTGTGCAGCTTCATAAATCCCTATTCTCAAGCATTTCCCTAACGTAATATGTTAATTGCAAGGCGCAGGCCCGTAGGGAAATCAAGACGCAATGACTTTGATGGGAATCTGTTACACGTATATTGGGAAAAAATATGATTAAGCTGCTTCTGTTTGATTAAATTTATTTATCAGTACGTTATTGAAATTGTTTGTTACTAGCTAAAAGTATGAATACCCATAAGTGTAACTTAGTAAGTCTAAGTCTAACTAAGTAAGTCTCAGAGAGGTAGGACATAGCGATTTATCGCTTGAACTGGAGCAGCCCGACTGATGAAATACCCTGTACCTTACAGAAGACCGCAGCCAAATAACAATCACTTCTGTGTTGTCGTATTCCTGTGTGTGAGTAAGGTTTCCAGGGCTCCTGGGCACATTAGTAGCAGGGGTCAAGCCAATTTCAAAGTTAGCTTATTGTGCTTAGGTACTAAGTTGTTTACAAACTAAAAACGCTGACTGTATTTTACTGTACTGTAATGTTGCTATAGAAAGACTGCAATATTAATCCACTGTTACCTAAATAGCTAAGATGTGCTTGCTTATCTATTAAATGAAACTGTTAAAACCTAGGTTAGCTATTAGGCCATATTATAAATAGCATATTATATTAGCAGTCCTATGTGCTAACCAGGGCTACTTCTTCAATTTGGATGACGAAAAAAATATCCAGCGAATGCATTATTACTGGCTCCCTTTAAATTATCTCTGAATGGGAAAATAGATCGTAAAATTTACAATAAAAAACTTCTTCTTGGCGTTGTAATAACTCCAATGTAAAATAAGGTTTACGACATCAAATCTAGTTAGGGAAAATAAACAACAGGGTAATTGAAACGAGGAAATTACTTTCCGCCACTTGTATTTTATATTTACGATGGTGATAAGGCAAGGATGTTGTAGCCGGACCTAAAACATGGCTGTTAGGGTCTTTTACGACTTTTCTGCACATTTGGTCATCGGTCTCATGAGCTATGTAGCCTTTTTTTTGTCTGGGGAAAATGCCTACCGCACCCTCACTTTCAGCAGGGAACAGAGAGTGGTGTGTTGGGTTCGCACCTACTAAAACCCCCTGGGTGGCAAGCGCTGCGCAGTTGTGGGGGAGCCGTGATACCTTGTGGATTCTACACAGGCTCTCCCACAGTATGTATCTGGATTATCATCATTTCAAAGCCTATTTCGTAGGTAAACTCCCATAGCCCTTGACTTTGCACGCTTAGATATCACGCAAAGACAATCATCAGTAACAGCATTCTATTTTCCAGGATACTGGCCGCTTGGCGTGGTCTGGTGCAACGTGTATGTGACCTGCGATGTGCTGGCATGCTCTGCCAGCATCATGCATATGTGCTTCATCAGCATTGGCAGGTGAGTCCACAAGAGTATTTGTTATATATCAGTAAAGTTACGGAAAAGTAGACTAATGCCGGTTCCAATATTTTACGATTCGTAATTAATCAAAAATGACTATCCGTTTTTCCCCAATCTCATAATCGGAGTCGTTAATTCTAATTTCCAATTTACTTTCCATATCAGCTGTCATCAGTCGTCCGTCAGTCGTTTTTAGCTTACGCCCCGTAAAATTTATTTCTTTCTGTAACTAGAACGGACCGTTTTTCAAATATTAAAACCGGGCATTAGGGGACAGGCTATTTCGGGGGGAGATAATGGGGCTGCTTAGTTAGCGGCCATTCCGCTGATGATACCGTGGTCGATCTTCTGGGTATTTAGTTGGTATTATTGCCCTTGCCTAGGTAGGAAGTCCCACGTACACCGTCATCTACCTTGGGTGGTGGTATGGTACGTCATTGCATATCCCCTCGGAAAAGGGTACAGATTTATTAACAATGAATCAGAAATATTCCGTTCGTCGAGGTGTCAATCCAAATGTCTCAGACTGCAGTAGGTAATCACATATTCTTTCGTTTAGGATTCGATACGAAAATTTGTTTGAATATCACCGGGTGTGTAAAATATAAGTATTAAATAGATATCAAACATGCAATTGCAAAGAATTGGTCTTTTTTGCTTCATATATAAGAAAGCTTATTTTTCGTTTCATACATTTTTTTTACTCTCACAATCATTGATATCAAACAAAGGCTTTTTTAAAATTGTATTTATTAGATTTAAGTTAGTCAAGGTAAAAGATGCGAAGGTATTTTTCTTATTATCTGTTTCTAAATTTTAGTTGTTCTCATCAAAATTAGTAACAGTTAACTTTATTTAAAACTTGACTCAAGAACTCAGCTCCGAGTAAAAATATCGTATAAAATTTTAAATAAAGTTCATTTTTGGTAAAACTTTACAGGGCAACGGCTAAGGGATTTTAAGCTTCTCAGATAAAATATAGGTTTTATCGTAAACCTCTCATACCCGTGGCTTGAGGGTATGGAATCCATCCATTCTTCCTTCAAAGATCATTGAGTATTCGCCGTTCACTTTGTCAAGCGTCTTTTGACGTAGAAAATTATTCAATACACCTAAAACAGGGGACTTTCGAAGGACCCACGATGGGCGAGCAGATTGTGTTATCTGCCCTGTACTAAACGAGAGCAGTTTGCTTCGCGGAGATACCAAGAAATTGCTGGGTATTTTGTGAAATGAGCGGCTTTGGTATGATAACGTATTTTTGTAGCTGTTATTTTGAAAGCAAAATAAGGTCTTATATTAATATTCTCAAATAATTAAATTCATTATTTGTTTTATTTTTTTGTATATTTGATATTATTTTCCTTAGGTTCTTTCATTTTGTTTTTCGAGAGTAGTCGTAGAGTTTTAAGTCATTTATTATGTTCAGTATGTGCTCAGTTTATGTACCATTAAAGTGTAAAAAATAATTTTATTTATGTGCACTCATTAAAATTCGACTTTATTTTAAAATTAGATGAACAATAATGCCGTCTAGAAAATAAGGAATTATTGATATGTAAAATAATATTCTTAATTAAACAGGACATTTATAGTTACGCATAATAGACAGAACATGATAAAAAATAATTGACATAGCAGAGAAATAATAACAATAGCAAAATAAGGCTTATTTAGTACGGATCTGGTCTCACAGATTTTACAGGAAAACATACAAAATATATTATACCAATTAGGAACTACACATAGCACGAAGTTCGGACGGTCGGTGGGCAAAAAGGTTCTTGAGTGGAGACCACGTACCACCAAGCGCAGTGTGGGACGGCCACCTACCAGATGGACCGACGACCTAGTAAAAATTGCTGGGTCTCGTTGGATGCAGATGGCAATGGACCGGTCGCGCTGGAAATCAGTTGGAGAGGCCTATGTTCAGCAGTGGACAGTAACAGGCTGAAATGATGATGATGAATTAGGAACTCCGATTGTACAATGTAACAGCAACAATTATGTTATAAGATTAAAATACTTAGACATTATGTTTAGGTCTTTAATTTTTATTATTTGAAGATAGTTTGTGTATTAACACCAGCTCGAAAATTATCTTGTTACCTGAGTTTAATAGGGTTGTAAGACAACGTTTTTTTTCTATGCTTGAATGGTTTGAAAAACTGTTTACTAACGCCCGGTTCAAATATTTGAAAAACGATCCGTTCTAATTACGGATAGTAATAAGTAATACGAGGCGTAAGCTCCAGACGACTGATGACAGCTGATATGGAAAGTAAATTTGGAACGGAATGTCATTTTAGAGACATTAGGAATCGTATTGGGACCGGGCATAAGGCGAGTTCTTTGTTGCGTGAGGTAAGTAATGCATCTTTGAATAAGCTGGATAACTATAATTTCTGTCTGGTCCAATATACTACATGAACTGAAGAGCTGAAGTCCATGATTTTTAACTTGCCACTGTTGGGTAAAAAAATTGCGTCGTTTTTAATGTTTTAGTAGTGTTTGAAATACTGGCAATAGACAACCCTATCGGCTAAGAACTGCTAATTACTGTTTCTCCCTGACGTATTATGTTTTATGTATTTACTTAGGCCTGAGGATGAATACACGTACGGTGCAAACATTGTATTACTAAATGATGATGACAAACAGATATATTACTAATTTTATAAAGGCATTGGCCAACATTGTATAAAGTAAACATGAGTAAATTTACAACAAGGCATACATATCAATTGCATTATTTGGTCTAGGTTGTTATTGTTGGCCATTTATATAATAATGTACAAAAAAATTTAAAGAATCAAACATGGGGGCGCGTCTTCGTAGACTGAACTTACTAAATGCCCTGCTCTTTTTTTCCCTCGAATGGGAAAAACCTACGGCACCGTTACTCTCCGTGGGGAACAGAGAGTGGTGTGTTGGACTCGCACCGACTAAAACTCCCACGGTGACCAACACTGCGCAGTTGTGGGGAGTGGGGATCCTTTACGGATTCTACGCACGCTCCCCTAAATTAAGCGGCCTTCCTCGCCGCGCACAACGCGCGCGGCTCACCTGAGACGCCTCACCCCCTCGAGGTAACGGACGTCAGGCCTACCCCACGCCTATCGTCTCTGATCCCCGCAGATCCTTCTGGTCTCGGGCGAAAATCGCCCCCACCCAAGACATCCACTATCCGTCTTCCAGAAGAGGGAGGCCTCGCGCCGTAAGTTCGGTCGTCGACTTTTGTCTAGTCCTAAAAAGGACGTCGCTAGCCTACTCTGCCCAGAGTGCACCAGGCCCACTTGCTACCACTTCCCTAGGATTCGCGAGAATCTTCAGGAACCAGCAACAAGCATGCACACAATGAGGTATTCCAGCCCTGGTGACCCCTAAAGTCCTCGCTTTGGAAGAACAAGGATATTCCATACACGCGACTGCCTTTATCAGAATGGTTACGTTTAACCAGAAGTTGCTATAAAATTTTTGACACCTTACAATTCTCGTTCAACAAAGTAGTATTATTACCGTCTTTTCACCGTAGAGTCGCGTTTACGACTCAAAGCGTTGTTGTACCGTGAACAGCACATCAGAGTAAACACTTGCAGTTCGATTTCTTATGCGCGCTAAATAAGGGCGGTACAAAGTCCAAAGTGTCTCTGACGTGCTTTCGACGGTACACTGTATGTACAGGCGTCAGACAAGTTTCACTATTTCATTGTACCATAGCAAGAATATTTACCATGTTTGGTGTATTATGAGAAAAGTATGAGCGAATCTCAGTTCTCTTCTAAAACTAGAACATTTCATCTAGAGGACCCGACAAACTTGTGCCTCCACAAGGAAAAAGTTACGAATTGTGCTTATGCTTATACAATTTGTCGCTGCGCGTGCGGTTTTGCACGAATTGTAAAAATAATTATACATTTACCAGTTCCGTAATTATTGAAATCACGAACTAGATGAGCAAATGCAAAACGATTTTTGAACACGGTACCTAAATAAATACTATGGAGTTTGCGTCTCATTTTTGTCTCAACTTTTTGAGGTACGCTAAACAAGATGGCGCCAACGCCGACTTTACTCCTCACGTTCGTGTTTACGACTCGAAGCGTTGTGTTTCAGCGCACGAGAAACGTGGCAGGTTCCACTGTTTCACCGTAACCGGGTAATAGTAAGATTTATGCCTAGTATTGATGCTTATGTGAAACGTGTGTGGGTTTTCATATTACTTTTCTGTGGGTAACAAATGAATGAACCATCACACCAATCTCACACAGAAGTTTTCCCTTAATACGACCGATACTGAGGACGTCTCCTTAGCATTCCCAGATTTAAGTTATTTTACATAAGTTGTTTTTGTACTACAATAGTACTTCAGTCTATCAGAGATTGGCCCGGACTTTGTCTTCGCGCTATCTCTGAGGTCCCGTGTTCGGTAAGTAGGTTAAGCACTTGTTTCACAGAAATCAGAAACAATGACGGCACGACAAAACCCAGACCCGAGACAACATAGAAAATTCCGTTTCCCATATTGACCCGACCAGGGACTGAACCCGGAACCTCAGAGTCGGTGCGAGCCAAAATCCGGCCCGTTGACCTGTTTGCTACAGAGGTCTTCAAATTGAGTTAAATCTACAAACTAATTTTAGATCCGAATCCCACGCAGCAGGCAGATTTTTTCTGTTTCTTTATCTATAATAAGTATATAAAGTTCGCTTGATGCACTATAAAAATCCATTTATACAATAATATTTATTAATAAACAAGGATTAAAAAATATTTGTAGGATATCGTCTCCTGAATACGAATCTCAGGGTTCAAAAGGGACTAAATGTGGTGCTTAGTTTAAGCACGCCCGTTGTAGATAGCAGTATAAAGGTACAGCGATTCGAGCTTTCATTAAATGAATGTAGTTAGGTTAAATCCTTGACAATGGCCACTTTTGTGATACGGTTATGTCTTTGGACTATTACAAGATCAGTAAAACTCAGTCTCTCAATCTCAATCAGTAAAATCGAGGAGGCAATTTTTTTTTATGACGTACAGTTAGTATTTCTGTCGCCCAAATTTATGGAATGTTGCTTGTGATATTATTTCTTGTTTTTTACTAAACTAGAGCGGTAGTTATAGCCTGGTTACTGCATATTAAAAAGGCACAACACATGGAACTTAGAGACGTATATGTTCGCTGACTGCGTTGAAGAATTGGAAACAGCCATACTAGTCTTTTGTGACGATTAATCCTTGATTCACGAGAGAAGCATTCTCCTCGGGTGACACAAAGTCGAACCAGAGAAACTAAAAACTTTAAAAGGCACGAAACAATTTGTCTTACTGAAAGCTACCTGGCTTAAGAACTCCTTAATAAACTAACTGCTTAATACTGTAGACGGGTTACAATAGACCTCACGGGTCGCAGGTAGCTAGATCGATAGAGCGACCACAAGTGCAAAAGCCCAAATAATAGTAACTAAACGTAGTTTTATTTCTGCGGTACAACATCAAGCTAAACATTCGCATAGCCAGGTTTTAAAAACCTTTTTACTTCTCTTTTTTTAAAAACATCTTTCTTTAGTCCCTCGGAATAACGTCAACTTGAAGCTCATTCCGCAACCAGCACGTTCTCCATTACATGGTTTAATACAGAATAAGCTGATGCTCTATTACACTATGTAAAGCAAGGGTTAACCGCTTATGGACTTAAGACTGCGAGCACAGCCAACAGACCCGTGACGTCACGAGCTTGTTAGCCGTGACGTCATGAAATTAAAACGCACCCGATGTTTGTGCTCTTTCATCCAAGATACGTCTCGCTGTTTTAATCAGGGATGTGCCTAAACTTGTATCGTATGCAGAACTATCCCAAAGTTTTTTGGTATTTACTGTTATTAACATATATCGACATACTTTTTGGCTTGTGCTACAATTTTTTTCTTCTTTTGCCTATTTTTTAAATTTAAATGTCGACAAGACTTTTTCTGCAAATTTGGTTTGTTCCAGTGCAGCGCTATAATTTATATAACTTTATTATAAATCACGGGTATTCGACTTTTGCCTTCGGGCACAAAGTAGGTATTCGACTTCTGCATTCGAGTCACAAAGTAGGTAAGTCTTCGAGATAATTTGCTTAATATTCAACTTTTAAGATTCTTCCACGGTGCATTTACTAACGAATATTATTGTGCAAACTAAAATCAAAATTTAGTAACTAAATTGTACTGAGAAATTAAAACCATTAAGTGACACGAATTTATGGATTTTCGCTAATGCTCTTTCTTTAATAGTGCAGTACTGTACTTTTTTTTACTTAACAGCAACGTTGTGTCCACAGATTTACCAAAAAATCGTATAACATGTATGCCATATATTTGAATATATTTCTATATCTTCAGATGTATGGCATCGGTATACCCGCCACTAAATCAGTGGTGAGAATACCGATGCCATACGTCTGAAGATATAGAGTGGTGGAGTTGCTCATTTAGAGAAAAAAAAGAATAAACATAATTGTAAGGGTTTTTTCTTTTATAAAAATCCAACTACTCATATATTAGGTTTAAAATTACTACCTAATTTAGGTTTCATAGTTTCAAATTATTTTAGTCAAATTCGACATTCAGCAGAATCACGGCACATCACTAGTTCTATCCAGAAATATTGCGTTTAAACGAAGCAGCGTAGGTTTTGATGACTTGCTGTGGATCATAAAGTTACACGCGTACGCTGTCTACATATACATATTTAACATAACCAGTGTGTTATATTCTGTGTAATATTGCTGACTCAAGCTCGGTTTCCTATGATTACGTTGCCGTCATATTACGGCTACATACAACTCTTGGCAGACGTTACTGGAACGTTTATGCAAACAAATTATATGGCTATCGATTTCCAATTTTAAAATTAACTTTGGAGAATTTTATTTTTAGTAGCTTTATTTTGAAGTCTCGGATCTGGGCGTTGTGGTGCCGTCATTGGTTACGATTTCTGTAACACAAGCGCTGTAGCAACTTACCACAGAATCAGAGCAATGTATGTGGTGTTGTCATTTATTTATTATATCACTCTGATACGTCGACAAATGCTAAGTGTCTGCCGTATTTGTATTATTATTAAGTACATGTGACATAATTTTAATTGAAAAATTGTTGCTCTATAAATTCAGTGTATGACGTATCACTAAATGAACGTTATTTTTATTTTATTTAAGTAGCCCTCGTACTACTTAAGTCGTTAATAGGGTTGATGACACCATATACATTATTCCTATTCAGCATGTCAGTAACATTTTCAAAATACTGGTAGAAGAATATTTTTTATCTGGTACTGGTAGAAGAAAAATCTTTACTAAAAGTCCAGTATTGTAACCGAATGTGTAAAAATATTTCTACTTGATCGAAGCCGGGGCCGAGAACTAGACTACAGCGCAATTGGCTACTTGACAGTATTAACAATAAAAAGTGTTAGATATCTTAGTTTATTATATAAGTAATAATTTTACATTTTTATTTTTTAATTTAAAGCATACTTAGTATTTAATTTTTGTAAAAGAAATTTTCCTTTTTTTATCTGTGTAATAAAATAATCGAAACGAAAACCATCATTGCAATCCGGAAATGATAGCTGTCGGTGAAAATTAATTAGTTTAATGTGGCGAGATGATGATTATTTTGCCGATTAAATAGGATTATTATGTCGCTAACCGTATTAGGAATTTATTTAAACATTTTCCGTTTATGTAAATTAAGTCGTTCCAATGCGTATCGGTTCGATGTCTAGAACGTTGACGTCATTATTCCAACAGTGACGTGACTTGGCGTTTTCGCGGACTTTCTTAATGTGTTACACAAAATCTTATTTTTCTCTGGTAATTTAATTTTTTTTTCAGATAAATCGAATTGTTTGGGATGTAAAATGAACGGGCGCACATTTTACAATACTTTTTCAAAAACTGTCAAGTAGCCAATTGATTGGTGCTTCAAGAATACGACGCAAAATCAAAGTAGGAACTAGAACATTTACAACTAAGTATTCGGTGCACGAATCCCGACTAATGGTTGCTGCGGTGCAGCCAATTTGCACTCTGAGGCGAAGGTGTAGGGCTTAGCACTGATTTTGAGAAATTGAGCCGATACTGCAATGTGCATGCTAAAATCGGTTCAGACGTGACTTTTTCGAGGACAAATGCGGGTCTTTGAAGTATTGTTATAATGGAGCCTTGTATGAACACAAACAAAAACTTTTTTTTTTGTTAATGGTAACGAAAAAGTAAAAATCTAAAATTTGCTAAAGACTGTGTAATCGTAAGAAATGGTTAAAAAGGTTTCTTTTTGTAATTAAGAATAAAATAGAATATTGTTTATTTGCGTAAAAAGTGGTGTAAAGATGGTACAAACAAAAATGAGCTCACGTTTCACCAGAATCTTTAGAAGAAATCTAGAAGACGAATTTATCTGTTATTTATAATCTCCAAGCCTTTGGTTGATGCCCCCTGCCGGATGAGTTTTAAACTACATCCTAATCATGGCTTAGGTATTTGCCAGCATTCAGGTCAAAATTCTTTATACAAAATTCCCCCAGGACCCCACGGCCCCAAAGTCTCCACTCCGAATGGGGTATAATGATAGCAGCCGTCGAGGACAGAGTATTTTTTTTACACGTTTATGCATCTCCGCTGCGGCAGCGGCTCGTCTTCATATTTAGCATGAATCCTAAAAGAATGTTAAAGTTTAAAGTTATTTCTACTTAATGAAGCTTTGAGATCCAAATTATATTTGAATTCAAGAGCTCATGTTACTTATTCAAAAGGATTTAACTAAACAGTCATTTCGAATTCAAAGGCTCAACCATTAAATTTATTATACGTATGCGATTTGATAATAATGCCTGCATCCAAAACGTTTCTTGATCTTAATAAATAAAAACTGGTCAAGTACGAGTTGGATTTACGGAACCATGGTTTCGGCTCGGCCTTGTCTGTACTGAAAATATTTTAAAATGTAGATAATTTCTTTAACCTTTTCATCAGCTTTCAAATTTGCTTATGACTTTTCACCCCAAGATTAAGATCAGCAGTTTCAATTGGAGTTGAAAATTTTAGTTATAGTATTGTAAGTAATTCAAAAAAACAATGATAAATAAACTTCAATGAAGTTTGCTACATACATAGAAAAACTGTTTTTATTATACTGTTCATTAAACACATTTTTTATTTAATACCATTATTCTATTCTTGTTATATGTTGATAAGCGTCGTATCAAAAAAAAAAAATAAGTCAGAAGTAGAACAACATCTTCTATATTGAAAAACTTCTTTGCTTCTTCAAAATATTGAATTTTTCTTGTATTTGTTAACAATGATAAAAAGATTCCTCTAGGAATTAACGTTTCCTGGGAACGGACACGTAATGTCGGATTTGGTTTCCCAATAAACCCTAAATGATATCTGCAGAGTCTTAGTATATTCGAACCAAGCATTCAAGGGAGTAGAAGGCTTTCACCTCTAAAACATGGGAATAGTTCTAGATCCTTTGAAGGTACGGAACCCTAAAAGCCATAAAAATTTCTTACCCAGCTCTCGGCGAACGAGGCTAGAGCCGCAATAGTCGTGGCCGTAAATCTTATAGAAATAGCCTTATTCCTGCACTAGCGAACGTGCAACCTGAATAGTGCATGCTAGTGATGTAGTGTTGCCGGAAAATCGATTATCGATTAATCGATTATCCCCCCCTCAAATAATCTAATACTCGATCTGACTATCGATAGTATCGATATAATCGATTATATCGATATCAAGTTGAAAGCGATACTATCGATATAATCGATTTTATCGATATAATCGACTAATTTGCAATTATTTTTAGATTTAATCGCCATTCATATAATGTCTTCTTAGACATAACACATTCAAAATGAAACCGTGAAAAAGTTATTTATACCCTACTTTTTATTCATAAAACGTGATAGACAAGTTTCTTGGTACCTACCTGAACTGTACCATCATGGCGATACTATCTTATCCGATAGGTAAATAAAATCGATTATATAGATATAATCGATTATATCGATAGTATTGCTTTCAACTTGATATCGATATAATCGATTATATTGTATTTGACTACGATTATAATCGGTTAATCGATTACAATCGATTTCTAATAAAAATAGGTATTGATATAATCGATTATATCGATATTATCGATACTATCGATTGTCATATCGATTATTAGATTATTTATTTATTTTATTTATTTAAAAACTTTATTGCACAAAAAAAGTACAAAAGGTGGACTTAATGCTAGGAGCATTCTCTACCAGTCAACCGTTGGGTCATGCAGATAGTACGTTTATGGGTGCGGTAACAGTAAAAATGTGATTATAACAGTAAAATTATTTAGGCCTCTTTTGGAATAATCGATTATAATCGATATACAATCGAACCGACGGCAACACTATAGTGATGTTGATTTATCAATAATTTCGTAAAAGAAAAGGAATCTTGATTTATTTTGTTCTTTGCTTTCAAGAAATACCAAATTGATAATATGAAATAAGTCAATAACATTAACAATATTGAAAATTCCTACTATATTTTAACCTTGCATAAAACCCAACTACTTATATTTGTTTTTGAGACTTTAATAAGGACAATTTTAACTTGTTCGTTGAAAAATAAAAAGCAATCAACTGGTTTCAAACCAATATTGCAAGCAGACATAAGCTGAATTTTTTTTTTATGTATAATACTTTTATAATTTGGACCTATTACACGTCTTATTGATTGATGCCAAGTACCTACTATTTAAATTACGCAGACCGGAGACCATTCAGATAGTATTAATAGTTATCTTAGCAAAGGGATATGTTGTCGACCTGGAAAAATATGTTAACCTACATACTTGTATCTTAAATTAATTGTCCTTTGTACTGGTCTATCGACAATAGCCTATCGACAGTAGCCCATCGATATAATCGCACCACTACTGTGCAGCTAATACCGCACTTGGGAAATGGAGGTGATGTATTGAAAATACTCGTCTTTATCAATACGAACCTCTACCTATCGTTTACATTAGTGACGCGAGGAAATTGAATTCGTTTCTGTGAAAAGAACCTTGTGCTCACGGTACAGTCAACAGCACGGCAGACCATTACTCTCTACCGCCTTTATGATGTGGACATAAAAACGAATATCGAAATGCAAATATTCACTGTAATTTGAATTTGAGTACAGTCACCGTCAGATATATTGGAGCAGACAAAGTGACCAAATACTTCTGAACAGTTAAAAATGTCAATAAGTTCCATAACGTCACTCATAATAACGTCAAAATGACTGTGTCACGCATGTCATGGGTCTCATTTAGCTACCTGTGTAGATGAGTGTTCAGGTATTTTTGGTTAGTTGTGTGTATATAAGTTATTGACTAGCATCTGTTCGAATATAACTGAAGTAATGAATGTTCAATAATAATGGTAACTTGTAGTGTATGGAACTTATTGACATTTTTAACTGTTCAGAAGTATTTGGTCACTTTGTCTGCTCCAATATATATGACGGCGACTGTACATTGCCTGTACTATTGTTGGGGTTTGCAATTGTTATTTTAAAGATTAAGTTACAGAAGAAAAAAATACATAAACAATGTTATTACTAGTCTAGTTTGTGACTAACCTAACCTATGTATACCCAACTCTTTAAGAAAACGTAGGTACTTTCGGTAACTTCTATAATACAATAGTAAACTATGGACCGTGGTTACTGCATTAACATCACTCAGGTTACGAGATTTTTACATCCCCCCTTAATTCTTTTATGTTTTACTTACGCTTCCATTTGGTCTGGGTTTTACGTTGATGATAATTTGTTTGCCACAAAGTGAGTCTTAGAAATCCTTGTAGGCAATGTGTGAAGTAGAAGTTACCGTAAAATGTATATTTTACTACTCTATCAGGCCTAGCATACGCAATATGTCAAATTTATCGCATGAGATGACAAAGGTTTCGATACTGTTGATTGGCTAATAGCACACCGTACTCGTATTTTCAGCCAATCAACAGCTGACGCACTTATTTCAATCGATTTTGACGTTTTTTTAAGAGCGCGATTATTCTAGGCCCGTATGATGACCTCCTTAGCCGAGAGGTGAGCGGGCCGCACTTCGGTCACGCTATCTCTGAGGTCCCGGATTCGATTGCCGATCGGGTCAATATGGAAAACGAACTTTTCTATATTGTTTCGGGTCCGGGTGTTGTGGTACAGTCACAATTTCTTAATTTCTGGAAACACGTATGCATTAGCTTCTTACTATAGAACCAGTGCGATATATGCTATGTAAATTTATAAAAATAACAAGCCAGCGAAGTATAAGATGTTTGAATTAAGAAGTCATTAATGCCCAGTTCCAATATTTGAAAAACGATCCGTTCTAGTTACGAATAGTATAAAATAATACGAGGCGTAAGCTGAAAACGACTGACAGACATCTGATGACAGCTGGTTTGGAAAGTAAATTATGGAACGGTAGGTATTAACGACTCGTAGTCGGTTGGTGAAAGCGGATAGTCATTTTTGGCACATTACAAATGATGTAGCGTTCTTATGCCGTGTCCATAAAAACTAATATAGAACTGCATTGTTTGGGTTTATTAGTCGATTGGCACGAAATTAATTCGCCCGAACGAGTATTATGCGTTTAGTTCTTGAAGGACCCGATTCGCACGCGTTTAAAATTCATTCGTGCGAAACGTCTACCAAAACATATTTTTATTGAAATTAGGCGATTACGTTAGGGCGAATCAATTTCGTGCCAATCGACAACTAACCCCAGTATTTACCTTGACCTGCTGTCGATCGTATCTTGCGTAGTTGTATGGTTTAAGAAGAAAATTTAATCTTTTCCACGCATAAGAATAGAAATTTAAATAAAATCTCGTTTAACTGAAGCGATCGTTTGTTACAGAGCAAGCCAAATCAAGAGTTCGCAAACAGTAATTAGGCCGAATGCCAACATTCGGCTTTGAGTGTCATTACCAGATGAGGCATGTCTACAGCATTGACATTTTTTACGAAAAGTGTTACGTATGACACTAAAAAATTGGCGAAAACTGGATCATTTTTAAATGTTTTACTAAAATTTCCGCTTGCGTTTTTGTACAATGCACAGTCGCCGTCAGATATATCGGAACAGATAAAGTGACCAAATACTTCTGAACAGTTAAAATGTCAAAAAGTTCCATACACCACAAGTTACCATTATTATCTAAACATTAATTACTTCAATATTAAAATTTCCAACTCAACGTAAAACTATAAAATAAAAAAAATATAAATTAATCATCGAATGCGTCCTTTAATTCTGGTATGTTACTTGATGATCGACATCCTTGAAATGAATGACACTGTTATTAAACGAACGCATGTAGTTGCAAAACTGAGCTATAACCTAAAATATATGTTATATATTTGATTTTTTTTTTATAACTACAGCATAATAAATTTGTTACTGGACTTTTCGCCCTTACCTTGAAGGCTTGACCCCTGCTACTAATGTAGCACCCCCAGGAGTTCTGGAAACCTTACTCACACGCAGGAATACAACAACACAGAAGTAATTGTTATTTGGCTGCGGTCTTCTGTAAGGCGGGGGTATTTCACCAGTCGGGCTGCTTTCTTGTAATAATAATTTATAATTATGATATGTTGTTGTAAATGATAGCTAAACTGTTGTTGTTTTTTGGCAGATACCTCGGCATCAGAAACCCGTTGAAGAGTCGGCATCACTCTACAAAGCGAGTAGTGGTCATCAAGATTGCTTTAGTATGGCTCTTAAGTATGTTTGTATCAAGTTCTATCACTGTTTTAGGTGAGTACTCCATTTTATGATACATTCTCGTATACCCATAGCTTATTTAGTAACTTTGGCATGTCTTGAACTTTATTTGGTCTCTATAAAACTGGACGACTTAGCCCGCCATATTTGGGGATAAAAATTATTCTATAATTTAGTATATTTTCTCATCTCCCTTCCTATCAAATGTCAGCCAAATCCGTCGTTTAGTTTTTTTATGAAAGTATAGCAAGCATACATCCATCCAGATCTCCATACATGTATATTTGTTACAATTTATCGCTTTTAGAATATTAGACAATCTATTTATTTTATTATCATCACCACTTTTCTAATAAATACCCTATTTAACTCAAAACTGTAAGGATCTAGGATTTGAAATTTCCTTTAAAACATCAATTTTCCTTTGTTGATACAATGGTTGACAGAAACTTAATCCTAGATTCCAAAATTTTGTAGAACGTTCAATGATGAATCCCAATCGAAGTGGGAATTTTGGAACGGTTTTGTGATCTGAATTTATGAGAAAATATGTCGTATCGTAAGACGTCTTTTTAACTTCTTAAAGAAGTAGGTAAGTTGTGGTGTTTTGAAAAGAGGAAGGAATTAAAACGTTTGAAAAAAAAACAATCACGTAAACTTGTGTGGTGGTTTACTAAATAAAAGATAATATTATAGACTATGTTTTAGATGTAAAAAAAAATTGAAAAATTACAACCTTTTTTTGAGTAGCTCAAAGAAAGTAATAAATATTCATTATTATACCCACTCATCCAACCATTCGGAGTGTTGTCGTTTCTGCATACCAATTTTTGACGTCGACTGATTTAACTAATTTTATTCGTCAGAAGAGCCCACAAAAAATATCTGCTATTGATTTATCCAATATTTGCAAGAGCACGCCATTATCTCTTTCCTCAATTGAGAGTCTATGATTCGGAGTTATCTTTTAACGTCTTCTGATCCTTCCGTCCGAAACCATTTGTATTCACGAACCATTTACAAGTGGTCCAACTAAATTGAAGACCGTCTGAGAGCTTGTTTACATAAGGGACCTTTGATTTGTTTTAAAATGTTTATTTTTTCACCTTTTTCCTACTATCTGGTATTTTAGCTACGAAATGTTGGTTCTTATTTAACTGTAAACAGTTATATATTAACTATGAAAAGTTAATATATAACTGTTTACATTAAAAGAGAAAAAAAAAATACCATTATTTAACCTGTTTTTCTTGAATTGACGAGATACAATTTAATGCAAGCCTAAAATAAAAAGTTAGTTTTGAAATATTATGAAAGTTACTGAAAAACCATTTAGCAGTTTATTCATGTTTGTTCAGCCAACAGGTACCAATATTCTTTGGAAGAAATTGTGATGGTAAACGGAAACCCATTGACATAATTTTATATGCATATAAATAAAATAAATAATAAATAAATGCGCCAGACAATCACACCAATCACCTGGTCTCAAACTAAGGTTTTCCCTTGTACTATGAGTACCAGACGACGGATACTAACTAGGGGCGTCATCCCAGCACACCCAGCATATAAATGGAAGTTAATGTTTTATAAATTCAATATATGTCATTTAATAAACGGTTTTTTTTCTTTTAAACATTATTTTATACGATATTCCAATGACAGAAGATTCGATTTAAACACTATTCCCACGCAAATCTTCCAAGCAATTAGACTACAATTAGAAAATAAGAGAAAAAAAGCTAGACGCACTGTCTTCTTTTATTGGAAAGACCGAAATCGTTCATTGCCGAACAATTTTCATCGGACCACCGCATTCTCTCCTATCCTTGAATTGTGTAAAACTAAACCATGAACTCGCTTAGGCGGGTAAACAAAATTCATTACTTACTAGGGAAGGCCCTCAAATGAAGTAGCCCGGAAGGAAATTTACACCAAAGTGGCGGCGAAAATTATTCCGAAATGTAATAAGCCCCAGGCAGTTCATTAAAAATCACTTATTGGGGGCAGCCCTGAGATCTGGAGAGCGGCTCGGAAACTGCTATCTGTCTCACTCTTTCAAATAGGATGTAGAGTGAGAGGTAGTGAATAATCATATTGTTTCAATTTCCTCTTAAGATGGGCTTGTGGTTTGAATGACTCATTTTGAATAATCTTTTAAGAAAGAGCTAAACTTCGTTGAAAGCTTATAGACAGAAGTTGTCCCTGAACTTTAATTATTTTTCTAAATAATATACTTAAATATTTTAGTGAAAGTACAAAATACTTTAGTGTTTTATTTTATTAAAATTTTGTTCCTGAAAAATATTTGTTATTGTTACTTTGTCAAGCCATCCCTTGTTGTCCTCTGATTCTCCGATGATTTTTAAAATAGTAATTAGTGACGATAGGTACGCACTAATTACCTTTGTTTCAGAAATGCAATGTAAAGAATCGAAGACATCTTGATATTTCAGTTAAAATATTTAGTTCAAGTAGCGTATAGTAAAAGGAGATAAAACATATGTCTTTTAAAATGCAAAGCGTGATATGGCTTCAAATATGCCTGACTGCTACCTGCTCAAGTTATTGAGTTTGCATTAAAAGCAAACGTTTGTTCTTTATTTGTACCAAAGTAAATAAAAAGACTTTGTTGCGATGGCAGAGAAGCGATGGGTTCAAGAAACAATAGTTTTAAAAGCATGGTAAAGATACCTATGATTAGCAGTGGACGTTTTTCGACTAAAATATAGTTGATGATGTTGATAGAAGAACACATTTAAATTTTCACAGGCCTAATCAACAGGAACAACATAATGCCGACGCCGGAACTGTGCGTGATCAACAACAGGCTGTTCTGGATCTTCGGGTCGCTGGTGGCGTTCTACATTCCGATGCTGACGATGGTGGTGTCATTCGCACTCACGGTTCAACTGCTCAAGAGGCAGGCCAAGCTGGCGGCCACGCCGGTGCCCGGAGGCACACAGAGAAGGTAAGTAGAAGACCACCGAGCCAAGAGGCAAGTATCCCAGGCTGAGGAGACAACAATATGTGAACCTGGTTTCCCTTTGAGCTTATATGGAAAACAAACTTATTTTATGGTCTCGAGTTCAGGTTTTGTGGTATCGTCGTTGTTTCTGATTTATGTAACACATGTGTACTTGTTACTTACTTAGAATTAGAGTAATTTATGTGATGTTGCACAATATTTAAAAAAGACACTACATGCAAGCCACACAAAGAAGATGAGAATTATATTTAACGAGTTAAAAATACTAACGAACTTAGTTATTCTTAGTATTATTTGGGTTGTATTGACGATAGCATCTCACATCATAAGAGATTTAAGCATTGATTCAAGGTATCATTCATGCATTTAGGACCTCAAAAATAAGAAAAGTTAAACTAATAAAACACTAACTTATACCTACTTATGTTGCATACAGAAAATATCAAATACGAGTATATGGTAATGACGATGAAGGTAGCTATGTAAAATAGTAAGAGAGGTTAAGTAAGTAAAAAAAATCTGTTTGATATACAAAATAATTAAACCGATTTTTTCTTGATTTTATATCATACATAAATATCCAAATGATTCTATAGACATTCGCGAAAGACATCGTATTCTGAATTTACCTAATCCAGTTTGGTTAAAAATGCTTATCGCACCTCATTACACCTCTTCCGATGATGAGATTAATCCAGATTAAACCCATTTTGTAAACTTTATTCATAGTCGTTTGAGCGTGGCTAAATCCAGAACATCGTTCCGTAAATAATTAAGGTTATTTGAAAAGAACGTTCTAATTAATAGTTATTAAATTGGAGATAGCTATTTCACCAAAACTAAAAACATCGAGTGACAACAAACTGTATAGTCCATTACGCAGTCTATGCAACCCTAATAAAATCATGAAGTGTAGTATCAAATAGTTGAAACCAATCGAATGAACAAAACTAATTTTCTGGCTACGAGTTTAAATACTAATTTGGTTCTAACACAAACAATACAGTCAGTGAATTAGCATGTTGTTAAACAATAGCGTCGACATTTAAAATAAATGAGTAATCAGATCCAGAGAGCTAATTGTAATTGTAGATTATCGTCACAATGTTAGCCTAATTAATGACCTGCTGCAGGGCACAAGCCTCAAACAATAATAGTATTTGAACGATGACTTATTTTCAGTGTTGTGATTGCAAATAGGTGCTCACAAATCTAAAGTATGTTAAAAAATCCAAAACTCATATGTTTGACTCTGGAATAAATCCCAGCACTCAGAGGTTATAATGTAGTATTAATACCACTAGCTCAACTATCTAGGCTTTACGAGTCTTTTGATGCATTACTAGACCATAAAATAAATATAAATAAATAAATATTGGACAACATCACATACATTGCTCTGATTCTGTGGTAAGTAGCTTCAGCACTTGTGTTACAGAAAACAGAAACAACGACGGTACCACAACACCCATACCGAGACATTATGGAAAAGTACAATTTAGGCATTACTAGATCATTAATAAATTAAAAAATAAATAAACAATAAAAAAAACATTTATTTTCAGACCAAAGATCCATAGATTTTTAGTAACAATATACCATTATAGACTATGTTAGTAGATATACGAGTAATAAAAGACAACAAAAAAGGAATATTTACCCAGATATACAGGCTCACCGATACCTTGTCACGTGCAGCTCCGTGAACCTGCTAACCAGGGCTGAATCGAGTCGATCACCCACCATCCTCAAGACTTAATACATTACTTGTCAATATAGGCATTACTAGACCATTAAGGTACCTTGCGATGGGAGCCGTCGAAAATACAAAATGGTTGATCAAAGTACATAAACCTAATACTTAGTTGCACAAGAAAACAATTATTCTTACGTCAATTGACATGTCTTAATATGGGCCTACGTTGCGCCACGCGAGTAAGTTTTATTGCGCTCTTAATAAATGTCAGAATTGATATACACGCTGCTGACTGGCTGAAAACACAAAGGTGTTACTATTAAAACAAGGGACGTTACTAATTGTCAATACAAACGTTACTAGACTCGAGACGTGGCTAGACCATCGAATCGAATTACTAGACCTTTACCAGGAAATGGAGGCGTACTTATATGTAATTTCATTAGAAATTGTTCAAATGGACAGTATGATTAACATACGGTACTTTAAACGTTTCAGTTTATTAATACAGAGTATGTGCGGGGGAAATCCACAGACTTCAATGTTTTTTTATTTCACAATATTCAATAATAAATTAATAATTACTTTCATGTTTTAAAAAAAACTTGGAACATAGTTGAACGAATGCAAATTCTCATTCAAAAACTGTCTGTATTTTTATGTAAATTTAAATGTAAAACTGCATTCTGTAAATAATAGTATATCTTAGAAAAATAACTAAAATGCGTAATTAAAGCAACAATTACTTATTCCGTTTAAACCAGCCACAGCAGTATGGAAATCACAAAACCAATTACAGGTTTCGTATTTTCCATATTTGCCTACGAAAAAAACGAAAATAAAATTAAAACCTGCGAACCACCGTTTTGGCGGGCTGCCAAACTGCCTGTTCCATTCGGGCATCAATCAGAAGTCTCCTAAAGTACGACCATAAAGTAGTTTTGTTTTCCCATTAGAATGCGATAGGCCGACACGGTCCACTATCCCCGAAACAATAAATTTACTTTTAATGTTATGTAATTTCTTTGCGAATCAGCGATAACGTAGCAATTTATTTTGCCTTCAAGTTATCTATGTATTTATATTATTTGACGACCTCCGTAGCCAAGAGGCGAGCGGGCCGGACTTTGGCGTTGCGCTATCTCTGAGGTCGCAGGTTCGATCCCCGGTCGGGTCAATATGGAAAACGAACTTTTCTATATTGTCTCGGGTCTGGGTGTTGTAACGTCGTAGTTTCTGATTTCAGTAACACAAGTGCTTTAGCTCTTACCACAGAATCAGAGCAATGTATGATATTGTCCAATATTTATTTATTTATATTATTTATTTTATTTAAAAACTTTATTGCACAAAAAAAGTACAACAGGTGGACTTAATGCTATGGGCATTCTCTACCAATCAACCTTTGGGTCATGCGGAGAGTTAGTTTATGGGTGCGGTAATAGTGACAAAGTGCATAAGAAATCTAAAAAATAAAAACATAATACACGAGAATAGTAACTACCAAGCGTTACAAAAGTCATTTCGGAAACAAATAAATATACATAGCCATACATTAATAAATGTAATATATATATAATATGAAGCTACACTTATATTTACATAATGAACATATATATACGTATATATATATGTAAATAAAACCACATAAAAACATAAAATAAATAATAACGACAAGAAATGGATTCAGCAATTGACAAATTCATGTCTACGATTTATATATTAGCGAGAGAGAAGTGTTCACGAACTTTCATTTTAAAAGTTCCCTTAGTCAGGGATTGTCGAGTATCAGCGGGCAGAGCATTCCAAAGACGGGTGGCTTGCACAGTAAAAGACTTGGAAAAGAAGTCGCTATGATGACGAGGAATGTTTAAGCTTAGGTTGTCAGTGGAGCGAAGAGAACGGTCGTGAGATTGAAAAAAAAATGATTGATATAAACTTTTTTCCATTGAAAACATTCGCTTTTTATTTAAAATAAGTCAAAAAAGTTAGCTACGGCTGTGATCCGGTTTCCACAACACTTTTAGCTTCAGTGTTTGTATGATACTATCCCCGCTTATTCTACATTTTCCATCGGGTTTTTTCTCCTATTGGTGGTGGCATAATGTCATATTGGGGGATCGAAGTCCGGCCCGCTCGCCTCTCGGCTACGAAGATCGTCAAAGTTGAATATATATTTTTGTTATGTTTTTACCTGTCAAGACAAGGTATTTAAAAAGGGTGAAAATTTACCGGATCATTTGCGTACGAACCCGCGGCGAGTCACTGTGTACGTTAAAATATTTAAACCCAAATAACATTAATACAACATTCAGTGCACAGATAAAAACTCGAGTTTCTTACTTCCAAATCGAATGAATTCCTATCCCAGTCGTACGTTTAAGATTTCAGATTCCAGAGGCGTCGCAAAACGTATATTTATAGCCATTTCGACACTGAACCCTGTCGTTTATTTTTTCCCTACGATTAAGCTCAAATGGACACCTCCCTTTAGGCTTATTTTAATAATATCTGGGTCCAATTTATACCCTTTATTAGTGAGCTCACTTACAGTTTTTGTTGGAAACAGAGAGTGAACCGAAAAAAGGTTATGGTCCATTTGTTTAAGTGAATATCATGAATATAGTCTTAGATGGGATATGTGATATATAGAAGGACCCGACAATAAAAAGATTGAACTTCAATGTTGAATACATATTTGATGCGATTCGTACCAAACAATTTAGTTTTGATAAACGTTTCCTTGAACTTTATAGCAGAAATATTTACAAAAATTAAAAATGTAAAAAAAATTAAAAAGGTGTTTGGGTATTTCATTTTTTAATAACTATATCTAAGTTAGCTACTATTCCAAGAAGTCTATAGACCAGAGTCGATAATTTTAGGAAACTAAAAACAATTAAAGTAGCTTAAATAACAGGAAAAATAAATTATGGGCGATTTGAGGTTAGGATGAAGTAAGTAAATAATTTTATTTTATTCTGTTTATTAATATTTCAC
This sequence comes from Glyphodes pyloalis, assembly GCA_037074685.1. Taxonomy (NCBI): domain Eukaryota; kingdom Metazoa; phylum Arthropoda; class Insecta; order Lepidoptera; family Crambidae; genus Glyphodes; species Glyphodes pyloalis. Next base: position 6,247,736 of record JAYKKO010000030.1, on the reverse strand, counting down.
GCAAAAACTACTGCCTGAATTGTTATATAATTTGGAAGCATAGATACGATACTAGTTTAATAAATAATTCTTAATTAAGTAGCAGTGAAATTGGACATGTTTTGGTTTCAAAACTAGAATCCGCTAATACTGACTATAAATACTTTGGAAAGTTTCCCAGTGCGCTAAATTTGATAAAAATATTTCAGAAGCAACATTAATTACAATTTCAAAAACATTTTTTATTTTTTAATTGATGTCCTATTAGTTTAACAAGAATTAACATAATTATTTCATCTTGAAAAATCTAAACCAACAAATTCAAGAAACTTTTTATTACAGGAGAAGCAATTGGGATAATCCAGTTAAAGATATAATTATTGTTTAGTTCTCAAAACAGATACCCTAGCTTGCTTGCTATTATTGTAGACTTAAAGTTATAATTGGCTTCAGTAACTGCAAACTAACTATTGTTCAAAGTTTTCCTTGTTTCGAAGTGTAAAGACATTTTGTAATCAGTGATGGGAACTTTGCTTGAAGTATACTGTGGCTAGATAGTTCTGATATCATGACCTCGCTGGGGCAATGGTTAAGGTAAAAATTGGCTTACTGAGTAAAATGCCCTTCTTGGTTAGGTCAATTTGTGAAATAAACTGGTTTGTCTTGGGGCGCCTTCTACTTGTAGGTATCAGTTGTCTGGTACTCAAAATATGGAAAAGCCTTAGTTCGAGATGAGTTGATTGGTATAGAAATCTAAGAAACAACTAAAAAAAATGCATACATAAACTAAATAAACATAAGCAAGGTGAGCGTTACAAAGTATGAACGATGATTCATTTTTATTTTTGCTAAATGAGAAATGTATGAATTTATTTACAATTCTTACAACATAATTGTACAAAGAATTTAAAAAATGTCCAAGCAAACATTTTAGTTACTGGTTTACTGTGATATAATAAAAAACTCTTAAGGAGAACGGATTAAACTTTTTGCTCTTGATTTTCCATTAGATAAGTCAAAGTCAATTCATTTATTCATGTAGGTTACAAGTAACACTTATGCATCGTCAGAATGAATACAAACCAAAATTGAAGCTATAGCCGGTTCGGAACCTAATCCTACCGAGAAGAATCCGGCAAGAAACTCAGTAGTTATCCTAATCTTTACAATGTTTAGAGTTAGAGAATTTAAATCTATGGTGTGCGAGCAAACAGACAATCATGTCCATATATGTTTATCGTTTAAATATTCATCAAGTTTATAGTATCCTATTTGCATTAAACATGATTTAATATGGATCTTAAATCTATGCAAAGGTAAGTCAATAATACATTGCGGTAACTTGTTGAATATTTTTATACTTAATCCCAAGAATGTTCTACTGGTTTTACGAAGCCTATGGTTTCAAATAGCGAGCTTATGTTTATTTCTTGTGTTTAAATTATGTATGTCGGATTTCTTATAGAACAAATGAAGATTTCAACGTACATACATCATGCAATCAAAGATGAATTGGGAGGCTACAGTTAAAATATTAATTTCTTTAAATAATTCTTTAAGTGAATCACGCGATCTAAGGCCGTATATAGATCGAATAGTTCAAAAAAAAGTAAGATATGTTGTTCTTCGCGACATGCTTTGCCTTAACAATTTAATACTTCCCATAATTACTTCCACGTGAACGAAATCGCGGGCACAGCTAGTTATAAACATTGCATAGTTAAAAAACAAAATAATTTCCCACTGTTTTTCCCCATGTGAACAAAAGAAAAAGTAGGAGCATTATTTACCAGTCAACCCGTGGGTCATGCATATTATGAGTGTGCTACATTAGTAGCAGGCCCAAGCCTTCGAGGTAAATCCAGTAACAGCTTTATTATGCTGTCCTTGTCGCCCTTAAGCTAACATGTAGGTATGAGGTCAGTCTCGAAATGTATATACCATAAACAGATTGATGAAATACTTGTTAAGCTTATTATATTACTATTTATCCAGAAGTATCGCGAACAAAGTTTGTTTCTTTTTGTCACCGCGCCACTCTCGTAAGGTTCCGCCAGAATACCAGCGCAGCTGCGGCATTGGATCCAATGTCGTGACAGCTCACGCTGAGGCTAGGACCTAATTAGCCGCGCAATCTTAATTTTTTCTGTTTATTATTATTTTTTTTTTGTTATTGAATTAATACTTTTACTTCATCTTTTGTTCGTGTCGCTTTAATGTCTGTGTGCTGTATATATTGATTATGTGTGCTAATAAATAACTTCTTATTCTTATTCTAAAGTTGAGGACAAGGGCTAGTATTACATATTTGGCACAGAAACTATTTACTTACCGGCTTTACCCCAGTCGCCTAAGATGGACAACGTATATCTAGGCTCAAAGTGATTGATATGGCTGTCCACGAGCCACTTTGGCTAGTCTAAGTTTAGGCAAAGTTAAACTTACACACCAACGTAGTTGTTTCGCTATGAGAATATTTAACTAAATTATTTATTTACACACAACCTGTCAACAATTAAAACTGTGTGAGTAGGATTAAGGTTAGGGATTCCCGCAACACGGGAAACGGTCCGGCAATACCGCGGGATGTCACGGTAATTTTAGCTTTTTAATTTTTTTAATTTTCAGTGCCATGGTTCTGAGGGTTAAAATAAAACTAAGCTTAAATTAAGCTGCTTAGAATTAACAATTTAAACTTTAATTGAATTTAAAATAATTAAGGCTTGAATTATATTAACTTTCGCGTTCCATTTTAAACATTTAAAATAATTTAACGGGTCAAAACGCGACACCATTTTTACTTAGTAACTAGCGGACCCGACAGACTTTGTCCTGTCAAAAAGATTTGGAATGTGGCTTGACTCTAAATTTTAGTAAGAAAACGTTTGTACTGGAAATAGAAAAGGGCTGTCTTTAGAGTTTTCCCGGCAATTATTGGATTTTTTCTTGTCGTAAAAACCATCCTTGGACTTTAACGAACATTTAAAAAAAATAATTGACAAAATTGGTCCAAGCGTTGTCGAGTTATGCGCTTACCAACACATTTTGCGATTTATTTTTATATAATAGATTAATAATACGAACTACTTAAGATAAGACGGATTTAAGTTATTATCAGCATGGAATCCAGTGATTAACAAATGTTTACCGCGGGTAAAACGATCACAAATAATCCGGATACTGTCAGTGTAGTGTGTCGAAGTGACTGAATGTGAGAATGTGAGGGTGGATGAAGATTTGCAAGCTCCCCCGAACAGACGAAGGCGAGCAAGACCTCGTGACCACGGTTGGTGCAACCTAGCCGAAACGCCGGGCAGTAAGTAATTCGTATTAACTACTAAATAAAAATGGTGTCGCGTTTTGACCAGTTAAATTATTTTAAATGATTACATTATACTCTTATTTATATCATTTTCTTATTTATTAATAATAATAATGAAAATCACACACATTGTTCTGTTTCTGTGGTAATTTGTAAAAGCACTTGAGTCACAGAAATCAGTAACAACGTCGGTACCACAACACCCAGATCCGAGACAACGTAGGAAAGTTCGTTTTCAGGTCAACACTCGACCGGTCGAGTCGAACCCGGAATTTCCCACTTTTTCGAGAGTAATGCCATCGTAGGTCAACTGCTTTGGACTGATACTTTTTATTGACTATGGGAACATGTTTGCTTATATAAATCACTCCGCATGACTTAGTCATAACGCCACCGTATTGAAATAGCCCCTATGATATTCGCTCTGAAGCATAAATAATGTGGTATATTTTTGATACGCCGGAACTTTCAAAATTATTTTAACTGTGATTAAAACCGATAACAACCTAATTATTAAAAAAAATCGTGATTTCTAAGTATTGCCCTGATCGGGTCAATACGGGAAACGAACTCATATACATATATTGTCTCGGGTATGGATGATGTGGTACCTATTTGTTGGTTCTGATTTCTGTAACACACGTGCTTAAGCCACTTACCACAGAATCAGAGCCATTTATGTGATTTTGTCCAATATTTATTTATGTAAATAATTATCAATTTTTATATTGACGTCGATATATTTATGGAAAACAAACCAAATTTGTGTTCAAAAGCAAAACTATTGCTATTAAGTCTTTTATAAACAGTTTGCAACACATTCAGCATGAGATTAAAGGCAAAGATGTGCACTTACATATGGTGTTAATCGTCTTGCCAAAGGCAACCATTGCACTAAATGATTTAAGATCAATAAACACGCTAATCCATACCATATGATAGCAGTTTACTGTCAAGAAAATTGTAATACACTAGGGTTGTCAATACTCGAATGAATCAACAAGAATTAAAGTAAGTCGAATTGAAATTATAACCAGTTAGTACTGGACCTGACTGTAGGGTTAAAACCATTCTATATTCACGCACAACGATGGATGTATTTGGCTGTTTAATTGTTACTGTTATCAATATTTAGTTCTTGAAATAAAAAATTGTTACTGAGTATCCATAACACATTACAACCAGTAATCGATAGGTGTAACATAATGACGAAATAGTAGGTATGGAAAATTAATAAAGTGGCAGAACAGTGGTAAGCAGGGGAGCTACTAATTTATCTTAAAAACAATTACTACCATTAATTAGGTAGGTAAGTTAGGTAGGTCCCAATCGAAGGACGTTTTTGAATTTGGAAAATCGTTTCATTGGTAAATTTCAAGATTTTATGATAAAATTCCCAAGTTCAAGTTTCTAGTTACTTCATGTATGACTATGATATTATCAGAAGAACGTATGCAACTACTACGATCATTTTTGTTCAGACAATAAATACATTTCCACAACAATAGACTCACTAAGATCATTTAGCAGACCTTACAATTTGCACGTATTTCTGCGATCATTACTCGATTATTCGGTGATAAAATGCACTTAAGATGCTTCATTGTATTTTATCGCAATTTGAACATTGACAAAAAGAAAAAAATAAGTTGGCCAACTGCCAATTGACTTAAAAATACGAGGGTTATTTTACACAGTTATCTCCTGGCCTACAAGTAATTGGTCGCATGCTAGTATGGCACACTATTGGCACATATGAATGATTATAAACAAACAAACACGCTAATCCAATATTTAAAAAATCTAACAAAATACTTTCGCACTGATTTTTAAAATGGTTTTCAACAACCTGCAATATTTTACTTATTTAACTCACACTTCTTAGTAACAGTTCATTTTGTTAAGCTGTAAAGTATTACAAAAATTTAAATTATCATCAACCAGTGATAGATTAAACTCACTATTATAAAACCGAATACAAATCGCTCGTTTTTCTGCAAAACATAATTCGATTATTCGTTTACGGATCGCCAACCCTACAACATCGGTCTACGATAACTAATTTATCGATAGTGGATACTAAACTGGTCGTAAACTTCTCCGTCGCTCTGCGTTGGTCGAAGAAACAATTACATTCGGCTTTATTGATGTCAATATGATCGCGTGCGTGGATTATTTGGTCGGTTAAATTGTAGCGCTATTTGTGGCCGCGTTTATTGGCAATCTTATATGTTTGTGATGTTACAGATTCCGACGTACGAAAACGGTGGATTTTATTATGCTGCAACCACGCTGCTCCTGCGCTAAAGAGTCCCGATTCCCCAAAAATTAAAAAAATAGATACAATTTAAATTTATTTGTTTTATATTTTTAGCATTAAATTTTTAATAACACTACACTCATTGATGAGATTGACGTGATATTAGATGCGAAATTAACTTTGTTGAAGAATCTACTACTAAGAACGAATATCCTTTAAAATTTTATATTTATTATATCAATTTATTATTTTGTCTGGATTTTTGGCCGATATTTATATTCACGTAAACTTACTAATTGATTTATAAACTTTTTTCCGATAAAACTATTTACTGTTGAATACCCCTAAACGAACATTATAAAAGATATGCCTTTGTTATTTAAAACGTTTAACAGAATGAAAACGATTATTTAACTAAGTTACTACTGGACCCCATTGTAAAACAAAGGACAGTTCGTTCCCGGAGTCTAGGCCTGGATAAGTTTTAAGCTCTTTCGATGAGGCTCCTTAAGGCAGTTTACATACAAGCGTTCCATAGGCGCAGATAACTGATTTTAGGATCATGAAATGAATATGTTTAGGCACGCCTCTTGTCACACTTGCAAAGTATATATAATATACTCAATTTTTATAAATTTTAAAGTTTCCGCCGCACTAGCGGTTTTGAAATATTTTATAGAAACAGATACATTTGTGCGGTGTGGGGCTAGAACTTACGACCTTCACGTATCGCGTGCTTAGTATTGCACTGATCGGGTCAATACGGGACACGAACTTATCTATATTGTCTCGGGTCTGGATGATGTGGTACCTATTTGTTGGTTCTGATTTCTGAAACACATGTGCTTAAGCTACTTACCACAGAATCGGAGCAATTTATGTAATGTGATTTTGTCCAATATTTATTTATTTAAATAATTATGAATTTTATATTGACGTGTCGATTTTTTTATGGAAAACAAACCAAATTTATGTTCAAAAGCAAAACTACTGCTATTAAGTCTTTTATAAACAGTTTGGCACAGATTCAGCATGAGATTAAAGGCAAAGATATTATGCACTTACATATGGTATAATTCATATATATACTGTTACTGCTTTTGATCTAATCACATACAATATTTAACGCAATATTCAGTAATAAGCATTTGTAACGAGTTCTGACATTTGAACTGCAAATGTAATCTTAAGCTGGTTCGTAAACAAAAAGCTTAAGATTTATTTCATTTCATTTTATTTGGACAAAAATAACCAACTTGACTGCAAACAATCATTATGCATTGTAAATACAATCTCTTATTATAAAGATCAGAATTTCATCTTCTTCCACCAGTTTTCACTGCTTAGCAAAAGCCGTGGCTATGTATAATAGGTATCTGTATTTTAAATTTGTACGTACTATGTTCAAAAATATTTATTCAGATAACATGCTTCCAAGGGCTAGATTTAAATAAAATACATAGTATAAAAAATAACACTTCGTATACATAGTATAAGAGTTTATAAGAAACTAAATTTTATAAGAATCAATGTTGTGTTTCTCAAATTCATTTAAGAGATACTCATTTTTAATTGTATTTTTGTAGTAATTTTTAAAAATAACACTTCGTATACATAGTATAAGAGTTTATAAGAAACTAAATTTTATAAGAATCAATGTTGTGTTTCTCAAATTCATTTAAGAGATACTCATTTTTAATTGTATTTTTGTAGTAATTTTTAAAAATAACACTTCGTATACATAGTATAAGAGTTTATAAGAAACTAAATTTTATAAGAATCAATGTTGTGTTTCTCAAATTCATTTAAGAGATACTCATTTTTAATTGTATTTTTGTAGTAATTTTTAAGGTGTATGACATTATTTTGATTTGTCTCGTAGGATTCAGCAAAACTTCACTAAAATTATTTGTGTCTACTATACTATACTACACATACATTTGGACATATTAATATTTCTCTTAATTAGACCAGTCTATTATATTAAAAAAGCAGCATCAAAATCTGTTGGGGAGTTTCAATGATCTAAGATACGACAGCCAGAAGCGACTTTGTTTACACTATGTAGATATTTTTTTTTTGTTATCAGACAATGCGGAGGTTTCGACAACGGGCCGATGCAAGGGGTCCGTAGGATAGGGGCCAGGAGCTCTCCTGACCTCTCCCCTGGTACTTCGGTCTCTAGGCAGCTAACCTGGCGAGTCACCAGTGCTACAAGGTAAATATTATCTTAAAAGGTGAAATAATCTTCTTCTTCTTCTTTAGCCTGACTCAACCATTTCGGTGTAGGCCTCCTTCAACATTTTCCACCTTTCTCTGCATTGTGCCTTCTGCATCCAGTTTGAGCCTGCGACCCTCTTTACGTCATCCTTCCAACGCATTTGTGGTCTGCCTTTAGGGCGTTTATTTCCCCAAGGTTTCCACTCGAGCAGACGTTTGCACCAGGAGGACTCATTCCGGGCAATATGCCCTGCCCATTTCCATTTCAGGTGTGCCACTCGCTTTGTTACATCTGCGACCTTGCTTTTATCTCTGAGCCATTTATTTGTTTTATGATCCATCAGTGTCACTCCTACCAGCTTTCTCTCTACAGCCCTCTGGGCCACTTCCAATCTGCTGATGGTGTCTTTGGTGAAAACCCAGGTTTCGGCACCATAAGTGAGCACTGGTAGGATGCACTGGTTAAATATCCTGGCTTTTTGTTCCGCAGAGATCTTCATCTTGAAAGCAAAGTCCAGTTTTGAGTATGCTGCCCACATAAGCCTTATCCGTCTGTGCAGCTCATTTGTTTGGTTGTCCTTTCCCAATCTGATTTCTTGCCCCAAGTAAACGTATTTTTCCACACGTTCTATGATGGTTTGGTTGATAGTTATGATGGTGTTATTTCCATGGGTGTTTGACATTATTTTGGTCTTATCCAAATTCATCTCCAAACCGACTTGCAAAGAGACATCACTCAGCTGCTGGAGCATTATTTGTAACTCTTCTGGGTTATCTGTGAGAAGAACGATGTCATCGGCAAACCTGAGGTTATTCAGTCTAGTTCCTGCTATGTTCAGACCACGTTGTTCCCATGAAAGTTTTTTGAATATGTCTTCCAGAACTAATGTGAATAGCTTTGGGGACAGTGTATCTCCTTGCCTAACACCTCTTTTTATTGCTATTGGTTCTGTAGATTCCATCAGAGTAACTTTCATGGTTGCATTGTCGTAGATGTTTTTGATTAATGTTGTATATCGATGTATTCGAGCGTTTCGCAATGACTGAGTTACAGCCCAGGACTCCACACTATCAAAAGCCTTCGTGTAATCGATAAATGCTATCCATAATGGCATCTGGTACTCCGTTGCTTTTTCGATTAAAGTCCTCATTGTCAAAATGTGGTCAATGGTGCCAAAGCCGCTTCTGAACCCTGCTTGCTCAACTGGTTGGTAAAAATCGAATTTATTAGTAAGGCGAATCGTGACGATCTTGGTAAGTAGTTTGTAAAGTTGTGATAACAAACTAATTGGGCGATATTTTCCTAAATCTGCCTTGTTACCTTTTTTAAATAACAGTATGACGTTAGCACATTCCCATTCTTTGGGTATCCTCCCTTCCTCCAGACATTTATTAAGTAATTTGTTGAGGATTTGCATCACTATATCTCCGCCTTCTTTGACCATTTCGATAATAACGCCATCTTCTCCAGGAGTTTTATTGTTCTTCATTTTTCCAAGAGCATATTCAATTTCAGCGTTCGTAATTTCCGGCACATCTTCGGAGCCAACGTTAATAACAGCTTTTGAGTTATTTGCAACTGTGTTTATGCCTTTAGATGAATAAAGCTGCCCATAGAACTCTTCAACAACTCTCAGTAGTCTGCTTTTTTCTGTGACCAAATTTCCTTGTGAGTCTAGCAGTTTGGTTATTTGTTGGTTACCTACTGAGAGAGCATTTCTGAACACTTTTGGACCTTTGTACTTTTCAATAATAGACGTTACTATATGTTCGCGATATTCTTTGACATCTTCTTCGACGTTTTGTCTCACTTGTTTACATAGTAATTTGAACTGATTAGTTGTGGTAAGGCCTTGATTTATTAACTGCCTTCTTTCCTCTAGCAACTTTTTAGTTTGGTCTTTCAGTTTAGAGTGGTTGTTCTTGCTTTTAGGTGTTATTTCTTTTGCTATTGTGTAGAGGGCATTCTGTAAGTGTTGGGCGAGTTCATCGATGCCTAAGGTGTCAGCGTCTATATTCAGTTTATTTTGCAGCTTTTGTTGATAGATATCTCTGTTTGCTCTGAGTGCAATGGGATCTACTTTCGTCTTCTTTGCTCTAATCTTCGAAAATCGCTTTAGTTTTTCAGGAATTCCTACCATTGCTCGAATGAGACGATGATCACTGCCCGTATTAAAGCTGTTAAGGACGCTGACGTCTTTTACGATGTTTTTATGACTGCAGAATACGAAATCTATTTCATTCGAATGTCTCCCACCCGGAGACAACCATGTCCACTTTCTTTCGGGTCTTTTTTGGTAAAAGGAACTCATATGAAAGAGTTTACTTTGCTCCAGAAAATTGGTGAGTATGCGTCCTCTTAAGTTTCTCATTCCATAACCAAAGTCTCCTATGAAATTTTCGGACAAATCTTCTTTGACTCCAATTTTCGCATTAAAGTCCCCCGTTAGAATAGTGTACGTAGTTTGGTTTTCCTGCATACACCTCAAAATATCCTCGTACACCGCTTCAGCCTCGTCATCAGATGATGTACTCGTTGGTAGATAGGCTTGTATGACTTTCAGCGATGCACACGTGGAAATCTTTAGGACGACGTAAACTACCCTGTCAGACATAGAGTTTATTGTTGTTATATTGTCCTTGAGGCTTCTGTTAATTAGCAGTGCTACTCCGTGCTCGTGCAAATCTTCTTTACCTCTGTAGTACAAGAGATGGCCAGTATGCAACCTGAGGCAAGATTCTCCGGACCTACGCACTTCGGATAAACCAACTATGCTCCATTTAATCTTGTCTAGTTCGTACAGTAGCTCTTCTAGACGGTCATCTGTTCTTAATGTCCTGACATTGTATGAGAAATAATATGTCATGAGAAAAAGGCTTTTCATAAAGGCTTGGCAGTTGTTCATTGGCTGAATTTGGAGGACTGTGGATTGCCTTAATTATCTCACCGAAATCTGGACCAATGGTATAAATTTTTAGAATATGCATAGTGTGCTTTGCTTATGAAACTTTTTTGATAAGTATTCAAAAATTTTAAAGACATACGAGTACTTATCAATCTCAAACAATATTGATAAAGCTGACGATGTCATAATATTTTCTAATCCAGCAGGACACAGCGCAACAAAATAGGCGTTAGCGTCTCCCACCCTCAACTGAGCTACATGAATGGCTGCGGTGGTCCAGGGTCCGGGTCTCGACGTGGAAGAGACGTCGCGACTCAGACACCGCTGAGTATAGCAGCGGAGACCAGACGGGCAAGACTAAGGCCGCTCAAGCTCAACATTGCTGCTCCTAACGCTTTGACGCTCAGGTACAGTTTCACAACAGTTCACCAATTTTGTGTTCAAAGGGCAGTACCAATATATTTCATTACTTGTACGGTCTGACTGGGATGCTCTTAGACTGTTCTTGCTTAAGTTCTGCAATGATAGCTCAACAATCGTTAGATGCGGAGAAGATATATTATAGTTTAATGCTCAAGTTCTATTGTGGATACTTTCGCGCATTTTAATCTACTAGAATATTATTTTCTTTCACTTGTTCTGGTTCTAATTTCCACCTTTTGCTTCTATCACTTTCATATTTTTTTCATACATGCTCGTCGGTCTGATTGTTGACTTAACTTCTTTCATGTCGTTTTATCGTGAAACCGTCACCTAGTATCCATCCACTTACACCTGCATTGTGAATTGCATTTCATTTAAATCTTTTTTTATTTCAGAATAGTCCAAATACATATGTATTTATCACTAAATATCGTGTCATGTATTTTGACGATGCACTAAATAGCTCTATTCACTGAAAAGCATCATAATATTTATTAACAGCACCACGTTTAAATGAGTCCGTGTTGATACTCGCGTTTTGCGGCCAGGGTGCCCCAGGGATCTATTTTCAGCCCGCAGTTGGAAAAGCTAACACTACGCTATTAACACTAAAGACTTGGTTTGCGTTCACATTGAGTCTAATGGAAAAGTGTACAGTGCACAGCTCTTGCGATTTAAATCCCAGTTTTAGAGTGAGCCTTTTAGTTGCAGCATTCATAAAAATTTTCATTTAATGTGCTAGTAAACGTTTTTTTCATCTTGAGTTGTAATATCACGAATAGTTGCAATTACAGGACTGTCGTTTCAACGTAGATTTTGAATTTCTTTTAGGAAATTTTCATTTGGCGCTGTAAAATATTAAAGCTTTGCGTATTATGTAAATTACAATTTGATTTTTACCAGTTTACAAAAGAGTCTGTGCAAAATTAGCGACGTTGCAAAATAATTTGGGTTAATTTAAATTGTAACTTTTGTTGAGTGAACTAGATGTTTTGATGCTGTCTATCTGAATGACACGATAATAATAGTTGATCATGGCCGGTGCAAACTTTTAAATAAATTTGCATACATACTTACTAAATTGGATTCGTTTCCAAAGTGAGTTGGTTACTTTTATGAAAATTAAAAATTGGTATCCATCCATCCATCCATCCATCCATCTACGGATTCGATATATGTTTTTTTTTTCTACCAAAGAAGGCTTCCAGAATATCAAAAACATATAAATGTATTTGTGCGTTAGTGTAACACATAGATAGAATAGAAATTATGCGTGTTCTAGGGTACTGAACTAAATTTTAATCAAAGTGCATAAAAACATTTCCATTTATAAATAAATGCCTAAATGTTACTTACCTCTAGCTTATAGCTTGAACATATGAATATAGTTCATTATCTTTTCAATGTGAACTAGCATGAACTAAGTTTCATAAAAAAAGGTCTGCAAGACCGATCCGATTAGAGGTATTAAATTATTGGGTACCTGCAAGAAGGCTCAAATTTTATATTGCTAAAGTCTCACGCACTAGGCTCGCTATGTGTATGTGTATGTGTATGTGAATTTAAGCTTCGATAGTATCGAAATTATTGATAGTATTGATGCGTGTATATATATTGACATTAACGGGGCTATCAATCGTTACCTGCTGCTATAAAACCCTTCATGAGCTAGTCCGACTCGCACTTGATCGCTTTTTTGTAATCTAAAGCTGGATCGTAAACAAGAAGCTTAAGATTTATTTCATTTAATTTTATTTGAACTAAAAAAACAACCAACTTGACTGCAAACCATCATTATGCATTGCAAACACAATCTCTTATTATAAAGATTAGAATTGCATCCTCTTCCACAACTTTCCAATGCTTTCACTGCTAAGCTAAAGCCGTGGCTATATTTATGATAGGTATCTGTATTAAATCTGTACTATGTTCGAAAATATTCGTTCAGATTACATGCTTCCAAGGGCTAGATTTATATAAATTAATTGATAGTATTGATGCGTGTATATATATTGACATTCACGGGGCTATCGACACTATCGACAGGGCAATCGATACTATTGCTTTTGCCCAACTATCGACAATGGACTATCGAGCGGCAACACTAGGCACGATGAAGTCACGCTCACAGCTAGTAAGCTCCGAGTTACCAAAACATTTAATCTAAAGAAAGCACCGAATGTTATTCATACAAGACCCAATATACGCTTGCAACAAAAAGATTATCAGGTCCATCCAATTGCGGTCCCTTCCCAATTTGTCCTATTAATCAAAGTAACGGACTAAGGTCGTGATATGCTCCCGCTTTATTCATAATCTTGGGACGGTTCAACTAATCCTGACACTATTGGACATTTGGACTTATTTGGACTTAACCTCTAGAAAGGTTTTGCATATTCAAAGTCGAATGTGAACGGGACTTTCAGTTTTGCTTTTTGGTTTTTCTATAGGTCAGACGTGTTCGTTAATTTATTGTTTAATTGGGTGATTGATCTAATTTGAAGAATATGGTTATAATGGTGTTGGTAAATGTAGCTTTTACGAGCATAATGTATGTTGTGTTAAATCTTCTAAAATAACAGTTTTTTTTCCGAAAAATATAGGTAAGAGACTTGTTTTTCTTTTATAATGTAAACAAAAATTTACTAAGATGCTTAGCGTTTAAATTTAGCACGACCATATTCTTTCAAACATTTTTTTCAAAATAATGTTGTGTTAATAATGATTCATCACAATGAATCAAGAAACAATAATAAATTATTCATCATAATTAATCATTATTAATTTTTAACAATTTGTAAAATATGCATTTTCCTTGTATTTAAAAATCGAACTAAAAGATTTAATTTTGTCTATTTTTTTACCTTTATCATCCCCATTGTTAAAAAACTTAATTGTATTAGGTTTTAAATATCTACCTACGTTGTGAGGTGTACGGAAGTGAACTGTAGAAGACATATCAACCAATTAATACAAAGATAAAAAAATGTGTTCGAACGTTGTGTGTTCGTAATTTTATTTATTTTATTGATTTATTTTATTGGATCACCAACATAAGTTACAGTAACTAAGTTAACTTAAGATAAAACAAAAATCTAACTTCACTTATAATAAAAGGTAATCACAGCATTCGTAAAATACAAAAATTGTTAATAAATTGTTAATATAATTAAAACCTTACTGTACGTCACTATTTTTGAGGAGACATAGAAACATATAAATTTTTAAGCTACTTAGTAAGATTTTGGTTATAAAACATACCCATGTCTAAAAATATTTTAAATTCAGAATCGTTGCTGATGCGATTCTATAAAATGAAAACTCGTCGTTTAGAAGCACGCAAATAAGAAAGCATTTTCCTAATGAAATTAATATAATTATCTCAATTGTACCTTTGAATAAACGCTGTGTTTCTGCCAATCATGTTGATGTGAGCACGTCCCGCCATTTTGCTGTATAAAGGAAAAAATATCAGTATGACAGTTTAGAGCGACAAACAACAAAGCATCAGGCTTCCTTATCCACAAACGTCAAAATCATATCTTAAAACGGAAATCATAAACTTAGTCAGTTCAAGCAACGCAAGTAAAGAAAGAAATAGAGCACTGTTTTTGAAATTTATTTTATTAATTCCGTTCACTACGTTCGCGTTATGTGAAAAGAAAAAGAAAACCCGACTGTTGAGATTTTATTCTTATAACAATTAAATTCCAAATTTTTAATTCGTAACATAATCATTGTGGTCTCAGTCACAACTCAGGAGTAGTCAGAGAGTAAAAGAGGGTGATTCCATTTTTTGCACGCAAGTATACTCGTATAATTAGGTACCTAAAATTATCGTGCGGTTAATTGCACTTATCTTCTTTAATTCCTTTCAATTTTTAATTTGATTTAATTTAAAATTAAAAATTTATCATTAGAAATCATCTCGTTTAAACCTTTGTTTCATAACTTCAATAAATTTGCTCACGAGTCATTCTTATTGTAATACTTTTGTACTCTATTTCAATTTGAAAAATTGTATTTAAAAAATGGAAACCAATTAGACGACAGCAATTTTCTACTGATTTAAAATATTTTTTTTATTTTTTTCTAAAATATTGTCACACAAACTGTGGCTGTGTATTGTATCCAGTCGTAATGGTCTCATTAAAATTCCGACCTCGCCACGCGTTTAATTTGACGATCTAATGAATAACAGAACGGTGAATTAATATGCAGTCCAATTGTAATATACCCTAGCAAAATATGTCATGATGTCAGTTCAATATTTTACATGGAAAATTTTAGACTCAAAATAAGTGGAGAGTAAGTAAGTCGTACTAATTTCAGAATGACTAGGTTCGGCTTGTTTCCTGCACCGAAAAACAACAGACATACTGTTGTTGACTACATAATTTTTGTGATTAGTGCAAGATTGTGTCATGGTGTTTGGTCTACCTTCAATATCTGTTGTCTTAATTACGTAATTACCACGTACTCTTATTTGAGATAAGGAAGAAGGTGTTAGTTTTTGTATTCTTAGATTTAGGTTTGTAAAGTCATGTGCAGTTGTCATTTTTATCACAAAGGAATTTACATTTATCGGTCGCATAATCAACAAAATTTGTACAGTTGTATGAAAGAAACTTTTACTACCAACTTACTGCCTTCTATAAGTATGTTTAGAACTATTTGTTATATACCTAACTCATACCGTTATCAGATGCGCTGCCAAGAGTCCCTCAACTTTACGTTATAATTTGAACCACTGTAGAACTAACGCCTCCATCTTATAATAAAAATCATCGGTATAACAATACTAGCACAATCAGTTTTGCGAAATTTGAGTGTACTTTAACAAACATGAGGTATATTTGAAAAATCCATAACATAAATTAGCTCGCTTCTGGAATTGGAACCCATGCCACGAGATCTTAAAAACTAGTACCATAACCATTACGACCATTGATTGCCGCTTTATTTCAAAAATTTTATGTTGATAGTTACAAAAAATACAAATGAAATCAGGTAAAAACCTTTTTGCTTATGCCCGCTTCCAATATTTCAAAAATGATCCGTTCCAGCTACGGATTGAAATAAATAATACGAGGCGTAAGCTGAAAAAGGACCGACAAACATCTGATGACAGCTGTATGGTACGGTATTATTTAACGATTCGTAGTCGGTTGGAGAAAAACTGATATTTTTTTTTTTTTTTATATTGCACTTGAAGATTGACTTCATCCCATGTTAAGTGGTAATGAGGTCCTAGCTCAGCTTTATTATGCTGTACTTGTCGTCCTTAGACGACAAGTACAGCATAATAAAGCTGATACTGGACTTGTCGCCCTTACCTTGAAGCCTTGACCCCTGCTACTAATGTAGCACCACCCAGGAGCTCTGGAAACCTTACTCACACGTAGGAACACAACAACACCGAAGTGTTTGTAATTTGGCTGCGGTCTTCTGTAGGTAAGGTGAATATTATATTAGATACTAATTTTTGAGCATTCATCAATTTCTCTATCACCAGGTTTCTGGCCAA
The DNA here is from genome assembly GCA_037074685.1 of Glyphodes pyloalis. Classification (NCBI taxonomy): domain Eukaryota; kingdom Metazoa; phylum Arthropoda; class Insecta; order Lepidoptera; family Crambidae; genus Glyphodes; species Glyphodes pyloalis. Next base: position 6,231,099 of record JAYKKO010000030.1, on the reverse strand, counting down.
CCGCAAGAAGGGCCGGTCGCTATCAGCGAACGCGGTCGCCAACGAGCAGAAGGCGACCAAAGTCCTTGGGCTCGTCTTCTTCACCTTCGTGCTGTGCTGGGCGCCGTTCTTCCTCCTCAACATGCTCTTCGCTTCGTGCCCTGCTTGTATAGTCCCAGGTATATAATGAAATACTACTTAATTGTCCATACGCTTTGCATAAAGATGTACAGTTTCGATCTAATGGTACTGCCAAAGTAAGACTACGAACATTACTAAGCCTTCTTTCAGTCTTATTCGGTTAGTGAACGCGCGCGTGATATTACGTCGAAAATGATTTATGTTTCACATACTCAGTCACGTAAGGTTTTGTATGATTAGATTAGATGACATTTTGCGCTTTTATGTACAGTTTTCTCAACTCAGTACCTTGCCACATTAAGCTAACTGTATATTTGACTTGGTTCTAATATTTGACGATTCGGAATGTGTCAAAAACGGCTATCTGTTTTTCTTCAACCGACTACAAGTCGTTAATCCATACTTATATTATAAATGCGAAAGTAACTCTGTCTGTCTGTCTGTCTGTCTGTCTGTCTGTCTGTCCGTCTGTTACTCTTTCACGCCTAAACGGCTGAACGGATTTTGATGAAATTTGGTATAGGTACCTATACGTTGTATCTCAAGAACGGACATAGGCTACTTTTTATTAGAAAATAAGGGGGGGGGATGGGGGTAATACCACCTTTGAAAGTTTATATGGAAAAATGTTTATTTTTGAAGTTAGAGATATGAAATTTGGCACAAATATAGCTCGAAACTTGGATTAAAATATAGACTACTTTTTGTTTCGAATATAAGGGGAGAAAGGGGTAAAACCGACCATGAAAGGATGTAGTCCACGCGAACGAATTCGCGGGCACAGCTAGTATCGTTCCATAAAATTTACTTTCCATTCCAGCTGTCAGTCGTCTGTCGGTCGCTTTTAGCTTACGCCTCGTATTATTTATAACTATCCGTAACTAGAGCGGATCTGTTTTCAAATATTGGAAGATGTTTAATGTGACAAGGTACTAATATATGTAAATGATGCTGATTTTACATTATGCTGCGGAGAACAATAATTTGTTTGTCAAGTATCTTGCATGCAACTGTGGATCTAGGATTGAATTCATTGAATTCCACATGTGTACAATAATAAGAATTAACCAACGATCAATAGGGATTAAGCATGAATATTAGTAAGGTATTTTTGACGACCTCCGTAGCCGAGTGGCGAGCATGCCGGACTTTGGCGTCGCGCCATCTCTGAGGTTCCGGGTTCGATCCCCGGTCGGGTCAATATTAGAAACGAACTTTTCTGTATTGTCTCGGGTCTGGATGTTGTGGTACCGTCGTTGTTTCTGATTTCTGTAACACAAGTGCTTTAGCTACTTACCACAGAATCAGAGCAATGTATGTGATGTTGTCCAATATTTATTTATTTATTGTGTTTGGGATATTACTGCCTTGGATCTGCATTGCATTTTTCTACTCGTATTATGTAGACATTTATCAACCAAATACAAGTTAAAACTACGGTTGCCACAAATGGAAAGTGTAGTCCAAAATAAAATAAATATAGGAAAAAAGTCAGGTATAGATTTTGGGAAGAGATATCTCTTCTCCTCCGGGTCCAAATTTTGTAATCTGGCATTTAATATGATGACATTAATCAACTAGATACAAGATGATACTATATTTGGAAAGTAAAGTCCAAAAAGGATTAAGTTAGACAAAGCAAGCAATAAAACTGTTATACAGGCTGAACATCGCCGACCAATCATGTAAGAGCTAAACCACGCCAGTCTCCCGGGAAATTTGGCCTTTTCGGAAACCGCAACGAATTTAATCCGCGGAAAAATGAATAATAACATCTGATTCGTTCGTTTATGTGACGGGGTGGTTGGCTTTTCGTAATGCGTGTCGACAACGTGTTTCGGAAAATATTATTATTTTTTAATCGACTGAACCAGAAATGCTTATTTTAGACTGTCTTGTTGGCAGCTGATAGGTCGATTTCTGAAGTTAATGGTGTTGTGCCGTGACGTGAATGTAAGGAACGTATGTTCTTTACTAAAAGTGGAAGTACTTCCGCCGAGCTAGGTGTTATCTGCTCGGGGACCAAGGCCCAACTACCAATCTTGGTTTGTCGTATATAAACTTAGTGGCGACGAAAACTCTGATATCGCGATGTAGGATATCGATGTCACGCATTACGTATGGAGCGTTGTTTACTACGCCAATTCTGCTGACGCTGTATTTGTGTCGACTTGTAGGTAATGTCGTAGGTCGGCACAGTGTCATAGGATTCGTATATATTGGACAGCATCACATAAATTGTTCTTATTCTGTGGTATGTATCTAAATCACTTAAGTTACAGAAACAGCGATGGTACCACAACTTCTTGACCCAAGGAAATTTGTAAAAGTTAAGAGAGGTAGGGCATAACGATTTATTGCTTGATCTAAAGCAATCCGAGTGAAATACCTCCACCTTACAGAAGACCGCAGCCAAATAACTATCACTTCGGTTCGTGCGTGTGAGTAAGGTTTCCAGTGCTCTTGGGGGGTGTCATTAGTTAGTAACAGGGGTCAAGCCTTAAAGGTAAGGGCGACAAATCCAGTAACAGTTATTATTATGCTGTACTTGTCGCTCATAAGCTAGAACCTCATGGCCAGTTAACATCAGGTGGGATGAGGTTAATCTTGAAATGTAACAAAAAAAAAATCTTTTAACTACCACGGTTCATGATATATCTACTGCCTAGTGACAGACAAATAGACAGACAGACAGGCAGCTGATTTTGAGTAACGAAAGGAAATCAGGTTATCAGCTTTGGAGCTATACCTAATTAATACAAATGACGTCGCCAAATTAATAAGCACTTTGTCACTATTACCGCACCCATAAACTAACTCTCCGCATAACCCAAAGATTGACTGGTAGAGAATGCCCATAGCATTAAGTCCACCTGTTGTACTTTTTTTGTGCAATAAAGTATTTAAATAAATAAATAATAAAACAAATGCTAAAACGATGCCAAAATGCAAAGCGAAGGCTGATTACGTCACTGGTGGGTAAAACATGTAACCACTATAGACGTCACGTGAGAATTAAATTTATATTTTGTAAAGGTTAAAAGTGCAATAATACGTGCCCATATAGCTTTTGATAATATTATCTAAAAGTCGACTAATAACCTATTTTTATTCCGCTTCCCTATTTTAATAAAATACTCTAATTTCCGTACATATTACCAAAAAACCTGCTACATTCTACTTAATATGCTATCAAACCTTATTCAAAGGGCCTATTTCGAAAAACATGGCTGTAAACACCGGTTACCTACTTGGTATGCGAGCGGAATGCGATCCAATTGAAACGGAATCGATAAATTGTTCTTGTCACGTCGAATTAAACCTAATAACGGGAAAATCCGAGTGTAGTGGATACGGAAAACGAAAGGGTCTTTTGTTTTAGAACAATCTTTTCAGTTGCAGTTTCAGAGGTGGGTCTAATTTTGCTTTTTCATCAGCTTTATTTTTATTCTGATAAGGTTTAAAGCTTAACAGGTTTTTACGGGTCCTAACCACCATAATCGATTTTTTATCTTGGATCAAAAATGTTCTAGAGGCACGGTTGGGACCTAAAATTGTCACTGGAAAACAAGGCATAAAACAGTATAATGCCTTCTTTCGTTTACAACAAATTTTGAATTTGAAAAGCACGCCTGACCTTTAACAACTTTATATACCTTCTGAAGCGCGAAGATGTTCATGAACATTTTTAATACAATAATAAAATTAGTAATAAGTGTAGCTTTCATCTGTAAAAAAACTACTGAGTTTCTTGCCGGTATCTTCTCTTTAGTTATAGGTTCCGAACCGGAGGTAGCTTCATTTGCTTTATATAAAGACTATTCATAAGTATTACTAATATAATCTTTATGAATAAAAAAAGATTGACTTTGACTTTGACTTTGACATTCTATGTGAAGAAAATTTTTGCACTTTTGAATAGAATGATGAATAACATAGAACTTGTCTTTATTCTTATAAACTTTGACAAAACCCGTTATGAATCGTCAGATTATGTTAAACTTATGCCGTGCTCGCAATGTTGATGCTATCGAAAAGAACCGAAATTGATTGACCGAAGAAAGAAATTGGATATTTCTTTTTTTTAAATTACACATATAGCTCATGTCTAGTGTACTTAACTAATACTATCAAGTCCAAACGTTTTGTTAAAAGTTTTTTTGTTCACAGAGCACGTGGTGGACATATGTTTGTGGCTTGGCTACGTGTCATCTACAATCAACCCCATAATCTACACCGTTTTCAACAGAACCTTCAGAGGAGCCTTCCTGAGGCTGCTAAGGTGTCATTGCAATAGGTGAGTTAATAAACTTTCAAACCGAGTAAAGTTTCTAGAAGAAGTGGGGTGTGGGGCCCAGGAATCAAGTGAAATCGGATTTTAGAGGTGCTGTCAACACCGAACGCTAACCACAAATAGGGAAGGTGAAGAAAGATTGTAAAAACTCCATTCCTGACATGACGAGTGCATGTGTGTGTAAGAAAATTTAAATAAGACCACATCACATATACTGACCTCGTCCATCCACCAGGCTTCCCTCATTTGGCGTCTCCAGTACTGTGTACAGGTCCGCTGCCAGCTATTGTGGAAATCCGATGTGTAATGTGGACATGGAATCCCGGGATCCACCCGCGGAAGATGAGAGGCCAACCGACATAATCGCGCATCCTTCTCATCCCATCATTACACTTTTCGCGGCCTGTGTGCCACTACTGGGTCGAAGTGGGACGAGACGCCGGAAACAAGCAAAAATACCCCAAGGTTTTCCTTTTCCTCCACCATCCATCTCTCCCCTTACGGGCGTACCGCATAGAGCCACCTGCTCACTGCGATCCATTTTAGGATCAGCCTTGACTTCAGACGGTGGATAGTAAGGCCTTCCACTAGTCTCTATTCTCCGGACCACAGGTTTCTCGGAGTCTTTATTTCTGAGGTTTGATGTAAAGAGGCATCATCAGTACACTTCCACTCCATCTATCGAGCATACATTATTTCACTTTAAAAACATAGAATTTTCATAAAAACTTATTTATTTTACCTCCTAAAGGGTGTTTCGTAAAATTCATTCTTAGCGGATGTCTGTACCCTAAAAGAAATCTACCTACCTAATTTCATAGTTGTAGGTGTTATAAATGAAATTTCATGATTAATCCGTGGATCAAAGGTAGGTTTTAGCTTTTATAATAATTATGATTATACCTATGTATATAATCACTACAATCACAATTATCATAATCAATTGGTCTTTTCATGTTGGTTACAAGTAATACTTATGCATCGTCAAAATGATTATAACCCAATAAATATAGACATAGTTACTATCGCTTCTTACACATAACATCGCAACTGACATCTGAATCATCTGACGTCGTCTCTTACTTTTTAAGTATAAACCGACGACTGCAAATGGCCAATAGCAATGCTTAAAAGCAGTCAACATGCCACAAGCTGGAACGATTGCGCTTGAACGATGCACTCGTCCGGAAAATTGATTGGGCACAGAAAGAGCAAATGGAACTACGCTGTGGTCATTGTGCAGTTATTTTCAAAGCTACTCTACATCGGTTTAAGTACTCAAGGTTGCAATTTCTTAAAATTTGTAATGGATAGGGCCGCAATAGTACTACTAGTAGAAGATACGAACCTAAAAGGACATTCACTGAGCTGCTAATAGAATGAAACTTATTTTATAACAAATTCAGTATATTAGAAAAATAATAATAAAATATATATTGGACAACATCACATACATAGTTTTGTTTTTGTGCTAATTGGCATAAGCACTTGTGTTACAAAAATTAGAGACAATGACGTTGCCAAAACACCCAGACCCGAGACAATATAGAAAAATTCGCTACCCATATTGACCCGACCGGGGATCGATCCCGGGACCTCAGAGATGGCGCGACCTCAAAGTTCGGCTCGCTCGCCTCTCGGCTACGGAGGTCCTTAAGAATATGCAGAGAATTTTGTCTAAAAACATCTGGACAGACTATTTTTCATCCACGATTTTTTTTTTACTTAAAATTTGTTATTTGACTGAGATAAGTATGGAAATGTCCACGAAGCGAATGAGAGTAAAAAAAAGCTTGATATTCTTTTAAGCTCTGTTTTGCCGGTTGTCATTTTTAAGGTTGCAATCTGTATTTCTTCAAAATTCTACAAAAACAAAGCCATTTTGAATTTTGAAAAACTCTCACAAAATATTTTTTATCTTAAAATTGTTTATAAATAAGTATCCTTCGAATCCAGCTCAAACGTATAATTTCGAAAATAAAAATTCACAAACGAACAAACCCATGTAACTTAATTTCGTTCCTTGTGAAAATAAAATCCAAAGAATCTTGATAAATGCGCACCTAATTAAAAAACATATCTCTTTTTCTAATTTCATTCCACGGCGTACCCTGTAACTCAAGAGAGGTACTTACTAAATCACTTAGGAGCAAATTAGGATAATTTAGCGAAGTGTGATCCCGGGAATGAAATAAAACGGTCGGGAATCACTAATTAATGTTGGCACTTAGGCTATTAACGAGTGCATTTGAGGAGCTTTTGTTGTAGACAATGCAGGTGTCGCTTGATAAATTTGAATATAAAAGCTGTGAGAGAACGGTTTTGAAATTCACGTGGTATTTATTTCAAAAATGTATTATTTTCAATCAATGATTTCTATGTACGAATACAATTTTACATTTTGATGTTTTTTTTACTTAGCCTATAAACTGTCCCACTGCTGGGCAAAGGCCTCCCCCATACACTTCCAGCGCTCTCTATCAGGTGCCAAGTCTTGCTAACCTTGAGAAAAACGGTCCAGATAGTCACGCCAACGCATTTTCTGCCTTCCTCTTGGACGTCGTCCGTCTTCTGGTGTCCATTGGGTAACAACCCTGGCCCACCTCTCTGGTTTCATTCGGCACACGTTGATGTTATTGTTGATTTTGATGTTATTGTATATTATTAGTACTAGAGTACTAACTTGACTGACAGTACAGGTAGACCTGCAGGCATATGTGCAAATATGTATTAGTCAAGTTATTATAATTAGTTCGAACAAATGTTAAATACTTTTAAATGATTATGTCACAATTTAATTCAATACTCCAAAAATACATTTCTCATAACATTCAATTATTAAATAAAACAAGTGTAAAAATAATTGCTTACGAGCCAATGACATAGTCTATTCTTAAATTTGTTCCCTTATTATATTTTAATATCAGTAGGAAGTATGTTTTATATCAAAAATGCATATATTTATATATATTTTTTTATACAATTCTTTGTGGCTATATAGTTTACAAAAGAGTTTTTTAAGCTCAGTCATTGTTTGCCTCGTATAAACCTCAATAAAGCAAATTTTACGCTTGCCAAAAGTGACGTGAGCAAAGATACCTTAAGTTTCATTTCTTTTAACGTTGTTGCAAGCTGTCCAGAATTTGACGTCGCGCCATCTCTGAAATCCCGGGATCGAACCCGACACAGAGATAGAAAACGAGCTTTTCTATACTGTCTCACCCCACCCAGCTGGAGATGTTCTTACCACGCTTACTGAGTTATATTATCAAAGAAAGAACATAGAAGGTACCTAAAAGGTCTCCGCTCAGCATATGTCGTGGTGACACTGTGGACACCACGACGCTGGTATTCTACGGAAACCTGAGGCAGAGTAGATACGGCGACCAGCGCTGCATCGAAATACGCTATAATTGTCTCATATTTAATACTTTTTTTACCAAGTGTTAGTTTTCCGTGTGATTTGCCGACCAACTGTCATTGAGCATGCTAATTCTATGAGCTATGTCGATAACTTTTAGTTACACTAAACTACCAGGAAAACTGTTCTAGAGTTAGCTTGATGCAAGTTGTGCTAACAGGCTTAGCGTGCGAATGAGTAAGTTAAAACAGCAGTGGCCAGGCCATAGTGCTGCCCAGATATCGATATATTTCATCTGAAAAAGACGATTCTTTCGATTGGTCAATGGTCGAATTTATCGACACTATCGTTTGATCAGTACTAGACTATACTATCGAATCTATTATTGCATTATTATTATTTTATCAAAGTACTTAGGGCTATGCAGTTGTTGCTAATGAGCTGTGATTGCTGCGACCTATCGGGATCTTTTGTGACTCACCTACAATTTAAAGTAACTCCTTTAGCCGGGTTGATTCTAGAAAATGTAGTATCCTTATGGCTTTAGAGTTTTTACTTCCTTCGGTTTGGCTGTCTACAGATGGATGCTTCGTTTATTGATCAAAGGTCCTCAGTTACAAAGAAGGTGAAAAGGTGTTTCCTTTTACTCCTCACGTTATTTGCATAATTTGTCAGAGTTACATAGTTTTAAGTTAAATGTGTGGCTTTTTAGTTTGCAGTATCCAGTTAGGGCTTTAACCACCGCACTGGCCCTAGATTTGTTAAGCCTAGATGTGTTACTTGTTTAAAAAACTATCATTAGTAAAAAAATTGATAGGACTGAGTATTTAAGACTAGTTCACCAAATATAATTATGTAATAATGTCAATATTGGCCTATACTGAGATGTCAATTATATCATTGTCATCGAAAGATTCCGATTAATATTAATCGATAGTCGACAATCAACAAACAACACTAGCAGGCCGGGCTCTAGCGGTACTGTGACGATAGTTGTGACAGAAAAGTTTAAGTGATGACCCACTTAAAGAGTATCCTCGTCCAGTGAAATAAATTACTGCACAATGAGAGGGCAAATATAAAAGATTTTTACTTACGTATAAAACAAGCTCGCTCTTTAGTGACACTAAAAATAAAGTTACAAGAAGCTAATTTTGGTAAAGGGTGATGAGAAAAAAAGTGTTGTCGATTCGTTTTTTATTGGTTTTTGCTTATAATTTTCTAGATACTTTAGTGATAATGATAAAAAATCGAATCAGATGCCAAGGTATTTTTAATTTTTCAAGTGGCGATACTTAAAGGTCGTGGATTCGGACCCCACAGTGTAAGAGATTACTTTTTATATTTTAATTTCGCTAGTTGGCGTGATGCACTAAACATATAAATATAATAATGTAAGAAAATTATCTTTTTGTTGTGAAGTAATTTTTATTATTACAGAATTCCGTTTACGATGTTGTCTACTCAATCGTGGGAGACAACATATTAAAATTTTCTGTTAGTCCTCTGCTTGGTTTCAAGATCGTGCAATTAGAGAATAAACCTTCAGCTTGTCCGCCAAGAATAATGATCTCGTGCTGCGGAAGGCTTGTCAAATCGCTGTTATTGGTCACAATCTATACAGCTCTAACTAGACTCATCAAATCAAGATTATTCTTATTTTTCTAGCAATTACGTGCTAATAATGTCTTCTATATTGATGATACGGGCAAACATGTGAAAGCGACGTCTGTGAAGGTTCTTAAGGCATTGACAGCCGAGATCGTGCTTGGGTGATTGCCAACGAAAACAGTTCGGCAATCAATTCACCAGGTTAGGATTTGGCTTGCATCGAGATTGAAGGTGACAAAATAGTAGAAATTGTCAGGAACCAAAAAATTAAATAATATATTTCGTATACAAAATAGGCTTAACCAGGTTTGACCTCAATCTCGCTTGAGAGAAGGCGATGATGAGCCCATACATTTACCTAGAAAGTGTCTCTTCACTTTAGCCTTAAATATATTCATATAAAGGAAAATCTGACCTTGGCAGATAAACTCAAGATTAGTCACTCCTTAGCCGTTCGAATAATAAAAAAGGTGGCAAATTTCTTCGGGAATGTCTATAACTCACAGCTGATCTGCTCGCCACACCTAATCATTTGGTGATGGAAAGAAGAAAGGGGTATCAGGTTATGCAAAACCTCAGTATACTCACCGAAATTCAACCAATTAAAAGTCGGGCGACAAGGAAATTGTCTGCGGCGTTCAAGGTTCAGAAGAAAAATTCTTCTCCTCTACGAGTGAGTCATTATCTATAATCCTCTTCGCTTGGCAATTCTAATGTGTCTACATAGCTGATATCTTGCAGATATCCCAGAAATTAGAACTGTATTCTATGGAAGAACGAACTCGAGCATTGTATAATTTTAAGTGGTACAAACATACACATATTCAAAGACATGCGGTTTTGACAGGAAAATCGTTAATTTTAAATCTACAGTAGAATCGGGCCAAGCAAAAAGTGTTAATTAAAAAAAAAACAAAAGCGGTTTCTGTCCTTTGTGGTAACGAGCTTAGCCACGTGACCTAGAGAGATCATAAATTAAGTTCACTATGAGGCAACAGTTTTGTGTGTTGTTTCTAGGTCCATATGTTGTTCAATGTTTCAATTTATGACCCAATTTTCTTATAATGAGAATGATCCTTGCTGTCGAAAAGAAAACTGACTTTTCTTCGGATGTGTCAGTTTGGTCTCCCATAAAATGAGAGAAAAAAATAGAGGATGCACTTTTATGCTAGGAAACTCATCGGGTATTTTGAATAAAAGTCTTGCCTGATCATTTAATCATAATGAAATGGATTTCTCTAAGGAACTCAATGATGATAATTATTATCACTAGCGATGGACCTGCACCTTGCGTCTCCGGTGTGCAACCCCGTTGAATTAACACTATTTTTTGCGTTTAAACAATAAATTACAAATTTCACTCCAAATAAGTGTTAGGTCTATAATATAATTTGTCAGGTTTATAATTATTTGCTTTCATGAAGTATTTATTATTTATTTTAAACTTAATTTACAGATAGGAAACTTGTACAAATTAAAGTATTTCAAATTGATTTGAACACTTCCGGTGAGTGATTTTTCTGATTGGCCGTAGCTTTGGTTCGTGGCCCCACCGCATGGTGGCGCCACGTGCAAGAGTAAAAACAGAATAAAAACTCTGTCGGGTGGCATTGGAGGGCGATCTGTCGAGGTAGACGGACGTCTGGTGAACTTAATTTAAGTAACACTATGTAGAGTTATGTGGAGCGAGTGATGTTCAGAGCGTACTTGTAAAAGGAATTACAATTGGAATAAATTAGTCGATACCAACCAACAGTGGATTTATTTATCTCACCTGACCCCTATAGGTCAGAAGTGGGATCCACGAGAAAAAAAAAAACATATTGTTCTCGTCACGCCTACAAAACGTAAGTACTTTTTGTGCCAATTTTTTTTTACGTAGCATGCCTTATATCTTATCATCTTGTGAAAGAATAAACTTCGTCAAATTATAGTTAGACCAATTTGTTATATTTAACGAAACGACTGTAAATTACAGACGGTGAAAAAAATAAATATTTCAAACATAGACTAGTGTCTATGATAGTTAAGATAGTTCAGTACCTATAATTTTTATAAACAAAAAAGGGATTATAATAATATCAGCGTACGGGGACTACCATTCCCTCTATATGATAAGGTTCTGAACCAATGTTACATTTAGATTTCATTTATGTATACGTTTTAGCAATACGCTTTTTATGTTATCTAAGGACTTCCACAATTATTTAATTCGTGTTAACGTATAATGGTATACGTAATACGTTATAAAGAAGGTAAACTATTAATTCCTTATCACGAATGAGCGTTAGGTTTCTAAGCAAAATGAACAAATCCTCCTCTTGCAATATATTTTAAATATTCTATCATTATTCTTTGTATACTAATTCTTGATTCTAGCTGCTACATTTTTTCCATACCGAATGAGACTAGTGAATTGTATGAAAAAGAACACTTTATAAATAAACCTTATACGGATTTCATGGCAAAGGTCTTTGCTCATTTTGTGCATATTTGAAATACCCAGATATAATCAACGAAATAGTTAAACCTATTTTAAATAGATCCAAAAAGGTAGTTTTTAACATTAATTATCTAAGAAAATTTTATGCAATAGATGCAGTTTGCAGTCAGAGTCGGATTCCTAATGTCGGGTATTGTTAACAGCTATCTGTTTACATGCTCCAATATCATTGTGGCCCTGTGATTATGATGAATGGAGTATTAAGTTTTTTTGGAAGTTTCAGAATAATAAACATGGAAGATAATATTGGCAATAGACGAAGTCACAGGAAAACCCAAGGTAGAGGGTTAAGTGACTGTGAAAATGAGGATAGTCACAGGATAACCCAAGGTAGAGGGTTGAGTGACTCTGAAAATGAGGATAGTCACAGGATAACCCAAGGTAGAGGGTTGAGTGACTCTGAAAATGAGGATAGTCACGGGATAACCCGAGGTAAAGGGTTGAGTGACGCCCGAGGTAAAGGGTTAAGTCAAATAAGGAAACAATCTGAAAGGGTAAACCAATGCTTAGAAGACGATATGCACGAAATGGAGGACCTACGAGCTTCTCGCGCTGGATCTGTTATTTTAAATACACAAGTGAATCTTAGGGAAGAAAAGAGATGGAAAAAAACCACAGCTAAAAGGAAAAATGAAGAATCGGTGTGTGTGCAACAAAGCCCGGAAAGACATTCAAAACGTGGTAGATATTATAACTATGATAAGAGAGTTGAACAGGAAATAGACCATACTATTTTAGATAAAATTTTATGTATATTAAGGGAGGTTAAAAGTTCGGAAAAGCCCAAGCTGACATTCAATACAAATGTCATCCCAGAATTTGACCCGCTTTCTAAAGAACAAACTATTCTTATGTGGGTTAATAAAATAGAAGAATGCGCCGAAATCTATGGCTGGGATGAAAGGGAAACAATTCACTATTCTTTGCCGAAACTTTGCGGTGTTGCTAAATCATGGTATCAAAGTCTCCCCTCTTTGCTACATTCATGGACAGAATGGAAGAAAATGCTATTCGACTCTTTTCCATGTCGCGAGGACTATGCCGAACTTTTAACCGAAATGTTAGGTAAGAGATGTAAATACGGTGAGTCATTGGAGCATTACTATTATGGAAAAATAAGCTTATTGAACAGGTGCCAAATTCAGGGTAAACGGGCTGTTGACTGTCTTTTGCATGGAGTAGACGATAGGGCAATCAAGGTTGGCGCTCATGCAGCACAATTCAAGGAACCGGAACAGGTACTAAAGTATTTTAGGACAGTCAAACCTAACCAAGCTAAGGAGTCCCGCGAGTCTGGAGGTAAAGGAAGAATCGAAAGGCAAAGCACAGTATTCTACAATAAACCAGGTACGAGCACGATGAGAGTTGGTGGTATAAATAACAATATACGTTGTTATAATTGCAGCGAAATAGGGCATCCAAGTTTTCGTTGTCAAAAACCTTTAATTAAATGTGATAAATGTGGTAAATTAGGGCACCAAACATCGAATTGTTTTACTAATAAAGTTCTGGTTGGACAAGACAAGCGCGACAATCAAGTGACTAAAGATAAAAATGGGAACGAGAAACATGTATCCCAGTTAAACATAAATGATTCGTCTAATGACAAGTACTTGCTTGATATTATGATTAATGGTAAACCAATTACATGTCATGTTGATTTAGGAAGTCAATGTTCTTTGATAAGAGTGAGTAATGCAAACTTATTACAAATAACTTATACTCACAAAGAAGGATTGCCGATTCTTAGGGGTATAGGAGGTTGTTTAGTTCAACCATTAGGTGTAGCTAAAGTTTCTGTGGAGGTACAAGGGATCAACGAAGATATTGAGATGTTGGTAGTCGAAGATTACGTCTTAACACAACCTGTTTTACTTGGACATACTTTTACTGAAAAGCCGAATATGGTCATTATAAAAACCCCTTCTCAATTAATTTTTGAAAAATCCTGTATGACTAAAGTACACCTTCATGTTCAAAATGATGTGACCATACCTGCAAATACTATGCGACCTGTGGTTATAAACTCTTCTACGTTAATTAATAATATGGTGCGTGTAAGGGGATCTATGAGGGGTTCTGAAGGTTGTGAGTATTATTTGTTGCCCGGTGAATATGAAATCAAAAACGGAAAAGGTGCACTGCTTGTGTTTAACGCTTCTAAGGGGCCCATTATTATAGAAAAGGGAACCTTGATGACTCGAGGTTATTGTAGATTTGCCCCTGAGTCTGAAGTTATAATGGAATGTAGTACTGTCTCTTTATCGGAATCAATTGTCGACGAAACTATAAATTGCGGTGATGATTTAGGGCCTGAAGACCGTTCGAAACTACAACAACTATTATGCAGGTACAGTAACTGTTTCTCTTCTGGACTTGCTGATTTAGGGTTTACTTCAGTTACAGAAATGACAATTGAGCTAGATGATGCAGAACCAGTGGTATATCGTCCATACCGCATGTCATATGCTGAGCGAGATCTGGTGAGAAACATGGTGCAGGAAATGGTGGCTTATGGTATTGTACGAGAGTCGTCTTCTCCATACGCGAGTCCAATTGTGTTAGTACAAAAGAAAACTGGAGAGAAAAGACTTTGTGTCGACTATCGATCACTAAACCGAAAGACTAAGAAAGACCATTATCCAATGCCAAGGGTTGAGGATCAACTCGATCGTCTAACAGGTAACAACACGTTTATATCTTTGGATTTAGCATCAGGGTATTACCAAATCCCAATTCAAGAGGACTCACGGCACAAAACTGCTTTCGTAACTCCTGATGGGCAGTTCGAGTTTAACAGAATGCCGTTTGGGCTAGTCAATGCGCCTTCAGTATTCCAGCGGACAATCAACAAAATATTGAATGATGCTAAAATAAAGTATGCCATAGTATATATGGACGATATTTTAATCCCCGCTAAAGACGTTAGTGAAGGCTTAGAGAGATTGGAAGAGGTACTTGTACTTTTGCGTACCGGGGGGCTTACGCTCAAGATTAGCAAGTGTAATTTCTTTATGAAAAAAATCGATTTTCTAGGTTTTGAAGTAAGCGCTGACGGAATTCGACCTGGGTCAAAGAAAACTGATGCAGTCTCAAAATTTCCTGCTCCCAAAACTCAGCACGAACTACGTCAATTTCTGGGTTTATCAGGATTTTTTCGCCGTTTTGTAAAAGATTATGCGTTAATTTGTGCACCTTTAACGAATCTCTTAAGGAAAAATATGAATTGGGTATGGGGGAAAACTGAAACTGAATCTTTTGAGAAAATAAAGCAAAATCTCATTGAACGTCCCTTGCTAGCTCTGTATAACCCTTGTGCAGAGACAGAATTGCACACAGATGCAAGCAAAGACGGTCTAGCCGGTATACTACTACAAAAAAATATTAAAGGCGCCCTTCAACCAATATCATACTTTAGTCGGAAGACTACAGTGGATGAAAGCAAGTTACATTCGTACGAACTAGAAACTTTGGCTGTCATTGCCTCTCTGAATCGTTTTAGAGTGTATTTGGTCGGGATCCCTTTCAAAATTTTAACTGACTGTAGCGCGCTTAGATCCACAATGGTGAAACGGGACTTAATACCCCGGATTGCAAGATGGTGGGTCCAATTCCAGGAGTTTGACTGTACAATTGAGTACCGAGCAGGATCACGCATGACTCACGTAGACGCATTAAGTCGCAACCCTGTCGACGAAGTTACAGTTGAATCTCATATTTTGGATGTGTTAGCTCTGGATAAAACTGAACATGATTGGATTACCACTGTCCAATCATCTGACGATGAGGTAAAACAAATTAAAAATGTTCTTGAAGATTCTAATTCAGAAAAAGTAGCAGATATTCAGAAACATTATAAGATAAAAAATGGTCGCCTATACAGAGTCGTCGATAATAATATGAAATGGTTTGTACCAAAAGGAGTAAGATGGCAAATTTAAAAGAGAAATCACGATGATTTGGGACATCACGGATTTGAAAAAACCCTGCAGCGAATTCAGCAATACTACTGGTTCGCCAAAATGAGAAAATTCGTAAAAAAATACGTATCATCATGTTTGGAGTGTGCTCACCATAAAACGCCGGGAGGAAAAAAAGAAGGGTTTCTTCACCCTATTGAAAAAGTAGCGATACCATTCCACACCATTCATGCAGATCACCTTGGCCCATTTATAACCAGTAAAAAGGGGAATAGTTATTTGCTCGTCTTAGTCGATAGCTTTACCAAGTATTCCAATATTGTACCGGTACGTAACACAAAGTCCACCACATCTGTTAAAGTTCTGACGGACCACGTAAGAAATTTCGGCGTGCCGACTCGCCTTATTACCGACAAAGGTTCTAGTTTTACAAGCAAAGTATTTAAAGACTTCATTGACTCTCATGGGATTAAGCACGTGATTAATGCTGTGGCAACACCAAGGGCGAATGGGCAAGTCGAAAGATTCAACAGGACCATCCTCAATGCTCTATCTACAGCAGCACATGGGAGCGATGACAAAACATGGGACGAGTTCATTCCGGACATACAAGTAGGTATAAATACAACTATTCATAAAACGATACAAAAAAGTCCCTCTGAATTACTATTTGGGTTTAATATAAAAGCAAAGTCAGATGGAATTCTCAGTTCCATCATAAACGATACTATAAATGAATGCCCGTCTGAGGCATTGAACGATCTACGAGAAAAAGCCAGTAATAGTATCAAATCTCAACAAATTAAAGATGCAGACTACTTCAATAAAGGTAGGAAAAATAGCAGGCAGTATTCTGAAGGTGATTTGGTACGAGTGGAACGGCAAGTTCCTCATGATGGTAAGTCTCAAAAACTAGTCGTGAAATACCAAGGCCCATACCGTATTGTTAAAGTACTTTCCAATGACAGATTCATTATTGAAGATACTCCAATGACCCGTAAAAATAATCGCAGGTTTGAATGTGTAGTAGCAATTGATAAAATCCAGCCATGGCTGAATTTTGATAGATATTGTGGCAGCAGTTCAGATACTATAGCATCAGAGAGTAGTGATGACAATGACTGTTAAACATACGCTTGCAAAGTAGTCGAAATCTGAGGTTTCAAATTACCTTTAAGTTGCATGTTGAGTTTTTTTTTATTTTTTTTTTTGAACTTTTTTGTAAATACTTTTTTTTTGTTGTTGTCTGGCGAAAATGTATTACTTATCTTATTATCTTACTTAGGTATGCAGTATAATATAGTGTAATTTCAAAATAGTTTATATAATCAGATTTACGAGATTTATTATCTTCTACGCGAAGGGACTCGCTGTTAGTAGGACGGCCGAGCTGTTAGGTCTATAATATAATTTGTCAGGTTTATAATTATTTGCTTTCATGAAGTATTTATTATTTATTTTAAACTTAATTTACAGATAGGAAACTTGTACAAATTAAAGTATTTCAAATTGATTTGAACACTTCCGGTGAGTGATTTTTCTGATTGGCCGTAGCTTTGGTTCGTGGCCCCACCGCATGGTGGCGCCACGTGCAAGAGTAAAAACAGAATAAAAACTCTGTCGGGTGGCATTGGAGGGCGATCTGTCGAGGTAGACGGACGTCTGGTGAACTTAATTTAAGTAACACTATGTAGAGTTATGTGGAGCGAGTGATGTTCAGAGCGTACTTGTAAAAGGAATTACAATTGGAATAAATTAGTCGATACCAACCAACAGTGGATTTATTTATCTCACCTGACCCCTATATAAGGTATCCACTAAATTCAATTAAATCAGATCACGAAAAAACATCAAAGAATTTTCTCTGTATTAACAAGTAACAATGTTGCAGAGGTTATGTAAACTCCAAGGTCTCTTCGGTCTGGTGATGGTCTGTAGATTGAATAGAATTTGGAATATGGCCAGGAGTAACGATTTGCCAAATCGATCTGGGACTTAAGACTTTGGCATAATATTGAAGTTATTTAATTCATCAAATGTCTATTCCATGCTTTTTACCATCAAGTATATTCTGGTCTACTTCATATAACTACAAACTTAGTTCTCATCATCAAACATTGTTGATTTGGTCCAGCATAATAGTCGTAAGTTAGATATTGTAACTTCAGCACTCAGTTTCTTGGTTAAATCTTCTCTGTGGAAATAGGTTCCATTCGTAGAATCACTTTGTTTTGTTTTCATCGACGATTCCCAATATGTTACACATGATTTATTGAATAGGATTGGATAAAGCGTTTTACGTGCAATTTAAAAGTGCAAGAAGGTCAATTATATTTGACCTTCTTCTTCCTAAGGAATCTCTTACTCCTAAGGTGTATCCCAGTTAGGATGCCGTTATGAATCCCGCGGTCCGTTTTGACTATGACTCGGATTTCAGGTCGAGTTAATTTGGACAACAAACTTTTTTATATACGGAGATTATATAAAAAAGTTAGTTTTCGTCTGGGTGATGTATTATAGTTGTTTCAGTAGAATAAGCGCTTTCCTTAATAAATAATATTCACATAATATGATTTACGTAGGTACGCATTTTGACCACAAACTCTGACATTGAGCTTTGTTCTAATGTATTTTTAAAGTTTCAAAGATTTTCTCGAACACAACTCGCAAAATATCCCGAATTTTACTCTACTGTGAAGGCAAGCTAGCTTGATCAAACATTAAAAAAAGCATAAGAGATAAATTAACGTTTAATACAATATAAATTGCTCGAACGGACGGCACTTTGTGAAAACATCGAAACGGAATTGAATGGGAGAAAAATAAAAATACGCATTAGGCTCTCCAATGGAAGCAGTTTGAATGCATTTTGCATGAAGTTTGCTGTTATACATTCTTTAATTATTTATTGAATTATGGAATATATTATTTATAAGGGAGCTAACTTAAAAATTTGTGTTTTTTTTGTAATGTTCACTATCGTCATCATCGATTGTCAAGTATCATTGAACTTTTCAATTTAGTACCTATTGACCAATATAACAGATTTAGAAATAATTTATCTTCTATTCGCCGCTAGATGCTGTCGTCAAATCATTTTTGTGGTATGAACGGACCGCACGCCTCTCCTATCAAAATACGGAAATAACTAAAAAATCAAATGCCAATACGTGACTAACAAAATGTCAATAACATTTTTCTTTTAGTTTTATTAGTACACCATAAATATATTCAAAAACTTCCTTCGGTACTCAGGGACACAACAATTAGTTTTTCATCATCCTTTCTCCTTTTTTGAATGAACTCTGTTTAGATAGTTTAGGTGTGTGAATGTTTTGATCCGATTAATGAAATAGCACTATAAACAGTTTACGGTTACGTATTTTACGAAATTTCACCCCTAAGGGGTTAAAAAGGGGGTTGAAAGTTGTGTATGAACATCCTTTTTGTTACTAAGTTGCTTTCTTTATTATAGTTCTTTTAAAATACCACGTTCCATCATTATTATTTATTATTTACACCAGCACATACAGTCCACCATTCATAATAAACCTCAAAAATAACAGTATTTCTAAACTATTTAATGGATTTTATTTTACATATACACCTTCCTTTTGAATCACACTACTACTATCTATTTAAAAAAAACGGATCAAAATCCGTTGCGTAGTTTTAAGGATTTCCCTATACAACGTGTAACGGAAAGGGTATAACAATATCAAAAATACCAAAGCAGTTTACGGTTACAAACTGTATGGGACCATTTGTAGCTGTGTACACGCATTTATTGATTCAATATTTTTTTTTGAAATATCAGTCAAATACAAGTCAAAATTTTGACTAAGTCACGCTTGCACAACACTATCACAGTATTGTTGGAATCGTCGAAAGACTTGGATGTACCTACCTATTATGCTATTTATTAAATATCACAATGGTGGTTCATCTTTTAGTGTTTACTGAATCACATCTGAAATTTGTTGGTTTAGCGTTTCTCATTTTGACAATTCAGTTAAGTCATTGAGTTGTCGTCGCCGTGACAACATCTTGTGTTTTTGCCTTTCTGGATTACCTACTTACTACGGATAGCCTAGTGATATTTCGTGATGTCTTTGAGCAATCAAGAATATTCGAGATGATTCTCTGTGTCGGAGCAACCGACGGCAGCGTGATGGCCGACCGAGAGCTAGAGAAAGAGATTTACGAAACCATCAAAACGCTCGTTTCCATCTGTGGATTGGGCGAGGAGGTCGTATCACATGGCCAGCTCGGTCACCAGACCTCACTCCGTTGGACTTCTTCTTGTGGGACTAATTTAAAAGGAAGGTGTAAACTGTAGCATGCTCGTCAAGGGAAGAGATGATAGAAAGCATCAAGGCCGCGTTCTGTACAGTGACACCACAAATGTTGCATAATGTTCGCGAATCTTCTAAGAAAGTACTAGGCGCGCATGTCGAGGAAGGAGGTGGAGAAATTCAGGATCGCAGTGATTGTCGTGAAGTGATAACGTGATTTGGGGTCGCTGACCTCAATAGTGTTGTGATGCGTTTGTTTACGTTTTAGTCAGTCATTATAGTTAATCATTTTTTATTTCATAAAAACAATAAAGTGTTTATTTTAACTCGGGATTTCGTATATAGAATCTATACAAGGTATAGTATCCACCTACTTTACATTGTTACCCCCTATCCGTTACAGGTTGTATAAAGACAAAAAAAGCTACTTTTTATACTATGTAGTGATATAGTTCTACAGTTTTGGTCGATAAACGTTTATTATTTCATTACTTACAATCGAAGCTGTACCAAAATCACGTAGGTGCAAATGCAATTCAGAAATTTCCTGCTTAGGCGGATGTAATCCGTTAACACAGGAAACTGGCATCCTTTCATCTGCTGGAGAACGAAGATCCGCGGGTAAATACAGTGTGCTATTAAAATAAATATTTCCACGACACGTGTTTTGGCTTCGTTTAAATAATCTGAAACACTTGTCATCACCAAATCGTCCTTGTCCGCTTCTAATACAGTCGGCGTGAAATCAATCTAATCAGATCTGTCAAAATACACCAACTCAAATAAAACAATATGCTTTCGAAATTAGGCCAAAATATGTTTAAATAAATTTTACAGAAATGGGTTCAAGATAAGTTTATATTTTAAAGGCGTAAGACGCAGATAACCAGACACGTTTGGAAATCAATTGTGTCAAGCATTCAAAAGAATATTTGGTCTTACGAGGTAAACAAATCAAAAAAGTACATCGCCTACAACTACTTGCAGTTAGCTTATTTGGGATAGCATCACGATAGGTGTGAGAGCGTTTAGATCTTTTGTCATCCATCAGGAAAAAGCAGTTATCAGCAAACAGAATATAAAATATATAGATTTTTAATATTCAGTTAAATTAAGAAACCTCTTTTTTTTAAAACTAAAAATCACAAAAAGTTCTTGGTAACTTTTGAATTTTTGGGGTAATCATGTGGGAAATTTATCTTCTAGAATTTAAAGTAATTTATCACATTTTGATATAATATATTAAGTTAAACAATAGCCCCTGTACTACAATTACTACATTAATTGTACTCTAGAATAATTGCTTAGATTTTAATTCATCATTTTAACAAGTCTTTCATTTCTGATACAGAATTTAAAATTCTTCACAAACCCTACTATGCCATTTTGTAAAAATCAGTAAAAACACGTTTCAACTGGACGCCTCGACCCACAATGCCATAAATCTATTCTTGCTAGAAAATATTTTTGTTCTTTTGTCGAGGGGCAAGAAGAAATGAAAATCACTTCGGCCTCTTTATAGCGAAGGCCTGAAAAAAAGGCAATGAAAGTTTATTTGTAGCGAAGCTAAGAGAGCTGGCTCGGGAGGCTTGAAAAAAAATCTTGGTTATCGAAAAATTTCGAATTGGATTACTTTTACCGATAGAACTGGTACTATTTTCGATGGCTTTAATGCTTAGCACAACAAAATATTGTCGGAAATGTGGGTGTTTTCGAATTAACAGACATTAAACAACTTTGTGGCTTTACGCCTCAGTAAACTGCTTCTATCTAAGACGTACTTAATTACGTGGATGTTTAAAGCGACAAAGTAGGTAGTGAGTAGCAACTGATGTAGCTAATAAATCTCAGTAAATATGAGCAGACTGAAGATTCCAGTAATAATCATTAATCTGAAACAATTCGCTTTCCTGTATGTAGAACTAGTGTCAAGGCAACAATCAATTTCAAGTAGAAATTTTGATAGACAACTACATTTTGTTATTTGGAAAACCCAAGAGACGGATTGTGTCAAATCGAAGTTTCTATCAATTTTGAACCGACTTCGAAAAAAGTAGGAGGTGTATATTTTTGATTGCCACAACGGCTTGTTATCAATACTTACCCATACCGTTAAGCTGTATGGCTATTGAACCGAATAAATATCACGCAAACACAAAATCTCCGAAATAGAAAGCAGACTTACTCAGAACTGCACGGTTTTTATACAAAAAATATGATCACACGGAGATAAGTGAAACGGTATGAAATGTTCAGCAGCAGTAATGAGCAGCAGATAAAAGCAACACTTCACTCTGTTTTAGTAGAAATACTTCCCATTTACCGTCCTTTACAGCTCTGTTTTGCTCAGTTGCGAGTGAAAAGCACTCTTGTTCTCTGCAATCTCAACTTTAACGGTAGTTTATCGCATGCTAGATTTGTTGTCCATTTAGTAACATCTTTATTCTTTCCAGACGCGGACGCTGCACCAGATACAGA
Organism: Glyphodes pyloalis; assembly: GCA_037074685.1. NCBI lineage: Eukaryota > Metazoa > Arthropoda > Insecta > Lepidoptera > Crambidae > Glyphodes > Glyphodes pyloalis. The sequence continues at coordinate 6,208,517 of JAYKKO010000030.1, read as the reverse complement.
TCAGTTGGGTCTACGCGCGGAGCGTCACAACTGTGCGCGCGGTCTGCTCTGCCCCTCGCCATCTCGTTGCGGCCATCAGCCATTCCCTCACCAGCCACGCAGGACTCAAACGAAACGGTTCTCATGGAAACGCCTATGGGAGACTACAATGTGCGCTACTAGTCTCAAGCTAGAATATTTTCAAGACCTGGCGCGCGGTCTGTTCTGCTTCTTGTGATCTTCTTCATTCTTCAACTACATCTACATCCTTGCTGTCCACACTACACTTAATTGAAGCTGGAACCTAAAGGCAGACTATCATGTTGAGCGCTCATGTGCGTTCAGAATCCATGCCCTTCAGTGGCCGTCTCTGTGCTACTCTTATCTACGCTCATGGCTTTTCTGGCCTCATTACGAAGACTGTCCTCATAGAAACCATGTCGGGAAGCTATAATGTTTGGTTTTGGAACCTTGAGGAGCTTTTATATTTATAATCCTTTTTCCACTACCCATTGATATGGGGAGTTGGGAAACATTAACCTGATGGGTCTTGTTGGTAAGATTTTCCAACTTTTTATGCCGGCTGCAATTGCTAATCCAAAGTCAGTAATCAAAGAAAGTATGTCCATGCTGTTAAATCTTCGAAGGCTAAAATCGTACAATTTTTCGGGATTGATTGCCTATCTTTCTTAGGAATAGTTTTTCTACTCTTGTTTTAAACTGAAACAAGTCATACTGAATTGGAAATTAGATTGTGAAGGTAAATTTCAGTTTTCAACATAGCGTATCCAGAATAACGATGCAAAACGTCTCTACAAACTGTCGGAGTCTGTTGAGTGTATAGACACCAGAGGGTGGTGATGAAAAGTATATTGAAAGCTTACTTGTTGCCCCTGAAATGACTATGAAACAATAAGTTTTGGCTACAAAATAATTCTGTAGAAGATTTTGATCCACTCGCAAGTGAGTATTTTAACAGGTTCAAAGGTCAATTTGTTAACTGTAACATAAAATTTCCAAAAATAAATAAATAAATAAATGCGCCAGACAATCACACCAATCACCTCAAACTAAGGTTTTCCCTTGTACTATGAGTACCAGACGACGGATACTAACTGGGGGCGTCATCCCAGTACACCCAGACCCAAGTCAATTGAGAAAAGTTCGTTTTCCAAATTGACCTGACCGGGAATCGAACCCGGGACCTTACGCGCTTAGGGCGCCAACCTTAGCCACTGCACCACAGAGGTCGAGATAAAAATGTACTTGAAAGTCAAATAAAAGATACAGGTAATAATTATTATCACGATAAATATAATTCTTAAACTACAAGAATGTTATATAAAAAAGATTTTTCAAATTATGAAACCAAAGCGATATAAGATAAAATAATTGTAATGTAATTAAGTGTGTGTAAATTATGTTAGTAATAAATTTAGTTAGATATTCCCCGAATTTAAATTTTGACGTGCCAATTTAAATAAAACCTTGTCACCATGTGATAAACCTTGTATTAGAACCAATATTGTACCTTTTCCCCTACCGATGTAGTCATAGTAAGTGTAACATATGATATTGTTTATATTTATTATTTTAAACTATTTTCATCGATTACAGACTATCGTAATCATAAGAGTCATTGATATTCCTTTTAACGTGTTTGACATTATGGTATATTCGAAAAATTGAAATTAGTTTGCATGTTGACTCCTCATAAAAGTGGAATTTATGTGGTATTGTTCATGATTTTTTGCGAATCGCCTTTAAAATGCTATTTGAAAATGTTCCAAAACTACTTAATAGTCAGTGTGGTGATAAGAAAAATTGTGACCACGCTGTTTTATTTCAATTTGAAATAAGAACAAAACTCAAATTTTAATGAAAAACTATACATTTGCTATTGTTTGACGTAGAGTAAACTATGAGCCTATTTAATGTACCACTGCAGGGGTAAAGTCCCCACCACTCGAAAAATCAAGTCATACTCATGAAATAATAATACGCATATCGAAACAAATCTATTTCGGCATTTTTTCAAATTGAGGGACAGGTTCATATATTTTATTTATCAAATTCGTTAAGTGTATGTAACAATGATTCTTTTGATTATTTTTAGAATCTGTAATTTTTACACGTTGTATGTAGTTGTTACAAAAATACACTTCTAGTTTTTGTCTCTCTGATGTTAATTTACAGAATTATTTCAATGTACGTATGAATGTATGTATGTTGGTAGAATATACTTATTTTCAATTAAATATACTTTTTAATACTTTTACCCATTTCCCCTTAATTAAGGAAAGATAATATAATATGATTTTATTCAGATGGACCTAGATAATGGCCCGTTATATCATTATGTCCTAAATGCTGAAAATTAAATAAAACTAGTTTCAATACAATAATAACTGCACCTACTAAATTTATAGATACATTGTGTAAAAATCTTGGTAAAAAATAGTAACTTGTCTAGCAGTTAAATCTATCTTTTTAATAATTCTAGGGATAATTCCAATGACCGGATAATTCCAATATGGCGATGATAATCTCATCACCATTGTCTAACTGCCCGAGTCATCGCTAAAACGTACATAATTTTAAATTTTTCAACTAATCGATTTTCATATATGACGTCTTCTTGCGGTTTATACTCTAAGTTAGTAGGTACTTATCATATTTAAATCGAGACACAAGTAGATTTTTAAAGGGGTAACGTTTGATTCCTAGTGGATGAAGGTACGGTCGAAATAACGTCAGAATACATTCTTATGACTTGGCCTTTATATCGAGGGCAAAAGAACTAAAATTGAACTGTAAGTGTTTACCTTGATATGCAGCCGTACATACAATAGATGATATAATAATTTTAAGAGAAGTAAGGCACAGGGATTTATCGCTCGAACTGGAGCAGCCCGACTGGTGAAATACCTTACAGAAGACCGCAGCCAAATAACAATCACTTCTGTGTTGTTGTATTCCTGCATGTGAGCAAGATTTCCAGAGCTCTTGGGGGGTGCTACATTAGAAGCAGGAGTCAAGCCTTCAAGGTAAGGGCGACAAGTCCAGTAACAGATTTATTATCCTGTACTTGTCGCCCTTAAGCTAGGATCTCATTATCACTTAACATCAGATGGGAGGAGGTCAATCTTGAAGTGTAATATAAAAAGAAACAGATGACATCGAATAATGGCAGTACATTTACCTCGCACTAGTGTCTCGAGCGTCTCAAAGATGTCAATCTAGGAAAGTAGTTTTCCATTGTTCTTCAAGTATACCTACCAATGTATGAACATCTTATATTTATGAAAGAAAAATTCGAAGCACACAAACCCCACTCGGAAGAATTGAAGTAAATTATTCATGGAGTTTGTTAAGGTGTACCAAGATGGCTTCTGCTTCAGACGACCAAACGACTTTGGGAACGGTAAGTAGAAATTTGATGGGAGTTAAAGCTAGTTTAGGGGTTTTCCCATGGTATTTTGGGAGTTTTTGTCGAAAGTTAAATTCGTGCTAAGCCGACTTGGGCATCTTTTTATTCAACGTAGATGAAATATGAAAACGCTCGTGTTATTTTTTTGTATGAATTTAAATTTGAAAGTGTTGAACTTGGTTCTGTCGAACAAGAAATTTCCCCTTGTTAAATAAAAGGCTCGTGTTGCCAGCGGCAATAGCCATGTTACCATTATCAATATCATTATTCATCTAACTAAATTTTGACAATTTGTAGTACTTCACGCCGCACATAAAATATTTTGAAAAAAAAACAGAAACAATTTATCTATCCTTGCGGTGTGGCGCTCGAACTTGACCTTCGCGTAACGTACGTGATGCTCTTCTAACTGAGCTAACCGTTAATTTTTTTCTGTTTTATCAACCTCTCAGGCTCTGATAATTGCCCTCTGCCGAGTATGTTTAGAATTACATATTTACGTTGATATAGTAAGTAAGAAAGAATATTATATTTATATCAGGCTTGCCATCTGACTATAGATTTTAATTAACCTTTAGCGTAATCAAATATACAAACTACATACTACCTATATACAATTTAGTTACAATATCTGAAAAAACCCCGATACGCATATCTACGTAAAACCTACGTATCCTGGTAGTGGATTGGGCGGATTATAAAGATTTCTAAGTTCGTAACTTTATCAGAGTAAGTTAAGTTCCATCCCAGGACTTAAGCAGACACGGGGTATTCACATAAGAAGAAGGTAACACGTTTACCAAGGAAGTTAGAGTGTTCTTTGTAAGGCTGGGGTTTTGTGTTAGCGGAGTGTATGAAAAGCTTACCTGCGATAGTAATTGTAGTACACAAGTAAATATTTTAACTACTTTTTCAACGCTGCTTTGTCTTTATTTGACTGTTCTAACGGAATAGCGATCCTAGCTATTAAATTTAGTGACATGGTTTCTTCGCCCAAGATAAATATTCACGTGATTTAAGTTTATGTTTGTTCTGTATCTAGTACCTATAATATTTGAATTTGAGTATTTATATCGTGATTATGGTTTCCAAAAATATAGTTTATGATTGTATCATATATTCGTTCATATGATATCGTTTTAATAGAAAATTTTAAGACTTCACTCATACCAAGTCGTACACCAACAGATTGGGTCATTAAATTTAGAAAAATAATTTACAAGCAAGCAAATCCAATGACTTTATCACCTTTGTTCCTACCTGAAGTTGTTAACTGAACATAGTCCTTCAAAGACTTCCACAATTATTGACTTTATACCATTTGTATTCATTGCTTCCCAAGTATACCGTGATACGAACGTGGCTTGTGCAAGACTTTGTCGTTATCCTTTTAAGTTGTGCTCGATCTTTATAGCTATGTTTTACATATAAAGTAAAACAACTTTCAAGCTTCGTAAATACATTTTCAAAGCATTTTGTTTATCGTTCTATCATTTCAAAAGTTGAATCCCATTTTCAAGAATCAAATAAAATATTTAAATAAATGGAGCAAGTGATAAAGATTTTAGCATTGACTTGTAAACATTGCTGCAAAGTGTTACGAGATGCTACAAAAATATTCTTAACATCAGAGCATCGTCACGCTTGTCTCGACCGCAGCTTTATGTTAAAGAGCTATGGCGAAGAGAAAAAACATTGTTCTTACGGGAAGACCGATTGAATCCGAGTATGGGATACCGATTGTTCGGATTCATCTAGTTAAACTAATAACTTACTTGACTTTACTATGGGGAAGGAAACAACTTACTTAAGTACTAGAAAGCTCTTAATGCTTTTACCAGTTTCAAGAGAAACTAAATAGTGCATTGGAGCGGAAGTAAGCAATCCGAAAAGCATTTTATTATATTGGGCCTATAGTAAGATTAACAAATAATAGCATTTTCTCTTTTATAACGGCGCCCGCAACTTCGTACGCGTGTATTTTGTTGTAACTTTCATCACTTATTTTATATCCTTGGGGATAGGATTGATCAAAATACGTCATGCTTGTGAACAGGTGCCACCTTTGGGGACTGGTCTGCTCCAGCTTACCTCTTAAAATAAAATAATACTTAATGCTTCTTTCACTCATCAAAATAAAACTATATGACTTGGTCCAAAGTGTTCTACACATAGCTATAAGTTAGATACTGCTACTGTAACTTATCTGCTGAGTTTCTTACCGGTGTCTTCTCGGTAGATATAGGTTCCGAACCGGAAGTAGAATCACTTTGCATTGTATTCAATGACGATTCAAAAGTGTTACATGTAACCTACTTGAATAAAGAAATATTTGAGTTTGAGTTTGAGTTTGAAATCCTTTCTTAGCGGAAGCCTACGTTATAACATTTACCTGCATGCCAGATTTCAGCCCGATTCGTCCAGTGGTTTGAGCGGTGCGTTGATAGGTCGCTATTTATTTATTTTAAAACTTTATTGCACAAATAGGTACAACAGGTGGACTTAATGCTAGGGGCATTCTCTACCAGTCAACCCTTGGGTCATGCAGATAGTTTGTATATGGGTGCGGTAACAGGGGAGAAAAAAAAAACATTTTAAACAACAATAAATTAAGCATGAAAAATAACATTACGGTACCTTTTAAATATACGATAATAATACACATACTTATAAGTTAATAAGAATATAATATATAAAATATGAAGGTATACTTAGATTTACATAATATTGATAATTTATATATAAAAACAAATATCTACATAACTATAAATTCAGAAGATAAATAAATTGGTTCAGCAATTATAATTATAGCTATGTCAGTCAGTCTCAACTCAAAGAGTTATGTATATTGAGATGTAAACAATAATTTACTTACATATATTGTGTTAAATCCACAGTTTTTGACATAAATACACTCTGAGCTTTGATGCGCTGTATCACCATCAATTTTGATTTATTTGTTGAAGCAAAAACTTAATTTTTATTGTATTTTAAAAGTCTAGCTGACGGACTACTTTGAAGACCGTTTTTATATGCACTTTAAGATTAATCTCATCCCACCTGATATTAAGAGATAATGAGGTCCTAAGGGCGACAAGTACAGTATAACAATAGCTTTTACTGGACTTATCGCCCTTACATATGGAGCCGAGACGTGGACACTGACGGCACGACTGGTTCACAGACTTAAAGTCACTCAGCGTGCTATGGAAAGAGCTATGCTCGGTGTTTCTCTAAGGGATCGAATCCATAATGAGGTGCTCCGGCAGAGAACTAAAGTCATCGACATAGCTCACAGGATTAGCAAGCTGAAGTGGCAGTGGGCTGGCCATATCAGCCGCAGAGCCGACAACCGTTGGGGTAAACGAGTTCTAGGGTGGAGACCACGCCTCGGTAAACGTAGTGTAGGACGCCCTCAGGCCAGGTGGAATGACGATTTGCGCAGGACGGCTGGCAGGAGCTGGATGAGAGTCGCCGAAAATCGAGCGAAGTGGCGAACATTTGGAGAGGCCTATGTCCAGCAGTGGACTGCAACAGGCTGATGATGATGATGATCGCCCTTACCTTGAAGGCTTGACCCCTGCTACTAATATAGCAGGCAGGCATAAAAATCATTAAAATCGACACAGACTCTTTGTTACCAACAAAAAATACCTGCCTACCTACGAGGGAAGCCGGAGGCAAAAGTTAGTGCTATATAGAATAGTTTTATTCTGAAAAAAGCGTAAGAAAAGTCGCATGCAACAACCCATATTTTCTTCTAGTGTATTTTAAAACTCTTTATATTTTGACTAGCTGTGCCCGCGACTTCGTTCGCTTAGATTTCAATTGTTTTTTTATATACTTAAATTATTTTTCTAAAATAAAAGTAGCTTAATTACTCCTTATTACATCAGCTACCTACCAGTAAAAGTCCCGTCATAATCGGTCCAGCAATTTGAAAACAAAAAGACAGACAGACAGACAAAATTGTAAAAAGTGTTATTTTGGTATATATACCGTATATATATTCCTATGCATTTAGTAAAAAGTGGTTATTTTAATATTACAAACAGACACTCCAATTTTATTTATATCTCCAGTGAGACCACTGCATTATACCCTCACATACCTGTGCAATCGTGCCTGTAAGCCACCTCAAGAGCCTCACACTGTGGAATGTTCTGATTACTTTTTCCCTCGGTAAAGGCTAAAAAGTAACTTTTAAAGGAAAAGAGGTTTTATTTGTTAAGTTCGCTCTCCCAGAGCGGTTTGTACCTCGTTAACATCGGAAAAGTTTTTTGAACGAGGTATTTTCTTTGTGTAGTAACAATGTATTTTGAAATGTCACTACAGGTCCTTTTTCGATTGTAACAAATTTGTATTACCAAATATTTTGGTAAATTTAAGAATATTATTTGTTTATCAAATATCTAAAAGGAAGGTTAACTACCAAAAAACGAATATAGGATACGATGACAAACGGCAATTTTTAATCCTCATTATCCTTTCATTATCCTATGATTTCCCTAATTTTTTAGGGTTCCGTACCTCAAAAGGAAAAAACGGAACCCTTATAGGATCACTCGCGTGTCTGTCTGTCCGTCCGTCTGTCACAGCCGATTACTCTGAAACCAAAGTTAAAGACCCAAAGGTGCATGTGTAACGTAAATAAATAAATTATGAATTTGGGGGTCACTTTTGAAGGGTAAATCACAACATTAAAAACCGTCGGAACCCTCTCCACGCGAGTCCTACTCGCACTTGACCGGTTTTTTTTTCATTAATCTTCATAACGAAACCTTTCGTTTGTTTGCTTCAATTGTAATAGTAGGTCTACTGGTATGACAGAAAAAGGTTATTTAAAAACTTAAGATGGAGGCAAAGCTTGAAAGTAATTAACATTGATTTTTTCTATATTAGCACAGTATTCACTCCTCCCAGCCTGATGGTAAGCAAGAGAGGAACCTACATTATGGAACTGGAGCAGCCCAACTGGTGAAATACTTCCACCTTACAGAAGACCGCATTACCGCCAAATAACACTCACTTCTGTATTATTGTGCTCTTGGGGATGCTACATTAGAAGCAGGGGTTAAGCCTTCAAGGTAAGGGCGACAAGTCCAGTAACAGATTTATTATTCTGTACTTGTCACCCTTAAGCTAAGACCTCATTACCACTTAACATCAGGTGGGATGAGGTCAATCTTGAAGTGTAATATAAAACAAAAAACATCGCGATGAAAACGGATTTGACAACGTAGTATCCTAGTTAGCATCACCATACTGGCCTGCAAGATGTTTCTTAAACCAACAAACATAATATCTTTCCTCTCGATAAGAGTTTTAATAAGGCTTCATAAGATTGGCGCGTAGATTAACGATTTAAGACGATGAAATATAATTCCAGTAGTGACATAGCAACAGCTGCATTGACTTTCGCAAATTTGTCCGGGACATCGAAGAAGACGTGCTAAGAGGTTCTAAATCAGCATCAGATTGTCGGAAAATTAGGTTAATGGTTCGCTGGAAAGCCTGCAAATTGAACCAATTAGTCAGGAGCCGAGGCAATCTGGGCAACAGAGGGTAATAGCAGTGATACATTAGAAGATGAAGAATGAAACTAGAATTGGTAATTAAAGTACAACTATGCTACTTTTAGTTGCTATTTAACATTTTCGCAACCATTACATTTGTTTCACTAATTCGCCTCTTTCCAAAAACCATGAGATTAAGTTAGTAAGTACAAAGTCAAAATGATAAAAAGTTAAGTCAATGTAATTTTTTTAAGATAATGTAAAGTACAACCACTTCTCGTAATTCCCCGCTCAATCAAAATACTATTGGTAACATAACAAATGGTTTGACAAAATATTATAAATCAGTATTATATTTGACAACCTCTATGACTGAGGGGCGAGCGGGTGAGGTCCCGGGTTCGATTCCCGGTCGGGCCAATATAGACAACGAACTATTCTATATTCTCAGGTCAGGAGTTGTGGTAACGTCTTTGTCTCTAATTTTAGTAACAAGTACTCTAGCTACTTACCGAATACTACTACAGAATCATGGAATGAATCATGGAGCAATGGATGTGATGTTGTCAATATTTACTCTTCAGACTTGTTCATTTTGTAAAAAAGTCATATCGAGATATTTGAATGTAAGTTGAAATTCAACCGATTTTTTTAAAATTTGGCATAGGTATACGTTGAACCTCAAGAACGGACATAGGCTACTTTTTGTTAGAAAGTAAGGTGGGGAGGGGTAATGCCACATTTGAAAGTTTATATGGGAAAATGTTTATTTTTTAAGTAAGAGATATGATAGTTGGCACAAATATAGCTCTATTAAAATATAGACTACTTTTTGTTTCGAATATTAGGGGAGATAGGGGTAAAACCGATCATGAAAGGATGTAGTCTACGCGAACGAAGTCGCGGGCACAGCTTATAAAATAAAATTGATGATGATATTACTACATTATACTATGACATTTAAGTGCCAAATTGTAAAATAAGAAACAATTTGATTGATTAACTCAATGTCTTTAAGTTACGACTTATTAAATTAAGAAATACCTTTCAAACTACAATTATTGTAACAATGCAATCAAAAGTTCAGCTAGAACAAAGCTACTATTTTATTTGAATAACGAGGTTTAACGTTAATTGTTGAACTTTCGTTATTATTTGGAGCATAAGGTACCTTTTATTAACAAGTTAAACGTCATTTAACTTCGATTACAAAGAGTAACTTATTTTATATTTAAATGAGTTTTTTAACTCGATGTAAAATAGTGCTTGGTTATCTAAACTAGATAAGTAATACACCATTTGTACTTTAAATGGTTTATTTATTTTTATTTTTTTAATAATGCACTTCAAGATTGACCTCATCCCACCTGATGATGTTAAGTGGTAATGAGGTCCTAGCTTAAGGGTTGTCACCCGCTCGAGACACTAGTGCGAGGTAAATGTACTGTCATTATACGATGTCATCTGTTTTTTTTATATTGGAGCTCTGGAAACCTTACTCAGACGCAGGAACACAACAACACGGAAGTGATTGTTATTTGGCTGCGGTCTTTTGTAAGGTGGAGGTATTTCACCAGTCGGGCTGCTCCAGTTCGAGCGATAAATCGCTATGCCCTACCTATCTTAAATGATGTTAAAAATACGTAATAATCTTTTAAAGTTACGTGTTATATACTGCTCACAATATGTATAATCCAGCATTTTATAGAATACATACACTTTGCAGGAGATGGCCAAAGACAGTCGGGATATAATGTAATTTAATCTCATTTTTTAACGCAGAGTATTGATATTTATTACAAATGAACCTGAAACCTGCCCCCACTCCATTTTAGGGGAGGGGGGGGAATGAAACCTAACTTAAACGAATAAATCCTTCAAGAGCTTTTATTTTTCCAGGGATACTTCCCTGGGGAGTCTTTCCTTAGCTCGCAATTTAAAATTAGGAACACCACTTCAGTTTTGGTTGGGGTTAAATTTAATAACCCATTGAACCATGTCTATCTCACATTACCCTCACTTCTCATATGTACGACATTATTTCCCAAAAACAAGTGCAGAAGTTGGCGGAATGTGCCAACTCGTATCCGACCCAAACTGTCTTTGAGCTGAACAAAAGTTACGGATCTCATTTTATATGTGAATTGCCTAAACGGGGCATATCTCGCCCTTTCGGTTATGGTGCAAGTTATAAGCTTACTTTAAAAACATAGATTATTGCTAAGAAAAATTATCAGGTAAAAACGTACATTACATTAAGTTCCTGTATCATTAATTGATTAGGTTCAATATAAGTTGTGTAATACAGAAAATAAGTTTAGGATGATCTTTTCATGGGTGTCAAAAGTACCACGCTTGTTTTTATCTTCAATAGAACAGCATAATTCCTTCATATTTATACAAAAAAAATCATACTTTAAACTATTATTCAATCATGTATTTGTAGTCATACAGACCATTCACATTTTAATATACGAACATAGCATTTGTAATTATATGATAAAAGTTACTAATTAGTGGTAGTTAAGACGTCGATGATGGCTGTAAAATAAAAACATACAACATTAGGTATGAAATATTGAGTACTTGCTTTATTGCACATTTGAACTGAACAGAAGTAGTAGGTCTTAGTAATCCAGCGTAAAAGCAGTAGAAGTGCACGAATTCCAGCATCTGTGCGATTTTTTCTCAATGCGAATACGCTCATGTTCCTTCTTCCCTTACGCAATGAATAAATGTGGACTTTTGAGCCACATTTAAATATGCATATTAAATCCAACACGTGTCTCTCTAAGCACTTGACAATGGCGGAATCACTGCGTTGTTTCTAAACGCGGGATAAAGTCCATAATTAAGAAAAAAAAAACCAACCTTGTATTGGCAATTATTAAGGTTCAAAATATTTTTTTTGATCAAAAAATAGAAGCACTAATACAGTCTTTCGTTTTTCTACCAGTTTTAGATTTATCATCCTTCTTTTTTCCGTAAGCAAGTTTTTCTTTGAAAATTTAATCAACCGATTTCACTTAGACCACAGCGGGATTGTAAATGCGGGGTATGCATGGCAATTAAATCGTATAACTTGTGATATTATGTTATTGTGTTGGTAACACGAATTGACGACAAAAATGAAATATACTAAAGCCAGAGTCTAAAACAAAAAGGGCCAGCACTTAAAATTAATGAGTGCATATAGGTACCTATTTTACAAGACACCTTAGAAACTACAAGACTAGGAGATTTAATAGGTAAATGAGGTATGTAAACTCTAAAACGGTTGCACCAAATTGGATAATTGTTTTTTTATGTGGGTTTTATTATCAGAAGAAGGTTTGAGAGAAGAAATATTTTATATAATATATAAAAATTTATATTTTTTTTAGAGCGGCAACAGAAATACATAAGTTGTGAAAATGTTAACGGTCTCGCAATCACGGTTCTTAAGATATAGCCTTGTGATGGGCAGACGGACGGAATGCTAAAAAACGTTTGAAGGTTTATCTTCTGTAAGTTGTAAGCTTTTTATAGCAATTGATAATGATAAGGCATGATTAGCAATATTGGCTGCTATAAACCCAGAACAGCTGACGTCATATTTTGACTTCGCTGTCATACAAAGCTAAGTCAGCTAGAAAAATCATCTATAGCGTGGGCATCTTAAACCATTATAGACACGCTCCCAAATATTTCGTGTACTGTATGAAAATACGTGTGATACCAAACTTTACAAAGGCTGACAAAGCTAATTACGCATTCATAACGATGATTATTCATGAATTAATCATCACGTCATACATAAAATCAGTGGGACTAGCCATTTGATTAGCAGTTTGTGCATTTCTGATATGGAAATTGCGGTTCTACCTACTTTACTGTACTTGCATTGTAAAAGTAAAGATGAGGTTTGCGAGATATTTTTAGGCAACACTCGAGTTTTGATATTGTTATGTAATGATTTGTTCATGGTAAAATTTTCTTTTCTTTTCGTTTCGTTTATATTTTTTTATTTTAGTCACAGTCCTATTGAACATTCAACATAACAGGGCATATTAGATTTAGTAGTTTTCAAACATCTTCTTTTTTGTCTTAACCTCAAGATAGTATATTTTGTGACATTAAAGGACAAGGATTTGATAGATTATAGTATCTTGGGACAAGATCGCTAAAATCTCACAAACTATTATTTACTCTAAAATAATAAATTTAAAATCAGGCAAGTAGGTTTTAAGAAATGCTACCCTTGAGGATGTAAAACGGGGGTGGCAAGTTTTAATCAAACCTATATTTTTGAAGTTAATAAATAAATAAATGCGCCAGACAACTACAGCAATCACCTGGTCTCAAACTAAGGTTTTCCTTTGTACTATGAGTACCAGAAGACGGATACTAACTGGGGGCGTCATCCCAGCACACCCAGACTCAAGTCAATTTAGAAATTGACCTGACTAGGAATCGAACCCGGGACCTTTCGCGCTTTTGCGGGAAGTAAGAGACTAAGAATTTAAAAGGTTTACTTTAACGATGGTGTGGACCTTTCGATATTTTTTTTTCGAAATGTTGCGGAGTGGCGTTACTGGTGGGCAAAAATTTTTTCCTCTAATAACGCCAGGCAACAAATCAATTTAATGTATCGCTGTTCGTTTTTGATTAGGTGGAAATGCAAAAACGCGTGTCCCATATTTTTAACTAGTCTGAAAAACGAAATTTTAGTTCCCGCTTTGCTATTTTGCCCTTCTTGAACCAGCAAGTTGAATAAGTGAGTCTTAAGTGAAAACAAGACGAGCCTCAGACAATTTTTTAAGTGTTACAGCGCTCGCCGGCTGCCACTGACTCCCGGTCTTCGGAACTGGGACCGCAAGTTCGCTCGTTCACTCGATTTATGGCTATTTAAAATTAAACTACCATGCTCTGAGTTATTTATGCTGTTTTCCCGCCGTTCTTAGAGTTTTACTTGAGGTCAAGTTTAGTTTAGAGCGTTCGTTTTGCGTGGCCGTATTTTAAATGCGCAGGAAATACTGGCAACTTGTTTCCCTTAAGCGCCATTGGTTGATTTACTAGTGTAATTTTTGTATCAAAGTTTCATTTGAACTGTTTCTTTACAAACAAGTTTACAACGCTCAAAAAAATATTTTTAATTTATTCGTGTAAATTCGGAAAAAATACTGATCTAAATCTTCTTAAATATTTTTTCGGATAAAAAGTGATGAATTTAAAAATTGTATTTTTGCAACTTAATGAACATAGTATCATAAATGTAGGTACATATTCAAATTTATAAACTGTAAGGTAATTGATAAAAAATATTTAAAAAATTGTTGTTTTTTAATTTCTCATTCTCATTTAATTGTTTGGCAACAATCAAATCGTTCTTCAACAATATAATGTTAAGTTCCCTTTGAATTTTTTGAATAAAAAACAATAGAGTTGTTGACAAGATCGCTTTGATTGGTGCATCGCGTGATTCAATGCCCGGTTTTAATTGACCTGTTTGTTCTGTAAAACAACGTGTGTTAGTATGTTATTAATTAACTAGCAGCCACCTGCGACTTTGTACGAAAAGAAAGATAGGGCTTAGCGATTTATTGCTTGAATTGGAGCAGCCCGACTGGTGAAATACCTCACTATACCGCAGCCAAATACCAATCACTTTGGTGTTGTTGTGTTCTTGCGTGTGAGTAAGGTTTCCAGAGCTCCTGGTACTACATTAGTAGTAGAAGTCAAGCTTTCAAGGTAAGGGCGACAAGTCCAGTAACAGATTTATTTTGCTGTACTTGTCGCCCATAAGCTAGGACCTCATTACCACTTAACATCAGATGGGATGAGGTCAGTGTTAAAGTGCAATGTAAAAAAAACGTGTGGAGCAAGCTACATTCGAAAGAGCTTAATACGTTATGAATGGAATAAAAACATATAAAACTATCATTGCACTTCCACGTCATCTATTAAGCAGACATTTTAAATTCCAAGTCTAACATCAAAAACATAAACCCTTAATCCAACCTTTTCCGTTTTAGCCCTTAAGGGATGAAGTTTAGTAAAATGTTACTTACATGCCAAAGTTTGTAGCTGTTCGTTTCTGAGGTTTCGCAATAAATAAGTCAGCATTATTCTTTTATATTTTTAGATTTGCTCGTATAAGTAAATATACCATTATCTCTTTAATAAGTAACATATTATTTTTTCAGATAGAGGTCAGTAGACGGATCCAACTCGGCTGGTACGGTAAACTACGAAATGTCTTCTCGTCCAACATACCTCAGTGCCTTTAAACAAAGGTGTACAACCAGTGTGTGTTACCAGTGATGACTTACGGCTATGAGACGTGGTGCTTCACAAAACGGCTAGAAGGCTCAAAGTCGCTCAGCGAGCTATGGAGAGGTCTATGCTTGGCATTTCTCTACGTGACCGAATCAGGAATGAGGAAATCCGTAGACGAACTAAAGTTGCTGACATAGCCCGTAGGATTACTAAGCTGAAGTGGCAATGGTCTGGCCACATAGCACGAAAATCGGACGGTCGATGGGGCAAAAAGGTTCTTGAGTGGAGACCACGTACCACCAAGCGCATTGTGGGACGGCCACCTACCAGATGGACCGACGACCTAGTAAGAATTGCTGGGTCTCGTTGGATGCAGGTGGCAATGGACCGGTCGCGCTGGAAATCGGTTGGAGAGGCCTATGTTCAGCAGTGGACAGTAACAGGCTGAAATGATGAAGTAACATATTTGGCCAGAATGCAATTTGTGCACCACCTTTACTAGCTAGTATTTAATAATTACGGTCACTACACACGTATTGTACGTATTATTTGGATTAGGTATGTAGCTTACACATAGGTCATGCAAATATGAAATTACTGATATCTAGTTTACTGCAACTGCTAGTTTATGGAATTTTCAATATTCCGTGGTGGTGTATTGTTTTAAATGAGAAGTTGACGTGCTTGAAGTATTTAATGTTGCTTTTAAACAATAAAATGACAAATAAAATTGATAAAAAAATTGTTCAGAGCAATCTCATACTTCCGCAACAGCCTTATCATGATGTGAGTATTTTTATAAATGTTATTGGTATCTACATTTGTTTACTATGTTTATTTGTGCTAACAGACCAAACAGCCAATTTAAAGGCAAAAAAGCTACGAGAATAGTTGAAATTTTGCAATAAAGTAGGACTATAATATATTTAGAATAAATCTTGGAGAGATCTTCGTGTCAAAGTTATTTGCAATTTTAAGGATTTTTTTGTTTAACAACTCTAAACTCCGCAAATGTTTTGCACAACTCTAAAGTCCAGCAATAACCTGCAACAAATTTATATTTTAAAACATTTTGTCAACCTTATATTACCTATTATGCTGGTAGGGCAAAAGGTTCGAAAGTGGTGAAATTAGATAAAAATAATAAAACTTGTTAGTTATTGCCTCATTTTTTTGCATTCAACGTTCCGCCATACAACTTTATATTTATTCAATCGAAACTCTTCCAGGATTTCCTCAAAACTATGACCAAAATCTTTCACTGGACACAACTTATTGGAATCGTGAGTCAAGGGTCGTGCATTTGGAAGCTTTGGGGATTGCTGCTTCTTGCTCTACTCTTGACTATAGAAGGTGGAGCCATTTGGAAGGTCATCAAGGCTCTAGCAGGATGGGCTGTAGACGTTACTGCTCACCGTATGTAGCTATAATTTTTCTCATCAAATCCTGCCTCAGCTTACTGATGAACATAGTTCCCAGCACGTAAAGAAACTCTATCATCAATTACATAGAATAAAATTATGTTATGTTCCACGTTATTGTGTTTTGTACTCAAAGGAGAACATAGAACCCTGTTACTAACACTTTGCTATCCGTCCGTCTATCAAAGGTTCACAATCCCCCTAGGATCTCCTTATGGAGACCTACAATACATGGTACGAGTATGTATATCATGACCAAAATTTTACGCTGGACGTAACTAATTGGAATTGCTAGTCGTAGGTCTTATGGTAGGAGGTAGGTAGAAGTCCCACACACGCCGCTGCCTCCCCCAACGTAGCGGTACGGTGCGCCAATGCATTTCCCCCCCTAAAAAAAAAAAAAACGCTTGACGCTTCTTGGTCTTAACCGTAGAGGGGAAAGCTTTTGAGCTATTTGGATGGCCATCTTAGCCCTAGCAGGGTGGGATGTACTATACTGTGCACCGTATGAAGTTGTTATCATCTTTGTAACCTTGTATAAATACTTCGCTGGGCACAGGCACCTCCCGGCATATCACTGAGTTAATGAAGTCTTGAAAAATGGGAAAACTGAAACCACGACTTCTGAAGTTTAGAGTTTCACAACATCTTAGAGGCACTTGTATAATGAACCTTATTTGTTTTTTAGGTAGCGTAACCGCACGATTTGCCGGCACCATGTTTTACTCAAGCGCCGTGGCTTCGCAAATACTGTGTTCCCGATTCTCTCTATCATGGAAAAATCTGTCATCATTCTGGGTGTCAGTAGAAAGGTTGATGGCCATCAATGTCGTTCCGGATTCCGAGCTGAAGAAACGAATGGTTAAGACGTTTTGTACTATGGCGGTGTGTGCTTTCAGTAAGTTGACCACGTTGTTCTAGAAGCATTGACTACGCTTAGAATATAAAATTGGTACCATTTAAAATGGGTATATCTATAACGAGGTTAATATAAAGCATTAAACATGTGGTACTTTGGCGCGGCTATTGCGAAAGTTACAAGTTTTATTTTTATAAACAATATAAACATAAAAAGAGTAGCCGAAAATCAGTAACTGTGATGTATAAAATGACTAGCTTGAAATTAGTAAATGTGGTAAGGACTGTGTTCATATAGCAGAACAGTTATGGCCTTCAATAGGCTGATACAAGGTCTTTTTTAGTGGAAACGTTGTAAGGGAAATGCCTTAAAGGATATTCCATGATAAGTCTTTAAAAATGTACCTGTCATAAGTCTCCGAAACCAACAAGCGTGATGTATTTGTAACCACCGCTGGTTTACATAAACCAAGTGCTAAAGCTACTCATGTTAGTTAGGTTAATGTATATAAGTAGTGTTGTCTGATATATATTTAATTAAATTTACAGTTGAACACACAATGAGTGCGATTTCATTAATCGGATTTGACTGCCCCCCAGACAGAATACTAAGGCGCTATACAATGAAATCCCATGGATTTCTGTTTTTGAGCAGTAAGTGCTTATAATATTTACAATAAAACATAACCTAGCAAGGACACTGCTATCGCATCGTCTTATCATGAAAGTGAAAAATAACTTTAATGACTTTCAAATATTGGTCTGTTCCAGTTGATTGCATTAGGCTCTAAGATATTGATTCTTATCTCTATAAGACATGTCAGACTAAATTTTACAGATGATCTATATCAACACATTTAAATGGAATCCGTTCGGAGTTTAAATACTTACCTATCAGCTCGCTTCCAGTGTCTTTACTATTCAGGTATTAGAGAGAAAATTTATGATCTATTTTGCAGTCCGTCCCAATATATCACTTGGGTAGGTGATTACAAAGTTTAGGTACAATAAAATTCATGACCGTGAGAGACAATCTGATTATGTCAAAAGTTTGACCATTATGTCTTTCATTGTTTACAGAACTCTTTATTTAAAAATAACTATTTCAGTTCAACAAAAATCAAATTTATGCTATTTATAAAGGTAATTTAGTTTTGCTTTAAACATAAAAAAAAATACATTTTTAATAATTTAAGCCAATTCAAAGCCAGACTTCGCTGTTTAGCAGAACAATAAAATTTATTCTTTCTATAATTTTTTTCTCGTTACTATTTTTGAGGAAATTTTTATTTTTACAAGCTATATGTCAGTCCCGTTGTGCCTTTTAAATGTAATTTACGTCGCTTCATTACTGTGTTCTGCTCTCTACTGTATTTTGGGTGTCTATAAAATGAACTAACTGGATTGAGGACTTACTATCGTTGAAACTAGCTCTATCTGGTCCGATTACTTCAGTTACCAATAGAGATGTTCGACTTGAGGTAGCCTGTAGATTATATTAGCTAACTCCAAGATAGTTTAAAAGATCTAGGCAGACTTGAAATTATATAAACGATATCTGTAAATGTTTTCAAAATAATATTTGGTGGGTATCAATAGTATTTACACATGATTTTTCGTTGAGAATTCAAATTGAATGTTGTGTGTAATATTTATTGTATGTAGTATTTATTATTGTGCCACAAGTTTGCCATTCTTTTCATATTTTGTTCAAGCCATAAGTTGCATCAAAGCAAACCTAATATGATATGAAAACAATATAAAAAAATACAGTCTAAAAAATAACGTTCGAATTCAATATTTTCTTTCATAATATCTGGACGTAAAAATATAAAAAGGTACTCCAGAAAATTGCAAAATGGTGTCGCACTGCGATTTCATATTTTTAATGAAAAGCATCACCTCCAAGTGATAATTTAAAAACTCTTCGGTAAAGTACTGCTGATTCGAATGAGAGAGATAAAAGTGGGTTTATATTCAGTTCTGTGTTAATGAAAAGATAATAACTTATAAAATAGTATTTCAGAAAGGATATGATTCGTTTTTAAAATGTTAAATGTTCATGAATTTGTATCAGCGAACTTAAAATGTTTTTTAGAAACAGAAGAATTTATTCTTCCCTTGCAGTTAATCAGTTGTAAGAGTAGCACGGGTGATACATGAAGGTCGAGGGTTCGAGTCCCGCACGACGATGACGAGACTATGGATTTTTTCTGTTCCCTTTTAATATTGCGATTGCTTGTGCGTCATGATTGCACTATAATTTTTTTTAATCAATAAATCTGCTTAATGTTATTATTGTATTATTAACGACCTTCGTAGCCGAGAGGCGAGCGGGCTGGACTTTGGTGCCGCGCCATCTCTGAGGTCCCGAATTAGATCGCCAGTCGGTAATAAAATATGGAATATGGGAAACTAACTTTTCTATATTATCTCGGGTCTGCGTGTTGTGGCAACGTCGTTGTTTCTGATTTATGTAACACAAGTAGGTACTTAAGCTTCTTACCACATAACCAGTGCACTGGGATGAGGTGGGTGTACTGGGATGACGCCCCTAGTTAGTATCCGTCGTCTGGTGCTCATAGTACAAGGGAAAACCTTAGTTTGAGACCAGGTGATTGGTGTGATTGTCTGGCGCATTTATTTTTATTATTTTATACTATTATTAGAGGCGACTATCATTTGAACGTAGACGATATTGAAATAGTATTTTTTTACAGATGAATACTCAGTCTTCTTTGCAATACCCCTCCTTGTCATCAGTAACATAGCCACAGCACTTTGGAACTTCCAAGATGCTTTGGTTGTATTGATCAGTATGGGCTTGACATCAAGATACTGCAGACTCAATCAGTACGTGGCTAAGATATGCAGGGATGAAAATAAGCTGGCTATAGGGAATGACTTGGTAAATGTACTTTCTTCATTAGTTTTTATGGTCTCTTGATTTACGTTAAGTTTATTGATTGGTAGTTTAGTGAAATGGAGGAAAATCATTGAATTTTTAAGGTTAATTACCATTTTTTTTACTTTTACGTATAATTTCTAGAGCACAGAGGCTGTCAGAATATATTCTTGGCGGAAAATTAGAGAGGCTTATGTAAAACAAGCTACGTTAGTACGGAGAGTCGACCAGCAAATTGGAAGCATCATACTTCTGACTTCGTTTGGAAATTTCTACTTCATATGCCTGCAGCTATTCATGGGAATTACGTGAGTAATTAACAGTGGCGGAAATTGCATATTTCGAGTTTGTGTTGGCAAGATAATAATTATGTTTATAATTCCTTTGAGTTGCTCTTAGAAACCAGAAATAAATTTGTTATTAGGGGTACGGTTTTAAATAAGCTTAAGGCCCAATACGAAGCAATTGACAATACCCGTTTCGCGGCGAACCGCGCGCCATCTATTGAACGCATTTGGCATTAGCTCGTGCTAGCGCAGCACGAGTGTGCGGTTCTAGTTCGTACTAATGCCATGTAGTACTAATACATCTCAAACTCAAACTCAAATATTTCTTTATTCAAGTAGGTTACATATAACACTTTTGAATCGTCATTGAATACAATGCAAAGTGATTCTACTTCCGGTTCGGAACCTATATCTACCGAGAAGACACCGGTAAGAAACTCAGCAGATCATTTACAGTATCAGTATCTAACTTATTGCTATGTGTAGCTCACTTTGGACCAAGTCATATAGTTTTGGTTTTGATGAGTGATGAAACAAATAAGTACTCAAGTAAGTTTTTACTTTCGAGAGGTAAGCTGGAGCAGACCAGTCCCCAAAGGTGGCACCTGTTCACAAGCATGACGTATGTGCCAGCCATCGCTTCACTCAACCATATTGTAGGGAATGTAACGACCCGCCACATAGCGCCACCACCCCAGTGACATTTTAGTGAGCATGACTATTCCATCTCCCCATAATTTTTAAGTATTTATTATCTAAATTAAATTCATCAAATAACTATAGGACCTGGTGCACGAAGTAGTAACCTACATTTTGATTTAGATTTAAAAAGAAAAAAGAAATAAATCTATTATACCTAGTTCATAATTATACATAATTCACAAATATACATTTTATGTCCATAATAGATATTTTTAACAATATCAATGTCATTATGTAGAATAAAAGATTGCATTATCATGATGTCAACGAAATTAAATTTTAAGAAAAGAAAAATAAATACATATTTAATAACATGTGCAGGCAAGTTAAATAGTGTTAGGCCATATATCTTTATCGTTAAGGAAATCATCTACTTTATAATAGCCCTTCTTTATAAGTAATTTTTTTATCTGTAACTTAAACTTGTGTATAGGTAAGTCAACAAGAATTTGCGGCAATTTATTAAACAATTTTATGCTTAATCCAATAAATGAATTACCAGTTTTGTGGAGTCTACGATTTGGAACAGCAAGCTTATGTTTATTCCTGGTATTAAAGCTATGTACATCAGATTTTTTAGGAAGGATGTTCAAATTTTTGTGAACATGCATTACACAGTCGAGAATATATTGTGATGCGACTGTTAAGATGTTTATCTCCTTAAATCGCATTCGCAGCGAGTCACGTGGTCCAAGCCTGTAGATAGATCTTATAGCCCTCTTCTGTAGGACAAAAATAGTCTCAATATCGGCTGCAGACCCCCATAGGAGCAGACCATAAGACATTACGCTGTGAAAATAGCTAAAATAAACCAATCTAGCTGTTTCCACATCAGTCAAATCCCTTATTTTCCTCACTGCATACGCGGCTGAGCTAAGCCTTGCCGCCAGAGTAACTATGTGAGGATACCATTGAAGCTTAGAGTCCAAAGTGACGCCAAGGAATACTGTCGAGTTGATAACCTCTATAGGCTCATCACTCATTTTAATCACAGCATTAACTTGTCTCACATTGGGCATTGAGAACTTTACACATTTGGTTTTCTTGGCATTAAGTGATAGATTGTTTGTTCCAAACCATTGTGTAACTTTAGAGAGGGCATTATTAACATCATCAAAATTTTGTTGCTGTCGATTAATTTTAAAAATTAACGATGTATCATCCGCAAATAAAACTTTATCACACAAGTTTTTCGTAAAAAAAGGGAGATCATTTACGTATATCAAAAAAAGCAAAGGTCCTAATATGGAGCCTTGGGGAACTCCCATGCTTAAGGGGGTACCGGATGAATTGACTCCATTTACATTGACTTTCTGTGTTCTGTCCGATAGATATGACAGAATCAAACTTAATGAATTTTTCGAAACACCATAATGCTGTAGCTTCATTATCAGCGTTTGATGATCAACGCAATCAAACGCCTTTGATAAATCGCAGAAAACCCCAACCGCATCTCGTCTGCTCTCCCACGCATCAAACACATGCTTAATGAGTGCTACTCCTGCATCAGTTGTGGATTTGCCTTTTGAAAATCCATATTGATTTTTATGCATTAAGTTGTTAATTAAAAAATGGGACAACAGCTGCTGGAACATAATTTTTTCAAAAATTTTACTGAATGCAGGTAAAATTGATATTGGTCTAAAATTTGATGGATTACTTTTATCGCCCGATTTGAATAATGGTATAATTTTGCTAAATTTCATTAAGTTTGGAAAAATACCATCATCAATGCATTTATTAAATATTAAGACTAAGTGTGGGGCAGTACAGTTTATTATATGTTTTAGTATATCTGTCGAGAGTCCCCACAAATCTTCAGTCTTTTTCATATTTAACTCCTTAAAAGCCTTGATAACATCCTGAAAGTTAATATACTCAAAGCGAAATGGAATTTTACACTCATCCACATGAGTTTTAAGGAGGGTATTTGCAAGATATGGGTTTGAGGGTAATCCACATGTTGTCGCAATCGGTACATTCGAAAAGAATGTTTCAAATGCCATTGCCACTTCCGTATCAGAATTAAGAGTGACGTCATTGACTTTAAGAGAAAACTTGTGATCTTGTGTTTTATTATTACAAGTCTCTTTATTAATTATTTGCCATGTAGCTTTGCTTTTATTTGTGGCTCTCAGTATTTTTGTCTTCAAAAAGTTGGACTTTGCAATAGCGCATATCTTTTTGAATAACTTTGAATAATTTCTAACATATTCTATAATTAATGGGTCATTTGAATGCGCTTTTATTTCGTACAGTTCGAAAAGTCTGCGTCTACTTTTCAGTATGCCTAGTGTGGCCCAATCACTGAATTTAGTTTTGGATGTGTTGATTTTTATGTTTTTTTTAGTAAAAAACATCGTTGAATTCATTATTAACTACATAAAACAACTTTTCATATAAACAATCAACACTACTTGCAGAATCAAATTTAATTAGAGGTACTTTATTGGAAATGTTAATTTTAAACTTTTCGACACGTCTCGTGGTAATAGGTCTACAAACAACAAGTGAAGGTTTTGATACATTATGGTGTTCGAATGCAGCTATCTGACCACTATGATCCGAGTTAATAAAATGTATGACGGATTTTTCCATTGCACTACAGTTACTAAAAATATTGTCAATGCATGAGGCCGAAGTGGGGGTAACTCGTGTAGGTTCATTAAAAAGATTATATAAATTAAATGATTGAAAAAGATTCTGAAACCTACTAGAGTTTTGGGAGGTGTCTAATATATTAATGTTAAAATCTCCACATACAACAACTTTTTTATTCGAATCGCAAATTTTTCTCAAGGCTTCTCCTGCTTTGTGTACAAAGTCTAACTCGGCGGTAAAGGCAGTCCACGCTGATAAGCATAGGGCAAGCTGATAGGGCAGAGGTCCAGTTTCATACAGACTGGGCTTTGTCCGAGGCTTGCACTTGGACGGCTCTGGGGGTGTAGTTGGTACATCGTGGTCGCTTTCACTCTACACCGGGGAGATAGAGAGGATTCGGCAGCACCTTAGTGACAAAGGTGGCCTGTTTAGGGGGGTACTGCTTTGCCTGCTCAGCCGGGGAGGGGGCTAGAAAAGATGCCCTAAAGAAATGTTCACCCTAACCCACACGGATGGTAGTAACCGCGGCTGCCTCCGCATCGTTTCACTCGTAGTCGACGATACAATAAAATACGGTTTTAAAAATCACCTAATATGACTTCAGGCGCGTAGAACGTGCTAACCCTACTTGATCACAACTCCAACACCTATCCAGAACGGAAAACCGCAATATTGTTCTCGGGAACTTAGCAATTCTCCGAAGAATTAGCGCGCAGTATCAAGAGTGTACGTCCAATCGAGCTGGTACTCTTGTTGGGCGCCAAAATGGCTCAAGACTATGAAGGCTGGCTTAAAATCTTAGGCAGAAACGGAGTGGGTAACATGAACTAGAATTGTCAGCTACTGCTCAATTTATGTGCACAAATTCTTGCTATTACAAACACTTTGTTCAGCCTCCCCGCGAAGCATAAAACTACATGGAGCACCCAAGGCCCAAATATTAGTATCTAATAGACTATGTAAAGACGAAAGTACGGCAAAGAGACGTTTCCCAAGTCCTAATCACCCGCGGGATGCGTGGTGGTCACTGCTAGACTGACCACAGACTTGACGTTATAAAACTACGTCTTTGCTTCCGGCGTCCTCGCAGATCCGGTCCATCCAAGTCTGCATGTTTAAACGGTATTAGGCTTATGAATCATGAGACAATGAAGACATATGCTGAAGCACTAACAATCAGTTAACCGTCTGTAAGCCCTGAGAGCAGTGATATCGAAAAGAGCTGGTTGGCTATATCTTCTCATATCTTAGACACGGCTAAATTCACTCAAGGGCTAACAACCAAAAACATGAAAATTGGTTTGTTGAAGACGATAAAGTCATAGTTAGCGCAATCGACAAAGCAGAGCAATTCACCCTGAAAGTGTTGTGGAAATACGACGAGAGTAACCTGAAGTTTCGTCGATTATCTTGGGAAAGGATCGGTGGTGGCAAGACAAAGCTCACTACATGCAGTGGTTTCCTGACACAAACTAGCTTGGGGTGTTTTACAGTGAGGTTCGAAAGTTGATTAGCACGACCCCCTTTTCAAAAGTTCCTTTGAAACCATCGAATGGTGAAGGACTTCTCAAAACAAAGGAGAAAGTGCTCGAGTAATGGATGGAACACTTCAACGCTCTACTCAACGTGCGCTGGTCTCTTGACTTTGAATATGTTCTGTTGATATCTGAACTCCCCACTCTAGCTTAGCTGGATAAGCCGCTGACACTTGCTGAGATTGTTCTTGCGGTCAGTTAACAACTAAAATAGCGCGTGGTTGGTATCAACTTGATACCGGGAGAGCAACTACTTAAATCCGGTGGTGACGGGTTTCATTCGGCTATATGGAGCCTTTTTGTACTTTGATGGAAAAAGACCAAGTCCTAGCATTTTTACAGTTTCTCGCATTGATCGATTGCACCTCTTACCGGGGTATTTTACTATTATCAGCCCCTGGGAAAATCTTTGCCAGAGTACTCCTAAAACACACCGAAGAGCACCTGCCTGAAACCCAATTTGGATTTTGGCCTGATCGGGGCACGTGCAAAGTTAATTTTTCAGTGCGTCATCTTCAAGAAAAGAGTTGACCTCGAGAAGGCTCTCGATGGCGTGCCCCGGAAAGCTCTCTAGATGGTGCTAGGGAAGCTATGATGCACGGAGCAGTTCTGTCAACGACGAATAGTCTGACTTTTTTCCCCGTCACCTGTGGTATGAAGCAAGGGTATGTACTAGCCTACACTATCCGCGCTGTATTTTGCATTGGATGTCAGGGATGTCTCAAGGACTTCTTCGAAAGGTTTTCGCATCCGGTTCCGCACTCAGGGCTTGCACGAACGTGTTACACACGCTATGATTAATGAGATCTTGTACGTAGATGACCTTTGTTTCGTGGCAGAATCCCCAAAACCCTGCAGCAAATCATGTCGGATTTTCACCGTCTTGCCAAAAATTTGGTCTAAAAATAAGTATCAAAAAGAGGAATGGCTGTCGAAGGACGTTAA
Organism: Glyphodes pyloalis; assembly: GCA_037074685.1. Classification (NCBI taxonomy): domain Eukaryota; kingdom Metazoa; phylum Arthropoda; class Insecta; order Lepidoptera; family Crambidae; genus Glyphodes; species Glyphodes pyloalis. The sequence goes on along the minus strand of JAYKKO010000030.1, from coordinate 6,182,080 downwards.
TGGTCGCGAGACACTAAAATGAAGTCTTGGTGAGGACTAGTTGAAGCGGGTTGACAAATTCCGCTACCTGGGAGTACAATAACACCCAAGTGCAACCTCGATGCTGAAATAATAAGCAGAATTAGTGCTGCAGTCGCGGCATTCAGTAAGCTAAATTCAGAGGTCTTCTGCTCTCAAGACATCAAACTTGCTACCGTCAGGTATACATGGCGATCATGATCGGTCAATTCCATCTCAGATGCCTACTGAAGATTATGATTGGCTTTTAGCCACATGCGACCACATTTTCTTAATAGGTGCATCGTACGAAAAATAACTTCACGTACATACTTTGAAATGATTGTACTTGTGAGTCTTTCATTTATTTCATTTATTCATAAAATTTCTTAGAAGCTAACAGATTTCATCCAAAACGCTTAAAAGAATAATTAAAATAATAAAAAACACACAATTAACGAACTACAATTTCAAAATTAATACATAGATTTTATAAGCATAAAATTACAATGACGCACAAAGAGGAAAAACAGAAAATGTTGGTCACACAGAATGAGTCATCAGTCAAATTAAAAAAAAAAAAAATGTCAAATATAATTCCAAAAAATAAAGTAGTTAAGTATATCAAATTGCTATATGTCATTTAAAATAATACGGAATTGGTTAAACAAATGTCCTAATCTATCGGCAAATAAATCAAGTTCCTCGTGCTGAGCAAGTCTCCGATAGCGCGTAGTGCTCGGTAGCGTAGTCTTACAAAATGTCGTTGTAAAAATTGCAAAAATTAAAAATTAAAAACTTTATTCTGTTTTCTCCATAGTGGGGGTAAGGTCCTGAGTGTATTAATTCTTACTAGACTCCAAGCGGTCAATCATACCCCTATGACAATGTATGACATTATTTGCCGTCTCTGTGTTTGCACTTACTCTGTTCATTATTTTCCGATTCGGTTGTGATATTTCGTCGACGCGCGTTCAATGCCGCGTAATGACATTTTCCCATAAGTTCTAATTTAGATTGAAATAATATGAAATAACAGACCACTTTAATCTTTATGGCAAATTCTACATACGCGGTATTGCACGCGCGTCGACGATTTGCATTTTTGAGTTTCTCACTTGCCTAGAAACGTATAAATGATCAGTTTGGCTATTGTAAATAAGTAAAACCGGCCAAAAGTGTGTCGGTCCACGCTCAGTGTAGGGTTCCGTAGTTTTCAAAGCATCACAATACTTAAGTATCCTTAAATTACAACTTTAGTTAAAAAAATATTTTTTCAAAAATTTCAAAAACGATTAAACCCATCAGGTTCAAAATAATTTTCCTAGAAAGCCTTTACGCAGTTCTATATTCCAGATTTTTTTCATACTTTTGACTTATGGTTCAAAAGTTAGAGGGGGGGGGGGGGGGACACAATTTTATTTTCTTTTGCAGCGATTATTTCCCAAAATATTAAAAATATCAAAAAATGATTTTAGTAAACCCCTGTTCATTTTTAAATACCTGTCCAACGATATATCACATGTTGGGATTGAAATAAAAAAAAAGTCACACCCCAATTTACGTGTAGAGGGGGTACCCTAAAAACATTTTTTTATTTTTTATTTTTGCACTTTGTTGACGTGATTAATATACATATTTGTACCAAATTTCATCTTTCTAGTGCAAACAGTTTCTGAGATTGTCCTCGGACGGACAGACAGATAGACAGACATGGCGAAACTATAAGGGTTCCTAGTCGACTACGGAACCCTAAAAATGCAGCCTAAGCAGCCTCCCAACAAAAAAGTATTTTACAAAAAATATAATCTCAAAATGGAATTTGCGCAATTCGAGCTGCGTAAAGACTACGCGTGTAAACCAATTTATTTACTATTTTCAAAACAGACAACTAACTGCCGTCACCTGTCAACACTACACATCGAAGCACCTGAACGGCAAACTTTCATATCTAAGAATTATGCAATTTAATCAGGCGTTTGTGTTTAAAATGAATTATTTTAATAACTAATAGATTGTATAAAAAACGAAGAAGGCGGCGACCTTTGGAATCACAATCCTAAAATTTTTTAGTAAAAATATTTTTTTCTAAATATATATTTACAGAGTTTTGGAAGAAAAATAATTTGAAGAAATCATTTTTTAACATTTTTTAAAAACGGTATAATTTTTATATATTCATTTATTTTAAAATTTCAAGACGGCGGCGACCTTGTAAAATATCTGAATAAACGTACAAAAAGTGATTTAATGCTTAGAATTACTTGAGGTCATCGTTGTAGTGAACAAAAATACATGAAGTTTCGCTAATTCTCTTCGTATTGGGCCTTAATAGATATTTAAGTAGCGAATTAGTTTTTGATTGTTGTTTCTAACAAATTGTTTAATAAATAACAAATCTTAATATATTTTTTTATATTGCACTTCAAGATTTACCTCATCGCACCTGATGTTAAGTGGTAATGAGTTCGTAGCTTAAGGGTGACAAGTACAGCACAATAAATCTGTTACTGGACTTGTCACCCTTACCTTGAAGGCTCGACCCCTGCTACTAATGTAGCACCCCCCAGGAGCTCTGGAAACCTTACTCACACGCAGGAACACAACAACACAGAAGTGATTGTTATTTGGCTGCAGTCTTCTGTAAGGTGGAGGTATTTCAGTTTTTATTTGCGATGGTATTTAAATTCAGTCTGTTTCATGTTTGCCTTCAAATGTTTATCAGGGAAGGGCTCTTCGGGTCAGAGGTGACAAAGCAAGTGTACTACTTTGTGTCCTTGGTATGGATTGCCGTAAGGTTTACATGGATGGTGTTGGCTGCAGCAGAAGTGCATGTGCAATCCAGAAATGCATTGCAGTACATCCATACTTGTAATTCAAGGTTCTACAATATCGAGGTACACGTAAAATCAAGTCTACAAATCTAGAAGTGAGAGCCTTCAGCTCAGCTGATAGTTCGGTGAAAAGCTTTGTAGTCAATCATTCCACTAAGTGACATCTATTTTTGAGATCCCTACCTCTTTTACCACAGGTACAAAAAGAGGCTACAAACATTTCGGGATCTGCAAAACACAAATAAACACGTTTTGTAATTTATTTTATAAAAGTATTGGAGATTCAAGTATTTATCCACACTACTAGCTATGTAATATACCCATTGCCACTTAGTTTATACTCGAAACTAAAAACCTATGATCTAAATGTAACTCTCGATAATGAGAATGTTTCTGATGTAAAAAAAATCAAAAAGAACCTGTTCCGATCGTTCTAACGAGATTCATTCTCCGTTTGTTACTTTCAGATAGAGAGGTTGCAGAATCAATTGAATAAGGATTACGTGGCATTAAGCGGGCTCGGGTTTTTTTCTATCGACAGAAACATTTTGCTAAAGGTGGGCTCTGGTACTGTGTTTAATAGATAAACGTTTAAGGTAACGGATTTTTGGCGCTATTTACGTTTTGAATTGGCGCTTTCCATTACTGTTTGGCTTGTCAGTATTTTCGGTTTGTGTTATCGAATGATTTTAAGCATTATTTTTTGATGCTACCATAGTGTGTAAAGGATTTTTCTTTTTAAACCATTATATATACAGACCGATTTATAGGACTTTGTATAGTTCGGCAAAACAATGTTCTGTGAAACGTAGATTCGGTAAAATGTTATGATCCCGACAAAAGCACGTAAGACTAGCACTTTGGACTTTATACCGACCTTATGATTACATAAGGTCATTTCAATTCTAGTTCTTATGTGCTCGTGCATATAAGAACTAGTATTGAATTGTAAGTGTTTATCTTGTCAATCGTACATAATTACTTTTAATAATATCTTCGATTGATAATTTGTACGACGGGTTTGAAAAGTCAGCCAGTACCTACATATTTAAAGTTGTTATAAGAGGAGTCATTGGATAGGGATTAGCGTTGGGGGGGGGGGGAGGGGGTATGCCCACCCGCTTGAAAGCACGACTTTAATCACACTTATAATTTAACTCATGTAGCGTACAGGTTGTTGCTCATACAAGCTCATAGCTCCGAAACTTGGGACACAAATAATCCATAGTAATGATTTGAGCGAACAAACCAAAAAAATTGCAATCCATGCGGGTAATTCATAAAATGCCGATCTTAACCCGCCTTATAATGTAGAACTGTGAAACTTGCTCGATCGGATGTTCTTGAATCAATGCTTTTCTCCCACAATTATAGTTTATAGTTTAGTTTTATTACAGATGGCCGCAGCTGTGGTGACTTACGAGTTAGTGCTGATACAATTCGATAACAAAGACTCATCTGACGCTGTACCTACCAACGGCACAAGTCAACATTGAAGACAATTTTATTCTAGAAATAAAAGCTTGATTTTTAAACAAAGATTTATTAAAACACCTTGTGAAAATCTTTTAGAAGTATAAGTCATTTCCCTTCCTACTATTGAGTTTTTCATTATTAAAATACAAAATTGGATCATACCTTTCTGAGCTTTATAGCCTTCCAAATAATTGTTAGTTTAGTTAAAATATCGATGGCGGCCAGTTCATGTTATTATCATCTAAACATAGGCTTCTCTCACAACTCTCGATTTATTCCATACTAGCTGTGCCCGCGACTTCGTTCGCGTGGACTACTTCCTTTCATGGTCGGTTTACCCCTTTGTCCCCTAATATTCGAAACAAAAAGTAGTCTTTATTTTAATCTAAGTTTTGAACTATATTTGTGCCAAATTTCATATCTCTAACTTCAAAAATAACCATTTTTCCATATAAACTTTCAATGGTGGTGTTACGATCGCAAGGCATTTATTTCTATTTTCTTATCATAGATATTTACATCAAGTAGGTTTAGTATGTGTGGCCAGTTCTGTCAGCAACAGGTGGTATTACCCCCATATCCCTCTTATTTTCTAATAAAAAGTAGCCTATGTCCGTTCTTGAGATTCAACGTATACCTATACCAAATTTCATCAAAATCGGTTGAGAGGTTTAAGCAGGAAAGCGTAACAGACACACAGACAGACAGACAGACAGACAGAGTTACTTTCGCATTTATAATATTAGTAGGGATGTGTGTTCACCAATAACTTTGTCTCATTGTCGACCAATTTTTTTGATCTTTTCAAAGTTTGTTGATAAGAAAATGTTTAAACGGTATGTGAAAACGGTAGTAAGATCAGGGTCTGATGAAGAAAATTTAAAATAAGTCTTTTTTTTTGCTAAAGATAAAGTCATTAAGATCGGTTTCAACTTAATATCTTCATACATTTCTTATCCCATTGTTTTATTTGTGACATTATTTCCTGACCTGATAGATAATATATTAAAAACTTATTTTTATAAGAGCCCTATTTATACGTTTGAACTTGGACATCAAAAATAAATAAACAAATCCAGGTAAACAAGTTCGGTAGTCAGTTTAATAAAATGTAGGTGTAAAAATACAGCTCATAGAAGTCAAAGTCTAACACACCATTGTCCAAATCTTGTTAAAACATACAGTGACTTTGTCTTAACTTGGTTCGTGTGCTTACGGTGCAATAAGGTGTCTTGGTAACTTTCCCAAGTGATGTTGGACCTACGAACTCTAAAATGTACGTACCAATTTTCCATATTCGGTATCGTGTAACAAATTTTCAGGTTATCAAAGTACCTACTTTAATTTTATTTTTATTTTTTTATTTCTTAAATGTTATTTACCCTAAAAAAAATTTAAATGATACATTGGTTATATTAAATATCAGTAAAGATAATACAAAATATCATACAGTAAAAAGTTTTGATATTTAGTTAATTTTTTCTTTAAATAAAATTGTCATCGAAAATAAAGAGAGTTATCTTTATATGCCTAAGATAAGAGTATACAACCTTTTTCGCGAACAGTGTTTGGACTAGCAATTACAAGTTAACTTTATGGACTGCTTAAGCGATATTTCATTGGCTTAAATATATTTGCTCAGTGATCATGACATGCACTTTTAATAGCTTGTCTCTTAATCATGAACTTTATCATAATATTGATTGCGCGAATAGAAACAGCATACAACACCCAACCCCACTGACTACTAATATCGACACACATTGCGTTAATTGCCAATTTGGCATACACTAATAACATTTAAACCTGTAAAATTCTACTATTTTAATATGAAACGATTTTGGAAAACAGATAAAACACCTTAATCGATTTTTTATTTTTATAGTACTTTAAATATTAGAAACATATTTTTTTTATCTCCCCTTGCGGTGCGGGAATCGAACCCACGACCTTCACGTATCGCACGTGCTGCTCTTCCAACTGAACTAATCGCAAGTTATCGTAGGCGATGAAATTTTTCTGCTGTATCAACCGTTAGCCTACGGTAAGTGCCTTCTGCCGAATTTGCTTAGAAACTTTTGGCACGTGGTACATTCGTTGCAGATATGTTTCAAAACCACGGAATCGAAGACACCTTGGCATCTTAATCGATTTTTATAGTACTTTACGCCGTACTTACTTTAAATATTAGAAACAGAAAAATTTTAAAATTATAAAAAAATTCATTTTCTAATAGATAAAAACCTATTTTTACTCTACCGTCGTCATGTACCAAGTACCAGTGCCATCGGTACCAGTTTTGTTGGGAAATGAATTTACATCACTATACACACCAAGCACGTTTAACGAGCGCTGACAATGTAAATCAACAGGTAAGGTCTGCGGCCTGATATTACAGGTTAACCTTTACAACACATGGTCATGAAGTTCAAGATTTTGTAAACTAGTAGTAACAAGGGTTCCTGACTTAGAGAATCTTATGGATGGTAGGTGATGAGACCAAACATGAGTGCTCTTTTATACATGCTGAGGGATGGTCTCCTTATGCCCGGCTCCAATATTTGAAAAACGATCAGTTCTAGTTACAAATAGTTATCAATTATACGAGGCATAAGGTAAACACGACTGACCTACGAATGATGACAGCTGATATGGAAAGTAAATTTGAAATTAGAACTCGTAGTCGAATGGAGAAAAACGGGTTGTCTTGGTGAAATATTGTAACCGAAAAATTTATCGAGAGGCAAGGCCGGATTTTAACGTCACGTTATGGCTGAGGTCGCGGTTCCGATTCCTGATCATATCGATGTAGAAAACTAACTTTTCTATACTGTTTTGCGTCCGGGTATAGTTGTTGCGGTTTCTGTAGCACAAGTAAAGCAAAGACTCAACAAATAATTTCCATTTACATTTTTACATGTTTAATTTATATTAATAGTCTAAGTGAGAGACTGGCAACTGTACTAGGGGACCTGTATGACAGATTGCCAGTCTCTCCTCATCTGGACCGACGAGTTTTTTTTTTAACATGTATTTACACTGTTAGTTGCACAAGTGGTAAATACTTGCGTAATTAAATGTGTGTGATGTTGTTCAGTGTTTATTTAAGATTGGCGCGCAAATTAGTCAGTTCTGCAACTAACTCCACCTTGGTCGTATTGGATTAAGTATCTCCTGGATAGGTTTGAGAGCAATAAAAAGTCAGTCTACTCTAGTGAGAAAAAAATAGATTATTTTAATAATAAAAAAAATATATATTTTCAGATAACAATGAAAACTAATAACTACGTTAGTATTTAATAAATAATGAGTGCGTTCTCGTGATATCACACAAATGCGCAACTAATTAAGTCTCCTCATTAACCTTTAGCAAAAGGAGAAGAATTATAAAAATATGTTACAAAGGTTACTTTTTTTAATCGCAAAATATATACTTAACAACACCTACATAATTAAGTCGCTAACATCAGGCTGGCGCTGTTTATCTAAATAACATAAAAAAAGTTCAATCGATGGTGTCGATATTATAAACTACTAGCTGTGCCCGCGACTTCGTTCGCGTGGACTACATTCATGGACGGTTTTACCCCTATCTCCCCTAATATTCGAAACAAAAAGTAGTCTATATTTTTATAGAACTATATTTGTGCCAACTTTCATATCTCTAACTTAAAGAATAAACATTTTCCCATATAAACTTTCAAAGGTGGCATTACCCTACCCTAGGAAAAGTAGCCTATATCCGTTCTTGAAGTTCAACGTTTCATCAAAATCGGTTGAGAGGTTTAAGCGGGAAAGCCTAACAGACAGACAGACAGACAGAGTTACTTTCGCATTTATAATATTAGTAGGGATGTCGAAATCGAAGGAATGTCTATAGATTTATTGATAGTCAAGTAGGTATCAATTAATTAAGTAACTGCATCGCACTTTGCCCCGTGGTTGTTTGTAAATCTGATTTGAGCTTTTTTCTATGGAACACAAAGAAAAAAGGTAGTTTATAGAGCAGAGACTGACAGTAATTATGCCAAACAATGTAAACTTCTAGAAACAAAGCTGGTGTTTATTTACTTCATAGAACGTGGATTTTTATGAACAATAAAACAAATATTGTTAACTACTACAAAGTTTCATTTTTATTCGTAACCATTTTTCAAATTACAAAAAACAATAAACAAAGGAATAAGATAATAACTCATCATTTTTGATAAATAAATTGACACTTTTAAACTGTAAAATTAAATGCTAAGTGAACTCGAAATATAAATTTGATGGATACAAATCAGTCCAGCGACAACAAACCTATGCTTAAAGTATAAAAGTGTGATCAGAACATAAATGGAAAACAGTAATTTTAGCCATTAGCACCACTTATGTCGCGCTAGTTTGGTCGTGTCGTAAAAAAATGTTTGTAAACCACTCAAATTGGTAGTCGTTATGTTTACTAGGGTGTCCTAACTATTGAGTTTACAGTAAACTTCATCATTCAATTATAGACATACAAAACTAACCTTGAAATAAAATATTGAATGATTTTACAACATTCTGATTTTTTTTTGCATTGTCAAGACGCTATAATTTTTTATGTGCGTATAATTTTTTTTATTGAAACAATAAAAAAGTGAGCTAATTAATATCCAGGGCACAGGTTTCAATCAATGAAATATTACCTTTATAACAATGGAGAATGGCTCAACTTTCTTTGTCTACTGATTGGTGAGAAACCCGAGCTATGTTCTGAAATTTCGGAAAATGCTTTACTAAAAAAAATATGTGCATACATACATATTAAACAAAGAATAACTTGTTTATGATTTTATTTGAGGAAGTATTTTCTGTAAGTACCTATAAGGATTATTTGAAAACAATTTCGCCACAAAGATACCTTATTTGTGCATTACATAGATAGGCTACTTGTTATACGACCATGGAATATGTATTATTGGAATAAGCGGTGTGAATTTGACTAAAATTCGCCGGAAGTTGTATAACGACCAATCGGAGTGAGACGCTGCTTTGACCAATCAGGAGTCAGCCCGCCAATTTATGGAAGATAAAATCAAAGATATTATAAATATAAATACGCAACAAGGTGCACGGTAGACAGAAAAACTCACCTTTGCTCAAAACGTGGAAGATTGCGGACGTGTTATCTGATCTAGAGTTAGCATTTTAATTTTAAAGTGTAATTTCTGTTTAAAATGTTAAAAATCAGATAAATCTTTATTCTAACTTTCTTTTATTTAATGTATTTTGTTCGATAGTGCTGACAGTATAAATAGTAGAGGCTGTTGCAAAATTTTCGTTTTGTTGGCAGCCAAAAAAAAGTCGTGTAAAAATCAAATGAATATATATCAACAAAATAAATGATTTCGAACCACGATAATTTTTCAAAGCACGTAAATAAGGACTATCCTAAGCTTTACTAAGTAAGTAACTTCATGAAAGTTGCCCTTTTTATTGAAATCAATCAATAAATGCAGTGTTTATGGTGACTGGTGTACTAATATTCATAAAATTTCGACTTTGCTACGTTCTGAAACTGATCGTAGTGAAATTATAATCCATTATCAGTATCTACATTTCTCCAATAAAATTGTAAGAGTGGAAAAGTTTTAAAAGTACTGTAATTGGAGACATTGATTCTGCTAATGCCTCTTGTATTTTAGAGTCAGTGTAGTTTGTTTTCTTCGACGTGGTGGATTTCGAGATTAGAAAATAAAGTAGGTAAGTATGATTATGAATATAATATAAGTATGAAAAAAGAAAATCATGCGTCTATTGAAATAGCATTGATACCCAAAATTATACGAGAGGGACAAATGTTATGAGATAGTATTCCATAAATGGCCATAATTAGCTTGAAGCTTTTTGAAGTGATGCCGCACTATGAGATGTGCACGCTACGTAAGATCAAGTAAACAAAAGGAAAAAGTTAAAAAAGTATGACATCTTACTATGCGGCCCGCCTATTTTTTATTTGTTTTTTTTACTGTCTATTATAGCTGCAACACCTACCCTTCTACTAAAATCTTGTCATCGTCACCAAGCTTTCAAGAGAAGCAAATGGTCTTTACCCCTTATAAATTTTAGCAACAATCGGAGATTAAGCAGAGCAAATTAATTCACGGCTTAATTTTTTATTTATTTAAAGACATAGAATCGCATGACTTCGTGTTATTAAATAGTAGGATATATACAATTTATGAAATATGGTCTTTCTGCTGCAATATAAATTGACAAGCAATGTATTATCTAATACTTATCAAAATATTTGATTTAAAATTGTCTGTAGTACATACTTAAATTCATTTATTTTTGTAAAAAATATTGAACAATATGACAAACATTACCCTAATTATGTTATAAGTCGCAACTTCTGTTACAAAAATCAGAAACAGAGACGGTACCACAACATTCAGGCCCGAGAACATTTTGTTCGTTTCCATATTGAAAAGAACTCGTGACCTAAGAGTTGGCGTGGCGTAAAAGCCTTCTCGTCTCTCGGGTGGGTTCTCAAAATAGGTCGTCATTCTATAATTCAATAAACCCGTACTATTACAGCGATAATCAACACACAGCACAAAAATAGAATATAATAATACAGTTTCAAGTATTGAGTGTTGATTGTCGACCACTTCAGCTGTGTATTCGTTTGTTTTGTTTAAAACACGCGATGTATTTCGTAGAAGGGTACGTATTGTTGTAATGACTCTTTTATTTTTTATGTGGAATGATCGCGAAGTTTATAATGTAAGTTGTTTTTGTGACAAGCGCGTATATAAAAGTGATAATTATGACTTGTAGACATAAGTGAACAATATAAAGTAAAAATTGGCCAAGTACGATACAGCTTGTGACCTTGAACCTTGGATTTAATGAGTGAAGCTCTTAAATTAGAACAAGGCCACTAAAATAATCCATACCTTGATTTGTAGTAAAAGCCTTGTATTAAATTAAGAGCGTAAGTTATAAATACTTAAATTTGTAGGCTGTGCTACAATGATTAAAGGTGTTTCATTTCCAACAGTATCCAAATCTATATGTACCAAAGGTATACCAATTTTTATTATCATCAAAGTCCATTATCTATGATAAAAGGCCCCCTTCAACTTACTCTATTTCAGCCAGGTAAGAGCTACTTTGACCCCACTATTCGTACAACGTCGTGCTTTTTAAACGAACCTTATATATCGTTTTTATTTTTACAGAACACTTTGTACAGAAGCGCTCGATTGCAGTTGCAAGCACCTAAAAATATAACGTTGGTCTTAAGTTTTACAGCCAAGTTTTGTTTTTCTTCTAACGGACGGTTATGAGTGGCTCGGCATCTATAGAAAAAAGAGATGTAAGTATTTTATTTTAAATTATTATGTTTTTTACTTTTTTTCAATCCACATGTTTGTGATAATGAATTATGTCTAATGATCAATTTTAAGATTGATTACCTCATCCAACCTGGTGTTAAGTGGTAATGTAATGAGAACTAATCTAGCAACCCCCCCCCCCCCCCCCCCCAGGAGCTCTGCAAACTTAACTTACATGTAGGAACACGACAACATCGAATTGATTGTTATTTGGCTGCGGTCTTCTGTAAGGTGGAGTTATTTCACCAATCTAGCTGCTCCAGTTATGAATCGCTATGACTTACGTTTAAATCAATCAATAATACGCTTCCGTATTCGCGCGACACGTACGATATAAATACGCGGTAGCGTGTCAAAGCTAAAAGCTAACAGAAAGTACCAAACACGAATATTTCGGATCCGGTGACGGATAACAACTTTTAATTAACCAACTCACTGCGAATGCGAATAAAGCGTTTTAAAAAAACGACAACATCATCAGAACCACGTTTTAACTCCCGTATTTTTTAGATTATTTTCATAAACGAAACCTTTCGTATGTTCGTTTTATTTTTGATTGTAGGCTTACAAAATTGGTAGGCAGTGCCGTATGTGATTTTACACAAGCTATTTTGAGCCACTTTTGACCACCTTAGAAATGAATATAATTCAATATCAATCGATTTTTATTATTTTTATAGTACTTTACGCCGTACTAGCATAGTAAAAAGAGAACAGTAGGTAAACTAACGCCCCGACCGAACGATAACTGCATATACCCCTAGGGCTGTCAGTGAATACTGCTTAAGTTGAACCAGTGAAAAGAAGTGTATAGTCTCATTCTTATTCTAAGAACAAGTAGGCATAATTGGCATAATGTTATGTCATTTTTGGATATTAATAAACAAGCATATAAAGCCAATAAATGATATTGCCAATACATATCTTTCTATGCCAGTAACTTTTGTGAAGTCGGAGAGGGTGTTTTCAGCAATGGGCAACATCCTTTATGATTGGAGAAGTCCGCTGCAGTCTGACGCTGATGTTATGCTTTTTAAATGAAAACTTTAAAATCAACGAATAGTAAAAAATTTTTTTTTTTGTCACAATAGTAGCTCTGGGCGCATGTTAAGACTTCATACATATATTTTTCGTTTTTCTGTTAAATAAATATAAAAATTATTATTTTGTATCTTTTTGTAATGTTTTGCAGTGTCCATTAAATATTTTAATATGGTAAATTTTTGATTTAGAAGATAATTTAAAAAAAGAACAAAATTATGTACAATCTCCGGTGATTCACCGGTTCGGTTATGTCAAATTCACCGGTGATTTTCTCCGGTGCTATAATTTTGCTCCGGTGCAATGCCCTGAGGTGACTCTGAAAGATTGTGAATATTTGTCAGTGTGTGCGTGCGACGCGCGTCGGCATGTGCGGGCGCGCACACATAGTAACCACGCTCCGTGCGTTTGTTGGAGGATTACATACTTCTCTCTTTCTACTATGGTACTAGCGAACTTTAAATATTAGAAACAGAAAAATTTCATCTCCCCTTGCGGTGCGGGTATCGAATCCACGAATGAGAAGATTTTTTTACTTACGGAGGCTAACGGTTGATACAGCAGAAAAATTTCATCGCTTACGATAACTTGCGGTTAGCTCAGTTGGTAAGAGTAGCACGCGCGATACGTGAAGGTCGTGGGTTCGATTCCCGCATCGCAAGGGGAGATGAAATTTTTCTGTTTCTAATATTTAATTTAATATCAACTCTGTACCTATATCATTATCATATTCAATTCATTTATTCATGTTGGTTACAAGTAACACTTAGGTATGCATCGTCAAAATGAACACAAACCAAAATTGAAGCTACAGCCGGTTCGGAACCTGATCCTATCGAGAAGAACCCGGCAAGTTATGTATTTTCAATATATCATTACGTCATTAGTTACAAGTATCTAAAATAGCTGAAGCAAAATGTTACCGAAAATATGTTGTTATGTTTTACAAAACATGCCCTCAAACACACATTACAAAAATACAAAATACAAAAAATACAAAAATATTTATTTCGATCTTTTACATAATATTAGTTACAAGGTTTGGAGTCTCCTTTTAAGCAAACAATTTGCTTGTGTTAGCAGATCCGCTCTTGAATATCCAAGAAATCTTATTAAAACGTTATACCAAAACAGACTATTTAACTACACATACAATTAAAATTTAAAAAAAAGCAAATAATAAATACATTGAAAAATATGAATTGACAGTATAAGAAACCTAGCATATTACTAGTAACTTACTAAACATGTTGTATGCGTGTGTGTACTTGTGTGTATGCGAATGTGTGCGTGCGTGTGTGGATGCGTGCGCCCGCGCGCGCGCGTGTGTGTGTGTGTGTATGTAATAAATAAATAAATCAAAATAAAATAAAATAAAATAAAAACCTCTTAAATGCCTATACGAGAATAAGTTATTATATAAATAGGTTATACCATTTTTGCATTACTTCTAATAAATCACTAGAAAGCGATGAAACATATTTTAGGAGTTCTCAGTTTTCTTTCTAGAGACAAAATTGTCTAATTTAAACGTCAAATCAGCGCTGAGTCAGCCGTTGCGATTCGCAATGAATGTGCAGAATAGAGAAAAACGTATTAAAGTTGGTACTATTAAATTTGATTGCAATGATATTGCTTTGATCTGAATTCATTGAATGCGATTTTCACTAAGTCAGTTAATCAATTTGCATTAATGTTAGTCAAGTGTAAACTTAAAATCTAGGACTATTAAAAATTTATTCTTATCTACATTTTCAAAACTCCTCTGACGAAGTAAATGAAAAAATATTAAAAATATTAAAATTGTAGGTTAGTGAGCATGCCCATGTAAGAATAGAATATAATAGAAAATGTTTTTCTTCATGTATACTTTTTTTTACAATAGCATTTATGAATTGTCAGATTACGATGTCCGACCGGAATGTTGATTATCGAGAAGAACCGGGTAGAAACTCCATAGTTACTCTTTTCAAAACTTACAATTAAGGAAACATCCAAAAATTTCAAAATTCAAAATTCAATATTCTTTTATTCATGTAAATTACACCAGTAATATTTATGAAACGTCTATATAATGCAAATGACGCTACCTCCGGTTACATGTAAATTATATGGCTTATGTCCATAAATAATGTTAAATATTGATAGTAATGTTTTTTATGCCTCTGAATGTATCTTTCTGTCAATAATAATAATTATTATTATTAATTCATGCTATCTAGTCTAAACATTTACGAAATTTAATAATCTATTAAATAATTGCCTTTTTACTCTAGTTGTTCGATATTAGAACTTATGGTCATGATATTAGGAGTGTTACAGATCTAGTCGTTGTCTTACTCGGCCTTAGGTTTCTAAGGCTTAGTTAACTCCACATTGTTTAATTTATGTTTTAACAGTACCTACCTAATACATATTTTTTCTTTCTTTCAAAGTGTATACATTATAGTCTAACGTTTTTTTGTATGTACTGACCTTTTACCTGGGGTTTCAAATTGATTCCCAGTTTTGAATGCCTTGACCAACTTATTCAAAACCCTAATAAAAAGGGCCAAGATTGCTTTAAGTAGGGTCCCAATGAATATTTCAAACATGGTAGCTGATTTGGAAGACTAGGGTCGAAGAAAATATTCTAATTTATTTTGTTTTATTAAACTACTACCTTGCCCGCGCCTTTAATCGCGTTCGTTAAAGATAAAGTGTATTATCACTACAATGTGTAAACAAAGTTGCTTTTTCTGCATTAACCTACATATGCTTAGATCTTTTGAACTACGCAACGAATTTTCATGCAGTTTTGTTTAAGGGATTTTTACACGCAATATGGAATAGAAAAACAAATACTTCTAAGTATTAACATTGCACCTGTGCAATACCGGGTCGCTAGGATAATAATATCGTCGACGCTCTTGCAATACCGCGTAAGTAGATTTTTTTGTCGATTCATATGAAAAAACAGACAAAATTAATCTTAATCCATTTTATTATTTTTATAGTACTAAACGCCGTACTAGCGAACTTTAAATATTAGAAACAGAAAATTTTTATCTCCCCTTGCGATGCGGGAATCGAACCCACGACCTTCACGTATCGCGCGTGCTGCTCTTACCAACTGAGCTAACCGCAAGTTATCGTAGCCGATGAAATTTTTCTGCTGTATCAACCGTTAGCCTCCGGTAAGTGCCCTCTGCCGAATATGTTTAGAACTACATACTTATCGGCCCATTGTACATTCGTTGCAGAAATATTTGAAAACCACGGAATCGAAGACACCAATCGATTAAGATGCCAGGTGTTTTCGATTCCGTGGTTTTCAAACATTTTTCTGTTTCTAATATTTAAAATTAATCTTTATGGCAAACGGTAGATATGCGGTATTGCACGCGGGTCGATGATATGAGAAATTTCTTATATAATATCTAGTATTTAATCTGTTTTTGCGTAAGTACCAAACATCTACACATCCAAATAGGAAGTATGTTAAAGAAAACGCTTTTACTATTTTTCAGACGTTTCTTTCCACGTTAATTCATATATTTACAATTGCACAATGGATTGGAATACCTTCTTATGGTAACAAAATATCAACTTTGTGGGCAATTATAATATTAATGATGCTCATGGCTATGGAAGGTGCAGCTCTTTGGAAGATCATCAAGGTTTTGGCTGGACTTGCCGTGCATTTAGATGACGGACGTAAGTTTGAGAACCTTGGGGTCTAGTCAAGTGACAGTTAACGAAGCTCGATATAGTTTCAATTTGCAAGGATTCAAATTTCAATATCTTTTTGACTTTTAGAAGCGGCTCATGTGTTTCTTCCTTCCTTTGATATAGATTCCTTCAAAAGGAGCGTGAAAAAAATATCTTGCGGGCCAGTATGGCGATGATGCCGGGTAGAATACAACGGTATCAAATACGTTGTCTTCGTGATGTGGGTTCCTCTCTTGTTTACTATCAGGCTGGTAGAAGCCAATATACTGAGTTACTATAAACATATCAATCACATACATTTGGAACTTGTAAAAACGATAACGAAGTTCTATTAAAAATCGGTGGACACCAGTAATTGTAATACGCCGAGCAATTCCACACCATTTTTTTTTGCATTGTGCGAATATCTAAGTGACTCTAACTTGCCCATGCACGTACAACAACTGTTAGCGGGGCTACATACCTATATCATTTTACAGTCATCTTTTGAATATTTGTTTCATTTTATACTTTATTTGTATACTAGCAGCTGCTTAGCAATAAATAGTCTATGTTACTCAGGGTGAACGTGGCTTTTCAATGGTGAAATAATATTTTTTTGAAATCGGCATGGTAGTTTAGAGTTTATTCATTACAAATATACAGAAACACAAATCTTACCTCTTTATAATATTAGTGTACATTTCAGTTAATGCAATAGGTTGAAATTCATGAAAAGTCGGGATTTAACTTTGATTTTTTTCCTTGGTTAAAATCACATTCCATCAATATAAATGATTGATTAAAAGTAGCAACATAAACTTTTATAAAGTCGTGTGTTGCCTGATCTAAAGTTGTTCTTTGTGCAAAGAGCGTTCTAGAATTTGTAAAAATTTCAGGTGGCCTTACTGCCAGACTTTCTGGAGCCATATTTTACGCCAACGGACTTTTTTCACTCATATTATCATGGAAATTCGTGTCATCATGGAAGAGGATATCGTTTTACTGGTCAAGAGCGGAATCAGTTGATCTCAAAATGCCAACTGACACAAGAATTCAGTTCAGAGTTATATTTGTATCCTGCTTTGTAGTATGTTGCGCGGTTGGTAAGTAATGAATGAGCTTTTGAAACTATTGTACTTTAAACTAATATGGATTTGTTTAAATGAGCACAAAGAGTAATGAAGTTATCTCAAATTCTGGAAATGTTGAGTTTAATATAATGTTTTTAAAACTGAACCGTTGGTATTGGACGATATCACATAAATTGCTCTGATTATATGGTTAATAGTCCACAACTTTCAAACAAATAATTAGTTTAATGAAATCCTAATGCTATAAAAATGTGGTCTGTTTTACAGTGGAACATTTACTGAGCATGGTGTCTGCTATCGGCTTGGAAATTCCTCCTTTGGAATATTTTAGGAAGTACATTCTTACGTCTCACGGATTTCTGGTTGCACCAGGTAAGAATTTTTGCAGAACTTAGTTATTTTCTCACATATATAAAAATAAATCTCTGTTCGTTAGTCGCTAAAACTTGACAACGAGTTCCAGGAAATGTTTAAAAGGTTATAAAAATTAAAAAAAATCCGGGTAAACACGTTCGCCGGGACAGCTAGTTAATAAACAATATGTTTTTTACATTTTGCATTGATTCTAAAACTTAACAGAATGCCTTACGTTCCGTGTACAAAAATTTTCATTTTTGATAAAAACTTCATCTTTGAACCTTAAATAAAAAATTCAAAGTTCAATTTCAAATTATAATATGTCTAAACAGAATCATAGAAATGAAAGGCTTCACTAAAACAGACAGACTCACACGCAAATAGATATACTCAAACTTATAACACGCCGTAATTTTTATGGCAGAGTAATAATAAACAAAAAAAAATTATTCACATCGATCCATGGTCATGTGATATCAATAATTACAAAACGGCTTTTGCGGTATACCCTTTTTTTTGAGGGGGGTCGGGATTCTTTGCGGATTCTACACAGGCTCCCCCACAGCGCCTACCGCCAAGCGACCCATCTCGCCGCGCAAATACGCAGCTGGAGCGTTTCAGGACACCTGACACGCCGGCAACGAAACACCGTGGTCCTCCTCTTCCTCCGCGATCCACCTCTGCCCTTACGGGCTTGCCGCAGAGAGCCACCTGCTCTCCGCGGCCCAGCTCGGGATCCGTCTTGGCTTCATCCTGTGCAGTATTGGAGGCCGGGTGACAAAGCCAGCCTCAACGTCCCGGACCACAGGGTTACTGAGCCCCCCCATCGCGACAAGATGCGAAACCCAGCGGGGGGGATTGCAGTATACCCACCGGAGCTTCAAACACTCACTATTCACATTTTTCACCCAGACCTAGCAAACGCAACGCGACTAAATTTTATCCCGCTTTTAACAAACGTCAAAATCGTTTGAAGTCAGTGCGTCAGCTACTGATTGGCTGAAAATACGAGTGCAGTGTGCTATTAGCTAATCAACAGTATCGAATCTTTTGTCGTCTCATGCGATAAATTTGACGTATTGCGCATGCTAGGCCTAGATGTCGAGAAGAACCGGCAAGAAACTCGACTAATTTAAATTACCTACTATTTATAATACAAAATACATGATAATTGTACTGTAAGCTATGATTTTACAGAAGATTACACGTTGTGGACGGCAATCCCAATTTTCTTCCTAAGCAAGATCGCAACGATCCTGTGGAACTTCCAAGATCTAATAATCATTTTGATAAGCATGGGGCTTACTTCGCGATACCACAGATTAAATTCTTATGTAAATCTCGTTATGAAATATGAAAGGATCACCAGAGATGAGAAAAAGGTTGGTTTCAATTTCGAATGTAATATGAACTACTTTTGTGACTCAGCACGTATCATATTATGGTCTAGCGTTTAAAAGAGGTTAAATAGGGGATGTAAATTGTATACAGTATATTTTATATAATTCAGTTTTCATTTTGTATGTGGATGTGACTGAGTGCGCACGGCTGATTTTTATTTTTAATGTTATATGTATAAGACAACATCATATACATAATTGCTTTAATTCTTCGGTAAGTAGCTAAAGCACTGGAGTTACAGAATACTACAACACCCGGACCTGAGACGGTATGAAAAATTTGTTTCCCGTATTGCCTCGACTGGGAATCGAACCTTAGAGATCTGAAGTCTAATCGTCTCGTGATTAATCGTCAATGATTACGAATTCTCAGAAGCTATAATACCCACAAGCTAACCTGTAGACATCCGCTAAGAACGGATTTTGCAAAACTCTACCGATAAGGGGATCTAACGGGGTTAGAAGGGTTTTAATGAAAGTTCTTGAAGTAACATGTTCTTATAATAAAAAAAATCATGCTTTATATCTGGTATAAAAATATATGATTGTTCGTTTTGTTTTATTTTGTCCTTTAATGAGGGTATTTATCATTTTCGAATATAATTAACTCCACGCGCAAGAAGTCAGGGCCGGTTGGTAGTATGCTAATACTCTAATTTTTACTTTACGTTGTGAAGCAGTATGTTAAAGATGTACATTTAATGTTTGTTCATTTTTTTTGTAGGTTGGTACCGATCAATACGCAAGACGCCATCTTTGGCGACGCATCAGGGAGGCGTATGTGCGCCAGTCGGCACTCGTGCGCATGGTTGATGGCAACATTGGCGCTCTTATCCTGCTGTCGAATATCAACAACTTCTACTTTATCTGCCTGCAGCTCTTCCTTGGCATAAAGTGAGTTTTTTAAAGTAGCTTAATATATTGGCTCGTCCCAGCCTCATGGAAAGCAAGATGTAGGTTCCTCAACCTACATCGCGATGACAACGGATTTGACACAATAATACCCCACCGTCATCGCCATACTGGCAAGATGTGTTTCCTCCTTCCTTTGACATGGATTCCTTCAAAAGGAGCGTGAAGAAACATCTTGCGGGCCAGTATGGCGATGCTAACGGATAGGATATTTTTAATATCAAATCCGTTGTCATCGCGATGTGGGTTCCTCTCTTGCTTACCATCAGGCTGGGAGGAGCCAATATACTGCGCTACTATAAAAAAAAAAAAAAAAAAAAAAAGATGTTTCTTCACGCTTTAGAAGGAATCCATATCAAAGGAAACTATAAAAATATAAAACTTACATTTTAGTAACCAAATTGAAGACTTAGCCTTTTTTAAATTTAATAAGGGGAGGGAACTGAAATACATTGGCTCGTTTCTGGGACTCCACTGTTCTGTAAGAGTGGGCACTACCCACTAAACCCCACTCCCTTCTTTATCGCCTATTGAAGGTGCCATGAAGAGAGTGTAAATATAACATATTTTTATAATAATCATTTAGATGTGTCTAAACATAATGCCTTATATACATAATCTAAAGAATTTGCTTTTTATGGCAAAGACAATTAGGCCATTAGCATCCCAAAGCCCTGAACATTAAAAAATCGTGCAGAGACTAAAGGCAATTTATTGTCCCCATGCGGTGAAAAAGCTTCCACAATTAATCCGCAATTGCTATAAAATTAGACCCTTGCTTATACGATTGATCATGTCAAACTGGAATTAATTGTATGATGATTAACTGCAAAAGCCGGTGGATACATTAAATGTTATTCTATTTATAGGAAGTAGTAAAAGCTGGTGACGCTTCTTTCAATATTTTTAATCACGTTTAGCAATGATTGAAATAAGTAAATCTTAAGTGAAGACTTAATTTGTGATTATGTTGTTAGACAATACCTCGGTTTCATATGTTATTTTTTTGTACTCCAAAGGTTAATAATACTATTTCATATATCATAGTTAATAAATATTCTTTGACTACAACATTATAGTGATTTTATTCTGAGTATCCCATCTCGATCTTCCAGTAAAAGCCAAGGATCTGCCATCAACTCGTCGTACTACTTCATCTCTTTGGGTTGGTTGCTGTTCAGGGCTTGCAGTGTCGTGCTGGCCGCTGCCGACATTCATGTCCACTCCAGGAGTATACTGAGCTGCTTGCAGACTTGTCCTGGGGCTCGGTATAATATTGAGGTCAGTTTTGATGTTTACCACCGAAATGCGTTATGTTCTGAAGAGATAATGAAGGACATGAAGTTGTTGTTTGACTTTATAGTTTGTCAGTAAAACTGCTAAGTTGGAAAGGGGTTTTAATTAGTAAAGGTAAGTAAAAAGGAGGCTAATCTTTTGTCCGATGGATGTTTATGTACTTAGTCCACCAAATATGGCGCGAAAAATGGCCTGAACTGGTAGTTTTTGAAATTCATAAAAATTTGAAAATGTTTTGTTGCTTGGTCACATTTAATAAAAACTACCAGTGGATAAATAAGTTCATTGTTAGAGAAACGTAGACTTTGTAATTTTTTGTGTGACCATAAAAATAACTTTTACAGCAGACCGTATTGTTGAGAAAGCAAGGCGCTGTGTACAATATAATGCGGTACCCAATACAGAAGGATAATTGCAATAAAGCATTAATTGATTTCCCAAAATAAAAAAAAATATGAAATCTTAATACATACACCAGATTAATAACATAAGTCAATCCGTTTCAATCAAATATTGACCGTTGTATTATTGTTAGGTACTAAAAAATGAATACCACACATCGTGACATCGGCTTAGCACACCGATCAGTCCAATATCGAAAAATCAAATCAAAATCGGTCCATTTGTTCGGGAGCTGCGATCCCATAGACTTACACACAGAGCGACACGTCAAACTTATAACATCCCCTCGTTTTTGCGTCGGGGGTTAAAAATAGACCGAATGGACCAGACCTAGTTTCGAACCCGGAACCTTCACGCTTCCACTTTCTTAGCCACTATGCAACCGTGGTCGCCCATTACTGAAACGTTGTATTTTGACTGTAACGACAATTCCTGACCCATTAAGATATACACGCAGTCATTCTTATTTCAGATAAAAAGACTAAGCAACCAGCTGACAAATGACTTCGTGGCGTTGAGTGGCATGAAATTCTTCTGGCTGAGCAAACAGACGCTTTTAGAGGTTTTTATTGACATGTAAAAATGTTCATTCTAAGCCTTACCCACATACTGAAGTGTTTTGCGAGTGTCTAATATAAATATTTGAACAAATGAATGACTTTTAAGCTGACATTCTTACAACTAGTATCAATGTTTCAATGGAGACTAGTGGAAGGAAAAGCATGAACAATTAGATAAACTGGTTACATTTTTTAGGGTTCCTTACCCAAAGGGTAAAAACGGGACCCTGTTATTAAGCCTTCACTGTCAGTCTGTCCGTCCGTCTGTTCGTCCATCTGTCAGTTACCAGGCTGTATCTTAAAAACCGTGATAACTAGAGAGTTGAATTCACATTTTTCAAATGCCGCTATAGCAACAAATACTAAATACAAAATAAAATAAATAGTTAAGGGGGCTCCCATACAACAAAAGACATTTTTAGCTGTTTTTTACTCGATGTTACATAATGACAACGAAAAGAATATTGAGTTGTATATTAAGAAGAGAATGCTATGAAACTCTATGTGCGTGAGTCTTACTCGCACTTGGCCGGTTTTTTAATAAGGGCTGAGTTTTCAAGCGTCAGATTTAGCGAACAAAATTAGCAGCAGATGCACCTATTATACATTTTGCGTGCTGTAATGTAAAAAAAAAAAGTTTACTTCTTTTCCAATATCTATCTTGAAACCTTCATGATAATCTTTGAAGACAAATCTATCGGGTAAGCTATCCAAAATTTCATTGCACGCCGTAAGTTTTAGTGTAAATAAGGTTAAATTTTCATTGTTACAGGTGGCAGCGAATATAATAAAGTACGAGTTGGTACTCATTCAGTACGACAAGTGAGACAATTGCCGCCATACGAAATGTGACAAAATATTCCCTTTTTATTCGAAGTTGACGGTTATTACTTTATGGGAGGTAGTTGAGACAGATAATATTGTGTAAGAGGGGCTGTTCTATCTTTGAATTGGTATTGCCGGATAATCGATTATCAATTAATCGATTATCCCCCCTCAAATAATCTAATAACCGATTGTACTATCGATAGTATCAATAGTATTTTATTAAAATCGATAGTATTAATAGATTTAATCGATACTATTGTCTAATCTAAACAATTATAATCTAATAATCGATTTTATTGCCCTAAACTTAATATCCATATAATCGATTATATCGATATTATCGATACTATCGATTGTCATATCGATTATTAGATTATTTAGGCCACTTTTGCAATAATCGATTATAATCGATATACAATCGAATCGACGGCAACACTACTTTGAATGGCTGCGTAACTAAAGCAATAAGTTTTGATACAATTTGTGTGTACTCAAAAAAAGTGCTAAGTAATTACGAGTAAAATTTATTGGAATTTGAGGCTTATAATCCCATTCATGTATTTTTAATTTAACAAATTATATTGTACAGAAATAATGATATATATTTTTTATATATTGCACTTTAAGATTGACCTCATCCCTCCTGATGTTAAGTGGTAATGAGGTCCCAGCTGAAGGGTGACAAGTACAGCATAATAATCTGTTACTGGACTTGTCGCCCTTACCTTGAAGGCTTGACCCGTGCTACTAATGTAGCACCCCCCAGGAGCACTGGAAACCTTACTCACACGCAGGAACATAACAACACAGAAGTGATTGTTATTTAGCTGCGGTCTACTGTAAGGTGGAGGTATTTAACCTGTCGGGCTGCTCCAGTTCGTGCGATAAATCGCTATGCCCTACCTCTCTTAAAATTAATTATTGATAAAATATATAATATTTTCACTTAAAGAAAATTTCAACCTATTAGCGTTTTAGAACTCTTCTTTTGAAAAACAACGCTTCGAGTAACAGACATATAAATTAATTTGACGAATTAAAGAAAACGTTACCCTTGAATATTTCAATGGACTTTTATTCACTAGGATTCATTTTGCGTTCCTGAAGTATTCATCTAGAAATAGGATATGTATTTAATTGAATTCCAAAATGTGATTTTTGTTTCTGTAACAAGCTATTTATCCACTTACTTTGAAATCAGGGCGATATGTCTAATTTATTTTTCCTACCTGTAATTTATATTCAACTAGCTGTGCCCGCGACTTCGTTCGCGTGGACTACATCCTTTCATGGTCGGTTTTACCCCTATCTCCCCTAATATTCGAAACAAAAAGTAGTATATATTTTAATAGAGCTATATTTGTGCGAACTTTCATATCTCTAACTTAAAAAATAAACATTTTCCCATATAAACTTTCAAAGGTGGCATTACCCCCCCCCCCCCCCTTACTTTCTAACAAAAAGTAGCCTATGTCCGTTCTTGAGGTTTAACGTATACCTATGCCAAATTTCATCAAATCGGTTGAGAGGTTTAAGCGGGAAAGCGTAACAGACAGACAGACAGAGTTACTTTCGCATTTATAATATTAGTAGGGATTATGCCCGGTTGCAATATTTGAAAAACAATCCCTTTTAGTTACGATCGATAGTAATAAATTAAAACTGTTCGAGACTCGTAGTCAGTACCTACGGATTGTAATTTTTGACACATTACGAATCGTAAAATATTGTACCCGGCGGTATGAGACAACAAGGCCCGCATTACTGCCTATTAATGTTTTTTCTTTTGTATTGCTATCTGTATTCAGATGCCAACATCAAAGCCATACTAGTTGCTATTGTAGAAGTAATAAGAAAACTCGATAGATGGACAACAGACGTCTTATCGGCAAAACCATAATAGACCTACAAGATCTATTCCCACAAAGAAACGTAATCTTATGAGGGCAACGTAATTATCTGAGAAAGAAAAACCGTGTGTCGCTGCTAGATTGGCTGGCTGTATTGTTAAGATATGATAATAGAGCAACATCTTTTGGCTTTGTGAGTAGTAATTCTTTAGTTACAAGTATATTACTTTGGGTGTAGTTGAAGAGTTCTACTAATTCAATCCGTAAATTTTATGTAAATATAAGTATAGCTTCATATTTTATATAATATTATATTTATTCATGTATGTCTATGTATATTTAATTGTTTCCGAAATGACTTTTGTAACGCTTGGTAGTTACTATTCTCGTGTATTATGTTCTTATGTTTTTAATTCTTATGCACTTTGTCACTATTACCGCGCCCATAAACTAACCCTCCGCATGACCCAAAGGTTGACTGGTAGAGAATGCCCATAGCATTAAGTCCACCTGTTGTACTATTTTTGTGCAATAAAGTTTTTAAATAAATAAATAAATTAAATAATCCGTCTTACTGATTATAACGACCATATTAGACAGCCGAAGGGCGAGCGGGCCGGACTTTGGCGTTGAACCATATCTGAGGTCACGGGTTCTAGTAAATATAGAAAATGGACTATTCTATATTATATCGGGTTTGGGTGTTGTGGTGGTATCATTATTTCTGATTTGTGAAACACAACTGTTTTAACTACTTACCACAGAAATCTCGGAGATGTGTGTAATGTTGTTTAATGTTTATTTATTATTGTTTATTAATAACGGACTTGTAAATAGTGACTTTGGGTACCATACAATTGCTGCTACTTCAAATCATATCTTCAATTTATATAATATTTGAATTTAATTATTTCACTAAAAACTTTTTAAAATCCATAGATAAACAATAAATCTATTTGTATATTAAAATGACAGATTTCCCTGCAAACTTTCATCTCTTATTTTATCTTATTTTGCATAAGTGGCGTAAACCTTGGATAAGAAATTGTATTTCTGTACAACTTTCTTGATATGTTTTGTTGATCGTAACTATAAAACAGCGTTATACCTTTTTCGAATTCTTTTCTTATTTTATACATTTTCATGAATTGAATGGTCTACACAAAGGTTATACGGGTGGGATGTAAAATGAATTTCGGTTTCAAAATGGTTAAAATGCATGTATATATGTCGCAGTCATCTGGTTTAATCAGCTATTTGATTGGATCACTAGCGCGTTCATTGTATGACGACGTTTAATTGAATGACTAAAGGACAACTCGTCAAATTGTTTAATATAACGTTTAACTTCTTGACTGAACGTCATTTAGCATAGTCGTTGAATGGGATATATCTGACAGGCATGACATAACACACCTTAATAAGATTTTTTAATATGTTTTAACAATTTTAAGTCTTAAGACAATTAGGCTAAAAAAATATTTTTTTACCATTATGTCACTTTATATCTCAATTTCACTCTAAAAATTATCAACACAGTGCTATTCGATTATATCTGTACCAGCTGTTTGACGCCATCTTTGTTTTGATGAGCACTAACGCCGCAGTGGAATGTTCAAAGGGCTATGTTACAATCCGCTAACTTGTTGGACGTTCAGTGAGTCTTATTCATTCAACGTTCGGCCTAGTGATTCAATTAAATGTCGTCATTTAATAAACACGCTAGTGATTCGATCAAATAGCTGTTTCAACCAGATGACTGCGACATATACATCTGCTATATGTATACAACATGACATCTATTTTTATGTATTTCTCATGAACGCGACAAATAATAATGTTTTTCCCATAAGTGTAGTCAAAAGCTCAAAATTACTTCCCTATGTTTATTTTTAATAAAAAACTAATTAATTTATTTCAAACCTTTATTACTTAATTTCATTGCTGAATAAAATGTCCACCATGATGATGACAAATTATTCACTTATTTACATGCCTATCATTAATATCGATTGAAATCAGTGCGTCACCTGCTGATGGGCTTAAAATACGAGTGCGGTGTGCTATATTAGCCAATCAACAGTATGAAAAATTTGACTTATTGCGCATGCTAGGCTTATTAGAGAGTTTTATGTAGGTGAAGGGGAAGTTGGTGTAACTCCAGTGAACTGCATTAGGACCAATTCGTAAGTCACTATGGTGCCAGCGATCTGGAACGAAAATACAAGATCAATGAGGATGATGACTAGGTAAAAAAAGCAATCATCCCATAAAAAAACTATCAATTAGATTTTCCGATTATAATGACGTAATTAAATAAAGTTATTTTTAATTCAACAAATAAATTAAAATTGATAATTAATGATGCAGCGCATCAAAGTATTGTTGAGAAGTGTGTTTACGTCACATGTTCGTAAAAAAACTGTGCGGATTAATGACGTCACTCTATATTTTAACGCATGTACCTTTGTATATTTTTGTCAACATGATAAAAAAAATATATACGAGTCTTAAGTTGTTTTTGTAATGTTACTGATGGACTAAACAGAAGTTTTTAATCATGTACCCTATTGACGCTAACAAAGACGAATTTTTTAAATAATTAAATGTTATGCGAAAGAAAACACGTTCAAAACAAACTGTGAATATATTGGCAAGCACCGAGTACCGTCAAGACATTGAAGAACTAGGCTATGATTTTGGGGTCCTGGGTTCGATTCACAACTCCCAAATTATGTTACGGTTTTTTATTAGCTCGGGTTTCTGACCACAAATTCCACACTAGGCAATCGACCATTGAAGCTAGTTTTAATAATTAGAGATAGAATATAGGACTTTCGCGTTTCTTTTTTTCCATTAAAAAACATTGACTTGATATGTAATGGGTATAGAATCGTAATTTAAGATCACAAAGTTGGTTTACTATGTGGCTTACCTGTGAAAAAATGATCTTGCGTATTTTTTAAGCTTTGCACAATTCGTATTTCAATTGAATCTGGGAAAAGTTGAAGGAATCCTCACAGAAATAAAAATAAGGAAGGAAATGTAAAAAGATTCAAATTACTTACAGTTAAAACCAAGCCACGTTTGACATTGAAGAACTGGATGCCACTCAAGGCCACCGTGTCCGTGTGAACTTGATCCAAAAATCTTTGCACCTAATAATATTAATAAAACAACTTATTCATCGGTCAACACTCGATCATAAACAAGTAGGTAATGATCTAAAATTGGTTAAATAATACATAAATATACAATATTTCGAGATAACAATCACAAGGCATTGTTTAATATCTTAAATACAGACACATTCCTCAAAATGTGTGTACATTATATCTGAATTAATTTCACTGTTATACTGCTTTCGCCAGATTTGATATAAGAAAGAAAAAACATTTATTACATGATTTAACATGGACCTTAAATCTATGCATGGGTAAGTCATTAATATCTACTTTGCAGTAACTCGTTGAATATTTTTATATTTTATTTAACATCATCATCAGTCTTTGCAGATAATCAGGTATATTTTGCCTTTAGGTGTTCTCCGCAGGATTTCAACAACCTTCGGCTTTGGAGACCAACGATGATATTATTAAGCTATGGAGGCAATTAATAGAGAATCTATTATATAAAAATGAATCGCAAAATGTGTTGGTAAGCGCATAACTCAACAACGCCTGGACCAATTTGGCCAATTTTTTTTTTTAAATGTTCGTTGAAGTCCAAGGATGGTTCTTACGGCGAGGAAAAATCGAATAATTGCCAGAAAAGCCCTAAAAACAGACCTTTTCTTTTTCACATACAAACGTCTTCTAACTAAAATGTAAAGTCAAGCCACATTCCAAATCTTTTTGACAGGACGAAGTCTGTCGGGTTTGCTAGTTCATAATAAATATATACTACAGACGCAATGAAGATATTAACGGGTTAAATATCATCATCACCTCTACACAATATGCTGACGAAGATACCCTATACAAGGCGTGGGCAGGCTTTTTACTTGCAGTGTGGACTCTGGCTGCAACCAGTGATACCGCCAAAGACCGCGCTACTAAGAACATGAAGGAGTAAACGAAGTATACTGCTTGCTCGTATCCCCGAAACGGTCTGAAAATAATGAAAAAAAGTGTAATGAAATTTTTAACGGTTAAATTAGGGTTATTGCGAAAGGAACAGTGAAGAAAATATTATAAGATGTAAAAGTAGTGTATTGTGTAAGTATGTTTAAAATAAAGGCAGTAAGTAAGAAAATAACTGAACAAAATGTCGAAATCAAAAACAAATCAAGTACACAATTGTCATTCAGAACACATAAGCGAGGAGCTAGTAATGAATAAGTTCAGCTATTTGATGTCAACCAATAGAGAAAACTTCAAGTAATTAAAAGTGAAACTTTTTAAAATAAACCCAAAAACACCAAACGTACCTTTCGTCCTTAATGTGGCAGGAGGGTTTTGCACGTATACCTTCCCTAAAATGATAAATAAATTCGTTTTCATAAAAAAAAATATTTAGCTAAGAAAAGTGAAAGACTTAATAATAATTCGTAAAAAAGGTTGTCTGGTAGGATAAAGATCGCTTACTAGCAATAAGACTGCCTAAATTGTACTATGATTTGTCTGTTAAACCAATTTCCATATTGTTCTTCGGCAAATTCCATTTTTATTCAAAAGAGGAGATTTTCCTATTGGCTTCATTTGGTACCAAATTAGGGTCTAAAGATGGGATGTTCAAAACATATTTTTAAAGCGGACTTTTTATTTACCCATTAAAAAGTGTAAAGACAACTTACGCCAGTGTGTGTAAAAGTTGAAGGCATATGAAAAACAGATTGTTCGCAAAAGAAATAAAAATAATTCCCCCTATTACGTCATCCACTTTTCTAACCAGCGAGGTAGATCTGCAGTAGTCTTCCCTCATAGCTCGCCAGAAAGTGGAGGGAACATACTGAAATGCACAATAAAATCAGTTAATTAAATCCTAACATAAGCGTACCTTTTGTTTCGGAGAGAAATGCATTGACGCACCGTACCGTCACCCGAGGGAGGTGACGGCGTGTGTGGGACTCCCTGCCAGGAATACCCACTAAAACCCCCCGGTGGACCTCATCGCCTTGATGGTGATGCCATGGGAACAGAAGACCTACCACAGTATCACCGGCAACATGAGCATACCTGCTTCAAAATATTATGATCTAGCAATTCACACGCATGTGATTTAGATTCGCCAACTTTCGTATCGTAGGGCCTAAGCAATATTATAACAGAAATAATCATTCAGTTTTATGTATATAGATACACGTCTTATGTTAAAAAGAGAGAAATATGAAAATGCATACGTCATTTCTACAAGATAATATACGGCCCTATTTATAAAAGTTGTAACATCCCGACTACTTACTATACCACTCAAAAGGCTTTTTGTCCATTCCACGATTATGTTATTAAAAGAGTTAAGTAAATAAAATAATTAAAACACCACATTATTAGCAAAGGAAAATAAAATATTGCTTTGTTGTTGTTATATCAGAATTTATAT
Source organism: Glyphodes pyloalis (assembly GCA_037074685.1). Lineage (NCBI taxonomy): Eukaryota > Metazoa > Arthropoda > Insecta > Lepidoptera > Crambidae > Glyphodes > Glyphodes pyloalis. The sequence continues at coordinate 6,151,435 of JAYKKO010000030.1, read as the reverse complement.
GTTGCAATAGGATACAAAAAATAGTGGATAATGTGGAAAAAGCCGGAATAGTACGCGTGCAAAGCCGCGGCGGGTCGCTAGTAAATAAATAACTGGCCTTAAGCACTTACTTTGCCCCTAACTGCTAAAATCCTCTTGTTCACCTGATCCAACCTAGAAGTCAAATAAAGACTGATGCAGATCACAAATACGTCGGAAAAATTCCAATTAAAAGTGCATTGTACGTTTACAATCTGCAACAAAGGATACATTCTGACATATAAAGACCCATTGATGAGCTCAAGCCTTAGCTGCCAAGAGGCCCTGTGGGAATAAATGGACGTATACATGGCGCCATCAATGGGCGACGAGTGGAGCGAAAGGATTTAAGTGGGTAGTTCCCGCTCTTATCAACGGCTGCCTTTCCAAAGCATTTCTTCGCCTTAAAAAACAAAAATTAAGAGACCTGTGTAGCAAGTCTTACTGTACACATGTGCTCTAACGCTACAATCCTCACAATTATTTCCACTACAAACCAAAGGCTTCTACCATTGAAATCTATCATCATTAAAAATAATAACTGGCTTAGTTTTAGTGAAGCGATGGCTGGCACGTGGTCATGCTTGTGAACAGGAGCTTTTATTGGGTACTCGTCTGTTCCAGCTTCAAAAAATAAATACCTATTTCAGAAGATAACGGTAATCTTCTCGCTAAATATGGGTTCCAAACGGGAAGTAGAGTCATTTACATTGTTTTTTATGACGATTCAATAGTTACAAATGTAACCTACTTAAATAAAGAAATATTTGACTTGTACTCCTCACGCTTACAAAATGCAGATTGCTGACCACAAACTCTAGCTATTTTCAAAAAATTCTGAACATACTCTTACATTGCTCACAAAGTACCACGAATCACTAACCAATCGAAGCGTTAAACCATTGCGGTTGAACTGGTATGTTTTTGATCCTAATTTATATCTCCTTAAACCAGGATACTTGTTTGTTTGCTAAGATTCCTTCAAAGCATTAATTAAAGCTGCCCAAACGGAATCACTGATCAAAGTCTTATTAATTTAACAAGAATGTTATTAAGAGGTCGTTACTATTATTTTGTTACTTTGTATATTTATTTTAACCAATAAACGGTAGCTGAAACAGAAAATTGAGAATTTAAAACATCATAGCGAGTATTAATTATTCTACTTCTTAATTTAGAAATAACATTAAACACAGTCAAAGGTTTGATAACTTTTGCCGAACGCAAAAAATTTAATTGATTAGAAATACTCGGAACCATATAAATGTGCTGGTTTTTTCATCAAATATAAAAAAAAAGTTTTTGGCCTTAAAAAATTAATGTTAACGATTCTGATGGCGGGGCATATATAAACGTCAAAATTAATTATTTTTATGAGACTAAGCAAAGTATTCAAATTCGAGCTAGTTTCTGAAAATTCCAATGAACTCCAGCTCCAGGTTAAGCACATTATTACAAGACCATTATGGCAGTATTTGTCCTAATTTAAAAACCAAGGGTTATAAACACACTATGGGTATTGAAGCTCACATTACCTGTGACAGTGGTCCAATGACGACGTTGTACTTCACAAATGTGTAGATCCAAGGAAAGCTGTTGATTATGAAGGACTCGTAAAAGCTGCTATCAGTTGGACAATCCATTAGTGCAGAGAAGCCGGATAGGTCAGATAGCACGTGTTCCACTGTAAAAATAACTAATTTAGTATCTTCTCAGTAGAAGAGCTATCTTCCGGCGGTGTAAAACATATGCTATGGCGCGGGAGGTAAAGAAAGAACTGCCTTTTTAACAATATTTACCTTATTAATGCTAGCGCGTTTTATGTGGTGACCTTGGGATGGTATGTGCTATATGATAACCTCATAGAGTAACATGAAATACACATCACGAAATTTTTATATTCTGAGCTGGGATTAGGTCTGCCCCTGAGAGTTCAGGTCGTCATCTTCCGTCAAGCAGTTTGGTCTAAACACGTATTTCCCCACGTTGTGAACAAGGCTACTGCCCAAAGAGCCACCCGTTCTTTCAATTATAAACATAGTTTTTTTACTCTAGAGGTAGTTCTCATTTTGGTGGGTATTTCAGGAAAAAGTCAATTTATTGAGTGTTCTCTCTGACTGTAGGCACGAAGCAGATGGTTTGCATAGTTCTATCATCACCAGCTAAAGTCAAATTGTAGAGTATACTCACTGACGGCTAAGCTTAATATTCCGATGCAAGCCACGTTGCATTTCCTTGGCAGCTTGTCGTCGGTGTTTGGATCGGCTGCTTCCACCCTCGCAATCTGCTGGCTTAGCTTCGGCCATTTGGTGGCTATCCGTAGAAAGAGTATCGTGGTCAGGCAGTTGGAGCTGTAGAACATTATGGAGGCTGGGTAAAAAACACAGATCAGTTATTTTGGTGCAAATACATTTGTTCACATAACGCAGATGGTCGAATTCTAATCGGGCCTACATTGACAACCAGGTACCGGATAACGAAGTGTGGATCGGCCCTTTACGAGATGGACCGACGATCTTGTCTTAATACGGTAGGAAGGCGATGTATGTAGGTGGCGTAAGGCCAAGAATTGAGGAACTCCTGGAAAGAGACCTATATTCAGAGGGTGTACTTCGGCAGAAATGATGATGAACGTAGTAATTATGTTTGCCTGTCCAGCTTTTACGCCTAAATCACTGAATCAATTATGATGAAATTTGGTTAAGATATACATTTAACCTCTATAGAACAGACATGGGCCATGTTTTGAAAATAAGGGGGGATGGGGGTAATGTCACCCTGGAAAGTTTTTATAGGAAAATCATTTTTTAAGTTGATATGAAATTTGACACAAATATACCTCGAAACTTGGTTAAAATATGGACATCCGTTTTGTTTGAATATGAGGGGAAATAGGGGTAATCGACCATTTATATTTATTGCTAGAAAATACTAAGTCCACGCGTACGGAGTCGCAGATTGCCGCTAATTGAGTATATTTACTAACAGCTACGAATTTTTTGTTTGGAAACATTATATATGCATAGCAAAAAGAGAGGTAGGGCATAGCGATTTATCGCTCGAACTGGAGCAGCCCGACTGATGAAATACCTCCACCTTACAGAAGACCGCAGCCAAATAACAATCACTTCTGTGTTGTTGTGTTCCTGCGTGTGAGTAAGGTTTCCAGGGCTCCTGCGGGGTGCTACATTAGTAGCAGGGGTCAAGCCTTCAAGGTAAGGGCGACAAGTCCAGTAACATATTTATTATGCTGTACTTGTCGCCCTTAAGCTAGGACCTCATTACCACTTAACATCAGGTGGGATGAGGTCAATCTTGAAGTGCAATTAAAAAAAAAACATATTTTAGGGCGCAATACAAAATAAGATTATTATTAAAAGTAACATTAAACTTCTTACTATTTGAAGATAAAGAAGCGTCGGTGTCCTTGAGTAGTTTCAGAAAACAAAAAAAGACAAAAATACTTTGTCCGATTATGGACAAAAAACTGTAGAGACACCTCCAAGATACAAAGGAAAATCTGAAAAGAAAATAATTAAGCGATAATAAAATCACTGACTAAGTCAAAAAGTTTCCGAATCAGAATAGCTTCAACAACAGGGGGTCTACTCCCTAAAACGAAATATGTCGGATCCGACGACGGATAGCAATTTTTAATTCTCAAAATCGCAACCAACTTGGAAATGGAATGCGAGCGTTATCAATAAACAGAATACTATTTATACAAATCAAAAACGACGTCTTAATTCCCAAATTTTTGAATAATCTTCAAAAACGAAACCTTTCGTTTGTTCGTTTCGTTTTTGGGAGTAGACCCCTAGTATCCAGTAGGTAGGTACGTTTCCAATTTACTTTGAACGATAAAACTGTTAACCAATTTTAAAACCGCAAACCGAGCATTTTTTAAAGTTTCAAGTGATTTCAATAACTGTTGAATCCTAAAAAAACAATTGATTTTCAATTGAGAGATAAGCAATACAAGAGTACAATCATTTTTAATTAAAGTTGCCAGTATCAACGAGATATCCCAAAAATAGAGAAAATGAAATATTTTTAGTGCACTGCACACATATACATACAAAAATGCAAGCAATATTTATTGTACATAATACAATAATCTCGTTTTTTTCTGGTTTATAGTTTTATTATAATATCAATTGATTAATAATTATTAATAATTATTAATCAATTGATACGACTACCACATTCGTCTAGTGTGAGATTTACTGTTTTGATATATTCATAAAGCTTAAGTGTTTGGCATATAAACACATTATCAAATATTCTTTTTTTGCTTTATTAAATATTCTTTGCAATTATAGTTTCTGAATCCGATATAGCCTCGTTGTTACACAACACTTTTGAATCGTCTTGAATACAAAGTGATTCTACCGCCGGAACCTACATACTGATTTTCACAAATAACGCGGTCAAACTGACAAATTGACTTTAGTCTGGGTGTGCTGGGATGACGCCCCCAGTTATTATCCGTCGTCTGGTACTCATAGTACAAGGGAAAACCTTAGTTTGAGACCAGGTGATTGGTGTGATTGTCTGGCGCATTTATTATTTATTTATAAACATATCAATATATCAAAATCAGAATCAGATTTTTTTTATTAGCACACACAATCAATACACGGTACCTACATGTATACATTAAAGTAACACGAACAAAAGATAAACAGTAAAATGAACAAACAAAAAAAGAATGAACATATTGATTGCGCAGCTAACAAGGTCCCAGCCTCAGCATGAGCTGCTACAACATTGGATCCAATGCTGCAGCAGCGCTGGTATTCTGGCGGAACCTTAATGGCGAAATGTATAGCAAGTCTAGTTCACTTTGACAGGGTTGCAGACACCAGACTCGCTCTAATACAATAACCAAGCTCCTAAAATCAGGCTCATAGTCATAGCGGACCTCAGTCACCATAATGGATGCACAAACGATATAATACGCTTAGAAAAAGAGAGAAGATCCCATTTACATTAAAAATGTCATCTAGAGTGTTGATGTATTGCACATAGTGTAGTCAGAAAAAAAATGAATACTGTGTATTGAATATAAACGCTAAGAAAAATAAATAAGATACCATTGAAGCGATGAGTGAAGCGATGGCTGGCACATACGTCATGCTTGTGAACAGGTGCCACCTTTGGGGACTGGTCTGCTCCAGCTTACCCCTCGAAAGTAAAAACTTACTTGAGTACTTATTTGTTTCATCACTCATCAAAACCAAAACTATATGACTTGGTCCAAAGTGAGCTACACATAGCAATAAGTTAGATACTGATACTGTAAATGATCTGCTTAGTTTCTTACCGGTGTCTTCTCGGTAGATATAGGTTCCGAACCGGAAGTAGAATCACTTTGCATTGTATTCAATGACGATTCAAAAGTGTTTTAAGTAACCTACTTGAATAAAGAAATATTTGAGTTTGAGTTTGAATTGTTTCTGTTTTCTGTAACACAAGTGCTTTAGCTACTTACTACAGAATCAGAGCAATGTATGTGATGTTGTCCAATATTTATTTATTTATTTACATACAAAATATAAACAAGAGTGTTGACGTATGGCACCTAGTCCTGTCAGAAAAAAATATTAATAGAAAATGAAGACTTATAAATTTCAATTAACTTTTACACGTGACTTTATTAATTTGGCAGCCTTTGATACATTATATTGATATTTAATGAATCCTAACTCAATATCGCACAGCCGTGGATGTTTCGAAGTATTTAGATTAAATTATAGTACCTACTTGCTTCTTATGTTATGAAAAAGTCAGAAGAATATTAAAATACAACACTTAAAGTATTAGGTAGGTTTGCCATGGTAAAAATAATTATTATGACAAATAGGAGATGCAGGGCAAAGCGATTTATCGCTCGAACTGGAGCAGCCCGACTGGTGAAATATCTCCACCTTACAGAAGACCGCAGCCAAATAACAATCACTCCGGTGTTGTTGTGTTCCTGCGTGTGAGTAAGGTTTCCAGAGCTCTTGGGGGGTGCTACATTAGTAGCAGGGGTCAAGCCTTCAAGGTAAGGGCGACAAGTCTAGTAACAGTTTTACTATGCAGTACCTTTCGCCCTTAAACTAGGAACTCATTACCACTTAACATCAGGTGGGAAGAGGTCAATCTTGGAGTGCATTATAAAAAAAAATAATAATGGTTCAATTAAAAAGTAAATAAAAATGTAGAGGGTGTGTTTACGTTACTATTTAGTACAATGTATTCGATAATGGCGTCGCGTGAATTGCTAACGCAACGTACCTACTCGTATCTTAAGCCCGGTTCCAATATTTTACGATACGTAATGTGTCAAAAATGAATATCCATTTATCTTCGAGTTAATTCTAATTTAAAATTTGCTTTCCATATCAGCTGTCATCAGTCGTCTGTCGGTCGTTTTAAAATTACGCCTCGTATAATGTTACTATGTGCAACTATAACGAATCGTTTTTCTAATATTGAAACCGGGTATTAGTAAAATTTAGTAAGTATAATAAAGTCATTCATCCTATTAGCGTTTACGCAAATACGAGAACAATGTTGTAAGTTAAGATATGCATGCTGCGTTCGAATTTTGGACCATTCCATTAGAAGTAAGTGACGTGGTCATCTCTGGTTAGTAAGGCGCATATTGATAGTAGAGCCTAGTTAGATGATATGGCTTGATAAGTTAAAAATGAAATGGAAAAGTTAAAAAATCCTAAAAGGTTTTGCACATCTACATATAAACAAATATACGAGTAGTAAATAAAACCATTTATCGGTTCAAAATCACCCATTAATTACTTTTACGTTAATATGCTACTTTCAATGACATCTAAATAATAAATAAAAAATATTGGACAACATCACATACATTGCTCTGATTCTGTGGTAAGAGGTAAAGCACTTGTGTTACAGAAATCAGAAACTTCGACGGTACCACAACACCCAGACCCGAGACAATACAGAAAAGTTCATTTCCCATATTGACCCGACCGGGGATCGAAGCCGGAACCTCAGAGATGACGCGACGCCAAAGTCCGGCACGCTCGCCTCTCGGCTACGGAGGTCGTCAAAAAATAATGATTTGGTTTACCTTAGCTTAGACGTATCAAGCTCGGTGATGCCTGTAACAGGATTCAAACCAAAACATTGTCCAATTATAAGCGTAAGTTTCATGGTGCTTTGGAAAGTCGGAAACTTTACTGGTATTTTGCCTGCAGAAACACTGTATTCCTCTGGCCATGCCTTTTGTGGATCTGGAAAAGAAACGTATACAAAAAATATAAATGACTAGCGGTCCCGGCGAACTTCGTTTCGCCTTAGAGGATTTTCCCGCTTTTCTGTTGAAATTTTTCCTGAATTTTCTTTGCTATAAACCTCCCGGAGCCCGAGACCTTTCCAACGACTGCAAAACCGTGGAAATCGGTTGGTGCGTTCTGGAGTTATAGCGTCAGGAAGGAAAACCCGACTTATTTCTATATAGTACATTAAATACCAGACATTTTCACATAGATTATAGGTAGCTTAAGCATGTGTGTATTAGAATACTCTGTGGGGTTGCAAAGTAGTTTAGTGTTTAGCTTTACGGTTCCTGTAAGACCACCACGTAAGCCTATCACGCCAATTTGTCCTCCGCTTCGTCGCACTGTCCTAGGATCACACTCTCCAATCTGTCGCGTACCCAAGCTTTATAACGGTATTAGCGATCAAGTCGATTTCAATCATGTTTCATTGAAAATGTTCAAGAAGAAAGTTTTTGAAATATTAAATTAATTATTTTAAGTTATATTTGTAGGTTTAATATTTATATGTACCTAGTTGTAACTATTGTTGTCTCTGTCTTGTTCATGTAATGCATGCGGTGTTCACTTGTAATTGACTGTGTACTTAAATTATTTACTTATTCATGTTTCTTGCGGGAATGTACTAGTTCATAAGTTGTTAGTGAATCAATTAAACAAAATAAAATAAAAATGTGCTGTTGAACTAGAACCATTGGTGTCGTGCTGGTCTGGGTCGGAATACCTTCTTGTGTGTCTGCTTGATATAAAACATATACCAATAAACATCGATACTTTATTTTTAATAGAACTTACGGCGTACTAGTAAACTTTAAATATTAGAAACAGAAAAACGTACGGCGTAAAGTACTATAAGTATATAAGTACGAATGCACCACGGGCCGATAAGTATGTAGTTCTAAACATATCCGGCAGAGGGCACTTACCGGAGGCTAACGGGTGAATCAAGCAGAAAAATATCATCGCCTGCGATAACTTGCGGTTAGCTCAGTTGGAAGAGCAGCACGCGCGATACGTGAAGGTCGTGGGTTCGATTCCCGCACCGCAAGGGGAGATAAAAATGTTCTGTTTCTAATATTTACTAACAAACATTACAACGATAACAACGGTATCATATTACTAATATTATCAAGGCCAATTGTGTGTATGTATGGATGTTTGTTATTCTTTCGCTCAATAATAGATGTATTTTAATGAAAACTTACATTATTATATTATCATACATTAGAATAACAAAAAGGCTAAATTTTTTGTGTGAATTATCTAAACTATGTATGACAATTTTAATAGTTACGCGTTGATGAATGAGTGTGCAATACCTACGCGATGGCGGGCGAAATTTTTTAAGTTAGTGATATCAAATTTGGTACAAATAAAGCTCGAAATATGGATTAAAATAAAGGCTACTTTTCTGTTTCAAATATAAGGGGAAATAGGAGTAAAACCGACCATGAAAGTATGTAGTCCACGCGAACGAAGTCGCGGGCACAAGAACGGACGTATTTAGGTCATTAGAGATTGAGAAGAGAGAGAACAGTAAATTTTAAAAATAAAATACTTTTGTTTACTTTCATTCAGCTTAAGTGATTAATTTTTCAATTTTTTGATAATTGTGTTATAAAATTGAGCTCATTCAAATTATTAAGCTGAAGCTTAAGGTTTTTGAATAAAAATAAGCATTTAATACAATTATCTGCAGGTAACAGTGTCAAATTTTAATATCTTGCAGCCTATTTTAAGCAAAAGATTATAATTATGAATTAAAATTCAGATATGAAACCCACATATTTGAAGCCCGAAATAGTTTTTGGTCCGAAATTTAGATTTATCATCCAATTACAAACTGACTCAGAACTGCTTTTAATTTTTATGCTATTAATTCCACTGATGTGTAAATTAATAAATTAATTCTAACGCTAAAATTTTAAATTAAGCCGATAAGACATATTATGTAAATATTGTATTTATAACGTTTTACATAATTGAGTAATAATGAAGAAAATAAAAGTGTTTGCTAACTTTACATGATAAATGTCATTAACATCCATAATATTTTTATAAATAAAAGCGAAATACACTGACTGACTGATTGATTGATAATGAAATATCTTAAAAAATAAAATCAAGACCCTTAATATTTGCTTCTAGGTTTCATATTGGGTGTAAACATCCGTTACGATCGAATTTTACGAAACACCTTGAAGGGGTTTAAATCTACAAATTTGTATAAAACTCCTTTGTTTAAGAAATATAACAATGTAAAAAAATATACTTTATCGATTTAAACAGGGCTATAACAGGGAATTAAAAATTAAGTGCAAATAGCTAACTAATAAGCATGTGCATAAAACTAGTTCACTATTTGCTAGCCAATAGGTACCCCTATATGCTGACCTGAACTGAACTTGTATAGCTCTGTATATTGGCTCCTCCCAGCCTGATGGTAAGCAAGAGAGGAACCCACACCCACATCGCGATGACATCGGATTCGAAACTGATAGCCGGATAGTAAGCAACAGAGGAACATAGCGATGACAATGGATTTGATATCGTAGTAGCGTAGTACCGTTAGCATCGCCATACTGGCCCGCAAGATGTTTCCTAACGCTTCTACCTACTTTTTATCCATATTATAACTGCGAAAGTAACTCTGTTTGTTTGTCTGTTCGGCTTTCACGCCTAACCCACTGAACCGATTTGGATGAACTTTAGTACAGGTATTGGTTGAATCTCTAGAACGGACATAGGCTAATTTCTGTTTTGAAAATAAGGGCGGATGGGGGTAATACCGCCCTTGAAAGTTTATATGGGAAAATGTTTACTTTTGAAGCTAGAGATACGGAATTTGGCACAAATATAACTCAAAACTTGCATTAAAATATGAACTAAATTTTTTTTCGAATATAAGGGAAGATAGGGGTAAAACTGATCTATATTTGCTGCTAGAAAATACTAATGCCCGGTTTCAATATTTTACGATTCGTAATTTGTCAAAAATGACAATCGTTTTTCTCCAACTGACTACGAGTCTGGAACGGTGTAAGCTTACGCCTCGTATTATTTATTACTATCCGTAACTAAAGCTAATCGGTTTTCAAATATTGAAATCAGGCATACGTCCGTATGTAACATTGAAACCAGGTCTAAGTCCGTGCGAAGTCGCGGGCTCAGCTAGTCTACATTAAAAGTGCTCTTAACAGTAGTTAGACGCAAGGCAAATAAAACGAAAACACAAATGTCTTCTGTCGTAAACTAACGGTTTAATTCAGCTACATTGTCGCTCTCGCTGCACAAACTCGCCGGAGTGAACAAAGGCCACTTAATTGTATGCAATTATTCAAAACAGGCAAGGAGATGGTATGTTTTTAGCATTTTGTACTTTACGTTTTTAAAACAGAATTCTTTGAATTCAAAAGAAGGTTTAGTCTCATTTGTGTTTATTTCTTAGTACAAATAATTAGTGTAGGTATCTATGTGTCTGATTAGACAAGAATAAAATGTAGATATATTGTTGAGAATTACGTTGTAATCACGCACTCACTGCACACCTGTACTAAGAATTAAATTGAAAACTTGTACCTCATGTAACGTAATTTAATTGAATTACAGTAAATAATATTGGACGACATCACATACATAATATTATATTAATTTGTTTCTTTGGTGACTAAATTAAGCACTAGTAGTGTAATGCAAATAACAAAAACAACAAGTTACTACAAAACCCGAAGACAATGTAGAAATGTTCGTTTTTCCATTTAGACCGTATCGGGAATCGAACCCGGGACCTTAAAAATGGCTTCACGCTAAAGTCGGGCAGGCTCGCCTTTGAATGTGGCGGTCGTCAAATTATAATGCGGTTGTAAGGTTATGAAGTGTTCTATGCTACTATTTTCAATTTGACTCAAAGTGGGATATAACATGGCTCCCAAAAAGTATATAAAAGTTATATATCGACTTACATACTAGTTCATTGTTTTTCCGAGTACTGACGAGAGAGAATGACTCCATCGTTTCCCCTGAACTGTTTCAAGTGGAATAAATAAGTTCGCTTCATTAACCCACCGGACACTCGATCGAGTTAATTGCTTTTGTTTATTTTAAACGAAATTGTAAGCCGTTTGAAAGATAAAAGCCAACTTTTTCAATGGAAATTAGGAGCGTTATTGGATTCCAGCAAACTGTGAAACCATTAGTATTTTAATATAGCACCACTTTTGAAGGGTTGATTTTTGTTTTGTAGTTGCTGTAGTAAACAGGTTAAAGGTGACGTAACTGAACTAGTCTAGTTATGACGTGGCCGTACCGTTAACTGTTTCTTCGTTTATTTATTATTGCTGATAAAATTTCGAGATATCTAAAAAAATTCACCTCCATCTTACAGAAGACCGCAGCTAAATAACAATCACTTGTGTGTTGTTGTGTTCCTGTGTGTGAGTAAGGTTTCCAGAGCTATTGGGGTGCTACATTAGTTGTAAGGGCGACAAGTCCAGTAACAGATTTATGATGCTATACTTGTCGCCCCTACGCTAGGATCTCATTACCACTTAACATCCGGTGAGATGAGGTCAATTTTGAAGTGTTATGTAAAAAAAAAATGATTGCAAATTATTTACTGTTTTGGCCAATAAATTAAAGACGTTACAGTTCCGTTGAATGGGCTCCTTAAAAGAATAAATAATAGACTCGGCAATCAGCAACTAAGAATGAGTCCTACGATTCTAATTTACAAACACAATAGACTAATTGTTCACCTCCGATATCCATTTCATGGAATTCACGGTTGCGACATCAGAAAATTTTAATATTTGTTTTTCGAACAAAACTGTAATTAATCTCGCGAATAATTAAAAAAATGTTATGTCAGCATTCAGTCTCGGGCGTCGGATTCATTAAAAATCGGCAAAAGCGTAGTATTTTTGGGGTTCCCTGTTGAAAAATGAGAATATGAATTACTGGCTGCTCCCTACGAATTTGATCTCGTTATGTCGGATAAAAAAGTATCCTTTATTAGTTATTCTAGTTTCTAATTTGTCTAGGTCCAATATAATGTTCAATCCAATCAATTGTACTATAAAAAGCATTTTACTTATAGGGTCAAATATCGAACTGTAAGTCTTTACCTTGATGTGCTGATGACGGAACCAAAATGCCGATAGTTGTGCAAGTCTGACTTGTAATGGTCATTGAATGTTTTTTAATTAAAATATTGATAATTATGACTCTCAACATTTTAAAGTGATGGACTTATCAAAAGGTTTCTCAGACTTCAAAGAGACCAGAATAATGTTTTTAGTAACCAATAACAAAACAAAAATTGTCATATTTTAAATGAACAAGCGTTCTTATATCTGGTTAAATAAAATTACCTGAAGTACTTTTTACAATTTTTAAGGGGCTTAATTTTTTACAAATTTTTCTTTAATCATTTAAAATAAAAAACGTGCTTAAATGCGTGCATTCAGCATGTATCATCATATTGTAAATGAAAAAATAAACGTTTGCTATCAATTTCTTGAACAATAATTTACGTGGAAGTTTTTATTAAATAAAACAAACTTTTCCCTCGTTCATGACATCTTTTTCTTCGTTTTAACTTCTACGCAATACTAAATATATCTTAACGAACCCTGATGTTTTAAGCTGTTCACACTTGACCGTTTTTAATCTGTATTGGAATATTAATGGCTGCTTTTGCGAGTAATAGACTTTTTGAACGATCACCGCGCTTTGAGCAATTTATAAGTTGCGCTAGTTTTTACACTAACCGCTGCTCTAATCGTTTTTAAATGCCCGTTTAACGGATTTTTTTTTTATTTTTATAAAAATTTTATTCTGCCGCACATACAGGTTAGATATATTTGTTATTTTTTATTTATTTCATACACAAGTCAAATTACAATTATTACAAACTGAATAAACATGTATTATTGTTTTGAGCAAGATTGTTTTAAAAATATATGTTTATATAAAAATGTAAAATCTAAAAAATATCAGCAAAACATGCTTGCCTAAATTCACATAAAAACCAAAAATAAATTAAGTATCGTTCAAATTGCCTCTATTACTAGGCTGAAGTGTTAAACTATGAGCTTTAAATTTTTTTTCATTATGATATTTTATTGTCTAAGCATACTTTTTGTTTATTAAAGCAAGTAAAAAAAATAAACAGACAGACTTGATGTAAATAGGGCCAGTCAGTTGCGGACCGAATCTCAAATTGAGGAAGCGTCAAGTGCGCGTAATTGCACTGTACATCTGTTGCTCACTACGACCCGCAATTAAATTAATTCCGCGCTAAAAACTTCGTTTCAGTTAGGGTTGACGCATTCAAAATGTTAAAAAAACCGGCATAGCCTGTTCACAGACGACTATGTGTCAGGTTGTATAAAATGTGGACCGGCCATCCTCAGTCTCCCCACAAACACCATGGGGGGAGCAGACGGAGCCGCGTAAGCGGCTTTTCCGCCGGCGGCGCTGTGGAAGTAAAGGCTGAGCCGATTTCCCATAGTGCCGCCACTAAGGCGATGAGGGTCCAACCGGGGGGTTTTAGTGGGTAGCCCGAGGATGGTAGGTGGGAGTCCCACACACGCCGTCACCCTCCCTCAGGGTGGCGGTACGGTGCATCAAGCATTTCCCCCCGTAAAAAAAAAGGTCGTATAAACTGCGAGTTGGACTTGGGTACGAAAGATTCCGTACCATAATTATTTTATTTTGTTACATTTGTTATTAATATTTTTTTATTTTGCATGTACATACAACTTAGTTATCTGCGGATATATCAAGCATCTACCTATTGCCGTTATAAATATTTAACTTTTGTTTTTTGGTGTTTGTTTTAGTAGTCAAATACATCTGCGGAAAATGTATCTGTCTACCTCGGTTAATGACTGACCAATGGGCAAATAGACAAACAGCGAAGTAATATTTAAAGGGTCCCGTTTTATCCATGAATTACGGAACTCGTAAACATTATTTCGATTGTGAACATTCATAAAACCTAATGCCTTAGCATAGGTAAGCTAAGGTTACACTTACCTTGGTACTCACCGGCCACGGCTGTTTTAGGAGGTACCTGCACCGAATAGGTCGTGAGGAGTCTCCGTCGTGCCTCGATTGTGGCACGGCGGAGGATACGGCGGAGCACACTTGCTGGTGTGCCCCGCTTGGGCTGCGCAGTGAACGCGTTTGGCTGCGATAGTGGGGCCAAATCTCTCATTCCCGGGCATAGTAAAGGCTATGCTTGGAAGTAAGACGGCATGGAATGAGGTAGCCGCCTTCTGCGAAAACGTTATGTCGCAGAAGGAGACCGCCGACAGGGAGCGGGAAAATTACCTTTCCGCTCCCACTTGCCGCAAACGAAGGCGGTTTAGTGCGCGGCGACGTTATGACCGCGCCCAGCTACCGCGTGGGGACCGGCCGGCTGAAGGTGTGAGGGCACCTCAGTCGGAATTGCACCGGTTGCCACTGCGAGGTGGGGATAGTTCCGTTGGACCGGCCATCCCTAGTCTCCCCTCAGCAACCGTGGGGGGAATAGACGGAGCCGTGTAAGCAGTTATTCCGCCGACGGTGTTGTGGTTGGTAAGGCTTAGCCGATTTCCCACTACACCGCCACTAAGGGGATGGTGGTCCAGCCGGGGGGTTTTAGTGGGTAGCCCTGTCCTATTAGGGCAGGGAGTCCCACACACGCCGTCACCATCCCTCAGGTGACAGTACGGTGCATCAAGGCATTTCCCCCCGTCAACAAAAAAAAGGTTACACTTACCTTCATAAAACAGATTACAAAAAGACATAAGAAATGGTCAGCACCTTAGGATTTAACTAAGTTTAAAAACGCAAAGACTTTAAACGCTTTTTTTTATCTGTGTTAAAGCCAATGATACAGATTTCAAAGAACGCACCGCAGCACATCGATGATCAAGCGAAATTCAAATTTACCTGATTCAAAAGTTCACAAGGACCGAATAAAATCCAATTTATACTAAGATAGGTGAAAGTAAGTTGATGTGATCAATGTAAATGACGTAGATTCATTTCGTAATTTATTTTGTCGTCAGTGCCGAGAAATATATAAAAATCGATTCGTATACAACAACCCTAACAAAAAAACCATATACTGATGCGAATCGAAAGGGTTGAGTCATAACACAAACAGATTAAATATTAACGCAAAATTTCGTTGCAGCCGATTTAGAAAACTCATTCTATATGAGTTGAGGCTTTGGGTCCGAGGGTTAAATAAAATAGAATCTGAAATTCGGTCGGTACTTAAAAAGCAGCCATGTTTATTTAGTTTCCGTTGAAAATATACGCCTTTAATCTCAGTAATGGGTCGTGCATCCATCAGTTACAAAGACGTCATCGGTAAATTGTAATTGTTACACTTGAATGTGTGAAGTTTTTTGAATAAAATAGTTCTGGAGATAATTAGTTAAAAAAATAATTAAGAATAAGAAAACAGTCAGCATTCAAATCGGGTAAGTAAAAGAAAATGAGAGTGGTTAATTTTATTTTTATAGGCAATGAAACAAGTTAAGACTTTGAAGGATAGTATTGAGAAGAACGTGTTTTTAATACAAAACCTGGTAGTTTTTGGTGTTCGAATAAAAATAACCTCATTCTTAACAAACGCAAAGGATTTTGCAATGCTAAGAAATATTTTAAAATGTATCCTATCACAGCAAAGAATAGAAAGGTTTTACGTACCCAAGTCATTTTCTACAAAAATATTATACTCTTTAAATCTCATTTTTAAAATCCGCTGCAAAGTATCACTGCACGTTCAATAACTATGGTTTGTTGTTTGCTTACTTTGAAGATTTTTCGATTACTCCGATAGAGCAAGAGCTAACGACTTTTGTATAGTGAAGATAGGCGTTCTAGCTTTAACATTGTTGTTAAGAGCCAATTCTTGCAATCCGTTGTTTATTGCATAAAAAAAAACAAAACAATCTACACTGACAAAATGAGTACAATTTTTTGGGCTAATCGTAATTGCTAAAAATCATTCTATCACTGCCAAAATCGGTTGCTGACTAACAATGAAAAAGAAAGAGAAGTATTTCTTTTTTAAACATGTTTTTATAATAAAAAAATAAAACATTTGAATTGCGCTGGATATTTTTTTATGCGATTTTCTATTGTATTTTTTAAAGTCTTTATTTCTGTAAAGCTTTGTTTCGATTCATTTATAGATAAGAGTGAAATGGCTTTTTCTGATTAAGTATTGATTATCATCAGTTAAAATTAAAAATAAAAGTTCATTCATTAACGAAATATTATTTTCCAGACAAGGCATCATCTTCATAATGCAAGCATTAATAGCTCTTAGACTACAAAATCGAAGCTACGAGTAAATAAATAGCATGTCTATGTTTGCCGACTACTTTTGTAATAGCATACTAGCTCGAGCGACGTGTTTAGACAAGAAACATGTTGGTCAACTGCAGTCGAACAATAATTCGAGTTTACTTTGGATCGAAGTAAACGTCAGTTAACACAAACAACGTTACTAAACATCAAGTAGTGACATTATTGAAAAATCAAGCTGGTCTCACGAACCAAAGATTTTGTACAATTCTGACCGCTTTCCAAATACCACCCTCTGACCTGGTAAAAAAACAATATGATTAATGTTTCGTAGTATTTAATTTACAAACTTTATTGCAATCATGAGTAAATTGGTTTTACAAACATATTTAAATATAATTAAGGGAGCTTGTGGCTATAAACTATCTTTTGTTTTTTTTTTTAATATTGCACTTCAAGATTGACCTCATCCCACCTGATGTTAAGTGGTAATGAGGTCCTAACTTAAGGGTAACAAGTACAGCATAATAAATCTGTTACTGGACTTGTCGCCCTTACCTTGAAGGCTTGACCTCGGCTACTAATGTAGCACCCCCCAGGAGCTCTGGAAACCTTACTCACACGCAGGAACACAACAACACAGAAGTGATTGTTATTTGGCTGCGGTCTACTGTAAGGTGAAGGTATTTCACCAGTCGGGCTGCTCCAGTTTGAGCGATAAATCGCTATGCCCTACCTCTCTTGTTTTTCATATTTAGAGGTAATAGTAGCTAGATAACAAGAAATGGGTATAGCTGTACAAAAAAATGAGACTGTATGATACATGAAAATAAATAAAATGCATTATATTTGTAGAGATATGCAGATACTAAAACGTAAATTTAGGTACTACATTATAAAGCTGCAAAGACGTATCTGATTTTTTTGGAAAGTGTAAATCTCATATTTCTTGCGATACTAAAGCATTCAAGGTACTAAATTTCTTCCAGTCAGTCAAATTTGCAGTCTTGATTTTGATGCCCTAGTGCACTAAAGTAGGTACCTAAATTACGAACTTTTCGAACATATTAGTTAGTGATTACTAAACAAAATTGGACAAATTTGGTAAGCCAGTACAATTGTAACGCTGACTTTATTAATTTATTAATTAAAATTTCGGACATTATTAGGATACCTACATTATGGCTTCACACTTAAGATATTGACGACTTAAAATGCAATCTAAGTGTATTACGATAAGAACCCTTATTGTTTGCCAATGAAATGAATGTGCAGACACTCCAGCTAATGAAGATTCCTTTGAGTTCCGCTGCACCTTTGAGGAGCACTTCTTGGGCCGTGAATGAAACTAAACGGGACACGCGTTGAGTGATGACTAGTGTAACTGCTTTTTACTTAAGTGACTTCTCGGTACGTCAAAAACATCAATCAAAAATTATGTAAGTCTTATATTATTTATAAAGTTGCTTGAAATTGTATCCAGTTGCCCATGCATAGATTTGTTTCATATCAACAATTGTCTAAAAAGGTCTTCTACCTACAAACTATTTTTAGATTTATCGCTCGAACTGGAGCAGCTCCACTGGTGAAATACCTCCACCTGACAGTAGACCGCAGCCAAATAACGATCACTTCTGTGTTGTTGCGTTCCTGCGTGTGAGTAAGGTTTCTAGAGCTCCGGGGGGGTGCTACATTTGTAGCAGGGGTTAGGCCTTCAAGGTAAGGGCGACAAGTCCAGTAACAGATTTATTATGCTTACTGGTCACCTTTAAGCTAGGACCTCATTACCCCTTAACATCAGGTGGGATGAAGTAAATCTTGAAGTGTAATAAAAAAAAGACTTCTTGTAACGTCAAAATCTTCAATCAAAGATTGTGTCTTTAAATATTTAATAAGTTGCCTGAAAATGTTATCTAGTTGCCCATTTATAAATTTAAGTTTCATAAAAAATTGTTTATTAAAAAGGCCTACTACAAAATAGATGATTATTTGAATTACACAAGAGTTTATGAATCTAAAATATCTTATTAAAATTCTCATGTGAACATAACATTATAATTATATTATCTTTAAGTACTTATTATAGTGAATCATTGTTATTGAAAAGACTAAGTGTAGAGTTTCTTGCGGGTTCTTGTTTTGAATATTCGATTTGTTAATAATACCCAAAGACTGCAGGTCCACAATATTATTTATATCTGACCTGCATTTCCAGGAATGCTATGCAAATATTTGCTTATGTGTTTCTCATTATAATCGTTATCAGGATTAAATTCTCATGTAAGTACCTAACATAATCGTCTAAGTTGGAGAGGTCCCCGCAAATCTTATATGATTGGCAGTCCATTGCTCGGTAAGTTCATTAAAAGTTAGTCTGCGCCAATAGTCGCGGATTACGCAGGGTTTTACCTTAAATAAGTTTGTCGCGAACTGCCAGGACATACGGGCCGATGAAACGATTTTGAACGTTTTAGTTTCAACATCAGTCTAATCAAAAAAGAGGCAGAAAAATCTTCAGTCCATTTTCAAACTGTCCGCATGTAGCTGGTATAGAGAACGAAGTATAAGTTTTAGTTCTTGATCTGTTACACAGAATATTGAACATTGGGTACTCACATTTACACAACTTACTGCATAAATAGTCTCGTATACGCAATAGATTCACAGAAGTGATTGTTATCACTACTGTGTTGTTGTGTTCCTGCGTGTGAGTAACGTTTCCAGAGCTCCTGGGGGTGCTACATTAGTAGCAGGGGTCAAGCCTTCAAGGTAAGGGTGACAAGTCCAGTTACAGATTTATTATGCTGTACTTGTCACCCTTAAGCTAGGACCTCATTACCACTTAACATCAGGTGGCATGAGGTCAATCTTTAGTTGCAATATAAAAAAAAAAAGATTTAATGGCAAAAAAGGTAGCAGTGTCGACTGACACTTAACAATATTAATTTGAATGATTGGTTGACTAATCAATCATCTAAATTAATATTATAAAGTTTGTTTGTTTGAACGTGCTCATCTCAGGAAATACTTCGGTTCGGTTCGAATGGAATATTTTTTATTTGGATGGTCTGTATATCGAGGAAGGCTTATAGCTTACAATATCAAGCTGCCACCAAAAGGAAGGAAGAATCAGTATTGTGTAATATATGAAAAAAGTAAATCGTAAATCTTGACTAACTTAAAAAGAGTTTAATATTGTTAAGAGAGGTAGGGCATAGTAAGAGAGGTAGGGCATAGTGTTTTATCGCTCGAACTGGAGCAGCCCGACTGGTGAAATACCTCCACCTTACAGAAGACCGCAGCCAAATAACAATCACTTCGGTGTTGTTGTGTTTCTGCGTGTGAGTTAGGTTTCCATAGCTCCTGGGTGCTACATTAGTAGCAGGGGTCAAGCCTTCAAGGTAAGGGCGACAAGTCCAGTAACAGATTTATTATGCTGTACTTGTCACCCTTAAGCTAGAACCTCATTACCACTTAACATCAGGTTGGATGAGGTCAATCCTGAAGTGTAATATTAAAAAAAAAAATTAAAGATAAGTGTTACCTAAGTATGAGAGTTTTTTTAATTGCTCAATAAAACTTTATAAAAATAATTTATCTTATTTTTTTCCCTTTTTTCATTCTGAAACAATATTGAATATAAATTAAAACTTGTTATGTCGGTTTGTAACACATTAAAATAAATAAAAATATCCAATTATGTTTACGGGTCTGTCAGACCCACCAGGTATGCCATGTGATTTTTACTTACCAGGCTCCCCAAGGGTTAAAGCACCTACAAATGTATTCAAAACTCATTTAAAGGTTGTTTTTGCTACTTTCTAGTAACTTAGAAGACATTTTAAGATTTCAAACGAACGCTTCAGAATCGGGACAGACATTAACTTGATGTTGTTGTGTTGCTGCGTGTGAGTAAGATTTTTTGAGCTCCTGGATGGTGCTGCATTAGTAGCAGTTATTTACCCCTTATACGTGACAGCTTTATTATGCTGTACTTGCTCCCTAAGCTAGAACCGCATTACCACTTACCATCAGGTGGAAGGGGTCAATCTTGAAGTGCAATATAATAAAAAGCGCAATAAGGGCTTGAGGGTCTGCAAATAACGTTTTCCCTACCTATTTTTGTTAGTTCCAGCGCAATTAAAGATTGTAAAATTGAACGTTTTAATTAAAATACAGTTAATTAATTTAATTATTCCTATATATTTTTCTTTAGTGTCCTCATCTTAACCTGGGACCTTCAATCCAATACCTAAATGAGTATGTGAACGTACTTATCTTGGTTTTCACGTATCTGTGCGCATTTTTCGTCCCGTGTGCCTCAATAAGGCTTCCCTAATCCTGAGATTATTGGCAGTGGCATTAATGCGGCACTGGCATCTAAGTCCCATCTGCCGGCAAACATTTAGCTGGCTTGACGTCATTGGGTTGTTGGATAGCGATTTTCATGTATGGAGACAAATCCTTACCACTAGGTATTGGATGAAATCGAACTTTAAAAGTACAGTTTCATAAGATCACCGATAGATTTGTTCCTTTGAACTGCACAATTTCTATTAGTGTACATATGGTGTACATAATAATATATACGTCATCTTATTTTTACCATTAATTAATTTCAAAGTTATTAATACATTTTGGTGGATAAATAGTCTTTAACCGGCTGTAGCTTTAATTTTGGATTGCATTCATTTTGACGATACCTAAGTGTTAGTTGTAAATAACATGCATAAATTAATTTTAAGAGAGGTAGGACATAGCGATTTATCGCTCGAATTGAAGCAGCCCGACTGATGAAATACCTACACCTTACACAAGACCGCAGGCAAATAACAATCACTTCGGTGTTGTTGTGTTCCTGCGTGTGAGTAAGCTATCCAGAGCTCCTGGGAGGTGCTACATTAGTAGCAGGTTCAAACCTACAGGGTAAGGGCGCTAAGTAAAGTAATAGCTTTATGCTGTACCTGTCGTGCTTACGCTAGGACCTCGTTACCACCTAACATAAGATAGAATGAGGACTATCTTGAAGTTCAATATAAAAAGAATATGATTAGCAAGCTGTCCACTACTAGGTGACCAAAACTCTAAAGGGGAACGCTCCCAAACGTTTTCAGCTAAAGCATTTTTCAATAAGCATTCCATTGCGACGTCAATTTCACATGTCACTGAATATGATTTGTTGAGTGCCGCTTGTTCGGTGGCAAGCTCGAACCCGGCTGTCGGAAAAATTCGAATCATTCATTCATTCGTTCACTCATGAACAAGAGCCGTTGGAATTGGGAATGTAACGGTTGAGTTTTTTGTTTGTGTTGTCGTTGTACCTACTTATTATTAGAAACGTGAAAATAACCGTCTGTTATATCTTTGGCGCTTAAAACCATTGAAAATAAGTTATTATTTCATTAAAATAGCGTTTGTTAGAAATTACTGTTCGGAGACTATGATTATGTGTTCCGAAAAAAGCCTTATAAAGATACAAAATAACGTTTGGTGTAAAGTTCAATACTTTTGGCAAAACCATGATATTTTGGATTTCGAGATATCTTACGAAAAATTAGGCACATGTTCATTTTACTGTTTATGAAATTTCCCCAATCACAATAGCTTGAAAAGGGTATGATTTACAAAATAAGGCCCCTGAAATAAACAAAATCTACAATCTATTATAGGCGGGCGTAGCAAAAAGAAGTGGGTCATTTGTTCATAATAAATACAATCTACATAAAAGTTCTTAAAAAAGCATGACCTACAACGTTATAGATAAAAATAATTTATTCCTTAATCAAAAGGTCTAAGATTAGTTGCTCATTGTTGTAACTTCTTGTTCTCATTGATTAGATTGGCAGCTAATAATCACATATATCATATACTTATTATTGATTATAGTTTTATTCATATAAATTACTGTGTCGAGACGTTAAAGCGGGAATACATTTGATTTAATAAAGTTTCCAAACAATGCTTTAAGTTGTATACCAAAATATTGACCAAGAGATTTAATTACAACGCCGTCCATATTATCTTTCAACATCGAAATGAAAAGTTGATGTCGTATATATTAATCATGTCGTCGAAATATCGTCGCTCATTTTATTTCCCAATAAATAAATGAGATGTTTACACGTTTCGTTCGTGACAAACAGATAATATCAGTCAACACTTTGATTTATTAAGCCCTAATGGAGTGCTCAATTTTATCAAGGAACTAAGATTTTTGGCTGATCATATCAGTTTGAGAAATGGATTTGTAATAGACTATGATAAGATTTTTTGATAGTTTTCGATTGGATTTACATTTTTTTTTGTAATTTTAAGTATTGGTTTTTGTTTTTATATACAAGTTGGTTTATGTTAAAAGGGCATTAGTATAGGACTTAATAGTTCATAAATTATATCGAATAGACGCAGAAATTAATATATTAGTAGCAGAGCTAAAGCCGTAGAGTTCTGAAAATTTTAGATTTTACTTTTAAAGCGGTTATGAAAAAATTAACTCTTCTTCCAGTGATTCAAACCCACGATCTTCATGTATCGCGCGTTTTGTTGTGACGCAGCGTAAAACGCGGCGTAAGACGACGCGTTTTCTCGTACAATCGGTTCAAAAAAATGAGGAGATGACCTTTTCACGGCGGTAAGGAGGCAATGAATGCAAGTTTACAAAACAACTGGTTGTGAAAGTCAAAAAGACCTATGTTTAGCAGTGGACATCTCGTGGTTGAAAAGATAATGACAACCTAAAAGGATAGAAATACTTGAACGCTGCTGCCAGAGTTAAAAAAGTCAATGTTACCGTGAAATTTAAAACGTTTTGCATTTTATGTAGAATCATTCTTATTTAACTGAAATTACATAATTATATACTTACAGCCTTATGTAATATAGGCCATAATCCACTAGACTAGAAATCACACGCATTCTCTAACGTTCGTTTGGACCCACCCAGCGACTCCTTTGTACCAACATCAAAGGAACAAGTTTTGCTTCCGACCAAATGCCCTTTAAGCAAATTATCAGCAGTAAGTATAGAAACGGTTCTAGGGTGTGTACCTATATTTGAAATTCTTGTGAACACTGGCAAAACTTAAGGGAGAGTGATTAAAGAAAGATAGGAAAAGTTTTGTTATTGTTTCGTGACGACCTTCGTAGCCGAGAGGCGAGCGTGGCGTCGCGTCATCTCTATGGTTCCGGGTTCGATCCCCGGTCGGGTCAATATGGGAAACGAACTTTTCTGTATTGTCTCGGGTCTGGGTGTTGTGGTACCGTCGTTGTTTCTGATTTCTGTAACACAAGTGCTTTAGCTACTTTCCACAGAATCAGAGCAATATATGTGATGTCGTCCAATATTTATTTATTTATTTATGTAGGACTGGAGTTTGTACTAGGGAAATATTGCAGTGCAAATGATCATCTTAATAAGATTCTAACCTCAGATCACAGAATTATTTAATGTTTAATGTTCTGTTTAAGAATTGTTTAATATTCTGTGGTTCTAACTTACTTTACACCCTCTATTCTTAGTGTTCTATCGTTTTCTGAAAATTCCATACCAACTGTTGTACAGTCACGAGCGATAGAATGAAAACACTAGAGCTCTTATAACATTGACTTGCGCGTGACTGTACATTGGAAGAAATAGAAGTCGCTTAAAACGCCGAGTTGCCATTTAATTTGAAAAGGGTTCTGATGTCCAGCTGAAAGGTCACGTGTTTATTTTTTCGACTTAACGGTTATAAAATAAAGTTTCTATTTTGAAATGTTGTATACTTTTAAGGTTTTACAACTTCCGTAGCCATCTCTGAGGCCCCGAGTTTGGTTCCCGGTATGAATACGAACTTTTCTATATTTTTTCGGGTCTGCGTGTTGTAGTAAAATCGTCGCGATTTTTTGTTACACATTATAATTAGATTTACTTCAGAATCTATACAGTGTATGTGATGTTTTCCAATGGACATCAATCCAGTTGAGCACAAATATTTTTTACATAGAGCAGACTTCGAGGGATATAGAAAAAATATGTTAAAGCAACAAATTGTAAAAACATTACTGATTCTATGATTCTTAAATAATTTATTCTACTTATTCATTCACAGAGCTTTGAGTTACTTATCAGATACATTCTATACAAAACCTATTATGCAGATAAATTTTTATTCATACCACAAACTACAGATGAAATAAATAAAAAGTGACCTTTCTCAGAAAATAGGTAATAACCTATTAAAGTTGAAGCGGTCTTAAAACAAATATCTTCAGAGTTGACAACATTTTGTCATTCCTTTTCCAAATTATCTTCCTTGGTTAAAATGGTAAACTAATTTCTTGACCGAAGTTCTTCTAAATCAAATGAAGACAACTCAGCAATCCCGTTAAAAGTTCGTCACTTCAAAAGTGAGGTTTCGGCTTTGATCAAATTTATATAGAGAGATTCAACGGCAGCTCTAGTCTTTTTATTTATAAACTAGCTGTGCCCACGACTTCGTTCGCGTGGACTGCATCCTTTCATGGTCGCTTTTACCCCTTTTCCCTAATATTCGAAACAAAAAGTAGTCTATATTTTAATCCAAGTTTCGAGCTATATTTGTGCCAAATTTCATATGAAATTAGAGATAAGTTAGAGATATCTCTAACTTCAAAAATAAAAAAATTTCCATATAAACTTTCAATGGTGGTATTACCCCCATCCCCCCCTTATTTTCTAATAAAAAGTAGCCTATGTCCGTTCTTGAGATTCAACGTATACCTATACCAAATTTCATCAAAATCCGTTCAGCCGTTTAGGCGTGAAAGAGTAACAGACGGACAGACAGACAGACAGACAGACAGACAGACAGAGTTACTTTCGCATTTATAATATTAGTATGGATACGAAACAGATAGCATACAATTAACGCAATAGTGACGAATTCAGAGAACTGGCAACTATATTTGATAAGATAGAAAAATAACCTTTGGCACTTATAATTCAAATATGGGTCTACGACACCAAAAATGAAATAAAATCCTTTATTTTGACCCTGCATCAATGAAAAAGGTTGAAGTGGTTAGATGGTAAGATTCTTTATTAACTTTTTTAAAAGTCACGTGCATTTACACCACAGGGTAATAAAGATAAAAGCCTTGCTGTTTGGCTCTTATAAAGATTAGGTTCTATTTTCAAGTATGCATTTCATAAATAGCTGAGATCAACAGTTTGACACACCTTTCAAAGTACGAGTACGAGTACAAAGTAAGATGTCCCTAATAAATGCTTCTAAATTTGCTTGGAACGATGACTCGTCAGATTTAGGCATGGCTTAGAAAACTGTGACTGTGACTGTGAAAAAAATTCTGAACCTCTATTTTGCTATCTTTTGTAACTCTTTTTATACTTTTTTGCGCAACATTGAGACATTTTGAAATCACAAATATTGCATCAGTTCGTACATTTTGTCAAGGTTCTGCAGGATGTTTTCTGTCTGGTTAATCATTACTGATCAAAGTATTTGCGCAAGGAGTGTTCCACGTGATATTTTCGTGTTTCCAATCAAACTTCCTAAAGGGAAAGGGCGTAAGATAATTGAGAAATCACGGCCCTCCCTCTATTGGAATAATAAATTAATTAGTAGATTCGAAGAAAATTTGATGAGCAATATATTGCTAATTTGATATTCAACGATAAACTAGTACATTGTTGTGTATTAATTAATGAGTTTCTAATATTATCAAGGAACAACTTTCCTCGATAGCGTATTGTTACATGTAAGGTAACTGTTTTGGCTTGAAAACGTAACCATAATAATCCAATCATATTATTGGAGCTCTAAAGGCTAACCAACTGTCTTCTTCCTCCAATTGGTAAAGGTGTGAGCGTTGTGTTCTAAATTTTTTGTTTTTTAGTAGCGCAGTATATTGGCTCCTCCCAGCCTGATGGTAAGCAAGAGAGGAACCCACATCGCGATGACAACGGATTGATATCGAAATATCCTATCCGTTAGCATCGCCATACTGGCCCGCAAGATGTTTCTTCACGTCATGAGAAGAAATGAAATGAGAGGTCGTGGGTTAAAATCCCGAAACACTTACACTGTGTTAAATTGTTTCAGTTTGGTTGGGCCATTGCAGGCTTACATCAATTTCCCCTGACCATCCAGGGGAGACTGGACGAGCGGCCCCCTAGGGGGCAGCTATCGCCGACGACGCTATGGCCGTTATGTTTCCCATAGCGTGTTATAAAGTTGCATGCGTGTGTGCATAAAGTTGTGTGTCAATGTGTTTCAATAAATGTTTTTCTTTCTTTCTTTCTAGATATCGACACTATCGATATTTTATTCTTCTTGACATACAACACTATCGATACTATGGATCTGACGACTACTCTTAATATGCCATTGATTGTATACTAAAACAGTGGAAATGTGCATACCTGACAACATTCGTAGCCAAGCCGACTACGTAAGACAGAAGATCTAAACTTCAATAGTTAAATCTAATCTTATCGTGAATAGGGCCTAAGCTAATAGAAATCATACCCTACAAACGAATAGATCGCTTTTACGATAACAGTCCAAATTACGTCGATAACCTGTCCTAATATCAAAATCCACAAATTCCAACACGAACACCACAACCCTATCAGAATAGCTTAAAGTCTATTTCTGTTCAGCAAGGTAGATGCAGCTCTATGGTTCGCAAAGGACAAGGTGAGTGCCCAATGTCCGACCCCTATTTCCATTTCAATATCAAACGGTACGGTTTATGCAAATGCCGAATGACGAGACGTCACAATTTGGACGCGTCTACCCTACTTGCTCGGGATAGGATTTTTGGGATAATAAAGTCGTCGAGATTAGAACAGGTATAACTGTCTATGCAGGTTCATGCCCTGGTTCAATATTTGAAAAACAATCCGTTCTAGTTACGCATAGTTATTACTTATACGAGGTGTAAGCTAAAAACGACCGACAGATGACTGATGACAGCTTGTATGGAAAGTAAATAATGGAACAGTTGAACGACGTGGGAGAAAAACGGATAGTTATTTTTGACACATTACGAATCGTAAAATAATGAAACCGGGCAGTAATTTGTTTGGTGCCATTGCCGTCTATTTTAATTACCATTTCGTTTATTTGTGCGATGGAGGTTTAGTTGGTACATTCTTTTCAGAGCAGAGGAGGCAGGCTTGATAAGCATCGGTATAATGAGGCAAAGAACTCCTTAATTAAATACTGGAGGTAAATCATTAGAAGAAATGCATTGATTTCGCAATTTTTATAAGAAGAACAAATTAAGTTCCTTTACTGTCAAAATACCATTATAAACATACATTGAACGGTCATACAGTGACCAAATGTCGAGAGCATTGTTAACATTACGGATATATGCATTTATTTATTTTCACTGAGTATTAAAATAAAAATAATTAAGGAATAGTATTGAACAAGCTCACATACTAGTGTTGCCCAAATTCAGTCTTGGTCTTGCAGTCTTGGTCTTGTTCTTGCGTTTTTGCAAGACCAAGACCAAGAACAAGACCGCGTATTTTTAGCAAGACCA
Organism: Glyphodes pyloalis; assembly: GCA_037074685.1. NCBI lineage: Eukaryota > Metazoa > Arthropoda > Insecta > Lepidoptera > Crambidae > Glyphodes > Glyphodes pyloalis. The sequence continues at coordinate 6,123,266 of JAYKKO010000030.1, read as the reverse complement.
AGACCAAGACTGACCATGCAAGACTTGAGCAAGAACAAGACATAGCCTGCAAGACTCTTGCGTCTTGCAGCTAGGACTAGGCTAGGGCTATTTCACGGAGTAGTTAGGTGTAACAGTTCGGTGTATAGGTAGGTACGCTTAGGAATTCTATGAGACGCAAAAAACTGTATCAAAGAATATGAAAAACTGGACCTATGCGCATTACGACTAATGCCATTAACATAGCGAATAAAAAAATATCTATTAAAATCAAACTGAGTGCATGCATAGTTATGTTTTAACCATCGGCACTTTGATAATGCGGCATCAAAGGTTTTGTACTTACTTCTCAAAGAAATTTGCCGCTTTTCGGAAGTTTATGGTTATGATACACGCGCCGGCGGCTTCTTTTGAAATCTAAAACAATCGTTGCCGCCGCGCCGAAATCATAACATTTGACACTATTTGATTGCCGCCACAGGGCGTAGGTAATTGCAAGATTTGCAAGACTCTTGCTGCAAGACCAAGACCAAGACCAAGACTGGGAGCGCAAGACCAAGACCAAGACCAAGACCAGGTGTATTGGCGCAAGACCAAGACCAAGACTGGCTAAGTCTCGTCTTGTTCTTGCATTTGGGCAACACTATCACATACCTACATATATCGATCTGATTTTGAAGTAAGTAGCTAAAGCAATTGTGTTGCAGAAGACGACGGTACCACAATGTTTGGATTCTAGTCTGTAGGAAACATTATTTTCCAAATTAATTCGACCGGGAATCGAACTTGGGACCCCAGAGATGGATTGGATGGAGAGCTGGATTCCAGAGTCCGGCCCTATCGCCTCTTGGCTGCGGAGGTCGTCCAAAATTGTAAGTAACTTTTGTCAAATATGTTTGCACTGAAAGTTAATGATGTTAAATAACTTAGATATCACGACTTGTCGTTGTGTGAATTGCTCAGTTGTGTAAGTTGCTCGCCTTTTGTAAACCTATACAACATTACAGCTTTCTATTTTACAGTTCTTTTCCTAGGTCTTGGGCAAAAAAATAAGGTTTTATTAACTTACACGCATTATCAAAAAAAATCTTGTTAATTTTACATAAAACTCCAACGTAAAGTTCCAATAATCGTTTCCGAATGTTGGTATCGATTAATATATCGAACATCGCGTATGCTGTACCGATAATCGGATTCGATTACACTTGCACGGTATTGGAACGTCAATCAAAAAGCGGTTCACTTGATGAATTTTAAAATCCTCAATTTTCCGATGAATTTTAGATTCGAATTAATCCATCGGTTCTGCGTGAAAGGCTTTCTATTTTTCGCTTAGCGAGTGATATGGGCTATTTAATGTGTGATATGTTTATTTTATGGCTTAAACGCTACAAAAGTGCACGCATACATGTATCATTCGGTTTTGATGTTTTCAGTGATACGTAATACTTTGGGAAAAGATTAAGGTAATTTATCTCAGATATGCCAACATAGGACTATAAACGATTTTTATAATTAATTATACTACTTTACGCCGCACCAGCGAACTTGAATTTTTTTAAAGAAACAGAAAGATTTCATCTGCCCTATACCCCTATCCGCCCTTACCGGAGGCTCACAGGTTGGTACGACAGAAAAAAATCATGGCCTGCGTTTCTAATATTTACCTAAAGTTTGCTAGTACGGCGTAAAGTAGGTACTATAAAAAAATCGATTAAGATGCCAAGGTGTCTTCGATTCCGTGGTTTTCAAACATTTCTGCAACGAATGTACCACGGGCCGATAAGTATGTAGTTTTAAACATATTCGGCAGAGGGCACTTACCGAAGGCTAACGGGTTGATACAGCAGAAAAATTTAATCGCCTACGATAACTTGCAGCTAACCGCAAGTTATCGTGTCTGCTGCAGTTGGAAGAGCAGCACGCGCGATACGTGAAGGTTGTGGGTTCGAGCCCTGCAAGCAAGGGGAAATGTTTTTTTTCTGTTTTCTTTTAATTGTTTAAGATTAAAAAATAAGTTTTAAAAACTAAAAAATAAAGTTCCAAATCCATTTCGTAGCTTTTCCATGAAAATTACTAACTTGAAAATGAAACTTGAAAATGAAAATTAAAAACTTGAAAAGTCCATCAACTTTTGCTTTAATATATAAGAGAGGTAGGGCATAGCGATTTATCGCTCGAATTGGATCATCCAGACTGGTGAAATACCTCCACCTTACAGAAGACCGCAGCCAAATAACAAACACTTCTGTGTTGTCTTCTGTTAAATGTAAGTTTAGCATTAGGTACTTACTAAACTTTATGATACAAAATCTCAAGTGTGTAAGAGCCTACATTCAAACACCCAAATGAAATATAATATATGGAAACGAAGCAGCAATTTACTTGTTAGTTTAACCAGGTACGTGACAGGCTGATAAAATATTCACGACTGACAAACATACATCATGACATTCGAAAGCAGTCTTTAGTCAGAACTTTCACCGAGACAGTGTCATTTGTAAAAGAAAATAATGGCACAGAGGAAGGAAATAGCTGTGAAAACTTTGGGTAGGTTGTTATTTCGTGTGAACTTTACCCCTTACCTTATTAAAGCCAAAAGTCGCCCAAGGCCAAGTAACTCACATATTAAATTTGTAGCCAACTTTTTATTTAAGGTTAGGTTAGTATTTTTGATGCTCGATCAAATTTTAAAAAACCCTTTTTTTAATCGACTCTATTCCGCTAATGTCCAGTGTTACCCATTTTTAATTAAGTTTACTGAAGTGACAGCCTGTCAGCGCACCTTTTTTTAATGTTGCCACCTTAAATACTTGCTCTTGCGTGAATTTTCAATAATACTCACTAGACATTGTCATGCCCTAAACACCCAAGCGGCCCCCGGCGACCGTGTGTGACGTCATCGCGCTATTACATAAAAAAAGGATTTGAAATAAAATTTTAGTAGGTACATGCATACTCTAAATCTCTATCTCTATTTTTTTTGTTGGTTTTTTATGTTTTTTTTATAATATTTTTTTTACTGTTACTAACTGTACCTTCCAACCGAAAGTAAATATAAACATACCTACTCTATTAATCTTTCAACAATAAACTTCAAAATTTGTGTATTGAATACGCGTTTTCATTATTACAGGTTCATTAAGAAATAACAATACATTAAACTGTTCGTCCAATTGGAAATACAATTAAATTGTGTTCAAATAATTATTTAAAGCTATTTATTTTGATTTTCAGATCGGACAACCTCACAACTTTATAAGGAGTTGGAAATTGTTAATTTCAAAGAACTTTCCAAAAGTCTTGAATCTGACAAACAGTAAACAATGGAAACGTTAAATTGTATGAAATTGCTTGATAAAATTATTATTGTGTACTTAAAATTTACAATTAATTATTTCAGACAAAAGAAGTCGTTTGCGGAGAAATTTTTACGGAAAAATGCTTCGGGTAATGTATGAACAACATACAAAATGTATTGATTACTAGCTGTGCCCGCGATTTTGTTCGCGTGGACTACATACTCTGATAATTGGTTTTACCTCTATCTCCCTCATATTCGAAACAAAATGTAGTCCATATTTTAATCCAAGTTTCAAGCTATTTTTGTGCCAAATTTCATTTCTCTAACTTAAAAAATGATCATTTTCCCATATAAACATCAAAGGGTGGTATTACCCCTATTCCCCCTTATTTTCAAAACAAAAAGTAGCCTGTGTTCGTTCTAGAGGTTCAACGTATACTTACCTATATCAAATTTCATCAAAATCGATTTAGTAAGAGATGTAGGCGTGAATTCCAGACAGACAAACAAACAAAGTTACATTCACATTTATAATATTAATATTTTTTTTTCAATACGGAAAAGACAAAAATAGGTACAAAACTTACAATAGGTAACTAGCATTGAAAAAAAAATTAAAAGCTTTTTACTTCTCTTTCCAGTATCTCCGATAGAAAACGCTTGGAAAAAACAAACAGTTAATCAATTAATATTATTTCAAAAGTCAATGAGGTTGCTTCTTGTTTGCGGACAATGCATTGGTTTGAATCCGGTCAACGGTATTTTAAACATGAACATTTCCAAAATGAGGTATGATTTAACGTTGTCACTTTCACAAGTATCGCGACTTAACTGAGTGCAGAAAAGAAATGCACACACATTTAAGTAAAATCTTAACATTTTTTTATTGTTTAATTTGATATCTGACGACCTCCATAGCCGAGAGACGAGCAAGCTGGTCTGTAGCACCTTTGCTGTGGTTCCGGGTTCAATTCCCGGTCGGGTCAATATGGGAACGTACTTTTATAAATTGTATCGGGTCTGGGTGATATGCTACCGTCATTGTTTCTGATTTTTGTGATACAAGTGTTTTAGCTACTTATCATAAAAATAGAGCAATGTGTGTTTTGTTTCGCAATGCTTATTTTTTTGTTATGTTTAAAGATTTTTTTCTATTCTCAAGCTTAAACACTCTTTAAATCAGTTTCATGTACACGTATTAAGCTTCTCTGATAATTCTGTTAAAAACCTACCAAAATTTGTCCCCAAAATAAGCGACGTAAAGGAAATCAAGTCATTTTCAAGTATTTAACTAGTTTCCAAGTTATTTAAATTAATTAAATCCCTTTATTTTCAGGTTGAAATTTTTCTCAGTCCGATTTGTATACAGCGTGCTCATTTTGGGATGTCAAGCGACCGCAACAGTTCTTTGTATCAACAGGCTGTTTCGAAACTCAATTTCCATTACAATTTTGGGTAAGTTTTTAATTATTACTAGGGGCACGTCCCAGTTTCCCACGGGTATACATTTCTTGACTGCAGATTAATATTATGTACATAGTATATTTAAAGTATTCTCTAGAATTTCTCCATTGACTGGAAAATGGCATCAAAATCCTATGCTTTCGGTAACTCTTATCTTTGCCGGACCATAAAGAAGTGGAACTCGTTGCCGGCTCATGTGTTTCCTCCTTCCTTTGACATGGATTCCTTCAAAAGGAGCGTGAAGAAACATCTTGCGGGCCAGTATGGCGATGCTAACAGGATATTTTGATATCAAATCCGTTGTAATCGCGATGTGGGTTCCTCTCTTACTTACCATCAGGCTGGGAGGAGCCAATATACTGCGCTACAATTAAAAAATGCGTAGTTTTAAAGGTCTAATACATAAAGATAGAGAGAGTGAAACGGCCACCTTATTCTATATTATGAAGAGATTTTATTCCACGTTCTTGTGGACCGTATGGAATGAATGTAGGACCTTAAACGGGAAATGATATTTAGGTAAAAACAAAAGAACTCTATTGATTTTGAAAATAACATTTTTTTTTCTTAAAATAATTCAAATGAGGTGCGTTTGCATTATCGGCATGCCGTCAACGGTAACAGTATTCTGAATTAAAAAAAAACAGTTTACAAAATACTGATTATCTGATTTAGTATAGATTTTAATTAACTTCACCCGAACACCCATTTATACAAAACTAGCTGTGCCCGCGACTTCGTTCGCGTGGACTACATCTTTTCATGGTCGGTTTTACCCCTTTTCCCCCTAATATTCGAAACAAAAAGTAGTCTATATTTTATCCAAGTTTCGAGCTATATTTGTGCCAAATTTCATATCTCTAACTTCAAAAATAAACATTTTTACATATAAACTTTCAAAGGTGGTATTACCCCCATCCCCCCTTATTTTCTAATAAAAAGTAGCCTATGTCCGTTCTTGAGATTCAACGTATACCTATACCAAATTTCATCAAAATCCGTTCAGCCGTTTAGGCGTTAAAGAGTAACAGACAGACAGACAGACAGACAGACAGACAGAGTTACTTTCGCATTTATAATATTAGTATGGATTGTGTACTTACTACAATATTAGTACGAGTGGTGAATATTTAATGAATTTTAGTAAAGCTTTTGACTCTTCAGCTTAATCTCATTTCATTAAAATAAATAGTTTCGTCAACGTAGTAAAACAACAATAATATTGAACATTAAGCTGAAGGAACAAAGTACAAATTAATTTGCACGTGGTAGTTTGAATGAAAATACAGGGCAATATAAAAAATGCCGCACAAAATAAATTGGATACGAAGATAGCGACAAGAAATTGTTGAGGAAAATTGTGAGTCACGTCCTTAGATAATCAGGAGATAATTGGGTAAACGTATGCGTTAGCACGGAGATGGAAATATACATACGGAATACAGAAATAGATACAATTATTATAATGTAAATAGGTCAACATATATTGTATACGAAACGCAGTTTTACGTCTTATTCGTAGCACTGAAAAAAGTGACAACGCTTTAAATTTTAACGCAATGTATCTTAGTAAATATTTGCTTACATAATAAACAAAAAACAAATATTTAAAGTCCGCTAAAGCGGCGTAAAGCACTGTAAAAATTAAAAAAATCGATTCAAAAAATGTTTCATATTTTTTGTAGTCTAACTGGTCCAAACCGGTTTTAAAGTCATTTACGAGTATCTCATTGTTTTAGCCCTCGGAGACAAACCTAAATAAATTACGCGTCATCAATGCGCGTGCAATACCGCGAAAGTGCAGTATGTTCATACCGCGTAGCTGCAAAATGCAATAAATTTTAATATACCTAGCGTAAGCTTAAGGAGTTATGGATAAATTTACGCTACATTCTTATAAACTAAGTCACAAAACCAAATGCCACATATATCAGCCCGAACAATAATATAGTCAAAAAACTGAGAGGACATCCTGTTTTTTTTTTGCTTTAGATTTCTTATGCACTTTTTCACTATTACCGCACGTATATACAAACTCTCTAAATAACCCAAGGGTTGACTAGTAAAGAATGCTCCTAGCATTCAATCCACCTGTTGTACTTTTTTCAGCAATAAAGTTTTTAAAATACGCAATATTAACGAACTGCTCTTACGCGCAGCGACGACGTCTCTCACAAAAGCAGTTTTAAAGACAAGAGGATTTTTTTTATTACAGCCTTTATATCTTTCTTCGCCGCGTCTACAGTGACTACATTTCTATTTTTGCGCGTCGCAGTAAAGTGGCCTGCGTTGATGAAAGAGATATCTAACTCCTGTTTGGACAAATACGTCGATTTGACTGTTCAAGCTAGATGCATCAATTATACTGCAGCGTTACTGGCGATGGCTTTGTGTAAGAAAAATAAAAATATTTTTTTTCTTTAATTTACCAATATTTGCTTTTAATAACGGGTTTGCTTTTATAGCATGCTTTTTAGAATAAAACATAAAATGTCTTTAATTACGTAAACTTTTACAAAAGCATTTATGAATGGTCAGATTAAGTTAAAGTACTGCGGTGTTCGCAATGGGTGCTATCGAAAAGAAAAGAAGAAGGTCGTTAATTACTCTTTTCTAAATTTACAAATATGGAAGCATGAAAAAAAAAAGAATACAAGCAATATAGCTTATGTCTAGTGTACAGAAATAATGCTATCAAGTCCAAAAAAATGTGTTATTAAAGTGTCTGTTCTGTGTCCGGATGTGTATGTAACTAATCTCGATTTATCCTAAACTAGCTGTGCCCGCGACTTCGTTCGCGTGGACTACATCCTTTCATGGTCGGTTTTACCCCTTCCTCCCCTAATATTCGAAACAAAAAGTAGTCTATATTATAATCCAAGTTTCGAGCTATATTTGTGCCAAATTTCATATCTCTAACTTCAAAAATAAACATTTTTCCATATAAACTTTCAAATGAGGTATTACCCCCATCCCCCCCTTATTTTCTAATAAAAAGTAGCCTATGTCCGTTCTTGAGATTCAACGTATAGCTATACCAAATTTCATCAAAATCCGTTCAGCCGTTTAGGCGTGAAAGAGTAACAGACGGACAGACAAACAGACAGACAGACAGACAGACAGAGTTATTTTCGCATTTATAATATTAGTATGGATTTCTGTATTTTTTTAGTTACAATAGGTATGACGTTGCGGAATGAACTTTTTGAATCTTTAAAAATAATCACTAATATGTATAATGCGCATAACTTAAAAAAGTTTTTTTTACATGACAGTTCAGGATTGACCTCATCCCACCTGATGTTATGTGGTAATGAGGTCCTAGCTTAAGGGCGACAGGTACAGCATAATAATTCTGTTACTGGATTTGTCGCCCTTACCTTGAAGGTCTAACCCCTGCTACTAATGAAGCACCCCCCAGGAGCTCTGGAAGCCTTACTCACACGCAGGAACACAGAAGTGATTGTCATTTGGCTGCAGTTTTCTTTAAGGTGGGGGTATTTCATTAGTCGGGCTGCTCCAGTTCGAGCAATAAATTGCTATGCCCTATTATTATTATTAGGGGTACTTGGGGCTATGCAGTTCAGCAAACTGTGGTCACTGCGACCTTTTAGATCTATTGTGACTCGCCACCAGTTAGAGTAACTCCTTTAGCCGGGTCGATTCTAGGAAGTCTAGTATTTTCCTAGCTTTCAGGGTTTTTAATTCATCCGGTTGGGCTATATGTCGTCCCAGGTGGATGCTTCGTTTGTGGATCAGAGATTCACAGTCGCACAGGAGGTGAAGAGGTGTTTCCTTTTCCTCCTTGCAGAATCTGCATTCATCAGAGTCACTCAGCTTCATATGAAACTGGTGTCTTTTTAGTTTGCAGTGTCCAGTCAAGGCTCTAACTAGCGCACTGGCCCTAGGCCTGCTAAGTTGTAGCAGTTCTTCGGTCCATTTGCGGGAGTAGCCAACTATGAGTGTTTTTGAGTGTTCTAAGCCTGGTTGATTTATCCAGTATTTTTCCGACTCGACTTTTAGTTTTTCTTTTAGTAGTTGCATAGCCTGGTTCTTTGAAGTGCCACAGAATGGTTCTGGTCCAATCTGTTGGCTTTGCGCCCCAGCTTTAGCAAGTTCATCAGCTTTCTCGTTCCCGATGATTCCTGAATGTCCTGGTACCCATTTCAGAAGCACTTTGTTCTGTTGTCCCAGCTCATTCAGTTTATCGACGCAGTCTTTCACCAGCTTCGATTTTAGTGTAATCGAATTTATGGCATTCAGAGCTGCTTGGCTATCTGAATGCTATGCCCTACCTCTCTAAATTAAATTAAACCAAATTTGATGATTATTTTATGTTATGTATAAAACCATAAAAAAGAATGCAAGAAAAACAGTTAAAAGTTAACCAGGATACACGTGCAAAGCCACGGTGAGCCGCTAGTTTAAGATAAATCGAGATTTATGCAAATACAACAAGGTGACATTATGACCCACACTTATCTTGTTTGTCTATTTATAAAATTACCATTTGAGTTCTTTCAGTGGAACATTTACTATCCCAAAGCACAAAAATTTGCAAAATACTGACATGTGCAACTCGAAACGAGACATTGTATAATGTATTTTTGGAAGTATCGTTTCCATGGTTTAAAGAGTTGGGTGTATCATTTAATACACCGATAGGAATTCTCTTACAAGTAAGTAACTACGCTGCTTTTTTTTATATTGCATTTTAAGATTTACCCCGTCCCCCTATACGCATTGGCGTTGCATTAGCAACAGTTATCTCTACAACTATGTGAATAATTACTACTATTTTCTATTTTAGCTCGTCAACATCATTTCGACGTTAAACTGGAGTTATTCTGACGTCTTTGTGGTTTGCATGAGTTTTTACTTGGTCTCCATATTAAACCAAATCAATAAAACTATAGTAGAAGCAGATAAAAGAGTAAGTACCGTTTATGCAGGACTTGAGGGTATAACTTATCTTAGTCTCTAGCTCAACAAACCACCTAATCCGTATTGGGATCAAATGCAAGAAGTCTTTCATTTAAAAAACATATATATTTGTTAGAAAAAACTATTTTCCAAAAGGACACTATTTAGTTCGTAGCTAAAGATAGAGTCAAACAGCCGCCGTGGCGCGGCAGGGCGGGCCGGCGACGCGACTTTGAGCAGCAGTAATGCACTAGTTATTAAGAGAAACGCCATACAGAGGCGTCCCGTCCGGCGTGACGGTAAACGTCAGCGCTGTATGGCGTTTCTCATCAGCTTAAAGGCATGCGGGTCGAAACATGCCGTCGCGCCATCTTTGAGGTCTTTTCAATCCCCGGTCGGGCAATATTTTTTGTTTTATATTACACTTCAAGATTGACCTCATCCCACCTGATGTTATGTGTTAATGAGGTCCTAGCTTAAGAGCGGCTAGTAGACTTGTCGCCCTTACCTTGAAGGTTGATGTCTGCTATGTAGCACTCCCCAAGAGCTCTGTAAATCTTGCTCACACGCAGGAACACAACAACACATAAGTGATTGTTATTTGGCTGCGGTCTTCCGTAAGGTGGAGGTATTTCACCCGTCGGGCTGGTCCAGTTCGAGCGATAAAACGCTATGCCCTACCTCTCTTACTCATATATTTTATATATGGGAGAAACTTTTCCATATTGCCTTGGGTATGTTAGGATACATCGTTGTTTCTGATTTCTGTAACACAAGTGCTTTAGCTACTTACCACAGAATCAGAGCAATGTATGTGAAGACATCCAATATTTATATTTATCATAATGTTCAGCATTATACTCGAATTGTTAACTAAATGTTAACATGAAACATGGTCGACACTGCAGTGGTGCATTCACGGGCAGCTATTGTGTACTGACGCTGCTCCCTTTATTATGCGTCGGTGCATACAAAATGATTGATCGTTTTAGAGCTGAATTTTGGTACGCTGTTTAGATAATGCTTTGTTTTCATTCGTTAGGGTGGTTTATAAAGGATGCTTTGAACAAACAGGTAAATAGTGGTTAAGAAATACTATCTATAGTTAAAAAGCAATGAAACTGAAAATAGAAAAGTTTTTTACATTTTTACATCTCTCAAATTACGATTGTAGATTGGCAGTCGAGAAAGTGTTAATGGTATTCGATAAATAAATTTGCCATTTGTGTCAACTTCCAGTATCGGAGCTCATTTGCAAGAGCTTAACTCGTTTAATTAAAGAAATAAAAATAATTGACGTGCAGAAGAATTTATTGTAAATCCACTTGCAGAAATAAATCATTTCATTAAAATTGGAATATTGACTTAATTATCAATGCCGTGAAACAGGATTGATTTGATACATCAACTTAGTTATTACTTTATCATCAAACAGCTATAAAGTGTTTTTTCTAAATGCTTAAACTGTTTAACAATCAATGTGTTGATAACTCAAATTATGACATCACAGATTGCTATCTTCATAGAAAATTTACGAAAATAGTTTGACAGGTGTTAAAAGTATCTCATTTGCCCGGTTCCAATATTTTACGATTCGTACGCATCAAAAATGACAATCCGTTTTTCTACGAGTCGTTAATTCTAATTTCAAATTTACTTTCCATATCAGCTGTCATCGGTCGTTCGTCTATCGTTTTTAGCTTACGCTTCGTATAATTTAGTACTATTCTTAACTAGAACGGATCGTTTTTCAAATATTGGAACTAGGAATCTGAAAAACGAACGACTAATTAGTCGACAACCCAAATTCGTAGGTTGTGCATAGACAAGAGGTTCATTTCTAATCTTTAAAGTTTGGAGTTCAAAAATGTAGCGTATTGCTTTGAAAACTAAATCTTAAACGTTTTAACAAATTGTTTATTTTCAGTACTACCACCCGACCTTCTGGTCCAGGGTTCGTGAAGACTACACTCGAGCTGCCAGGCTCGTTACCTCTTTCGATGACGTCATCAGTGGAATCATTTTGGCCTCATTCGCAAGCAACCTCTTTTTCATATGTTTACAGTTGTTTCACGTTTTATCGTATGTATGCTTACTCTTTGTATTTGCTTTATAGACTAAAAGCACAGTTATACCTTTTGACCTCAGTAGCCATGAGGTGAGCGCGCCGGAGTTTGGTGTCACGCTATCTTTAGAGTTTCGGCTTCGATTCCCGGTCGGGTCAATATAAAAAGCGAACTTTTTTATATTGTCTCAAATAACTGAAATAACGTATCAGAAATAATACTTAAATTTCTACGAAAAAAAATGTAATAAAAATATGGAAAGCAAACTTTTCTATATTGTCTCGGGAATGAGTGTTGAGGTACCTTCGTTGTTACTGATTTCTTTTACACTAGTGCTTGAGCTACTTACTTTATTATATACCCAGAAACCACAGCAATGTAATTGTCCGATTAATAAAATGTAGTTATTTATTATATTTTTATTATCTTTCGCCTCAACGCTCCGTTCACAATAGGTTTATATAAAGAAGTATATAAAACAATTACATTTCACTATCCAATGATACAAAATGATAGAGTCAATACTCTATGCACCTATATGGTACCATAATCATAATATAGAGTTACGTCCTAGGCCACCAGACTTGCTCTTTTTCTAAAAAGACATGATATAGGGCATCGAATTATTTTAGAAATAAAATGAAGAAAAATACAAAAATAGTATAACCGGAGAGTTGACATACAAAAAACTAGAAAAGATAGATAAATGTTATTTCAAAGAAGTCCGTAACACTGTTTCAAATACAATATTTATATTAAATGGATGCTTGCCATGAAAAACTTAAGTATGCACAGTTTAACAAATTTTATCTGTAGCTAATATCTTTATCTTTTTATAGGCACGGCTTACGAGGAAACATGATCTTCGGTGCATTTGGGTAAGTATGTACACCAAAGTTAATAATATATTCATGATGCCTTTCAGGTTCAGAGTCAGCCATGTTAAGGAGGTTTAACTATTTTTTAAACTAAAATAAACAAGATTACACAGAAAAAAAGCGATCCCTTCACCGGATCCGTGGTGCACACGCCAACAGCTTTACCTTTTGCGAGGCTCCGAGCGAGCAGGTCTTGCAAGGCCCCTAGCAAGCAGGTCTTACGAGGCCCATAGCAAACAGGCCTTATGAAATGTGGTCTGATCATGTGGTTTGTAACATAAAAAAATTACAAAAGTGTCATATTGACAGGAAATGTAAAAAAATTATGTGGCCTGGTGACCTGTAGCACAGGTTTTACTCGAAACCTATTTCAGGCACCAGCCCCTCACTAATTAGGCTACTCATGCTCATGCACCCCTGTGATTTGTAACAATAATCTAAGTTACCTTATTCATGTACGTAAATGTGAAGGAAAATAAATGATTTATGAGTTTATGAGTTGAGTTTAATAAAAACAGAAATGTCCAATTGTAAAATTGTTATTTGCGACTTTTCTTAGCATAAAATCTTTCTTAATATCTTTTTTTATTTGCTTTGTTTGTTGCACGAGGCACCTACAAGAACGAGGCCCCGGGTGATTACCCTGTTCGCCACCCCTTAAGGCGGCCATTGCACGCCAAAATTGATTCAGTGATTCAGAAACGTCAGAGACGATTCCTATTCGGAAGTATATGATTTCTCTGTGCAATCGTTTATGTTAAGAATGTTTCTAAATCCGATTTCGACGTTTTGTGAATATTCAGGCAGAAATAAGTGTATATCTTTTTTTTTTCAATTAGAAAAAGAAGAAGTTCTTCAATTACACAATAAACCGGGAGTTTCAGCACTTCTGTCGACTAGCTGGTAGAACAGGTGCACCTCGTAATTTTAGAAGTTGTATAACGTATTACGAATAGCAATAAGCATTTTATTCAATAATTTATCATAAAAAAGGAAGGGGGGGGGGGATTAGTCTTACACTTCGTTCGGTATGTCCATGTTACTGACTTGTTATTAGTTTATATTTATACTTAAATAGGGCTAACTCTGTACTTTCTTCTCCTTCTGCCTAGATCATTGAGTCTGGATATGAACACGGCATACATCATTTTCTCATTCGTATTCGTGCTGGGTCGGTTCTTAGCGGTCTCTTTGATCGCGGCCAGTGTGCACACCGCCTCACTTGCGCCTGCGCCGCTGCTGTACAATATATCATCTGCTGCGTATTGTACTGAGGTACGTACCAATAAAAAGAAACAGATGAGGACGTGACGAAGAATTCCGTACTAGACATGCACAGAACTGTTATCTAATAAATTAATTAATTAAGTTAAGTGCATGTGGTATGTATCATTTAAGTCAGGGGTGTCCAAACCACGGCACCCTATGATTTGTTGAAAAATTCTTAAGAGTTCTAAGAACTGATGAATAAGTTTTAAATTTCTTTCTACTTTATCAGTAGGCAGAAATTTAAGAAATTAAGAAATTTAAGAAATAATTTTAAGAAAGTAGGGCGAAGCGATTTATCGCTTGAACTGGAGCAGCCCGACTGGTGAAATACCTCCGCTTTAAAGAAGACCGTAGCAAAATAACAATCACTATTGTGTTGTTGTGTTCCTGCGAGTGAGTAAGGTTTCCAGAGCTCCTGGGGGGTCCTAAACTAGTAGCAGGGGTCAAGCCTTCAAGGTAAGGGCGACAAGTTCAGTAACAGATTTGTTATACTGTACTTGTCGCCCTTAAGTTAGGACCTGATTACCACTTAACATCAGGTGGGATGAGGTCAAATCTCAAAGTGTAATATAAAAAAAAGGCAAAAATCATTATTTACTCAACTATTTTTAATATCTTATTCGTATCAATACTCGTGTTTGTGTCTTATTTATTTCCAAGCGCGATTGTATATTAAACGCTCTGAACTTTTTTCTTTAAAAATAACCTCGTCCCCTCCAATCTGTTCAGTAATATAAATTGTCCCCGAATCACATTTGATCTGGAATGCCCTGATTTAGGTATAAGTCAATACTCCTTTCATAAAGTCATTCAGTTTAATTCACGCACATTTTTAAAATCCTGGATCATTGGACCTTGAGCTGATCATTATGATAAGCCTATGCCCAGTAGAGGACTACAATGCTTTGATAATTGAAATTTTTATTTGTAAGGTCCAGAGATTCTTGGAGCAAATCCACGGGAGCATCGTGGCACTCACCGGCCTTCAGTTTTTCTACGTCACCAAGAGTTTGATTTTGACGGTAAATAAAGAGAACTTCATGGTTTTTAAAACATATCTTGAAGACACACGCTTTATGAAGCAAAACACATTTCCTTTATAATCATATTTCCTAATCAGCATTTGCACTGGGAAACACAAACAAATGCCTAGTCGACGAATTTGTAAGGACACATTTGTGCAGGGCCATAGTTTTGATTCCCATTTACCAAATCCTCGTTTGATTTTGATTTCCATAACGAAAGGTGCTTGAGAAAAGTACCTACTACTTTTTAAAATCAAGTTAATGTGAAAGACGTTTTTCTTATCTACCTACTACTATTTTGAAGCCATACAGTTTGACGCACTGTTTAATAATTACTCACGGGCTGACCATTGAAGCGCCTGGAATAGCGATTTTCAATAGTTTAAGCAAACATACTTAACACTATTAGGAAATATGAGACAGTTAGAGTTTGAGTGTTTCAATTATTAAGGATAACTAAGACAAGGGTGTACTAAGACAACACATAAGTATAAATACCTTGACACGCTTTTTATAGTATGGCACTTCAAACCGCTTTTAAGGAGTTAAAGTAGTAGCATTAAAATTAAATTCAAGCTTTAAGCTTAAAGAATTATGACACTTCCGTACAAAGTTATTTAGCGAAGATTTTCGGATTTGATATCTTCAAAGTTTTCACTAATTTAATTGCATCATTTTATTTTGTAGGTAGCAGGGACAGTTGTGACCTACGAGTTGGTATTACTGCAGTTCAATGGTGAAGAAGACATTGGTCAATAAATATTATCTTTATTATTGTACTTTAGTGAATAGTTAAAATAAACATAATGTTGCGTCTCCTAATTAATTTTAAACTGAACTTATTGCAATAGCCTTACCAATCTAGTAAAATCTCATAAAGTTAATTTTTTTTACAGCGGGATTTGAACCCACGACCTCCGGCTTGAGCCTAACGCTTTAACCCCTATACCACATTGGCAGTTGTTTTTTTCGTATATGCTTTCTTCGTATGCCGAATGACTTTTAAAGCCTATTGTGTCTCGTTATCTGGGTCTTACGACTAAATATATAGAAATACAGTGATTACAAGCTATGATCTATCTCAGATTTGTATCATACGGTTTTGGTATGTGAAGATGAACTAGTAAATGGAACAGGTATGGTTGACTAACTGTTATTACGTACGCAAAAGTCTAACTTTGATAAATTAACTAACTATAATTATTATTCTGATAATTGAGTAGGAGGAAATAAGTTTTTTTTGCATCTTGTTGATTGAAACAAGTTTCGTGTATATTTCGTTTATGTCAATTAGTCAAGTTACTTAAATTACGCCTATAATCAACCGTTCCAAGTCTCCACATCAACCGGGATCTGAAAGAGGCTATCTGTAGGTCATGCTGTGTGAAATTGTCGTTTGGAATTTTCATAAAATGTAAATCCTCTTTTGAGTCTGTTGAATTTGTCATGTCTCGACAAAGCTTACCTCCTTTTGTAATTACGATACTGAAACAACAGAAATATAACACAAACAGGCACTGCGAACAAACACAATGACATGCTTTGTCGCAGACAGCTGTTCACACAAAAATTACAAATTTAAATATGATTGTCTGATACTCTAGGAGTTCTTTTTTACTCAGACTCAACAGAAATTAATATGTATTACAAAAATAATAAAAAATTTAAAAGCGAAATACAGCTGACTAACTGACTGATTAAAAACAAAGCTCGGAAACTATAATACCTATTTGGCAGGGAAGTTCTTGATAGAGCGTATAGCTCTTAGAACGGATTTTACGAAACTCCACCTTTAAGGGGGTAAAATGAGGTTTGGAAGTTTTTATGAAAGTCTTTTTTTAAGACAAATTATACCCTTACTTCATAAGGGTATAATTTTCAATGTATTGCTCTTTGTTTGGAGTGGTTGAGTGTTTGAATAAGGGAACACATATTGGGTTATAACTTATGTCTTCAGGCACCCTGTCGGAATCTCCAAGTTTAATATGTAGTTTATTCTATTGGTTGAAGCTGGAACTATTTAATACCAAGTAATAGTGTGTCCGATTGGTCAAAGTTGGTCCTTTCTAATATGTAAGTTGTATGGTATTAGCCTATTTTGATACGCCATTGCAGGGCTAAGAAGGTCTCAATTTTTGAAATTTACCCTACCCGGACATGCAATAGAGATCTATGTAGCGTTGTTGCCACAAGTAAGTAAGTAAACTTTTATTGAAATAAGGTAAGTTACAATAGCAGATATTAATTTTTTGTTACAATGAGTGCGCATATTTCTATTTTTAAAATTTTTTACACATAAGCATGGGTACGTAAACTAATTGCATCGCTATTTTTTACATTGAGAACATATTAAGCAATAACATTTTTTTACTTATAATTTAATTATTCTTGTATGCTTTAGAAGTATACCTGTTTCGATATTAACAGCAAAAGGTACACTGTGAACTAAGTAATTTCAAAGGCAACTTTATTGTAATGCCCTGTTCCTATTTATTAAATAAAAAGTATGTTTCAGATATCCTTGAGCAAATTAAGGTTTGAATTTTTTGATCCGCTTGGATATCTTTATTTTCACATTTTATGATCAGCTAATAGCCGAAGTGGCGAAAATGTTTTAAAGCAATAAATAAAAGCAACACGGTGAAAGAGGACCTCGAAGGAAAAGAAATAAAGATTTAGGCAAGAATCACGTTCGTGTGCCATTAATTTTTAATGATACGGTTATCCAACCATAACCTGAAATGAAGAATGCCTCTCGTCGGAATGAAAAGGCACATTTTGAGTAGGGCCTTTTACAAAGAGCGACTTTTGAAGCAAAAGTAGTGGCTGTTACGATCGCAAGTCATTTATTTTCCTTTTTATCTATTGGTATTTACAACATGTAGGTTTAATATGTGTGGCCAGCTCATGTTACGGTCGCAAGTCATTTATTTCTCTTTTCTTATCATCGACATTTATATTAAGTAGGTTTAATATGTGTGGCCAGCTCTGTCAGCAACAGTGGCCCTTTTGAAATAACGCATAATTTCATGTCCTAAGCGTGCTTTTTAATAGGAAAGGGGACAAAAAACCATTTGGATACATATTTTTGCATTTTCCACTTAATAATTACAAAAAGTAATGGCGATACAATGAATTAAATTTCGCGTGACGTCATTAGTGGGTACATTTTTTACCCACCACTGGGCAACTTGGTATAATATTATCTCAGTATTATTTTATTAATTTGGCAAATGAAAAAATACGAAGAATCGTTTAATAAGTAATGAATTATTTAAACACATTTTAGTATTTTTGATCCAGTCAGTTTCCCTATTGCAAAATTTAATAGAAGTATAATAATAGCAGGAGTAGACAAATGTAAATATAAATAAACGTCGTAAAATTTATTGCCTAATAGGAAGATAATGTAATTTTAATTAATAACCTTAAATCTAAAACGTTTTCAATGCCAATGCAATATGGTTGCAAAAAAAAACGCCAGTCAGAACCTCCCCATTTTTTTTAACTCTGTTAAAAAAGAAATAATCATAAATTATTATTTCATTGCGTTTATTATTTCTAGAGTCAAAGCGTTTTAAGCAGAGAAATTACTCACCTTAAAATCTCCGTTGATAAAAATGCAATCATATTTTTTTTTATTGGTTTGTTTTTTTTTTATTATGCTACTGATAGTCGTTACAGTACATCGTGTTGAATACTTGGAGTTCGATATTAGTTTCTATGCCGTCGACATAGAGTGGTCCAAAGTGTGTCTAACGTGTTTTTGATTGTACTTTATTTTGAGAACAAATAAAAATCGTAGTGTGTAAAAGCCACTTAATGTGAATATTTAATTTAAGAAGCTACGTGTTGGGTTTTTGCTATGGATAATTTAAGTTTATTTATTAAACGTTTTTGTTGAGGCGTTATATTTTAACTATCTCGTACTATTTTATATATTTCTATGTTAAAAAAGTATCAAATTAATTCCTTTCTTTTATACATATTCAATGCTTTTAATTTAACTTGTGGCACACAAATGTTTGTCCCTGGTATTATAGATATCTAGATAAATACTTAATCGCACAAAAACTTTAGAGAAATTGGTTTAACAGATTAATTATTGTACAACTTAGGCGGTATTATCGTTAGGAAGCGATCTCTTCCAGACAACCTTAAGGTAGAGGAAATAGTAGATGGCGACTATATTAAATTTGTCGACAATTTTGATGACAAAAATCCCAACTGTCTATGTGGCTGGTTGTCTACCAGCCACAATTTAAGTATAACATTCGCCTTATGATATTTATTAAAATATGCGGGCAATTCTGAACAAACTCAAGCTTCGCTCGCCGTTGAAATATAATATTTTTCAACAAACACCTACGTTTACCGACGCTTATTTGAATAAACAATAAAATGGAACCGACTTAACAATAAAATATCAAACAGTCCTGAGTTATACGAGTAATACGGTATTACGACAGAAACTCCGTTGAAAATGATCGTATTGTTTATTGTCTGGAGTTCCGTTTATACCTCAGGTTATTATTTTGATATTAATACGACGACCTCCGTAGCCGAGAGGCGAGCGTGCCGGACTTTGGCATCGCGCTATCTCAGGGTGTTGTGGTACCGTCGTTGTTTCTGATTTCTGTAACACAAGTGCTTTAGCTAGTTACCACAGAATCAGAGCAATGTATGTGATGTTGTCCAATATTTATTTATTTATTTAATTATTTATTTATTTATTATTTTGATATCTACACGTAATATACATATTTCATAGTACAAATTGTTTTCAGAATTGGCTACTTGACAGTTTTTGAAAAAGTATTGTAAAATGTGCGCCCGTTCATTTTATATCCCAAGCAATTCGATTTATCTGGAAATAATCTAAATAACCCGAGAAAAATAAGATTTTGTGTAACACATTTAAAAAGCGCGCGAAAACGCCAAGTCACGTCACTGTTGCAATTATGACGTCAACGTCCTAGACAACGAACCGATACGCATACGAACGACTTAATTTAGATAAACGGAAAATGTTTCAATAAATTCTTAATACGATTAGAGACACAATAATTCAATTTAATCGGTAAAATAATCATTGTTTCGCTACAATAAAATAAATAATTTTCGCCGACAGCTGTCATTTCCGAATTGCAATGGTGGTTTCCGTTTCGGTTCTTTTGTTCCACAGATAAATAAAGTAAAATTTATTTTGCAAAAATAAATTACTAACTATGCTTTTAATTAAAAAGTAACGATGTAAAATGATAACTTAACTAATAAGCTAACATATCTAACATTTTTCATATTTTATTGTTAACACTGTCAAGTAGCCAATTGCCCCTACACAAGTTTTTTTTATATTTAACTTCAAGATTGACCCAATCCTATCTGATGTTAAGTGGTAATGAGGTCCTAGCTTAGAGGCGATAACTACAGTATAATATAGATGTTACTGGACGTGACGCCCTTACCTTAAAGGCTTGACCCCTGCTACTAATATGGCACCCCCCAGGAACTCTGGAAACCTAACTCACACGCAGGAACACAACAGCACCGAAGTGTTGTTATTTGGCTGCGGTATTCTGTAAGGTGGAGGTATTTCACAAGTCGGACTGCTCCTGTTCGACCGATGAATCGCTATGCCCTACCTCTTAAAATGTTCTTGATCAAGAGGTACGTTCATTGTGGAGCTTAGGTGGTTAAGTGGTTTAAATAAGGTCGAAAACACGTCAGCCCACACATTGTGGACTTTATACAGCCCTTATCTCGAGGACATAAGAACAAAAATCGGACTGCAAGTGTTTACCTTGATCAATCATCGTGCTTAAAGCATGACCATGGTCTGAAGGCTGTCTCGGAGTTCTGGTTATTACTGGTTCAAGCAAACTTTGTTTTGGATTTTTTCCAGTTTTTGATCACTAAGAAAGTTGGATAGCATAGCACCCGTGGTTTAACGATGAATGGTGCGTGCGTTCAAAAATAACGAAATGGCCAATTGAATGGTTTGATTTTTTCCGGTATCCATTGACTAAGT
The DNA here is from genome assembly GCA_037074685.1 of Glyphodes pyloalis. Lineage (NCBI taxonomy): Eukaryota > Metazoa > Arthropoda > Insecta > Lepidoptera > Crambidae > Glyphodes > Glyphodes pyloalis. The sequence goes on along the minus strand of JAYKKO010000030.1, from coordinate 6,102,327 downwards.
AAAAACTGAAATCAAATAAATCAGACATCAGCACAAACATTTCTCTGATTCCGTGGTAACTAGGTAAATCATTTGTGTTGCTTGGAACAGAAATAACGACGGCACCGCAACACCCAGACCCGAGATAATATAGAAAAGTGAATTTTCCATAATAACCCGACCGAAAATCGAACCAGGAACATCAGAGATGGTAAATTATGGTAAACCTTCTGATGGCAATGGTATTGATGATTCTTAAGATTTTTCTAAGGTGACTGTGCCTATTAGGACACAATATGTATATAATAGAGTCTACTCATATCGATACTGTAAATTAGGTGATAGCGTACCATAATCGTATTTCAGCCAATCATCAGCTGACACTCTAGATTATGTAGATTGCTAACATTTGTTAGGAGAAAGATAAATTTTGTTCGCATTAATACATATTAATAACTACCGTATATTGACATTTATCACCAATCTAGGTTTGCTCATACCACCTAAGTTGAACCAGATCTCGCTCGGCTCCCACAAGCTCCGTTTCGACGACGCCTGCGATGACGTCTGCAAAGACCTTCCGAGTGACGACAGGCAGCCTGTCTGCATGATGTTCAGCAGATACAAGAGGGGGTACCAGTTCTTCGTCAACCTCTGCCACGCTAAGAGAGCAATCTGCAAAGAGAACATGGGTATGAGGTTTCAGAGTATAAGAATAATGAAAAATAAAAAAAATCTTTATGTATTTGAAACTTAACGTTTTAGTAACTATGTCGCAGCTAAAACGCCCTTGCCCACCAAACAGCATAGTTAAGTGTGTATGTGTGTGTAAGATTTTTCCGATAACCTTAGACTAGGTAATAAAACAAATAAAATAAATTAAATTACATAAACTTTGGACAACATCACATACATTGTCCTAATTCTGCGGTAAGTAGCTAAAGCACTTGTGATACAGAAATCATAATCGACGACAGTACCAAATCACCCCGAACCGAGATAATCTAGACAAGCTATTGACCCCACAAAGAATTGAGCCCGAGACATCAGAGATGGGAACTATATATTTCGTTTTGAATTTCTCTATGTGAGTAGGGAGACAAGTATGTCATTGCTAATACATCTAAACTTAGCCTAACATTGCATCTACCTTGACAACTTAAGTGATGTCATCGGGAATTCCCTTTGCGACTGACGTACACAATCCATAAGCAAAGAGTAAGGAGCTGTCATATCAAAGAGCTTTGCGTTAAGTAAGTACTCTTACATAGCTATACAAGTAGCAAACGCCCATAACATAGGAAGATTAGCCTGATGGATTAATGTTACCATTCCTGTCTGGTGAGCCAAGGGTTCGAAAGGGTTTTGTACAACTTTTACTATACAACAATGATAATTGCATGAAGTATGTTATTTTTGTGCAATAAGCAATGTTTTTGATATTTTTTATGGTCTAATAATAATGCGACACATTACAAGTACCTATGGCAGTTGGTAGGTCTGTCTCATGTAGCCAGTAGTTAGACAAGTTATTATGCATATATACTTTTTGTGCAATAGGCATGTAATAAAAATCACTTATATTCCATAAGATAGATGCAACTATTTGATGTTTAAAATAAATTAGATTCTTAAATTAATTTTTTTCTTATCCCATCATCTATGTATGTCAGTGAAGCCCCGTCAAAATAAATTCGGGTGTTGAGAGGTTAAGCGGAATAGATAGACATAAATAAAAAAATGTACAATTACCACATAAACATCATAATAAACATTTAGTTACATTAATATTACAATCAAATTTAAATCACCATTTATACGTATTTGTATACATGAATGTAATTCATTGGTATTTATTTGTTTACGAGTATTCCTCAAACGCGCGAAATTTCTAGGAAGCATTTGATTGAATACTCGATCTGAATAATTATTTTTGTGAAAGTGTTTACCTTTTAGATATAATTGATATGTTTGATGTGGCTCAGTCAATGACCCACGTTTGAAAATCAAAGCTTCACATTTACTTCTAACTAGCGACCCGCCCCGGCTTCGCACGGATCTAATGTAAATACTTAGAAATATTGGCTTTTCTATTCTTTAATGCAAATAAAAACCTTCCTCTTAAATCACTCTATCTATTTAAAAAAACTGCATCAAAATCCGCGTACAAAGGGATATAGGGACAGAAAAAGCGACTTTGTTTTATACTATGTAGTGAAGAGTTCTTTTAAAGTACTCACAAAAAAGATTATTACTCAAACATTATTCCATTTAGCTTACTGTGATGGGAAAAATAAGGTTGTGCGGCTATTACCGAAAGTTTTGATTGAATTGTATATGAGCTGGTCTTGTTACAAGTTTGCAATGAATACCTTTGAAGGAATTGGTTGATTGTTTTGTTGGGAAAGACGAGATTGCGTTGGAATACTTGAACAAGTCCTTGTGCTCTTTTTATGTAGATAAGAACCTTAAGTGACGTTTTGGTGGTTAAAAATAAGGCATGTCGTATGTTGGGAACTGGCTCCGCTCAGGTTTAAAGATATTTGAAAAGGTATTAAGTATTCATATAAATCTCTAACTTTTTCAAATCAGACATTATGCTTTTATCACATTTTCTATCATAACATAATAGTCATAGCAACGAAGGCGATATAAATAATATTAATAAGGTATTTTAATAGCATGTGTGTGCAACACTAAAATTCAAATATAATTAAGTTAAAACTAAAAATAAATAAATACTATTTTTTACTTTTTATAATGTTACTGTCTAACAGAAAAATGATTGAAATCTAATAAGTCGCAACCAAATACAAATCTTCCTTCTTTATAATGTTAGCATCGAAAATGAAATTGTTATTGACTGATCTGGTGAATCAAAACAGATATAAATATGAATAGAATAGAATAGAAATCATCTTTATTCATGTAAACTTTACAAAAGCACTTATGAATAGTCAGTACAAATTAAGTATTCTACCATACTATGTCAACATAGGTACTTTTATGAACATATTTTTTAATATATTACACCCCCAAAGGTGATGAATGGCGGTCTAAATTCCACGGGAACGATATCACGTATGACGGCTAGAACAAAATATATCGTGACCAAACAATACATCTACGTTCAGAGATTAGGATAAACGCATCAGCTAAATCGCGCCCTACTCCAAATTGGGCCTGAGGGTTTGAGGGCGCTTAAGTATTCATTGTGTCAGAGCCTCCGAACATTCAGCGGTGATGAAGAGCGTCTGTGGCTCGATGCGTTTAATTTACTGACTTCGGATTAAATATTATTCGACTAATGCCAGATTTCGATATTTGAAAAATAATCTATTCTAGTTACTGATACCTAGTAATGAACTATGCGAGGTGTAAGCTAAATACGACCGACAGACGACTGATGACAGTTAATATGAAATTAGAATCATCAACTCGGAAAAACGGATAGTCATTTTTGACACATTACGAATCGTAAACTATTGGGATCGGGCATAAATCAGCGGTCATTTGTGTTTTTTTCATCAGCTTCTGGAACACAATATAATGTGTTTCATTACGATTATTTGGTCTTAAATATTGGGCTACATCTCATAAATTACCTACACTGATTTTGTAGCAAGTAGCATGCTTATTACTTATGCTATATAAATACTTACTTATGTTACAAAAACAATGACAGCACCACAATACCCAAAACAGTGGATCACCACTGTTTTGGTTGTATCAACACCAAAGTTAGTTTTCGATACTGACCCCGAACGGGAATCGAACCCTCAGAGATGGCGCGACGCTAGAGACTGCTTGCCTCTCGACTACGGTGGCGGTCATCCAAAATCTTGCATTTCGTATTCACTTTCTGTATGAATGGGAATTCTTGATCCACAAACGAAACATCCACCTTTAGAAAGCAATACTATTTCTGTTTTCTGTAACAATAATTTGTGTTTCATTTTAATTCAGGAAAAAATGACCTCGCTAGCATTTATAATTTGAGATCCAAATATCTGATACTGATCAATAAAGCTGATTTTGAGATGAAAATTAATCTATCATTTTTTAAGAACTTATGAAAAACTTAAGGTCATTCCTTATCCATATCTATACTGTAAAAATATTTTAATTCATGTTTTGTTATTGAAAACGCAACTTATTTTCCTTTTTAATTCCAGCTCTTCACATGGTGCATCCAAGCAGGTGTATGAAAAGCAACCAGTTTTTCATGCCTGTTAATTAACTACGCATAAATTTGCATATTAATTGCAAAAAGATTACAACGGACCGACGTGACCAAAATGAAGGCTTAAGTTGCAAAAGTTCTCAAATCCAAAATCAAGATTTTCAATACCGACTAAGAAGAAGCAATGAAAAAATGTCTTCGATTTAAATATAGGTTAGTAAAGGCAGTAAAAAGAAATAAAAATTGCGATTTGCCATTGAAATAAAGATTTTTTTATGAAAATAATTAAAAAAGATAAAGGGGTTTTTACTAACTATGAATCTAAAAATATGAGAAAATAACAAAATGAATTAAAAAAATATTTTGATTTTTTGTAATTGTTAGTATAGTATGTAAATATTTTTATAATCTGCATGAATTAATTGTGTTTTTTTTTGCCAGTTTTGGCCAAGATTCAGTTTTTAATTAAATCAAGGTCTTATGATTTTGGGTACCTAATATAGTGAATGGGTACAAGGGTTTTTATAAATGCTGATAGATATTAAATGGTGGTCATCTCGAGAAGACCGAACCCGACAAATATTTTCACTACTTTAATTTATTAATGATTTTAATATCCCATAAAAAAATAACACATTTATTGGCCAACAATCAATATCATGTTTTGTAAACACAATATCTGCTACAGTGATACTAAAGCGCTTATATTTATGTAAAACTCACCTACTTTAAAAGATAGCCACAACCAGAGCTTTGCTTATTTCTCTACTACTCATTCAAACGTTTGAAAAATTAATTTTGGTAATTCGATAAAATGATCGTCTAAAAGAAACAACTGCAAATTTTATATCATACTGTTTCGTCTGTACTATTTACTCTGAATTACTATGTTTATTAAGAATTCTGACTTGTAGTCTTTTCTGAAAGAGCGTTTCTGACTCTTTGAACATGAGCTCGCTTTGTAACGTGGGCGAATTTTTCGCAAAGGTAACGAAGGAAAAAATTAAACGTACTTTACCAGCAACGTGGTATTTAGGATTTGAATTCTCTACTTACATTTTAAAGAGCATTTGAATTTGGTTCATGTAGGTAGTTAATGTTGTTATTTTAATAAATAAAATGGATGAAAGATATTTCTGGGCGTTTCAGGTGAAAAATTATAACATGAATTAATAGGAAGATGAGAGACTTTTGTGATTTTTTAATTCTATTTTTTATTTATATCCTGATAGACACTAGTTTATATCGAGATAATTTTTTATTTCTAAATTTAAATAAAAATATGGTTAATCAAAAGATGCTATATCACTTTTTACGCATAAAATACGGAATCCAATTTTATGATAACTATGAATACTAGCTTTCAGCCCCGGGGCTTCGTCAGTGTGGAATTCGTTTATATTGTGGTATAAAGCCATCTATCGCATACCTCAAGAACTAAATAGCGTAAGCTATCATTCCATTTCATACGTATTTTAAAAAACTTTTCGTTACCACCATCTAGCGCCATTTATCGCATACCTCAAGACGAGAAAACAAAACAGCGCCATCTCCAATCCATCCATCAAGCAAACTATATTTTTGTTATCCCTCGGGAATATCGATTTAACCGGGATAAAAAGTACCCTATTATTTAATCCGGACTTCTAACTTTACGTCTGCAAATTTTCAAAGCAATCGGTTCAGTAGTTACGGCGTGAAAGCGGAACAAACTGACAAACAAAACACTTTCCGATTTATAATATTAGTAAGGATGCTAGCTAGACAGATAACACAGTGAATGACATGTAGGATGCTTTTTATTTCAATTCAAGGTAAAAAGCTATTATTTTGATTAAACAAATGAAAAATTTGTAGTGCTACATTACATTACACGAATATGATAAAGCCAGAAGGTATCAATCCAAAACTTTAGTTAGAAAAATATTAGGTTATTCTGACTAAAATTATAAGTATATAATTTAGTTATATTATCTAGTTTCACGAGACACGTGGGTGTAATCCTTGGGAGAAGGGCCATATAATATGACAAAAGTAAATAAATATCTTCTTGGCAAACGCGTACGATCTTAGGCCTCATTTTCGTTTTCTATAAATCGAGATTGAGGTAAAACGTAGCCAACGTATTTAGTATATAAAAAAAAGATTACGGAAAAAATCGAACCAATTATTTACGTTTGTTTTTCTTGTAGGTATTTTTTTTTTATATTGCACTTCAAGCTTGACCTCATCCCACCTGATGTTAAGTGGTAATGAGAGGAACACAACAACACCGAAGTGATTGTTATTTGGCTGCGGTCTTCTGTAAGGTGGAGGTATTTTACCAGTCGGGCTGCTCCAGTTCAAGCGATAAACCGCTATGCCCTACCTCTCTTAAATGTTTTCATTTCAAAAAGGTCCACGTAATAGGGCCCAACCTTGATGCTGGCTTACAAATAAACAAAACGTTACTTTTTCCCAGGATCCGCGTTTAGATAAGGTTGTAATTAGTGAAGTTGGGAGATAATTTAGTTCAATCTTCTCGCTACGTCGGAGACAAAGGTGGCTTGCAACGTGATTAACATTTTTAAACTTTTCTTCTACAATACAATGTACGCAGATATCAAAAATAAAGGGTTCTGTTTATTTTCAACTTACTAATTACTATCGTAAAATTTAATAAGCTCCTCTTGAACTAATACAGGCTAAAACTTTATATCAGCTGAAGGATTAAACTCAATTCACGTACAATTTGTCAATTTTTGTCTGTATGTCTGTTGGTTCCGGCTAATATCTAAAATGGACCGATTAACGAAACTTATTGGGAGGTAGCTATAATTTAGGCTAAATTAAATAAATTGTTGTTGTTGGCACCACTTGTTTAAAATGTAATCAAGCCAAAGCAATATGTGTTTTTTTTTGTAATTTTGTATTTTTATGTGTCTAATTCAATTAATGTAACTGGCATTTGCCGTTTTATTTGAACTCAAATAAATAAATAAATAAATAATAAATAAATAAATGATTTTAAACACTTCACATATTTAAATAATTTTGGAATGCCTGTTTGTTATATTGAAATAATCGCTTATTGCGATGATACATGAAGATAAATTTATTTACGGTACATACAAAAAAATAACATTTTTTTGCAATTTTTGTCTGTATGTCTGTTGGTTCCGGCTAATATCTAAAATGGACCGATTAACGAAACTTATTGGGAGGTAGCTATAATTTAGGCTAAATTAAATAAATTGTTGTTGTTGGCACCACTTGTTTAAAATGTAATCAAGCCAAAGCAATATGTGTTTTTTTTTATTTAATCCCTCAAATACCAACCTCTAATTAATGGGTCGAGAAACAATTGATTTTCAACAACGCCTGGAATCTCGGGACTAGAGCGGTTAAGTTAAAATTAATCGTTACTTTAAGTTTCATAAGTATTAAATTAATAATTAGGCATGCTCCTCTTGAACCCTGAAAATTACCATAGAGAAAAATGACTTTTTATCTCAAACCTAATTAACTCGTACTTTTAATTTGACGTCGGTCGGAAAAAAATTGTATTATCTTATTTGTAAATCTCCAGAAATATTTTTTTTGTTAAAACTTGAGAGTACGCCATTAAATAAAAGCTATACAGGATTATCTCTTTCGTTGTTCAAAATGTATTTCTAAAATATTTGAACTTAGTGCTAATATTGGTTTAACATCTAAATTAATATTACTCTTTCAAAAGACGTGTCTAATCTCGATAATATTACCTACTCGCTGAACACAATATTGAATTCAGAATTATGTGTATTCTGTGTGTGTGATGTATGTGTATTAATATTATAAATGAAATGAGTCTCTATTAAGTATTCGGCATATGAGTTAGAATTCAATTAGGTATTCATATTTAGTCGTTATAAGATAAATATATTTTAGGATGGCTTAAGGTCACAACCATCATATCTGCTTATAGCCAATGGGGCTGATCGCATGATCAATTATGTTAAATAAAAAAATAAAAAAGGATGGCTTAAGGTACCCTATCTTATTGAGGTTGGATTTTTAGTTAAAACGCAATGCAGATTTTAGGTCAAATGGTTAATAAAGTGTGAATTAAAAAATATATCCTCGACATCAAGTGTATTTGAATTATCACAAGAAATTAAATGTATTGTATTACCCTTGCTTACCAAACACTTACAAATTCAACTAAAAGGCTAATTAGCCGAAAACCAACTACATATTAAATTTTTGAAATCTGAATATTTGCTTAAAATATAAGTGTTTATTTTTTAAATATATGAGTCCCAGCTAGGTTTGGATGACTCCTAACAACAAATACTATCTGATTATATTGAATTTTGAATCGATTTGAATTAAAACTGATGATAACTGATTTTGTTTGCCACGTGTTGCCAAAATACATAAAAACTAGTCTTGTAACATTCAAATTTAAAAGTTTTATAGACTTAAACCTGAAAGGAAGGCTTATTTTTGCAGCCAGTTATTTTTTCATTCAATAAAATCCAATTTGTACATCCAATATTTTGTTTCGTCCACGTTTTCGTAGTTGTTCATATAAAATAAGAGACAGTAAAGTTGGAAAGTAAGAAGAGAAAATAGAATTTAACACTGAGTTTTAAAATGAGAATAGACTTCTGAGAGTCTGCATTTCAACAGATTTGGAGCCCCACTCTCTATTTACTACACCTCAGAGGTCGTTAATTACTGAGTAACACCTAGATTGTTCATTTTTATTTCGCAGTTTTAACAAAGACTCTAATATGCCAAGTAGGAAAACAAAAAAAGATTAACAAAATACTCTCAGTCAAAGGCATTATTTTAAATTACATCACTTCTTTTTCCCTTTACGCGGACTTTTCTTAAAGTTGCGATTTGAACGAGTTACAACTTTCATTGTCTTGTGTAAAAAGGCAGGTTTTGAACGTTTTTCAGGAACGGCGTACACTTATTTATCTTTTCTTTTGGTTTAAGTTATGCAGACTGTTTTTGTCATTTGTCTTAAAATGTGGGATTTCCGAACTATTAACAATTTTTTACTTAATTAAAAAATGTTCTTAATTCAATGTATGTGATTACTTAACGTTTGCTCGCCGATAAGTTTATCTTTTTTTTTTGTTGGAAAAGAGACGTGAGGTATGATGATAAGAAACCAAAATCGGGTTATGTCATTGAGGGGTGTCGATTTTTATTGCCAAAATTTTTTTTTACTTCCAGCCACATTGTATGAGTTAAACAACGAGAAAAAAATCTCATTAAAATGTAGTCATGGCTGCTCTTTAAACACAATAAAAATTATTCTGAAAATTTGTCGGTGTTTTATAAGAGAGGTAAATTACCAATCATTTAACTCATCAACAAATAAGTTGATGGTCTAATTGGTAACTCTATTAAATAAAAGAGAAATTTATAGAAATCCACTTTGTTTTATGCTAAAAATAAATCAAAAAGCTATTGAGTTACCCAAGAATAAACCCTAAATATATATTAAATAACTCTTAAGAAACTTTAAACACAAGTATTCGATTTCGCAAAAGAAAGCTTATTTGCAGTTGTAACAAATGACTTGTCGAGGTTCTTTTGAATGTTGTAGTCTCGCCTGTCAACTGAAACATTCATTCTTCTATGCCTTAGCGTAACCCCACACTAGCGTTCTTTGAGCGTCGACGCCCACGCAACGCCGACGCGACGTCGACGCAACGTCGACGCGGCGCCGACGCAACGCTTGCGCAGCGGCGCGGTCGAAATGACGAACGCCAGGACTGCGCTCCACAGGCGCCGCGCCGGCCCGACGCCTGCCGCAGCGTTTATTTTGACAACAGTACAATGATCAACTCAATTGTTTCGGCCCGCCCGTATTTTAGAATCAGTAGGTAGAAGACTTTTTAGCTGATAGCAAATATGGATGTAGCTTAAAATACTAGCTCATATTGCCGAAGAAACCCATTTTCAATTAAGTACCTACTTTTAGTTTTCGAGAAAATAAATGCTAAAGTTGCCTATTCGGGCCATGTGTCAAATAGGTAAAATATATTTTTTCCTTTACATTATATTGTGCGTTATTCAAATCTTACATTTCCATTTTCGAAATAACTGTACATGACGTCAGCGCGGCGCGACGCGCGAACGCGATGTGCAGAGGACGCCCAGCGCAAGCGCCGCTCAAACGCCGCGCCGACGCTGGGCGGGCGCCGCGTCGACGCTGAGCGGGCGCCGCGTCGACGCAACGCCCAAACAACGTCGGCGCGGCAAGACGCTGACGCTCGAAAGACGCTAGTGTGGGGTCCCTCTTAGATCAAATATTTTGTAAATCTGAATTTCCATACCAAATAAAAACACATTATTGGATACTCTGCATCATTGCTGTTAACTGTGCCTGATTAATATGTGTCTGAATATTATGAAGCAAAAGACCAGGGTTACCAGACCTACTTATTTTCTGAGTAACAAAAATGAATCGTACAGATTTAAAAGTGAGAGGTTTTTTTGTTTTCTTACTATCTTGTAATACCTAATACCAGTAAATTGACCACCGGCAAGCTAACAGGTATTTTATTTTATTTTATTTTTTATTTAAAAACTTTATTGCACAAATAGGTACAACAGGTACATCTATAATAATAATTTCGTCAAGGGGTACGGTAGAATCGATCGAAACCTTAGATGAATAACAAAGCAAATTTAAGAGAAGTAGGGCATAGCGATTTATCGCTCAAACTGGAGCAGCCCGACTGGTGTAATACCTCCACCTTACAGAAGACCGCAGCCAAATAACAATCACTTCTGTGTTGTTGTGTTCCTGCGTGTGAGTAAGGTTTCCAGAGCTCCTGGGGGGTGCTACATTAGTAGCAGGGGTCAAGCCTTCAAGGTAAGGGCGACAAATCCAGTAACATATTTATTATGCTGTACTTGTCGCCCTTAAGCTAGGACCTCATTTCCACTTAACATCAGGTGGGATGAGGGCAATCTTGAAGTGCAATATAAAAAAAAGCACAAAGAAATATTTATTTCGAGTCGACAACATTTATCCGTAAAATTCGGATTATGGAGTATTTCGTTAGATTCTAATAGCACTGAAAAACAAACCGCAGTCCCTATTTAAGGTACGCCTTGCCGAAATAGACGTTTCGCGAAAATATTGTTTTTGACACTTTTTTATGTTAAACTCTTTAATTAGTGTTGTTTGCGAAAACAACCTTAGAAAAAAATATAATATAACAGCTAAATAGTTTAAATTTTCAACAACAAACGTAATTTTATTGCTCGATATTAATAAAAACTGTTAAATTAAAAACTGAATTCACCCGAGTGAAGCTAGGTATTCATCTAGTACCTACATAAAATATAAATATAAGAGAGGTAGGGCATAGCGGTTTATCGCTCGAATTGGAGTAGCCCGGCTGGTGAAATACCTCCACCTTGCAGAAAACCGCAGCCAAATAACAATCACTTCGGTGTTGTTGTGTTCCTGCGTGTGAGTAAGGTTACCAAAGATCCTGGGGGTGTGGGTAGCAGGGGTCAAGCCTTCAAGGTAAGGGTGTCAAGTATATTAATAGCTTTATTGTGCTGTATTTGTCGCCCTTAAGCTAGGGTCTCATTACCACTTAACACTAGGTGGGACGAGGTCGATCTTGAAGTACAATATAAATAAATAAAAAGAAAATACAATTATTCTATTCAGTACAGTAGTTACTCAGAGTAACAAAATGTATGGTACACCTCATGTGACTGAGGAAATAAATCATTTTCGACGTAATCCCCGGCGTAGCCAGAGTGAAAGAAGGCTCCAAGCCTTGTTTTTCTATGCCATTTTTAACGTCGTAACTGTGCGTCTACAACATTTTAGATCGAAGTACTATGCATTCCCTTTGTGACAACTCTTTAGCATGCCAAAGGTGTTATTAGCATTTGTTGAAGATAAATCTTATTCTGTATTAGCAAGTTTAATGACGGCATGCTTATTTAACAGCACGGACAATTTAATAAGCTTGTATTTGACTGTTCAATTAAATTAGAATAACAGTGAAAAACTGGTTACCAAAAATAAGATTTAAGTGGCGCATTTGTATTTACATGCTTATAAAACAGCTCTTAAAAAGATAAGAGATAGAGATAGAAACATAAAAAAACACAACCAATTTTAAAAATTAATCATTAGAAGCCAAATAACCGATTAAGAGAAATTTATTTTTCAACATTCTGTATATTATATGTACTTAGATTTTTTTGTAGCGTTTGTGTGTTTTAACGTGGAGTCAACAGTTTAGAGTCGATAAGAATCTAAAAAAAACAATTCGAGATTATTTCAAACTCCATAACACCTTTTAACTTAACAGGTTTCTTCAGAAAATTACCCCTTTCATCCAATTGCTTTCCTATTCGTACAAAAATGCGAAATAAGTTTTAACGGAGACTCTCCATGCTATTTGTGATGTAAATTTTCCGTAAAATTCTAAATTCGCTATCGAAAAGTTGGGGTACCTAATTCAATATACACCTCATATTGAATCCCTCGTCACCGAGCCTTTCAAAGAACCTCATATTAGGTATTACGCCACTCAATCAACTACGGCTGGACTACGCTGAGCTACGAAAATTATGAACTGCTACTTTTATAGACCAAGCATTTTCAGATAATATTGAGAACTCCAAAAAATAAATATCGCCACTATCATATGTCTATATTTTTGACATGCTAGCGGCACACCGCGGCTTTGGTTATTTTATTTATTTAAAAACTTTATTGCACAAAAAAAAGTACAAAAGGTGGACTTAATGCTATGGGCATTCTCTACCAGTCAACCTTTGGGTCATGCGGAGAGTTAGTTTATACCGTTTAAGTCTGAAAAGTAGATAGGTATTTGTTAAAACTACTTTTGTCTTAATTGGAATGCGTGGAAAAAAGAAAAAACTTGACTTTTATACGTTACAAAAGACGACTTCCGTAGCCTAGAGACGAGCAGGCGTCGCGCGATCTCTGAGGTCCTAGGCTATATCCACGTTCGGAAAAATATAGGAAACGAACTGTTCTACATTGCAGGTCTAGGGTGATACCATCGGTAATCCTTATTTAACACAATTACAGTTAAGCGAGAGAGGAACCCACATCGCGATGACAACGGAATGATACCGTAATATCCTATCTGTTGCATAGCCATATTGCACCGAAAGATATTACTTCACGCTCCTTTTGGCGGAATCCATGTCAAAGGAAGGAAACACATGAGCCAGCAATGACTTCCACTTCTTAATGGTGCGGCAAAGATAAAAGAAACCGAACTTTTTGGTTCCACTGTGAACCGATGGAATCGTGGGAAAAGGGAGGGCGGGATAAGAGAAAACTTACCACAGAATCAGAGCAATGTATATGATGTTGTCCAATAATTATATATCAGCGGAATTTATACTAAGCCCTACACCACGTTTTACTTGGATTTACGTGGTTTTCATTCTAGTATATTTGTGTCCCATCGGTCATCACATCAAAATCCATTTTTTCCCTTTTTTTGTTTCCTAAACAATAGCATCATTAACATCCAAATGAAAATAAGCAAGAAAAATAAAATTTCATGTGTTAATTTTATTAGGGTTTTATTTTCCTTATCTTTGTCAAAAACATCCGTATCCCTTGGAAGTGAGTGACTTCGCTTAATGACATAGCCCTGTAAGTACCTATTTATAACGATCTTGGCTTTTATAGGGATGTGATTGCTAAACAAATTAACTTGTTAGTCATTTTTAAATTCAGATCAGAAAAAAAAAGAATTATTTCTTCAAATCGTTTTAGAACAATGTACAATTGCGGTTTTGTTTTTCTGTTTAAATGATATTATCTACCTTGTACCCAACTCTTTCAGAAAGAAAATTGTGTATTTACGAGGGTTATGCCTGTTTTAAAGTAAAATACTATGTTCCCTATCGGCACGGATTAAAAATATTGACGTGTAAGGTATCGTTATATATATTGAAGATAATACAAATTAAATTCATGACATTTAAAACAATCTACTAACAGTGTAGGGTACCAAATTAAAGGATTTCAAATGGCTACTCCAACAAATATATTAAACTTAGGTACATACATTTTTATAGAAAGATAAAACGTTTTCCTACCTGCACCGCTATAAAAGGAAGGTTAATGAAAGCTTCAAGAAAAATAATCGATGTTTCGATTTGTCGATATGAAATCGACATCCCGAGTAAATGAGCGCGTCACGTGCCGGAAACGAATTTCGGGCATTTATTACCCAGGGTCGCTGTTTACCGGATTTTATAAGAATCTTAAAGGTCTTTGTTTGGCCACTGCTATCTAATATAATTCACTCATTAAATATAATTATTTGTTTTTTTTTACATTACACTTCAAGATTGACCTCATCCCACCTGATGTTAAGTGGTAATAAGGTCCTAGTTAAGGGCGACAAGTACAGCATAATAAATATGTTACTGGACTTGTCGCCCTTACCTTGAAGGCCTAACCCTTGCTACTAATGTATCACCCCCCAGGAACTCTGGAAACCTTATTCACACGCAGAAACACAACAACACAGAAGTGATTATTTTTTGGCTGCGGTCTTCTATAAGGTGTAAAGTATTTCACAAGTTGTGCTGCTCCAGTTTGAGCGATAAATCGCTTTGCCCTACCTCTTTTGAAATAAAATAAGTAACACTTCACTTAGATTTAGAAAACAATACGCACAACACCAAAGTCAAATGTTTCTTTATTCCAATATTATTATGTATATATTACATTTTTGAATCGAAATTGTATGAAATTACCGTCGGTTTGTAACCTATATCTAGACTGACACCGGTAAAAAACTCAGTATTAGTTACAGAAGCAGTATTTAACTTATTGCTATGTGAAGACACTTCAGACCAAGTCATTTTGCTTTGATGAGTGAAGAAACATATCTAAGTATTTATTTTCCTTGAAAAGCTATACAATATTGAGCACCCGTGTTCTGCCGTGAAATTATGTCTATTCTTTTGCGGTATTACTTATTACCTACCTACTAATATTATAAACGCAAATGATTGAATGAATGTATGTATGTGAATGTGTCTAGATATAATTATGTTTGTTACTCTTTCACTCACAAACTACGTAAAGAGTTTGGACCAAATTTGATCGAAAGAGAGATGAGATAATAGACTAACATATTATAGCACATTTTTTATTCCAAAAAAACGCTGACGAATTAGCGAATGTGACACAAAAAAGATACCGCAACAAGTAAAGCTCCAAATTACTACGAAAATGAGAACTAGCATAACAAATAGGATAATAACGAGAAAAAGCATAAATCTGAAAAGATTATTCCTCTTGGGGCACAAATCTCCTCTAAGACCCTTGTTAAGTTTGTTCATTATAAAGGCAAGGGTTAATTGCCTTGGTCTTGTAATTTACAACTCTTTACAGTTCTTGTTCAAATGTTTGCTCAACACCGTTTGCGTACACTGTTATCCATGTTTTTCACGTTATACCAAAACTAGCGGCAGCCCATGACTTCGTACTATGGAGCAATAACAGCCCTAGTTACTCAAAGTTAATGTAGCATTCCAATGGTGAAATTAGTATTGAAATCGGAAAAAAATTGAGCTTACTCATTACAAATATACACACATATGTAGTTAAAAACTTGTACAGGCATTAACTATAGGCCTAGAGATAATAATAACAAAAACGCTTACATAGATTGCGGTTAGCTCAGTTGAAAGGGTACGCGCTATACGTGAAGTTCGTGGGTTCGAGTCCCAGAATGCAAGGGGAGATTAAATTTTCCTGTTGCTCTGATTCTTTGTACCGCGGGAAATTCCCGCAATTTTTTTAATTTTTTTTAATTTTAATTTAGGATTAACAACAGCCAACTTAATTACAATTTTTACACCATATTATAACATAAGTGTCAATTGGGCCAAAAGCGTTAACCACAGTTACCATAATTTAATTTAACAATAATAGCCTTGACAGCATAATAATTATGTTAACTTACAACTAAAGCTAGTTCTTATGTTGGACCACACCAACATGAGCGCAAAATATATAGGTATGATAGATTGATAATTGACGTGGTTAGATGAATACTAAATATGAATTTTAAATGGGTTGTGATCACTGACAATGTAGAAATAATAATTAAAAATAAAAGCTTAACAGTGTCCTTAAAATATTGTTTGATTTTCAGTGTGATATTATTAATTGTTAGTTACATTCGGCAATTAATGTTTTAGACGCTTGTGTCACAGAAACCAGAGATAACAATACTACAGAGCCAAGATTTTAAAAATTGTTAAATATTTATAATGGTCGACTGTAAGTGAAAAGGTCGTTTTTGGTAGAGTATAATATCAAGTAGTGAAAAACTAAGACTAACTAACGTATTAAAATATAAAAACCTAAATATACAGTCAAATTGAGAAACTTTGAAGTTTATATAGAAGTATATAGAAAAGTTTGTTTCGGAGCAACGAACGAGCAAGGTCTTAGGCATAGAGCTCCATTTTACGCTTTGGGTACGTAACATATTGGCTTAAGTTAATGTTATAAATGCGAAAGTAACTCTGTCTGTCTGTTACGCTTTTCCGCTTCAACCTCTCAACCGATTTTGATGAAATTTGTTATACGTTGAACCTCTAGAACGAACATAGGCTACTTTTTGTTTTGAAAACATGCAGTCCACGCGAACGAAGTCGCGGGCACAGCTACTAGTTATTATAAAAAACTAATTGTACTAAAGAGTTTAAGCAGACTTGTGTGACGAGCTCGAAAACTCACCAGTCCCATTTTAAAATGCCCTAACTGACAGCATTAGTAACTTGAAAATCTACCTTGAATATAATAATATTAGTGCTTAAGCACGTTTGCGAAACCAAAACAAACCTAAAGGTACTTTATCTAAGTGTTACCTTTGATAGATAGTGTTTTTCCAACGTCTACGATATTAGGGTTGGCAAAGTGATCGATAAAATGCGAACGATATTGTCTGGAGTAGGTATCAAATATTTATATTGGGGCCTGTGTAATTATATTTGGTATGGATTAAATAATGACTAGCTATTTTCAACGGGTTCGTTCGCTTTGTTTAGGGCTAAAAAGTGTTATACGTGTTGGTGGAATCTAATTTCAAAAGTACTAAAATCAAATTCAAATTATTATTATAATTTGTTTATCTATTTCACTTCAAGATTTTCTTCATCATCATTATGTGTGACTAACAATGTATAACCAAGGATATTATTGGTTAAGGGAATTTAAATAAAACACGAAACAGTTTTTCCATCAATTTATAATGAACGTGTAAACAAATTAACAAGTTAGTGAGACAGAAAATCAGATTGTCCAATTCCTATAAACGAATGATAAAAGAAAGCAAAGTTACGTTAGGATTTCGGGAAATCATTTCATATCAGATGCTTGATAATTATGATGATCATAAAGAGAACACCACCTCCAAGTTTGAGGTATCTATGATCAGCGCTTAAGACAGTCCCTTAATCAGTCAGTAATTCGGGCCATATACCTACTAATATTATTAATGTGAAAGTAACTCTGTCTGTCTGTTACGCTTTTCCGCTTGAACCTCTCAACCGATTTTGATGAAGTTTGGTATAGGTATACGTCGAACCTCAAGAACAGACATAGGCTACTTTTTGTTAGAAAATAAGGGGGGGGGGGGGGGTAAAACCGACAATAAAACGATGTAGTTGTAGTCCACGCGAACGAAGTCGCGGGCACAGCTAGTCACAACATAGTATAAAACGAAGTCACTTTTTCTGTCCCTATATCCCTTTGTACGCTGAAATCTTTAAAACTACGCAACGGATTTTGATGCGGTTTTTTTTAATAGATAGAGTGACAACAGAAAGGTTTTCATTTGCATAAAATAATAAAAAAGCCAATATTTCTAAGTATTTACTTTACATCTGTGCGAAGCCGGGGCGGGTCGCTAATCTATATTAATAATTTCGTCAAGGGTTACGGTAGACTTGACCGAAACCTTAGATGAATAACAAAGCACAAAAAAATATTGATTTCGAGTCGACAACATATATCCGTAAAATTCGGATTATGGAGTATTTCGTTAAATTTTAATCGCACTGACAAACAAACCGCTGTCGCCATCTTAGGTACGCCGTACGCCTTGCCAAAATTGACGTTTCGCGAAAATATTGTTCTTGACACTATTTATGATAAACTCTTCGGTGTTTTTTCTTTAAACCTGAGATTGGCCGATTGCGATAACAACCGTAGAAAAAAATAACGTAGAAGTTTTAGTTTAAATGTCATGTAGTTTTGCGTAATGATTTACTTTAATATCATTTTGTTAACCGCCGAATCTTTACTGAATTTGAGTACAATCCAATATTGAATGTATGTTTTCAGGGTACCGTATCCAAAGGGTAAAAACGGGATCGTATTACAAAGACTTCGCTGTCGGTTCGTCCGTCCGTACGTCCGTCTATCTGTCACCAAGCTACATCTCAAGAATCGTGATAGCTATACTATAGTTGAAATTTTCACAGATTATGTATTTCTGTTGCCACTACAACAGCAAATACAAAAATAAAAATACAGTTATTATATTATTATTCAAGAGATTCTCCCATACAACAAACGTAATTTTAAGGGTTCCGTAGTCAACTAGAAACCCTTATAGTTTCGCCATGTCTGTCTGTCTGTCTGTCCGTCCGAGGATAATCTCAGAAACCGTTTGCACTAAAAAGCTGAAACTTGGTACAAATATGTATATTAATCACGTCAACAAAGTGCAAAAATAAA
The DNA here is from genome assembly GCA_037074685.1 of Glyphodes pyloalis. Taxonomy (NCBI): domain Eukaryota; kingdom Metazoa; phylum Arthropoda; class Insecta; order Lepidoptera; family Crambidae; genus Glyphodes; species Glyphodes pyloalis. The sequence goes on along the minus strand of JAYKKO010000030.1, from coordinate 6,083,389 downwards.
AAATAAAAATAAATGTTTTTTTTAGGGAAACGAAACCTACACGTAAATTGGGGAGTGATTTTTTTTTTAATTTCAATCCCAACATGTGATATCGTTGCATAGGTATTTAAAAATGATAATTTTTCGATAATTTTAATATTTTGGGAAATAATCGCTCCAAAAGAAAATAAAATTGTGTCCCCTCCCCCCCTAACTTTTGAACCATAAGTACAAAAAGTATGAAAAAATCTAGAATATAGAACTGCATAAAGGTTTTCTAGGAAAATTATTTTGAACCTGATGGAATTACCTAATAGATTTTGAAATATTTGAAAAAATATTTTTTTAACTAAAGTTGTAATTTAAGCGTATATGCTAGCTTTTTTTCTCTTAATTTACATATTTTTGTAACTTTAAGTGGGGATACTTAAGTATGTGTGATAAGTGTGATGCACTGAAAACTACGGAACCCTACACTGAGCGTGGCCCGAAACGCTTTTAGCCGGTTTTTGCTCGATATTAATAAAAACTGGTGTTAGAAAAATGTTCACATAATATTTGGCTATATTTTTACTTCAATAATAAATAATTGTGTCTATTGTTGAACAAATAATGGTACGGAACCCTTCGTGCGCGAATCCGACTGGTACTATACGGTTTTTCGCCGGATTTTACCCGAGCAAAGCCGGGTGTTCATCTGGTAATATTATAAAGCTGAAGAGTTTGTTTGTTTATTTGAAACCGCTAATCTCAGAAACTAATAGTTCAAAAAAAATATTCTTGTGTTAGATAGGTTATTTATTGAGGAAGGCTATAGGCTATATAACATCACCTGCAACCAAAAGGACCAAAGAATAAGTGTAAGAAAGAAAGAAAGAAAGAAAGAAAACATTTATTGACTCAACTTACAAACAAAACAAAAAACATAATCTGTTCTAAACATAAATGGATTGTTTATGAGACAAAAGGAAAAAAGCTCAGCTAATGCTGTCTCGAGAATGGATCCCGGGCAGCGCTGGTTTTCAGCTTATCCCTACCCTCGTGAGATGTTATTCGAGAGCATGTTGTGGCTGTTGAAGGCTGACAGTTGTAAAGGAGATAGCAAGCATGCGAAGCAGCGGCGGGACGCTAGTATACCTGTTAGTACCAACGAATAACCCATTGTTAGTTAGGCAATCAATATAGGAAGGTCAAATGGATTGCCCTCTATATTACAAGTAGTACTATTAAATCGCCGTGATTAATGTGAACAGGTGCCCTTATAGCAATTAAAGGTAGGATCCTTGTAATTGGACGAAGTATGAGCTTTTAGGACCGACATAGTTCCAGATACTTATTTAAGGGCTTTCACTTCAACATCGTTGGATATTCCTGTACACATAGTACTTTTAGATTGTAGTGTGAATTGGAATAGTAGTTGCGCTAACTATTATTCCAATTCACACTACTTTGCTATTCTTGTTGTTGAAAAACATGTTGACACCATTCCCAAATAATAGTAAGGTACCAATGTCGATGTCAGGGAATTCCTTTAAAATGAATCGCTCTATAATCCGTTGAAGTAAAAATATATAAGGTCGAATTGAGAACCTCCTTTTTTGAAGTCGTTTAAAAATTGTGACTTCACAAATTTCTTTCCAAAATCTAACAATCGTGTTTTAACAGGTATTTAAAAATATCTGAGTTGACTAGCCAATCAATATCACGATTTGTACCTTTAACATATCGCAATTTATATGAAGAGGAAATTCACACGAACTCAAAATTTTTGACCACTAAAGTGCTACTTTGTACAAGGACAGTGTGACGGCAATGTGATACTTCAATAAAAATACAGTCGCCAATAAAAACGCAAGCAAAGGCTAATATAAACTAAGCTTAGCAGCCAACGAACTAATTTAACAAGTCAAGGGTCTTATAAGACGCTATGTCCACATGTCATCTATATGTACATGCTTTTGATACTAATCGACATTAACCAAACAGTTACAAACAAACATACACATTTAAAGAACCTTATTTTGATGACAAATAAGTAAAATGTTCAATGTAGAAACCGTCGTTACATTCTAAGGTCAACAGACACCCCCATATCATCTGTTCGTTCTGTTTAATCGACAAACAGTAAACATTCGAGCTGGTTCACTAAAGCTTTATTTGGATTTAGACACGAACTGGATTTAAGTCCTTGTCACAGTGAAGGTGGTGGTGTATGAGGGTAGATAGCAGTTTACAAGACAAAACGGTGAGTAAATACCGTATATGTATCTTACTGTAAGGTTACATTGCTTAACATCATCAAACCTCACCCGAAAGTAAATCTTATGGTAACAACATAAAAGCTCAAATGCTTTCTTGTTAATAACTGTACATGCAAAGTAATACAAGCAAGGTTTCTTACATTCTGAAACAAATTAGTGCAAATGACAATGTTATCTCCTTAGTTTTAGAAACAGCAAAAATAGCCAGGTCAAGCCGTAGTTACAGGGATAGCACAAAATAAAAGAATGGACTTACTCAACGTGAAAAATAATTAGGTGAAGTATTAGTTGTAATTACTACAAAAAGGTTTAAGACTAATTATATGAAAAATACTAAGATTTAATTCATTGTATGCCTATTTTGAAGTAAGAAGTGAAGAAGAAATGCTCAAGGAGTTCATTTGAGTATCTCTTCTAATGCCCGGTACCAATATGTTACGATTTGTAATGTGTCAAAAATTAATATCCGTTTTTCTCCAACCGACTACGAGACGTTAATACCGTTCCATAATTTACTTTTCATACCAGCTCTCATCAGTCGTCCGTCGGTCGTTTTTAGCTTACGCCTCGTATAATTTATTACTGCCCTTAACTAAAACGGATCATTTTCTACAATTGGCTACTTGACAGTGTTGACAATAAAATATGAAAAGTGTTAGATATGTTAGCTTAATAGTTAAGTAATAATTTTACATATCGATTTTTTAATTAAAAGCATAGTTAGTATTTTATTTTTGAAAAATAAATTTTCCTTTTTTTATCTGTGGAACAAAAGAACCGAAACGGAAACCACTATTGCAATTCGGAAATGACAGCTGTCGGCGAAAATTATTTATTTTATTGTGGCGAAACAATGATTATTTTACCGATGAAAGGAAATATTGTGTCTCTAACCGTATTAAGAATTTATTCAAAAATTTTCCGTTTATCTTAATTAAGTCGTTCCTATGCGTATCGGTTCGATGTCTAGAACGTTGACGTCATAATTGTAAAATTGACGTGACTTGGCGTTTTCGCGCGCTTTTTAAATGTGTTACACAAAATCTTATTTTTTTTGGTTATTTACATTTTTCCCAGATAAATCGAATTGCTTGGGATACAAAATAAACGGGCGCACATTTTACAATACTTTATCAAAAACTGTCAAGTAGCCAATTGGTACCGGGCATAATACAACAGACAGAAACAGCATGAATATGCAAAGTTTTTTGGCCCTTTTCTATTCTTTACTTTATATTTTCATTTCATGTTTTCTTATTTTGCCTGCAGCGAGTTACGTTCGGCTTTTATCAGACCGTAAAAATATTTTGATCTACGACCAATAACAGAATATGCCGTAAAATTCACGCGTCACAATATACAGGCAGAGGAAATACTTTGAAATGGGATTTATTTATTTTTAACGCAAAAGTTAGGCTTTTGGGCATAGGTTTGTGTTGACTATCAGTTTTATGGATCGCAAATTCAATAGATTCCAAAATGTATCTATGTATTTTGAAATAAATGGCAAGAAAGGAGCGGACTAGGTCATAAATACGACATTGATTTAAGCTCGTTAGACAGTTATAAAAAATATTAGCTCTATTTTTTCTTTTAACAAACTAATAAAAAAATTCATAGATAAAAATATAATGATAATTTTGGTGGACCTAATTACGTCTTAGGACAATTTCATGTATTGTCGATGTATAACTTTTTATTTCACAAATTATTAACAGAACTTGGTTTAAACAGTCTAAAATACTTAAATAAAAATTGTTATTTTTTGATTAGGTAGAAAATGCAAAAATAGATGTCCCAATTTTAAGTCCGCTTTCCTATTGGTCAAATGGTGCGACAAAAACGCAGTTCCTGTGCCAAAAACTTATTTTTTGTATAAGTCTGTGGCTTCAAATATCTGTTTATACATCACATATATCTGTTTGGGCACAGAACTATTCTCAACTATGAGATCGGCCAGGCTGCAGATCGGATGTGGATTGGTGGAGAAGAGTTAGGACTAAGCAAGTTACCAAATGTCAGATATTTTAAGCTGATTAAGTTCTGACTAGGCTTAGTGACCAACATCGAGTTATCAGACGAAATCAACAGATTAACAAGCCTTCCTTTTTTCCTTACCTTAATTTAAAGGTAATGGTACTTATTAAAAAAAACATTATTTTCAAACATAAAAACATGCTGTACAAGAACATGTTATTACAATAAAGACGCAAATTATTTTTGAAAAGAAAGAAAACGATACGATATACGATAAACTAAACAAAATCGTAAAATGCGATCAAAATGTTGTGGCACCCTTTAATATTGATTCAAATTCTTACCGTTTTTTCTGGAAAATTATTTGCCCAATACGACTCACATGGTTTGATTGTGGGTAACTTAAGAAGAAGAGAATCTATTCCTCTTTACCAATTGTCCAGAAGATTTATTATTGAAAATGATGATGATCTAAATTATAGGAGAACGCGAGACATCAGAGATATGAGGGGATCGAAAGATCGTAGATTTGAGGTAAAATGTGTTAAAATCGTAAATATGTAAGGTTTTAGGAAAAAATATTTCCCTTACAGGAGGATTTTACAATGCAAATTGATAAATTTTGATATGATATGTGTTAAGATGTAATCATAGTTTTTTATTAGTCAATATTATTCTATGTTTTTTGGTCAATATAACTCCAAAATGATTTTTTGTGTTTATATTTCGGGACAAACAGTAGACCGACTTCGAGTTAAAATTTTATCAAGACTTAATTTTTTTATTAAAATGCAGAGTTATGAAGAAAACAATATACCGATTAGAAGACAAATGAACGTGAATAATCTGATGATAAGATATCCTAAGCCAGAGAAAGACGATGTCAATGCAAAAGCAGAAGATGTAAATTTTTCCTATGTTTTAGATGACTGAAGCATTGTTAAGAGAAGCAAAAATAGCAGATAACATGGAGTTTGACAAAAAGAATCGTGAGCGATGGTTGACAATTGATACTGATGAGGGCATTAAAATTGGCATATGAAATAAAATTGCTGGAAATGAAAATAAATAAAGAATCAATTGTTTTTAAATTTCATTATTTATCCATAGCAAATATTGACACCACAGTCTTGTAATTTAATGATAAACGGAGAAAAAAATAATAATAACATAGTTTAAAAAACTAAAAAAACACGCTTTAAGTCACGTAGCGACATTTTTTTCGTATTCCTGACAGCAAACCCTTTAATTTGATACCCATATCATGGGAGTGGATTTCAAACAGCCTGTCCGTCATCTTCGGGAGGCCGCCATATTGGATTTAAAATGATTTTTTTATCTTATCATGTATTGTCATCATAACTCAGAGCGTGTGCAAAATTTTATCCTAATCGAAGACTGGGAAGTGGGTCAAATTAAGATTCCAAGATTTTCTTACATAGTTACAAGTTAAGCTAATTAAAGCGTGTTAAAAACAAAAAGTTTTAAATGTTGAGTAAAGCGCAAGGTCCTTGTGAGCATGTCACCATTGGGGACTGGCCTGATTTACTTTACCTTTAAACTACATATATACCTATTGAATGTCACTTGACTCCTCTTACAAAACCAATTGAGTAGTAAAATATTCGATACCTCTTCTGAAATATAAGTATGTACTGATTTGTGACGGTTGATATATATTTTCATCAATTCATTATGTGTTAATGAAGGTAACGTATTTGAACATAGATGATTTGATTTGATTCGATTTGTATGTTGTAACTTTTACCGTAAGTGTAATTAAGCTCATTCCTCCGTAATCTTATTCAAATTTTGAAGGTTGTTTAATAACGTGCCTTTCAAAATAACGTTTCACCTCGAATCCACCAAAGGACTCAATTTACTCAGCCAAGTCCACAGAGAAGTAATTTATCTTCTAATTACTGTCAAACCTGAGCTGGTGCAAATATTTACTCAATACGAGAAGTTCTGCAATCTTGCCGATATCTTTGCATAAAGTTCAGTATTTCTGCGGAGCAAATTTTGGCTCTAAGCTTATAGGGTTGAGTGGTTCACTGGCGGCAAATGGTGCGACATCGGGACGTATTTGGGAATATTGTGGGATTCAATTTGTAACTTCCTTACTATGCTAAGGAGCCTGCACTTGAGGTACTTCAGTTTGTTTGTTCTGTTCCTTATTTTTATTGAACTTGTTTACTGTTCAATGTTTCCTTGCTCTAAAGTTATTATATAGCATTTTTTCTCAAACATTTCTAAGCTAATACCTACCTTCTTATGATTTATAGTACCTTTAAATAAGTTACTTAAACTTAAATCATTTACATACTGGATCTCATTTCGTAAATTAACTTTATATTTTTCACTGACGAACTTTGAATGTATGACTTGACATTTTTTACAGTTTTTACTGGAAATTGCAATCAATGTACTATTCAGTCCTTTGCTAATTTTACTCGAACCAGTTTAGGCTCCAAATCGTGAAGTAAGGTCTGCTTTACTTATTCCTATTTGGAACTGATATTTAAAATTATTGTACATGAGATATCTCGTCTCGTAAATTGATAGATTATTTGGGAGCTAAAGAATATCCAACTATAATGTTAGTAGCATACACACCCTCTCATCAATCCGCATTAGGTATTCATGTTAAAAAAACATCTCATTTCATCTTCTAGGATAAGGCCAATACCCTGAATTGAGACGTAATTGGTTGAATTTGCTGTTTTTTATTCAATACTCAATCTTACACATTCTCTTACGTTTTTTAGTATGCCTGTTCTTAACCACATTATTTTTATTTAAAAAGCCAGCTACTTAACCTTTTCTAAACCACTCCTACCACACCATGTAAATTAATTTGCTCATTACTAAGTACAGCTCAATAATAGGCTACAGTTCTCTAAAAATGTAGGCCTTAAATTTAGTACCCTTTACGGCAATAACCCATTAAAATAAGTTACTTAAGCCGAAATTAATTTGAAGTTTGTCCCCTTGCGGAAATTGTGGTAAATAAAGTGGGAGTAATGGATGACCAAGTTGTCCTAAGCATTTGCAGAGTTTTAAAAATGGAATGTTATTTCTTATGTTTAAAAAGAAGTTCGCGTTTTTTAATCGACTTCAAAAAAAGAAGGAGGTTCTTAATTCGACCGTATATATTTTTTTTATTTTTAACTCCGTGTTCGGGCATAACTCCGTGGTTTGTGAACCGATTTAATTTTTTTTTGTATGAGGTCTTGCTCATAGTCTTTGTTTGTACTTTGTTAAGCTTTTTTATTCCCCCAAAAACACAATAGTGATCCCCATTTAAAGTATACTAGCGACCCGCCCCGGCTTCGCACAGATGTAATATAAATACTTTAAAATATTGGCTTTTCTATTGTTTATTGCAAATAAAAACCTTCCTTTTGAATCACTCTATGTATTAAAATAAACCGCATCAAAATCCGTTGCGTAGTTTTAAAGATATAAGCGTACATAGGGATATAGAGACGGAAAAGCGACTTTCTTTGTTTTATACTATGTAGTGATGATACGCTGATGTGCTTTTGATTGAGACAAACAGCAATCGAGGTAAACACTTGCAGTTTGATTTTAGTTCTTATTCCCGCGACATAAGGGAGGTACAGAGTCCAAAGCTTAGTCTGACGTGTTTTCGACCTCTTCGAATCTCATGAATTCATCAACAAAGTAATTTAGTCATTAGTACGAGAAGTAGGTACAAAAGAAATGATTATGAATCGCCTAATTTTAACAGCCGAAAGAAACCAATACTTTTATTATTTTTTTAAGTGTTAATTATACTTTTCTAATGCCAGTTCCCGTATTTGAAAAATATCTGTTCTAGTTACGCATAGTTATTAATTATACGAGGCGTAAGCTAGAAATGACCGACAGACGACTGATGACAGCTGTATGGACAGGTATTATTCAACGACCCGCTAGTCGAGGTAAGAAAGGTAGGGCATAGCGATTTTTGCTCGAACTGTAGCAGCCCGACTGGTGAAATACCTCCACATTACAGAAGACCGCAGCCAAATAAAACAATCACTTCTGTGTTGTTGTGTTCCTGCGTGTGAGTAAGGTTTCCAGAGCTTCTGGGGAGTGCAACATTAGTAGCAAGGATCAAGCCTTCAAGGTAATGGCGAGAAGTCCAGTAACAGATTTATTGCAATATAAAAAAAAGAAAAAAAAAGTCGGTTGGAGAACACGGATAGTCATTTTTAACACGTTACGAATAGTAAAATATTGGAACCGGGCGTTATCTGTTATTGATTAAGGAACGTGGAAAAACTTAATGTTACGGCTACAGTAAAAGTTAAGCGGAGCCTACCAACTATGCCAAAGTGTATTTAACTAAAACTAATGACTATATTCTTATGATTTGCGTTTGCTTGTTGGATAAAACCCATAGTTATTAGAATAACCCATCTATACTAATATTATAAAGAGGAAAGGTTTGAATTTTTGTTTGTTTGTTTGTTTGTATGAATTGAATAGGCTCCGAAACTACTTGGCAGATTTGAAAAATTCTTTCACCGGTGGGAAGCTACACTATCTACGGGTGACATAGGCTATATTATATTTTCAAAAAAATTAGGGATCCTTACTAAAACTTCAATAATGTAATTAAAGGTGACCTGAAAAATTCCTTACATCGCGTGCGCTGCGAAAACTATTGATGATAGAACAAAGTCATGCACTACGACTTTGCAGAACTCATCATTATCTACAAAAAGTGTCGGGATAGCATATGACTAAATATTATAGTTATGTCACAATAAGCGGTTTTTTAATCTAAAAAATTTATTAATATGCCGCCTCTTTTAAAGGCTCTTTATTTGTACCTTGGTATAAATCCTTATCAAAATAAATTACTTTATATTCAAGATAGCTTCAATACCTTTATATAACTTTTTGAATTATTCAATTCGGACATTTAATTCGAAAGATATCATGAGTTTAATAATGCAAGTATTAGAAAAAAGTCGCTTGGTTGCCGCTCACCGCGCTCAGCTAGCCAGCATGCGATGTAGGCTCCAAGCGTCACTGGGGTAAGGGAGGAGTCAATGTAATAAAATAAATTGCAATATTTATATGTATAATACGTACATATTTTAGTACCTATTGCACCCGTGCGAAGCCGGGGCGGGTCGCTATATTAGATATAGCTAGAAGTGGTCATGTATAAAAATAAAAATATATATCTATACTAATATTATAAAGAGGAAAGATTTGTATTTTTGTATGTTTGTAATGGATAGGCTCAAAAAGTACTGGGCCGATTTAAAAAATCTTTCACCAATAGAATGCTACATTCTTCCAATTTGACATAGGCTACAAAATTAGGAATCCTTGGTAAAATTTGAAAAAAATCAACAGAAAAGCGGGAAAAATTATCTAAGGCGAAACGAAGTTCGCCGGGACCGCTAGTAGTTAATAATTAACGACCTTCGTAGCCGAGAGGAAGGCAGGCCATCTCTGAGGTCCAGGATTCGATCCCCGGTCCGGTCAATATGGAAAATGAACGTTTCTGTATTGCCTCGGCTCTGGGTGTTGCGGTACCGTCGTTGTTTCTGATTTCTGTAACACAAGTGCTTAAGCCTCTTACCACAGAATCAGAGCAATGTATGTGCTGTTGTCATATATTTATTTATGTTTAGACGTAGATCGGGTAGGTACAGACAAAAGCAATTCAGACTATACACTTTGAGCTTTGTATCGTCCTTATGTCGTGTCCATAAGAGCGAAAATCGAACTGCAAGTATTTACATAATACAAACAGTCGAATTATTGGCTAGAATTCCTACTTCTATAATAATACAATCTGTAGCCACAATCACCTTTACTCACGCAATGGTAAACAAAACGTTTTTTTCATTAAGCAAATCAAAACAGAAAGTAAAAAAAAACACCGACAGAATTACGATAATTGCCCGAGCTTAATTATAATAAAATGTTAATCAGATTTAACCGCAAAATTATGGTGTTATGCAAACAACGTGGTGGGTTTAATTTTTCCACGTCATAATTTGTGTCAACATATTTAATCCTGGTTTCCGAGAAGGGTTCGTCACGCGATCTGTGTCACAGTGAAAATAATAGAAGTGAAGTTTTAACTGAGGTTTTAGTTACGTAAGAATACCTTACATTATAAATTAATAAATAAAATAAATAAATATTGAAGAACATCACATACATTGCTTTGATTCTGTGGTAAGTAGCTAAAGCACTTGTGTTACAGAAATCAGAAACAACGACGGTACCACACCACCCAGACCCGAGACAATACAGAAAAGTTCGTTTCTCATATTGACCCGACCGGGGATTGAACCCGGAACCTCAGAGATGGCGCGACGCCATAGTCCGGCACGCTCGCCTCTAGGCTACGGAGGTCGTCTAATATTATAGTATTATGGGCTACGCAGTCAGCTTTGAAATTAGCAGATTAGCATTAAATAATTGGACCAAAATATATATTTTTTTATATATTGCACATCAAGATTTACCTAATGTTACGTGGTAATGAGGTCTAGCTACAAGTACATCATAATAAAGCTGTTACTGGACTTCTTACCCTTACCTTGAAGATATGACCCCTGCTACCTATGTAGAACCCCCCAGGAGCTTTGGAAACCTTACTGACACGTAGGAACATAACAACACAGAAGTGATTATTATTTGGCTGCGGTATTCTGTAAAAAGAAAAGCTTACCAACATGGTAGATAGATAAAGGTTTTATGTGTTGAAATACGCACTGGTGGAACCTCAAGCAGAAGCTTTCCTATGTATATATTTGAAATTGGCAAACAAAACAAACATTCCCTCAGTATTAAATAGAATAAATCCCTTTTCATCTTCCTTTTAAATTTAATAATTCCTAATATCAAAACAAAGAGGGGTTTGATTAAAAAATATACTCGTTTCCGGAAAATTGTATCGCTGAAACAAAATCACCAAATTGGAACATCGTTAATCGGACCGAAGAAAAACATTTTGATTCTTATTAGATATTTATCAATATGAATTTTTTTTATATAAATCTGTATTCATAATGGGTTTCATTCGGATAAGGTCAGTGAGCTTACTTAATGCATATTCAGGTTACACGATAAAAATTACATTTTACTAGAAGACACTGTCAAAATAAAATTATTTTCCGCCAAAATCAATGATTACAATTTTATTCTTCGGTCAAAATCAAAGTTTAAACTCTCGAACTCATTATTTTGACCAGGACTCCCCTATGAGGTGTTTGGCACTTTTTCATGTTTGACGCCCTGAATGGTTACTCTACAGCACTTTACCCTAAGATTGACGTAGACATCAAAGATACATTAGTATCACTCTTTGGAGGCGATAACGAACTTCATGAACCATGGTTATTTTTGTATAACGCCCTGGGTGGTAGCCCTACCACACTCTATCCTAACGCTGTCCTTGTGGAACCAGGGACTGGGGTCAATCCCTGGTTCCAGGAGGTGACCACGACCTTTTTTCATCGAGGGGGAAATGCCTACCGCACTGTCTCTCACTGCGGGGAACAGAAAGTAGTGTGCTGAGCTCGAACCGCGATTACGTGACTGGCTACGCCACTTCTGGATGTTGGAAGAGAGAGAGGCCGGCAACGACAAACTGAGACCCTCCTCTTTCTCCGCGATCCACCTCTGCCCTTGTGAGCATGCCACAAAGAGCCACCTGCTCTCCGCGGTCAAGCTCAGGATTCGTCTTTACTTCACCCTGTGCGGAATCTGAGGCTAGGTGGCAAGGCCAGCCTCAATGTACTGGACCACAGGGTTACTATCACTGAGCCCCCCCATCATGACAAGATTCGGAACCCAGCAAGGAACATACGACTACGACCTACAAGAACCATGGTTCTTTATATTTACCGCTCTGGGTTGCCCTACGCACCCTTCTAACACCGACCTTGTAATTACTGATTCAATTGTGTCACTCCCTGGAGATAACCACGATTTACAAAGATTAATAGCCTATGTAGATAGATGATTGGCTTGTTCTTCACTTTATTGATGACGGTCTTGCGTAGTTAAAAAGTAAGCAACTGCAAATTGCTCTTGTTATGAAACTCTGTTTAAAATCTGTTCAAGTATTCCGCGCGCGCTTACAATGAATTTCAGCGATTTCGCTGCGTTGCCATTTATTTCGAACTTTACACTCGATGCAACTTTCATTTCGTCGGGTGTGACGAACGAAATCCAGAAGCGTTTGTAATGCATTCTACAATGCTTGCTACTTCTGAAATTTGAAATGGCTTTTGTAGCGGTCACGGAGTAGGGTTGCCTGGGATTCGATGGAAGGTTGTTGAGAAAAAAGCGGCACATTTTATAAGCTATTGTGTATAATTAAGAAAGCATATTTGATATTAGTTAGACCAGTGAAATTCCACATGGGAGATATTTAGAAGAATTTGAAAGTCGATGGCATTTACATAAACGCGCACCGAGTGTCGAGCACCTTGTCATATGGACAACTTACTTGCTTACTTGAGGCCGAATGGCGAACAAAGCACGGGCAATACTTTGATGAAAATACATTTATAGACCACTACATACAAACTACATGTTTACACTAGACAACATAATACGACAAATATAAAATAGAGATAATAACAAAAAGAAATACAGGAGTAAAAGAAGAAAACCAAAAATGAAATAGTTACCAACACAAACTAAACGGGTAAGTGGTCAACTAGGCCACACCCAGCTGTATGGTGAGCAGTCCCCGCTCTTTTCAGAGCCGCTGTCATAGCGACACGGTGCGCTAATGCATAACCCCCTCCCCCCCATTAAATAGAATGCATTGACATGTTACATATTGATTCATAGTACTATTGCATATAACTTACACGTGAAGACAAATATTCAGAGCCTCAAACATCGTAGATGAGTGATGCGAAAAAACGCACACCACAATTTCAAATCAACTTTATGTTGGTAATATGAAGACGTAAGAAACCAAATATTATGCAAGTCGCTATTTTGCATTAAGTACAAGTAGGGAGTTCTATTTTCTCTTTACTGCAGTTAAGCGCTTATATTAAATCGTAAGCTCATTTCTGTACAGTAAAGCTTGGCAACTCTTACACTGGGATTTCTGAAACAAACATTCATTTTAAAACTCAGTGAATTTCTCGTTTAACATTCGAAGCTAAAATGGTAAACGAGAAATGAAACGAACAGTTAGGTTTTGAAAGTTTAATATTAATCTTGTCGTACTAGCTGTTTAATTTCTGAATCAAAATTAGTAACGAATTCAGTCCTAAAACCAACGATATTTAAATCATTAAAAGTTCGGTAACTCTTATCTTTGCCGGACCATAAAGAAGTGGAACTCGTTGCCGGCTCATGTGTTTCCTCCTTCCTTTGACATGGATTCCTTCAAAAGGAGCGTGAAGAAACATCTTGCGGGCCAGTATGGCGATGCTAACGGATAGGATATTTTGATATCAAATCCGTTGTCATCGCGATGTGGGTTCCTCTCTTGCTTACCATCAGGCTGGGAGGAGCCAATATACTGCGCTACTATAAAAAAAAAATCACTGTTTAAGTAAAATATTTGTATTGTATCGTTTAATTTTTTAACACGCTTTTATTAATTTGGGTTGTAATTGTCTATGTATGTAACGAAATCTTGAACACGATTTTCATCGGTTTCTAAACGACTGATCAACTTGAAACTTTGCATTCATCTCAATGATAGACAATAATATCTCAATGATAGATAATTCAAATAATTTGATATCTTTTGTATCATATTCAATTGACAATAGGTACCGATAGAAAATTTGACAAAAAAAATAAAAAACAAAGAATATTTACAAAAAAAAACAATAAAAAACACGCTTTTAAATCAAATCGAATTATGTATTTTATAATTTTTGATTACAAACAGAATATGTAATTCACTTTAGAGTAAAAAGCGTGAAGTGCATTTTACGATATCTTACTCTGCCCTAATAAATACAAAAAAACTGCAACTTGTATTTAATACGTCAATAAGCACGCCACGACTTTTTACTTCAAATCGAATTATTCTGTTTGTAATTTAAAAAAATACTATTATTTATTTAATCCCAACTAGTACTATTTAAACATTTGTATTATTTTCTCGGGTTACAGTTATGAATGCCCTTCAGCATTTTAATAAAAATAGTTGGAAAGTGTTTAAAAACTGTTGACACTTCCAAAGCTGAGTGTGTAAAATAATTAAAGATTGTAATCAAACAGTTTATCGCAAATGAATCACGCGAGACCCCGTTCATCACTATTGGCTTATTGTTTGTTGTTCCATACAAATACACACGAATAATATAATAATAAATAATAATAATAAAGCTTTGTTTGATTCCATGCATGATACATATTTAACAAAAATAAAATAATTAGATATTACTGCGTGGACCCGGTTCGGGTAAAAGCCTCCCGCAAGGAACGTCATTTTTCTCTGTGACTGGCTCTGTCTAGCCATCTTTCGCCCGCACACGCTACGATTTCGTTTGGGCGGGACACGTAGCCCGCTACAAGGATGAGAGATGGACTCTAGGATCGGTAAAGTGGTCTGGACCAAAAGGCACCAGACCAAGAGGCCGACCAAAAGCCAGATGGGCAAACACACGAATAACTTATATTATATATGTATAGCCCAGATATTTGTAGGTGATTGAGTCATTGATCTTGGTATGATGCAGGACACCTTTGAAATAGTGTCAAGAATTATATTTCACCTATATGATTCTCTCAGCCTGACAATTCAATTATTTTTTAACACCTGAGAACATTGTTAAAAAGGTGCTTAACAAAAATAATGAAAAAAATATTGCCTGCAATGCATTTTTTGGTATATTTATTTTTTGCATAACATCTCATATGTAGACTGCTTTGATTCTGTAATTAGATGCTGAAGCACTTTTGTTAAATAAATCAAAAACAACGACGGTCACACATCACTCACCCGAGACAATACAGAAAAGTTAGTTTACCATATTAACCAGACCGGGTATCGAACCTGAAAACTAAAAGATGGCGCGACCTGAAGCTCCTACCGTTGCAATTCCAAAAAAAACAGCCCGAATGCAATTTTTATAAGTTGATAAATATGTTATTAAAAAAAAAATACACAAAATCTTCGCAGCAGGTTTCCGCACTAACATAAAATACTGTTAAAGCACTTCGCGGTAAATACTTGCAGTTCAATTTTAGGCCTTATGCTAATGACATACGGGCGGTACTAGTATGACGTGATTTTGACTTTACATATGACCTAGGTTAGTCTAACCAACATAAACAAATGATCACTCGTACATTACTGAAACTTCTACAAATAACTAAATATACGAATTAGAGTTGTTTTATTGTAACCCTATTATCAGTGTTAGTACATTGTTGGACCTTATTCACGGAACACATTCCGTCATTATAAACTTTTGTTTCATGGTTCCGTAGGAAAAATACTTTTATTAAAATGAATAAAAACTCAAACTCAAATATTCCTTTATTAAAGTAGGTAATTTACTTTACCATCAGGCCAATGTATGAGATGTGGTCTGAAACAGGATACACCTATGTAGCTGACACTGAGTGTATCAAATGTGCACGTCCGCAGCGAGTTTGTGCGTCCGTACTTACTTGATACAGTATCAGATACATTACACACTACGCAGCTAAGGGAGCTTGATATTTATTTATTTCATACTTCGTTTGCTCATCATGAAGCCTCTCGGGCCTCATAAAAAAGGTGCAAAATTCAGATTTAATACTGATTAATTACCCTTACAGTTCGAATTGATACACCGAAATAAGGTTAAATTAGGCTTTTATGAAACCGTCTTATTTTTTCATTTTAGTTGTTAATTTCATAAAATGCTTTTGAAGTTTAACTTTTAAATTTAACTTTTTAAATAACCTCTTATCATATCGTCAGGTTCCTCCATGAAGAACGATACTTCTCTTGGGTGCTTCGACAGGTTGCTGAAGGTAAATTAGGCATAAAAGGTTGGACACTATACACGACAAGGAGAAATCAATCCAACAGAAAGTTTCGCGTTTCCAATTTAAGTATGATTTCTGCCTAAGAATATCCACTTTTACAAACACAGGCTAAGCTTGCCAGATCAATCAACTAAACACAAAATTCTTGATCAAAGACTATACATTATTAATTTTTACCGCCTTTTACTTTTTTTTCAGTGTAGGTAGCTCACAAGAAACAATCTCTCTGCAGCGTCAGAAGCGTTTACATTCCTTTCGGAGGGAACCCTAATCGCCAACACGTAAACAAATAATCGACTACCAACCATTAACGACAACAGCCATCCAATGAGCGACCGGGTGAAACACAAAGCCTTTATTTTAAGCTAAAATGGGTCAAACACAGTTCAGGAAAAATTTGTCGTTCTGGATTCCAGCAAAAAGTGAGTAAGAGTTTTTTTTCTAAATTCAAAAACTTATTTCGTGCGGTGAGATGCACTTTTAAAAATAAAAAATAAAGTAAAGTTGACATTCGACGAAAAAAAAATCAATTTTTTTTTTAATAACGTGTGTCGTTGAACACTCGACATTGGTGAAATCATCACGTTGTTTCAAAGCGCGAGATTGGGTCGATCCAAAAAATATGAAAATCCTAAACTTTTAACAACACAAAGATATTTATATCCTTATCCTGACATGTTACTTCCGTATTTCCGTTTGTTTCCTTTCAATCTATTTCCCTAACTTTTAATCAGTCCGTGGCTGATGCACAAGTCGTGCAAGCAAAAAAGAAAAAAAAACGTTTAACAAGCTTAAGCATTCTTTCTTTCTTAACAGTTCTTTCTTACCTCTTTCTTTCTCCAAGTCATTCACAGTACGTAGAGCACGTCAGACTGCATTTTTCAGACATTGCACCGTCCTTATATCGTGTGTTTAATAACTAATATCGAATAACAAGTGTTTTCCTTGATGTTGACCGTACAAACCATCCGGCTTTGGAACGCTCTGCCTTCTGATATTCGACAATCTCTGACTAAGGGAATATTAGCTAAAACTAGCGGCGCGCTGCGGCTACGCTCCCCTATTATGCCTGTTTTATTCACATTTCCCATTGGTCACAACGTGATATTATGTAGTCTATAGCCTTTCTCAATAAATGGACTTACCAACCATGAATATATTATTTCAAATTGAACAATTGTTCCTGAGATAAGCGCTTTCAAACAAACTCTTCAGCTTAACAATTTTAGTATCTATAAATAAAAGTCGTGGATTTTTCTATTCTTCCCGTTCTATATAGATGTTAGACGAGAACTAGTCAATATCTGATTTTTTTTTTTTTTTTTATATTACACTTCAAGATTGACCTCATCCCACCTGATGTTAAGTGGTAATGATGTACTTGTCGCTCTAAAGCTAGGACTAGCTTAAGACCACGCACCCGCTGCGGCGTCGTAGTGGGCGGGGAGGTGATACCCCGACGTGGCGCGTCCCCAGGTGGCGGATAGGGGCTATAAGCCCGCGGCTGCCGCACGGAAGGTATTCTCGCTTATAGGGGTGCCTTGCGGGCGGCAGCCGGGGGTTGGAGCGTAGCTTCCGCGGACCAAACACTAAGGGGGGGGGGGGATGGGGGGGATATTGGGGAAGGGGGGAATATGTTGTGCGAGGTCGAAGTTGTAGTTTTCTGCGACGTCGTCTTCACCGAGTCGGGGCCTTTATTTTTGGTCAGGCCATCTTGGCCTTTTATGACGTCCGTGGTTCGTCGTATGGCGGGGTAACCCCGCGGCGCGGCGGGCTCGGCCGACTGCGTAATAGCAGTCGGTTGCAGCAGACTTCGGTCCCCGTCGGGCAACCTGTTCCCTGGTCGAGTGTCTGGTGATCATGTCTATCGACTCGATCAGACCAGGGGGCTTGCCTTAATTGGCTGGCCCAAGTGGAGCATACCACAATAAAAAACCCCTAATCTCGACGCTGTGAGTGCTCGAGGCGTCGGGGCCATCTCTCTTCGGAGGGATGGTGACCGGGTGGGTTAAACCCGGTCGTGGTTGGTGGCATCGGCCTCCCTGCACGGGACCGCCCGCCCCCGTTGCAGTATGAGGGTAGCTGGAGGTATTCGGCTCTGCCTCCAGCGGTCTGTTAAATCCGTTCTACTCGTGGGAACCATTATGAATGTTTCAAAATCTAAAACTAAAACCCAAAAACCTATTGCTGTAGTGGCATCTTCGGATGCGGAGGGCGCCGCATGTTCTTTTGCGCCGAAAAACGATGGTGCGTCTTTGGAAGTACTTAGTGACGCCGACTGTACTGATGCGTCAGAGAGGGAGTATCCGGAATCAAGGAGACGCGTTCCTTCCGTGGCTTCCTTGGCTTCGGAAAATTCTAGCTTTTTTGCTAGACCAGAGGACATTGAGTCGGGGGCAGAGTCCGACACACTTACCAATGTCTCGGAAATGTCCAAAACGTCTGAGCGGGAGAAATACCTGAGAGGGTGTAAACGCCCTTTGTCGGATGGGGACTCTGATACCCCACAATCAAAGAGCCGGTCGGTTAAAAAAGGGCCGAAGAAAGGACGCGGAAAACCCGCCACTACTGCCGATTATGCCGGTCTGGCAGAAGCGCAGCGAGAGCTGCAAAGAGGGCCGCTGTCGCGCTTGAACACGAGGCGCAACTAGCGGAAACGGAGCGGCGTTTGCGTGAAGCCCGTAATGAGGCCGGGTATGGCGTGACCCTTACCTCATCGTTAGAGGGAAAGTCGGCTGCAGAATTGCAGCGCCTAGTGACCACGGAGGCGGAGAGCTCCGTAACTATGATTAGAAAGTTCTCGAACTTGAAATGGACCTTCCAAAAGGCACTTAAAGAGAGTGCCATAAACATGAGGGCTATTTGCGAAGAGGCTCTCAAGAGAACCTCTTCAGAGGAGACGCAGAGGCTGCAGGCGACAGTAGATCGCTTGCAGGCTGAATTGTCGGGCCAATTAAAGCGGGTGGCCGAGTTAGAGGCTGCGGTGGCTCAGCTGACTAAATCTGGTCGCGTTTCTCCGGCACCGGCACCAGTCTTGGCCCCAATTGAAACGACGATGGATGTGGCGGAGTCTGTTTCGGGACAGTCGATAGCGGACGCGGTGAATTTGGAGGCCATAGTCCGCAAGATTGTTACAGAGGAGCGGGCCCACTTAAATGCGAGGCTCAATGCTAGGATCGAGGGGCTGGAGGACCGCCTCCTCCCTGAAAAACGCTTCCGTCCGCCTCTGGCAGCGGATCAAATAAAGGAGCCAGTTGTGCTCCTCGAACGACTTACTAAGACTTTCAAGGTCCCAGAGCCACCGAAGCCGCAAAGGGCAAAGAGGTCCAAGGTGCCTGGAGTGGTACCTGTTTTACATGTTGCGGAGCCTGCTGCCTCATCTAAGGCGGCTCCTGGTTTCGTCCGTCGAGCTACTCCTCAGCCAGCTCCGGCAATAGAAGAGGATCTGTTTCTTCCTTCGACCACTCCAGTCAATGAGGGGTGGTCGACCGTAGTCAAAAGGGGAAAGGGAAAGGGGAATACGTCCTCGGAAGCGTCTTCGGCTCCACAGCCCGTTTTTCATTCAGCTCCCTTGGCGGGACCTAATAAAAAGGTGTCTGAGGCCGCCGCTCCCTCGTCTACGAAGAAGTCTTCGGCCGCTAAGACGAAGCCAAAGTTGGTTCCCCCTAAGACCGCAGCAGTGGTCGTCTCATTAACTGCTGACGCCTCGGAGAAAGGAGAAACATTTGAGTCGGTGCTCCGTCGTGCTCGGGAGGGGATGGACTTGACTGAACTGGGGATAACATCGGCCTCTTCTCTTCGTTTTCGCCAGACCCAGACTGGAGCCCGGCTCATTGAGTTCCCGGGAGCTGGCTCGGCGGACATTGCCGACAAATTTGCGGCCAAAATGCGAGAGGTATTGCCAGAGGGTCGTGTCCAGTGCCCAGTTGCAGCAGCCAAGGCTGTTTTGGACGGCGGTCGCTTCTTAATTGGATTTAGCTCCGCAACCGTCCGTGCCCTGGAGGAGCAGCCTCTCCGATGCTTCAAGTGCCTGGGCATTGGACACACCCGTCCTTTGTGCCCTTCTTCCGCAGAGCGCAGAGATTTGTGTTTCCGCTGCGGGCAATCTGGCCACAAAGCCGCTGCCTGCAGCGAGAAGAAGCCGCATTGCCAGGTCTGCGCAGACAGTGGGCGGCCGGTCAGCCATGTCATGGGGGGAGGAACTGTAGGCCCCCCCTAAAGAAGGGGAAGGTAAAGGCCCAGACCCGGCCAAGTACTTCAGAGCCGAATCCGGCTGTAGTGGAGGAGGTTGAAATGTCCATGCAATAATGGCCCAATTCAACCTCCTCCAGACGAATGCCAACCACCGCCGCTCAGCCCAGGACTTGTTGTACCAGGCGATGGCGGAGTGGTTGGTGGACGTTGCTGTGGTGGCCGAACCATATTCGGTCCCCAATAGTTGGATGGGCGATAGGGATGGCTCCGTGGCCATAGTACGGCGTCCGTCGTCTTTGTCTCCCCCTATTTCAAGCCTTGAGAGGGGTTCTGGGTTCGTCTCGGCTCTCTGGGGTGACCTCGCCATTTTCGGCATATATTTTTCCCCGAATCGCGCTTTACAGGAGTTTGAATTATTCCTTGGGGTCTTGCAGGGCGCGGTGGGTCGAGCAGTGTCGTCCGGTCATCAGGTCTTGGTACTGGGCGACTTCAACGCCAAATCACCAGGATGGGGAAACTCAGTCGCCTCCAGCAATCTGAGAGGTCAATTGGTCGAGCTCTGGGCCGCGGCAGTGGGGCTTTCCCTTCTCAACAGGGGTTCCACACACACCTGCGTGCGACAGCAGGGAGGGTCTGTGGTGGACATATCGTTCGTCACCCCTGCTCTCGCCGCACGTGTGACGGAATGGAGGGTGGACCCGGCTGAGACATTATCGGACCACAAATATATCCGATTTGTGGTTACAGCCAGCGTCCCAAGTCGGGCACCCGATAGGCCTAGGTCTTCGCCCTTTCCCAGGTGGGCTTTGGCCCGCCTAGATAGGGAAATTGCTAGGGAGGCAGCCTTTCTGCAAGATTGGTTCTCGCCTTCCCTGGCCAGTTCAGATGTGGATGTCTCAGCGGCCCAGCTTCGTTATTTCTTGACCGAGGTATGCAACGCTAGCATGCCTCGGTCCCGCCGTCTACTACCCAAACGCGCCTGCTTTTGGTGGTCGCAGGAGCTCGCCGATCTCCGGGCTAGTTGTGTTGAGGCCCGGCGGGCCTTCACCAGGAGTAGGCGTCGAGGCCAACTGTGCCTCCTCTACAAAGAAGGCCGCTCGCGGGACTCCCCATCGGCCTACCGACCAATTGTGTTGCTGGACAAGGTAGGAAAGTTGCTGGAGCGGGTTGTGGCCACGCTCCTCAAAGAGCACCTTCGAGAGGTCGGCCCTGACCTCTCGGAGGCTCAGTTTGGGTTCCGAGCAGGGCGTTCTACTATTGACGCCCTGTTCGGTCTTAAAAAATTAGTGTTGGAGTCACGAGAGAGGGGAGAGGGTGTCTTGGCTGTCTCATTTGACATAGCCAATGCCTTCAACACCCTCCCTCACTCTACAATTTTGGGGGCACTACGTTTCCATCGAGTGCCTCCATACCTGTTAGTCTTGATTGAAGACTACCTCTCAAACCGAGAGGTAGTTTGCGTTGACGGACGTGGTGAGCTTCGTCGATTTGTTGTTTGTTCCGGTGTTCCACAGAGATCAGTTTTGGGGCCCCTCCTGTGGAACATCGGATACAACTGGTTACTCCGCGGTGCCCTCCTCCCGAGCATGACAGTCACCTGTTACGCAGACGACACTTTGGTGACTGCCCGGGGGAGGGATTTCGGCGTGGCGGCGCGATTAGCCGCAGTGGGCGGTTCGTTGGTTGCCAAACGAATTGAAATGTTGGGCCTTAGGGTAGCGCTCCAAAAAACCGAAGCCATTTTCTTTCCGGGGCCTCGGAAGCGCTGCCCTCAAAATGCATACATTATCGTGGGGGGCGTCAGGGTGTCGGTGGGAGCCCAATTAAAATATTTGGGCCTAATACTGGACGCGAGGTGGCAGTTTGGCCCACATTTTAAGGCCCTGTCGTCGCGTCTCCTTAGGGCGGCGGACACCCTGTCGTGGCTATTGCCGAATCTGGGGGGTCCTCGGGCCAAATGCCGTCGGCTATATGCCGGCGTGCTCAAGAGTATGGCCCTCTACGGTGCCCCGATCTGGGCCGACTCCCTGAACAGGGATAACATCAGGACCCTTCGCCGCCCACAAAGGGCGATTGCACAGAGGGTGTGCAGGGCGTACCGTACCGTCAGTTTTGACGCTGCGTGCGCCCTCGCAGGAACGCCCCCCTGGGAGCTCGAGGCCCAGGCGTCAATGACTGCCTACCTTTGGCAGGCTGTAAAGAAGGCCTCCGGGGAACGTTTTTACCCGGAGGACCTGACACGCGTTCGGCGTGAGGCGACCAATGAAATGGTAGAAAGATGGTCGGTCGTCCTGCAGACCTGTTCGGCGGGGCGTTGGACTCTGGATGCGCTTGGGCCAGTAATCTTGCGCTGGCTCGAGCGAAAGTTAGGCTTTTTAAGCTTTCATCTGGTGCAGGTACTGTCCGACCACGGTTGTTTCGGCAGATATCTGCACCGGATAGGCAGAGAGGGGTCCCCGGCGTGCACAAGTTGTGGCGCGTCGGAAGATAATGCCGCCCACACGCTGAGTGCGTGCACGGCCTGGTCGCAGCAACGCGCTGCCCTCGTATCGGCGGTAGGGCCGAATCTCTCGCTCCCGGGTGTGGTCGAGTCCATGCTCGGTAGCAACACCGCGTGGGGCGCGGTTGCTTCCTTTTGCGAAGATGTAATGTCGCAGAAGGAAGCAGCCGAAAGAGAGCGGGAGGACGACCCGTCTGCTCCCGCTCACCGCAGAAGACGGCGGTTACGAGCGCGGCGCCAATTTGACCGCGCCATTTTGCCGCATGGAGACCGGCCGGCTGGTGGTGTGAGGGCACCCCAGTCGGCATTGCACCCACGGTCTCCAGTGCGAGGCGGGGATAGCTCAGTGGATCGGCTACTCCCGCTTACCCCCCCGATCATCCTGGGGGGAGGAGATGGGGCCGCGTAAGCGGCCATACCGCCTGGCGGTGCTGTGGTGGTAATGGTTTTACTGCTTCCCACAGCATCGCCGTTTAGGGCGATGAGGTCCACCGGGGAGTTTTAGTGGGTAGGCCTGCCCTTCTGAGGGCAGGAGAGTCCCACACACGCCGCCACTCTTCCTGGGGTGGCGGTACGGTGTGTCACGTCATTTCTCCCCGTGAAAAAAAAAAAAAAAAAAGGACTAGCTTAAGAGCGACAAGTACAGGACAATAAATCTATTACTGGACTTGTCGCCCTTAAGCCAGGACGTCATTACCACTTAACATCAGGTAGGATGAGGTCAATCTTGGAGTGCAATATAAAAAAAAAAGATTACATAAATCTTATTACATGAGAAAACAATCTTGTATCTTAGTAAAAAAGAGAATATTCACCGTATAAATACATAAATGTTACCAATAATTAGACCAATTTTTTGACCAACAGAAACACTCGGTCAGCAAAAATATATATATGCATGAATCATGGTTGACTAGTAAAGAGCATTCGTTTTTTGTGCAATAAAATTCATAAATTAGTAAGCTGTTTTTTTTTCTTTCAGATAACAAAGTGGACGTGGCAGAATTGAAGCCTGTTAGAAAACAAGCGACCTTCCAAAAGTCACTGCGATTGACATTAGTGATAGGTCAGGTGTTTTCACTGATACCAGTGAACGGTGTGCTAAGTGACAGTACCGAAAATGTAAGGTAAGGCCAAGTCTGACACTGAGCAAGCCGGCTTCAATACACTCTGCCCACAACTCGACAATGATAGATCGAATTTAAAAATGATGAGTTTGTGAATTCTACTCTTCGTTCTTTTTTTTGTATCGTTGATGACGATAATGCAAAATCTTATCATTTTCACAGAACATTTGTGGCAATGGAAGAAAGTCTGAAAAAGGGCGCTTTTATATGAAAGACTCAATATGGTTTAATTTTCCTCTTGATATTATTTACGACGAACAAAATCTCATCTCTCCTTTCATGAGCACATTTACTTCTTATATGCATGCTAAGTTGACATTAAAATTATCTTTAATAACATAAATTTATTTCAGATTTGTTCTTCTTTCATGGAAGTGTATGTATTCTTTCCTGTCGCTGTTTGGACAATTATTCATGACAGTGATGTGTATACACAAGGTTGTAAATTCGACAACATCTCTTAGTAACAACGGTAAGATTGCTTAATGTAGAAACTAACAGACAAGTTTAAGAGAGGTAGGAGAGGCACAAGTTTAGGGCATAGCGATTTATCGCTCGAGCTGGAGCAGCCCGACTGGTGAAATACCTCTACCTTACGTAGCCAAATAACGATCACTTCTGTGTTGTTGTATTTCTGCGTGTGAGTAAGGTTTCCAGAGCTCCTGTGGGGTGCTACATTAGTAACAGGGGTCAAGACTTCAAGGTAAGGGTGACAAGTCTACTAACAGATTAATTACGCTGTACTTTTCGCCTTTAAGCTAGGACCTTATTACCACTTAACATCAGGTGGGATAAGGTCAATCTTGAAGCGCAATAATTATAAAAAATATGAGAAAAAAATTCAAATTTGCATGGAGGTTGAATATCGTCGATATCGAACTATTTAAAAACTGCTGATTTCTGAATGACGGAATGACAGCTCACCTTGGACGGGATGTGGCTGAAAGCCTAGCCCATATGATCTTTCCTAGATTCTCCTTCCTTTTTTTTTCCTAGATAGACACAAACTTTTCCATATAGGCTTGGGTCTTGGTGTTTTGGGTAAACGCCCCTAGTATTGTCATCTGGTGCTCGTAGTACAAAAAAATCAAACTTTTAGACAAGGTGATTGGTGTGTTATTATTATTGTTCAAGTCATTTTGTTCTCAGTCATCGGGATTGGTTCTTCTTGATCAAAATTACCTATTCCGATCATGCATCATAGCTGCTATTAAACCAATTGTAAACTCAAGCAGATTGTTTTTGAACAATATGACGGTACGTGAAACGGACGCATGGTAGAGACAGCCGAGATTATTCACTGTTTGGTAACGTCTTAGTTTTTGAATACAATTAAGTGTCACTTACTATTTGACAGTCAGCTATTTGACTATGTGACGTACAGCGTACGTATAAATAAAATACCCGAAATGTAACACAAACTTTGGTACATTAATAGTATAACAAAGGTACACACACAACAGGAGAAACAACAGCAGATACATTAAATAGGTAGGGTGTAGAAGTGGACACATTAAACCATCGCATACTTAAAACATGTTTATTATTAAATAACAAAAAAGAGCAAGTTGCTAAACAGTCCGATGAAGGTTTTATTTTTAGCTCTTAGTATCAAAATTTTTCGAGTGGTCGCGATTCCAGAACAATTTTAACTGCGGACGACATGTTTCGAAACTCGGTAAGAATTTACTGAAAAGGAAGCAATTTATACAAACAAAAGGGGCCTAATTGCTTCACTCGAAAGATATTTGTCGGGAGTGAAAATGGACGTCCCAATTTCACACCGAAAAACATTTTTCATTGTATGACGTTTAGCGGAGCTTTATTATTTCGTCTAAACGATTCTTGGAACTGTTTCCTGGTTTATTATATACCGGTAAATTTATTTTTATAAATTTTCTATTCTTCTCAAAATTTAATTTCAACGTCAAAAATGGCACTAAATTTATTATTTTGTTACCTTAATAATAAATTGAAGTGACATTTTCTATTATTTAATTTATATTATTTTATTGTAATTATAATTTAATTTGCTAAGCTAGTTTAAATTATACTATTTTAATATTCCACACAATGTAAATTGTTTTTGAATTAATAAATTGAATTGAATTAAATTTTGAAGTTAAATTGTTTGATTTTGTTGCGTATTGAGTATTTTAATAGCACACGCGAAAACTTCATTTCACTTAATGAATTTAAGATAAAATTTGGCATCTACTTAACAACAAGTACCTACCGTATTTACTATGTGACGACGTGTAACTTTATAATAATAATTTTATTTGTTTTGACGCTTTTAAGTAAAAAGAGTGTGAAGAAACATCTTGCGGGCCAGTATGGCGATGCTAACGAATAGGATATTTTGATATCAAATCCGTTGTCATCGCGATGTGGGTTCCTCTCTTGCTTACCATCAGGCTGGGAGGAGCCAATATACTGCGCTACTATAAAAAAAAAAGTAAAAGTAAATTATTAAAGAAGTTCTCAGACTTTAAATTATTATTATTTTCACAGCTTTAGTTGTCTTCTACGGGACCACTTGCATCACCATGATGATGTTCTTACACGTCGCCAGGGCTTGGCCAAGTCTTGCTCAGCATATTTCCAAGAACGAGGAGGTGGACCCTAGCTTCGATAGCGCTTTATTGAACAAGTGCAATATAACTTGTACTATAGTACTGATGTTGGCTTTGCGTGAGTATATTTCTGATCAGTATTTCATATCCGCAGAACTACATTTCATATCTTTCTTGGTCATTTGTTACCCACAAATGGGAAGTTAACACCATTTCCCAAGTAATTTTGAGGCATCATTGCCGTACCAGAGGACTTTATGTTGCATCAGCCATATTGATTTCGTGCAAATTTTATCTTTAAAACCAAAGTCATTATGTTGTAAAATTGTAATGTAACTGTATGGTATCTTCATAGAAATCTGTGAAATAATGTGTGTAAGTTTTGACAGGTATTAGATATTTAAAGTTCGCTAGTGTGTGATGCACCTTAAAATTTTAACCGATTTATGTCCTATTTTTGGTTTCCAGTGGAGCATATCCTATCATTACTATCAGCATTTGCTGGAGCAATGGTGTGTCAAGCTGACAAAGAATTTTACGAAGGATTTGTGACGCATTTCTATCCGTGGGTTTTTAAAGTGCTGCCGTATTCTGCCGTACTAGGCGCTTTGACTCAGGTAAAATTGGTGTTTAGTAACTTAACTTAATGTTAAGTAACTAAATACCAACTGGCTATGTGATCTCTCATAAAACGAAAGATGATAATGAAGATAAAAAATACTGGTTAGATTGTCCAGGCGGTGGCAATGTCAAGCTTTAACAAGTAAACAAAAGTAGTGTTCCGTATTTGTAAAGCAACTTTGATAGGGTTTGTGACCAATAACAAATTTGAAAAAAGGTTGGTAACATTTACTGCTATCATCTAGCATTTGCCTGTGGTTTCATTTGCATTATTTCGGAATAATTTGTCTCTTATCTTTCTATCCAATTTAATCCAAATCCATTCAGTAGTTTTAGGGTAATACATAGATTTGCCAAAACCCATACAGCCCATATAAACTTTTACATTTATAATATAATAAGATACCATCGACTATGCGTCACTTTGTATATTGGGCATCTAAAACTCGTTTTAAATACTTTTAATGCCATGTTCGTTTTACCAAGTAAAACGTAGGTATTCATTTCCAATCAAGTTTCATCAACAATCTGATTTAATATTTTCCAGTTCCTCCATTTCCAGTCCACATTCATATGGAACTTTTCGGATTTGTTCGTGATATGCATGAGTTACTACCTTACGTCTCGTCTGGAGCATATCAATGAGAAGCTCTTGGCAGCTCAAGGCAAGGTATGGTATACAGTCTGGTTAGTTCGTGCACCTTATTTTAAAATTCTTGTGTATTTTGAGTAAGTGACAGTGAGAAATGTTGATTGAGTGAGTGACGTTCTTGCAAAATTCGTTGGAATGTTTTGCTGTGTAACATCTTCCCTATTGGCTAATATTTATTAAAAGATTTGTACCTTTTATTGGTTTAAACCAATTCACACCATACCAATACACAGTAAAAAATAAAGAAAAAAAAATGTAACATAATCGCCGCATCAATAGAGAAAAGTTGTGTTTTCATCATATAAGAATGCTTTAAATCATACCTTTGACAGCTTGAATCATTTAGCGGCATAATTAAAACACTTTAGATTTGAATGTTATACCTATTACAGAATAAAAATTAACTCATTTTATTGATATGTGACCATAAAATATTTTTTAAATCCCAAAATATATCAATATCCCTACTTTGCTTCTAGTGTAAAGCACTTAATCGCATTCTTGATTTTTGATCAAATTACACCTTTAAATGTACGAATATTTCCATTTTGTCCTGTCAATGAAATTATTACGTGACTGTGACAGAAATAACATCATTAACTGCAGATTATTTGAAATTTAATATTCAGAGTAGATATTTTTTTATAACATGAATTAATATTTATAAACAACTTTATTTATACTGTGTAAGAGCTCATATGGAAACTAAGCATAAAGGTACGTGAAAGCAATAGATCACAAAAATGTGTGAAGTTTACACGAGATTCATTCATTTGAATCGAAGTACTACTTTCTGTGTTACAGAGCATTTATAATTTTAAATGGATAGAAGTGAAAAAAACATTACCATTAACATTTTACTAAGCTTGCGTAATTCTTTATTATTAATCAAATCATTAGTTTAGCCATTGTTTTTCATTTCAATGAAGTATCGTTTTTTTTGTATATCCTTTTTAATTTATTTAGTTTCATCATTGTAAAAAAATGTTAGAAAATTAGATAGTTCTT
This sequence comes from Glyphodes pyloalis, assembly GCA_037074685.1. Lineage (NCBI taxonomy): Eukaryota > Metazoa > Arthropoda > Insecta > Lepidoptera > Crambidae > Glyphodes > Glyphodes pyloalis. Next base: position 6,054,485 of record JAYKKO010000030.1, on the reverse strand, counting down.
CAAAATTGTCAGTTGTTATCACACTTTGCTGTGGCATTAAAGTATCTTCTGTCCCATCAACATAATTATTATCCACTCCATTTCTAAGCAGCCAAGTTCCAACAATTAAATCTTGCCTGTAATTTTGTAATTACCTGCTTCATGAACACCACATCAAATTCTAAACAGTATTTGTCCTAAAATAGAACCATTAATTCCATTCATCTAATCAAATCATAGTACGTGCCAACTCGAGCAAATAAGTTGATTTCATTTTGACCTCCCTTTAACTTTGTTGTAGTTAAAATTATAAGTCTACATTTTTGTTTACCTAACATGATGTGTTTCAAATTTCATTCAATTTGAACAAAAAGTTCAATATTCAAAACTAAATTAATTTATGCTAAAAATAAAACAATTAATTCAAAACACACTTTTGAAAATAGTTTAAACCCTACTTAAAGGCCTTGTATTAAACCTTCTTACAAGATGGCCCGTAAGTAGGGTTTAAACTATTCTCAAATTTAGGGGATGACTTTTGTCCGCTAGCGTTTTTTGTTGTTTTTCGATTTGGTCTGAAAATAGATGTGAATGAGTGTGTTTTGAATAAATTGTTATATAATAAGGGTTTATAACGTCGGCAACACTAACACTGTTTACCATTTGGCCAGTACTTACCTGAGATATTCTGGAAGAACGCTCGCGAGGACTACTGCCGCGCGACGCAACTCGTGCGCAGGGTCGACGAGGTCATCAGCGGTATCGTCTTTATATCTTTCGCAAACAATCTCTTCTTCATCTGCTTGCAGCTCTTCAACACTTTGGAGTAAGGCTTAAAATCCTTTGCAATTACTAGCATCTCGTAGATACACTATATTTACAAGTGTTAAGCGTAGTTTGCGCTTGAACTTGAATTCTTTCAGCGTTCTTTTAACTTCAACTTCATTCAATTTTATGGCAAACTAATATTTAGGTATTGTTGTCAAATGATTAATTACCTACTTTTTATTTCATGTGCGATGTAACTTTTACATTTATTTTTACTCATAGTTATAAGTGACTTATTTTACAATGTGTGCAGTCTTCAATGAGGTTTAAAAACTCATCTATATACATTTTGGTTGTGACGAAGCAAAAATAAAATGCACATAAAAAATATTAAAATCATTTGTTCCTTAGTTTGAGTTATTTGTAATGACACAGTTCAGTTGGTTGATGGTGAAGAGATCGTCAATTTTCATTTCCCGAGATAAAGCAACTCCTGAATATAAGCAAGATATTATGCTTTTGTTTAAATAAAAACTTAAATTAACTTGCAGAGATGGAATAAAAGGAACAGGGGAATGTAGCAGCAGGTCAAAAAAGTAAGTGCTGGTTATCGATTTTTTTTATTTTAAATCGATTATTCAAATTTGTAATATAGGCTGAAGCCTGATTATATTATCGTTAATACCTATGATACATTCTAGACGTGTAGTCAAATATCAGTTTTATCTTAGGAATAGAAGCAATATTTTCTAGTTTGTAAAAGTGATTGCGCATGTATGAAGTGACCGAATGACGTTGATCACGTAGATTTAAATAGTTTGAACAATGATGCATATCTTTGTTGCAGTGCACGTTTCATGTTAAAATGACAGTGTCAGTGTAATTTAAATTTTTCAGCACTCACCTTTTAGGCGGTTACGAAGCGGCCACCTACTTCTTATTTTCATTGATATATCTGATGTCCCGGTCCATTGCCGTTTCGGTTATCGCTTCCCAAGTCAACGCTGCATCTACTGTACCTGCCCCAGTTTTGTACGAAGTACCTTCGCCAGTATATTGTGTTGAGGTAAGGCCAAAAAACAATTGTTTTGTCTAGCGGAGATTCTCGTTCTGGCACATTCTATCAAACATTTCTTGATCAAAATATAAATTAAGCTTTCGGCTAACGAAAAGGCAGTACTTGCAATAAGAAATTAAAGGATGAGACAACAAGTATATAGCATTTGATGCCTTTCGTGTCAAGGCTGTATTCCTAATATGCCTGCTCAAGAGCGAAAGCTTATTACTACTTAGAGCTAAAAAACTAGGTATTTTTGGTTCTGTAAAATGTCTCAATTCATCACCAATTAGATCACTAACAAAACATAATTAAAAATAATACATCAAACTATATTAAACGACCACTTATTAAGTATCTTGGCATGATTGTGGATAACAAGAGAGTAGCAAAATTCACGAAGAAAATATTTTACTAATAAAATAATTTTTAAAAACCTAAAGTTAAAGGTATTTTGTATGTGACCAGGATTTAATTTCATCAAAAGTTGTACAACTGAAAGATCAGAATTAATCGATTAATTAATTTGAAGTTAACATAATATTTTGCCTCAAAAACATTAAATCTAATAAAAACTCCTTTGGCATCAACACGAAATTTTCATTAAACATTAACAATCTTCCGTAATCCGCAGCTAAAAAAAATCTCACCGAATTATTTCATTTCAACCGAAACCTTAATAAACACACATCAGTTTTTACACCGCTATAAAAAGGGCGTTAAGACCGGAATCCACTCGGAGATAAATACACCCGGCTAATGGCCAACATTTTGTATAAAAATAAAACAGGTGCAAAGGGTCGCGTACCGGGTAAATGGGAAAACTAAGAAGAAACCTTTCACGATGAATCGAAATTAGAACCTACAGAGGTCGAAAAGCGAGTGAATATTTAAAAGATGTAAACGGAGCAAGAAACGCTACTGTTTTTAGCAATTGCTGCATTTTAGCACGATTACTGTCGCCTTTTTTTTTTTTTTTGAGCGGGGGGATATGCATTGACGCACCGTACCGTCATCTGAGGGAGGTGACGGCGTGTGTGGGACTCCCTGCCCCTATACGGGCAAGAATACCCACTAAAACCCCCCGGTGGACCTCATCGCCTTTATGGTGATGCCATGGGAACAGAAGACCTACCACAGCAACGATTCCTGTTGCCTAAGCAAAACTTTGTAATATGTTTTGTCGTTATTTATTATGTCTGCATTAGAAATATTTAGTTAATTTTGTAGGCACATGCAGGGAATGAATATTATAAATTTTCTCTTTTTAACTGTTTTTCTTGTATTTCTGCGGTCAATAGTTACTAATGCTGTAAATGACCATAGTCATGAACTAACTGAACTTTGTTAATTATTAAAATGTAAAACAGCTTCCTAAACGTCAGTACTTAAAGTGTTATGTATGTATCTAATATCAAAATCATTATTTTTATTTGTTTGCTGTAGTCGGATCATTTATAAAATTCAAGTTTTTGGTTAGGGTGAAAATATTACGTCCAGTGTTAATCAAAAATAGAAAAGACCAATTTAAGAATCAGTTCATACAAAGTTAGGCAAAACATTTGAACTATATTTTGTATTACCTAAGCTCACATCTTGTGTATACCTTTATCTATCTATATTTTGCAGGTGCAAAGATTTCTCGACCAAGTGAATGGGGATCATGTTGCTTTAAGTGGCCTTCAATTCTTCAGTGTTACCAGAGGTCTACTTCTGACTGTAAGTGCTAACAGTATTTTATGGTATAGTATCTGATATTGCTAATTGATATTAGGTATTTGTAACAGATGTTATTTTACACGCGATTTCTTTCGTTAGGATTATGTTTGTTTATGAAGATATTCAATCTAAAAGTTCCAAATCCAAATATCTGGTTCTTACCTATATCGCCTCTTTTTGACACAGATTTAGGGAAGAATAGATATGCATAAATTTTCCAAACGTAGTTAATTACTTAGATTCATTTTAAAGATTAATTCATTCGCATTTTTTTCATCCAAAAGATATGACTCTCTTAAACTTGCTTAAAGTACTCGCTCTGCGGTAAAAATTATAGTAAAACAAAAATAAAATAAAAATAACTGTAATTGTTAACATAACAATGAGGATCAAATTCTAAATGGAAAAGTTTAAAAAGGTTCGTAATCTGTATGAGCTAGTCATCAGCTTGCCTCAAAGCTGATGACCGCAACTTCTTTAGTGTTCTTACGGGATGAAAAGTATTTTTTAAGTTTTTTTAATTTCGCCCAAATTCTCTCAGTAGTTTGTGTATCACAGTGTCTATACATCCATGTAACTAAACTTTCATGTATCTTTTTATCAGCAATTTTCTTTTTTTTTGCAGGTGGCCGGTACAATAGTGACATACGAGTTAGTGATGGTCCAGTTTACTTCTTCGTCACAATCCGCTAATTCGACGGTAGCCACATTGCCCAATGTAACTACTACATTGATGCCGATGACGCCAATCACATAGACTTGCATATCTCGATTGTACTCAAATGCACGTCAGACTAATCACTTTAGACCCTAATAGGGCGTTTTTATACCCGAACTGCAAGAATTTACGTGGATTTCGAACTGCAAGAGTTTACGTGGATTTGATGATCCTGCAGACATTCGAGGCTATTAGTATTTTCTAAAGAAAATTTGTGTTCTTTGGTTATTTTTATGTAAAATATTTTTCATTTAATATATGTAATTACATGAGATTTATAAAAAAAAGTTAAATAAAGGAATCCAACCCATACAATCCGTCAGCATTATTTTCGAAAGTTTAAAAATTTATATATAACCAAAACAAACACTCAGACATAGAATACAAAATTCAATATTCCGTATAGCCGTTCCGTATTCCGAAAAGCCGTTTTCTTAGGAAAGGGAAATACTTGGACGTACCGTACTGTTGCTTTGGGAATGGCAGTGGCATGTGTGGGGCTTCCCCGCTCAGAAAGAGAAACAGGAACTACCCGCATAACACTTCCCCACCTCTCATCGCCATGGGAATATAGAAAAACTATAATGGCCATATAGTCATGGCTAGGGCACATGCTCTTGGTGCTATTTTATGAATTAAATTATTATAAAATATAATTATAATATTTAAAATTATATTTTATTACTATTATAGTGCCACGAACATTTGTCCTAAGTGGCAATCGAACCAACGTTGTTGAACCTGCTTCTACTAAGAGCGCTTATCATTATTCCACTAGGCCAATCTATTTGTATAAAACTTTCGTATTAACTTACATAACAGGTATTCAAAATACAAGTCTCTTGAAGCAGAATATAAGGTATCATCTCTGAGGTCAAGAGATCATAAAACAGGTAATAATTGGGTAAGAATTATATTCGTGGAAAATAATAATATATCATAATCAGAACTATGGATACTTTTACTGATTGACATGTTATTACTAATCTTATTAATCATCTAATCTTAAGCATCTAATCTTATTAATCACAAAATATAACACGTCATGGACATCATTCTCATTGTGAGCGGTTTAAGATCGAGGTCATAATCTTTGTGTCCTAAGTTCGATTCCTAAGTCGAGCAAAGTATGTATGTCTCTGATTTTGATTACCAGTCCTCATTTAGCAAGCGCTTTATAATTCAATGTTATCTGTGTGAATAAATCCATTATACGTGTACATTTCTTATGTTATGTTACGGAAATTGCGGAACTAGTGTTACGAAAATCAGAAACAACGATTGTACTACAATACTTTGACCATAAACAATATAGAAATGTTCGTATTTCACATTGACCCGACCAGGAACCGAACCTGGAAGCTCAGAGATGGTGCGATGCCAAAGTCCAGCCTACTCGACTCTCAGCTATAGAGGGGCCACCAAAATGCATAGCCGAAACCAGCCAAGTTTTGTAAAAATTTTTTTACTTTTGATTTTATAACTTATGAAAATCTTGAAAAAATATATTTAAAATTATCTCATTGAGTTACAAAACTTTAAGTAAGAATCTAAGTTAGAAGTTTTAAGTCAAGATTCCAAAAAACTCTAGAGAAGTAAATCAAAATAACCAGTCCCATCTAGACTATGCATCCCTCGAGATGCAACGGGTCGTTGCAATCAATTAACTCCGAAATGCATTTCAGTCGGGATTTAGAAAGAAATACTATCTAGATCTGGATTTCACGTGCAAGCTGGATTTTATTTCTGTCCCTGGAAATTGGATTGGATACGAAATCTTCGATATAGACTTAGTTTGGTGTTAAAACTTTATATAATAGCTATTTTTTCGCATTATTTTGGTAATAAAAGTCTCCTACGAGTAATTTCGGTTTTAAATCTTGTTTTTTTTTTATTATATTACACTTCAAGATTGACCTCATCCCACCTAGGGATGCAACATCGTTCATGAAAAACATCGATGTCGAAATATCGATGTTTTTAAAAGTCAAACATCGATGTCGAAAATATCGATGTTTATGAACGATATATCGATGTTTATGAACGATATATCGGTGTTTTTTAAAATACTTACAGGATTGACAAAATGGCCTTGAAATACAGAGAAAAAGCGTTTTCCTATCAGATTGATATAGTTAGACTGATTACTGATAAACAAATTACTTACCTACCTACTTTAAATAATACAGATATAATTTACTAGGATATGAAGAGTGGAAGAACTATGAAATAAACAAAATCAAAGACACGGACATATATTTATTATACTTGAGAGGAATTTAACAAAACAACAACCTATTTCTTTTTCAATATAGAATTCAAAAATAATAATTTCGATAATCTACTGCCAAGCAATCGGTTTCTTTCTCGAGTAATAACAGCTCCAGCTTCAGAAAATAGCCGCTCACTGGGGACTGAAGTTGCTACTATTGGCAAATGTTTCATACGATACTACGCAAACTACGCAAACTAAAAAAAAAAAAAAATATTAAAAAAGTATTGTTTTTGTATGGCAAGGATTTGAGCGAGCAAGGTTGCACGAGTTCTTGGTAGTATACGCACGAATCAATAGATGGCGCTAGTAAACATCGGTCATAAAACATCGTTCATAAAGAACGATATATCGTCGATGTTTTGAGTTTCAACATCGATGTAAAAACATCGATGTTTATGAACGATACATCGATTTTTTTAAACATCGATGTATCGTTTGGATCCCTAATCCCACCTGATGTTAAGTGGTAGTGAGGTCCTAGCTTAAGGGCGACAAGTACAGGATAATAAATCTATTACTGGACTTGTCGCCCTTACCTTGAAGGCTTGACCCCTGCTACTAATGTATCACCCCCCAGGAGTTCTGGAAACCTTACTCACACGCAGGATCACAACAACACAGAAGTGATTGTTATTAGGCTACGGTCTTCTATAAGGTGGAGGTATTTCACCAGTCGGGCTGCTCCAGTTCGAGCGATAAATCGCTATGCCCTACCTCTCTTTGTCTAGTGTTTCCTAAACCTATGTGTTCAACTGCTTAATTTCACCTAAATCTCTTATTTAGACATTTCGTGATTGAGCACCGAACAGCGAACACCCATACGATGAAAATATGAATTGCACTTATTCATTTAATTTCAGTTAAGTTATGCACAAATATTAGAAACAGAAAAATTTTATTCGATTTTATTATTTTTATAGTACTATACGCCGTACTAGCGAACTTTAAATATTAGAAACAGAAAAATTTTATCTCCCCTTGCGGTGCGGGAATTGAACCCACGACCTTCACGTATCGCGCGTGCTGCTCTCACCAACTGAGCTAACCGCAAGTTATTGTAGGCGATGAATTGTTTCTGCTGTATCAACCGTTAGCCTTTCGGTAAGTGCCCTCTGCCGAATATGTTTAGAACTACATACTCATCATACAAAATAATAAAATCGATTAAGTTATGCACAGGTATGCACCGTCCTTAAACCGTTGGCATAAGAATTAATTTCGAACTGCAAGTGTTTAAGTGCTGTTGCAAAATACAGATTTAATCAGTAGAAGACAGTGAAGTAAATGTAATAAAGGTTCTCAAATTAAATTTGCAGTAAATTTTTTAATTGCCTGAATTAATATTGAAATTAATATTGTTTCGATCAATTCTACCCGTGGTAAAAATTTGGTCCTTTCTAAGACTGTTAATGATGATAATTGTAACGTTAACAACATTCGTTGTGGCATAGCTCAAGGCTCAGTTCTACATAATATATTAATTACTAAAACTCTACATTACCTACTGAGTAAATCATTTAAGTTACTTTATATTTACTGTCAGCATTACTTTACGTCTTAACTTATCAAATAATTTGTAAAACGTCATTCTGTTCCTATCAATAAACAATAGACAAATAACGGTGATATAATTTAGCTTAAGATAAACGACTTCAAGAATACTGCAGGTGAGCTTCAATGTGACAAAGTTCTGAGTCGTGAAGAAACTAAATAGTCCTACTCAAACTCAAATATTTCTTTATTCAAGTAGGTTGCATATAAATCGTCATTAAATACAATGCAAAGTGATTCTACTTGATTGTATTCTATAAAATACACAACACCATTTCTCATAACACTTTTCATGCGGGCGTGGAAAGTTTTAACCCAAAGACAAAATTCAACGATTTAGAAGAAAAAATGGACACATGAAACTTGATAAGTCAGTAGAAAGGGATCTTTTTGTGTGAGTGATACGAGCAATGAAGACAAACGAACAATCCCTAATGTTACAAAAAGCGAATGGAAGACACTCTCTCCGCGATTGTGTAAGAAGCTTCTTCAGAAACTTTTAACCACTGAACGTTAATGTGAATTAATATTTATAACTGATCCATAATAAAGTGGATCGTGGGAAGTCTTTGAATAAAACGAAACACCAATAACTGACCGACTGATTGATCAATAGCTACAATTGAGAAACTAGGTATAACACTTACAAACTTGGTACCTATATGGCAAGTATAGTGTAGTTTGAGAGAGGCAGGGCAAAGCGATTTATCGCTCGAACTGGAGCGACTGGTGAAATATCTTCACCTTACAGAAGACCGCAGCCAAATAACAATCACTCCCGTGTTGTTGTGTTCTTGCATATGAGTAAGGTTTCCAGAGTTCTTGGGGGGTGCTACATTAGTAGCAGGGGTCAAGCCTTCAAGGTAAGGGCGACAAGTCTAGCAACAGTTTTACTATGCTATACTTTTCGCCCTTAAGTTAGGAACTCATTACCACTTAACAACAGGTGGGGTGAGGTCAATCTTGAAGTGCGTTATAAAAAAAAAGTATGTTCTTTATAGGATGTAGACCTTTGCTAATTTTTTATCATGATGTGGGCATTTTTAATAGGATTACCTAATTTAAAGAAGACGATCTAATAGAACACAGTAATTCAGAATCTCTAGCTCACCACTGAAGTCTTTTGCATTTAGACAAGTTTTATTAAAGAGAAAATGTTCGGGTAGCACCGAGTTGAGTGATCTACTGGTATTTATTAGCCGTAGCTCCGGTAGCTATGTAAAGTCTTAGAAATCCTATGACTTACCTAGTCACATTAAACCGCATCGTAACTAGTGACCGACTGAAACATGTTATTTTGCCAAAACCGAAACCGAAACCGAAGGTTCGGTTTCATTGTAGTTTCGGACGAAACTGAAACCAAACCTTTTATAAAAAAAGTCCTTAAAAAGTCGAAAAAATGTTAGTAAGCCCGTTTTTTTCTAAAATTAATATCTCGCCGACGTATAATTACTGGTTTCTACTTTCAAAGATTTATCACAATGAAATTTCAGCATAGTTACAGAGGTTCTGTTTGAAAATTTAACTACCCTATAAAAAAGTGAAAAAAAATACATTATTTGTAAGTTTCGGCGCGGCCGAAGGGTTTGGCCGTTTTTGGCCGAAACCGAAACTCGGGCAGAAACTTGATATTTTGGTCGAAACTGGCCGAAACTGAAACCGAAACCGAAATTTCGGTCGGACACTAATCGTAACTAAGACGCGACTCACTACTTTTGGTTTTGGCCCCCCGCGATGAATGAGGAATGAGTGGGAGACAAAGAGAGGTTTAGCCATACCCTAAACTAAACGCATACTACTAGTTCTTGGAGGAGTCGATACGCACGCGTTAAAAATATAAACGTGCGAAAGGCCTCCCAAAAAAATATTATTATTGAAAGGGGACGATTCGCACGTTCGGGCGAATTTATTTCGTTCCAATCGACTATTAACCCATTCCCGTGGCCCCGTGACGTTATGTCAATTGATATAAATAATTAATATGGTGCGTTTTCGTGGATTGAACTGTCAATACCTGAAGAGTGACAAAAAAGAAATTGTATACAAAACAAAACGAAAGATGCAGACCGTAGATACCCACTTACAAAATTAGTTCTTTGCCTGGCTAAGCAACTAAGAGGTAGGTAGGTACTGGCGGGATCATTCATGCAGTGACAGGATAAAAACTAGAAATAAGTAGGTAGGTACTACAAAATATGGCACATACTAAAAAAACTAAGGTTTAACCAATCACAGATAATTTGCAGTGATTCAAAACATCTCAAAAACCCTCATAAAACACTAAAAACAAATCTTGCCTATCAGGCCGGGTCCGGCCATTCCTGATTGGTGGATCCCAATTTTCCTCTAAAGAATATGAAAAATAACGGTCGCAGAAGGCCCTGTTTATTTTATGCGCCACTTGCCGCGGTGGTGTTATGTGCACAGTTATCGTTTGCAAGATAATATATGTCCCTGATTCTTTACGTTGACATCGTTACTTCTGATACATACTGCGATTTCGGCACGACAACAAATAAATAATAAATAAATAAATAATAAATATTGGACCACATCACATACATTGCTCTGATTCTGTGGTAAGAAGCTAAAGCACTTGTGTTACAGAAATCAGAAATAACGACGGTACCACAACACCCTAATGATTCTAATATTATAAACGCGAAAGATTGTGGGAATGTATGGATGTCTAGAGAGCAATGTATGGTTGTGACTATTTAACACAAAAACGACCAAATTTGAATGGAGTTTGCTAAAAAGATGGATGTCATATTGTATTAACTGAAATAATACATTGCATCTCGGAAATAACGGGGTCAAATTCACAGAAAACAGCTGGTAAAAAAAACTTCAATCAACATAACTTATTAAAAAAAAGAAAATCATCTTCCATTGAAGTAAATAAAACGTCATATTTTAAGTTCCTGCTTCTTACTCTTTTATTGTAACTTGTTGCAAGATATACCTTAAAAATTTAAATATTTACAATCTGCTTCAGAAACTTGGCAGCAGTACCTATTGTTTGTCCATAAAACGCTACGCCTTTATCCCCTTCTAACTGATACGAGAACTCTTTGAGAGTAGTCATAAACGGTCAATTTCTAGCCTCTATTCTATATTTGGATTATACATATTATATTTGCTATTTACCTTGATTTTTAAAGTTCAAGCATTTTACTAATACAAAATTGAATATCATGTCCGTACGTTTTAAACCAGATACATACAAACAAGCTAATGTGTTCGAAATTGTTTTTATAACGAACCTGTAGCAAAGAGTATTTTAGGTATATATTTACATTTTGAGTGACATTAGTCAACTAGGAACCCTTATGGTTTCGCCATGTCTGTCTGTCTGTCCGTCCGAGGATAATCTCAGAAATCGTTTGCACTAGAAAGCTGAATTTTGGTACAAAATGTATATTAATCACGTCAACAAAGTGCAAAAATAAAAAATAAAAAAAGTGTTTTTAGGGTATCCCCCCTACACGTAAATTGGGGAGTGATTTTTTTTTTAATTTCAATCCCAACATGTGGTTAATCGTTGGATAGGTATTTAAAAATGAACAGGGGTTTACTAAGATCGTTTTTTGATAATTTTAATATTAACGTAACACTTCCTGTTACCTGTCTCATCGTCGGTCTCATTCACTCACTCACCGACACACGCTCTCTCGCACGACGACGCCATTGGGATGCAGGCAAGAATTATTTGTAAATTAAATTCAAGTGCAATAAACAGTTTCAAGAAGTCCGAATAACATTTAGACCCACGCCCCTACATAAATATGTTTATTATTTTTTAGACACCAACTTATATTTATGTTCCGTAATAGCCTTTCCTCGCCGCTTTATCTGTATTTTTGATAAACGTATCTCAAAACATTCTAGAATAATAAAGTCTGTCTAGTTTTACTGTGTAACATTTTCAAAACGGTTCAACCTACCTTTTCACAAAACGTTGGAATCGGAAATTATGTCCTATCTCTTTCTTAACAGAAACTACAGACAGAAAAAATATTACTTACCGTATCGGAATCAATTCTGACGTTTATGAATCAGATCCCGAGCACTTCAATATCGATGTGAAAAGTTTTAAGTCTATGGTATTGACATTTCAATTGCACGTGAAATCTCTAATATTTTACTTTTCGTAATAATATGTTAAAAATGACTATCTGTTTTACTCCAACCGAGTACGAGTCGACAATTCTACTCGTTATTTCAAATTTACTTTCCATATTAGCTGTCATCAGTCGTTCTTCGTCGTTTTTAGCTTACGTATATGTATTACTATCCATAACCACAACGATTCGTTTTTCAAATATTAGAACCGGACATAAGAAACATCTAAATCCGACGACTGCCACTGGGCTACGCACACTGAACCTTTTAGGTTCTTTGATAAAAACAAGCGTTGTCACATAAAATATTTTAATACAGATATTTGAATTTTCCACTTTTTACAAATCTAACAAAAAATTCGAGAGCATAGATTAAATTCTCATTTTAAATCATCCAAAATCATAAAAAAAAATTTAAACAATTGAAATATCAACATTCCGTTTGCATTAATATTATAACATATCTTTATTCGGTACCTACGTCCCAATTATCAATGCAGCTCTTTCCTAGGATTAATGTATCCTACAAAAAAGCTAACTGGCAGACAATATTTCGTCTGGACGTTTCAAACTCTAACAAAAAGGCATAGTAAGTTGGTTTGGTAACAGATAAAAAAGAAAGAACTTACAAATTATCCTCACGGAGCGAGGTAAAGACCCTAGGATTCGACTAGTTCCTAGAACAGTCCTAAAGAGATAAGACAAAACGAATACCTGGATATCCACTTGAAATATTTTCTACCTTTCAAGTTCCACGCTCCCCTCGAAGCTGGCTGTAATCTTGTAAATCCAATTTCCTTTTTTATAGAATCAATAAAAACCTTTTAGAAGGGATTAAGCAAGGAATCTTCGGTAATTCTACGAATCTGTTAGTGAGAGAATTCGTTTGAATCAAACTTAACTGCGTTTAGCCGAGTAATATTTGTTGTGAAAATGCCCGTATTAAATAACCATGGTTAGTGGTCTCGCCTGTTTGAAGACCGTTAGGTTCGATCTCATCCCTGAACAACCATATAATATGTGATGAAAATTTCTGCTTGTTTTGTGTTTGGGTGTTTACAGTAATGATTAAATGAGCCAGACAACCACACTAATCTGGTCTCAAACTAAGGTTTTCCTATGTATTGTTTGAGTACCTACCAGATGATGGACACTAACTGGCCATCCAACCAGCACACCCAGACCCAAACCAGATTGTTTTCAATTTTGACCCGAACGGGAATCGAACCCTGGACCGCTGAGGTGAGGTGGAGGAAAGTAGAGGAGGGGAAGGCAGAGCAGCGGAGAGTTTCTTAAAAACATAATTTAAATCTCACTGTTTTTATGCTCTCGATTACCTTATTGTCTTTCCAGCTTGCTTAAGTAAACATTAAGCTAATCATTCATGAAAACGAAATTTTAAGTCCCTACAAATTAATCACCGCAATAAATCGTTCGTTGAAACGGAAAATTTAGGGAAATTAGTCTCGTAATCAAATTATACACGTCAAAATTGTCGAGAGCGAGCGAACATAATCTGTCACCATTCCATTAATCAAAACCATTGAGCTGGAATTTTACAAGTATTTTGTAGAAGTGAGACCGTGATTGGGATAATATATTCCAATAGCGCTTTCATGAAATATTGAAATTTGTTTTCTTAACATTATGCAAATACGTAACTTGGATTGTGAAAAATACGGTAATGTATTCGGATCTAGCATCGGATTATGCACACCACATAGAATTAAACAAATCCCTACTCATATTATAAATGCAAAAGTAACTCTGTCTGGCTGTTACGCTTTCCCGCTTAAACCTCTAACCGGGCACTGCTAGTAAAAAAGTAAAAATAAAAATTAGTTTTTACAAGAAAACACAAATATTGCATTTTGTGAACTGCTCTCTTAAGGTCGCCCTGTGTTATGATAATCAGTCTCTTCTTTTTTAATTTTGACAAGTGTGTTTTAAGAATAGACAACATTTTGCAATGAGATAAAAATTAAATTTAAATACAAATCACGCAATTATTTATTAAAATACTATTGATAATGAACTTTATTAAGGTGAGTTTCGTATTTGTATTATTAAACTTTAATTTAAATATACTTTTATTCGAGTACTAGCTGTTGCCTGCGACTTTGTTTGAAGTTAGAGATATGAAATTTGGCTCAAATATAGCTCAAAACTTGGATTAAAATATAGACTACTTTTTGTTTCAAATATTAGGGGAGAAAGGGGTGTAGCCGACCATGAAAGGATGTAGTCCACGCGAACGAAGTCGCGGGCACAGCTAGTAAATCCATATATCCATATTTACTAGTAAACTTTTGCGTTTATATTATTACAAGGATTATCAAACTGTTTCTCCTTTGAGAAAAAATATTTGTTATAAATATTAATATTAAATAAATATTAAATATTGGACAACATCACATACATTGCTCTGATTCTGAGGTAAGTAGCTTAAGCACTTGTGTTACAGAAATCAGAAACAACGACGGTACCACAACACCCAGACCCGAGACAATATGGAAAAGTTCGTTTCCCATATTGACCCGACCAGGGATCGAACCCGGAACCTCAGAGATGGCGCTCGCCAAAGTCAGGCCCGCTCGCCTCTCGGCTACGGAGGTCGTCAAATCATGTAAGAATACAACATGGGTATTTTTAGTAAAATAAATATCAATGATAAGGGTACGAAGGGACCCGTATACTCAGATTTGATTGGAACCCACCAATATGGACCAAGGCTCGTAAAAACGTAAATACAAACTACGGTTGCTATGGCGTTCGGAATAACCCCTTGTATGTTTACGTTTTGTTAGAAAATTTTAAACCAAAGAAGGAAAGAGTATCTGAGAGACTATATCAGGACATTTAAATGTTAATTGAATAAAATAAGAGAGAAATAATTAAATTATACGCTCCCCGATTCGTGGAGGCAGCGAAAGTTTTTACTGCCTTTGTGTTCTTAGAAGTGATGTTACTGGAGTATCGATAGATTTATTAATAACTATATTTTTTAAATTAAAAATTATAATATTTACCTGGAATTGCAACATTTTTTTAATAAATATATAGGTGTTGCAAATACAAATTTTCTGAAGTGAAAAGTTGTTCAAATATCCCGGACTTCTTTTATTTACCCCTATCATCATGAAATGTTTCAAAATACTCACATGACATAGCAAAAGTACATCAAAAAAATTTATATCAACAAAATGTTTAGAAGTAACGGGCTGTAAAATTGAATTGGGTCGATTTTGTTCTTTCAAAAGATCTGAATAAAAATAAATAAATAAACTGGTGATAATTATAATTAAAAATTATTTATTATAACTAGTAGCAGTACGGGGGGAAATGCGTTGTCTTTTTCTTTAAAATAAATATGTAGATTATAAGGATTTGACCACCTATGCAGCTGAAAGGCGAGCGGGCCGGACTTTCTATGTAATCCTTGGTTGAGACAATATGGAATTCGAACCTTATTTCTATTGTCTTGGGTCTGGGTGTTATGGTAACGTCATTCTATAACACAGTTGCTTTAGCAACGTACTACAAAATCTGATGTACTACAGAATCTGAGCAATGACTAACGTAAACGTCATAAATGTCATTAACAGCAATGAATTGTTGTTTTATGATATTCATGACGCTTACGTAAGTTTGGTCCTACCAAACTTATTCACTAAGTTTAAATTTAAGTCATGTTATTGTCCAAGCAAACTGTCGATATCGACAAGTAATCGATTACACTAGTATTGTCGCTTAGACAACCCTAATCCCCTAAGTTTTCTGGGTTCCGTTGCGATCTTGTTTGCGATTCGCCTATAAATCGACGTTAAAAAGTAAAATTAAATCTTGAATAATTTAACAACTTTGTAACGAGTTGGCGGACTTTCGAAACGCTAGAACATTCGAATAGAATCGGCAACTTTGTTTTTGATGAGTGTTTGGACAAAGAAGTTTCTTAAATGGGAAGTGGACCCGACTTAAAAATAATTTAATACTAAAACCGAGATCTTCTCGTTTTCTTTGGGCTATAATCGTTCAACGTCGATATCCTCGATCCCACAAAGGAAATTGCTGTTGAATTGCAGAACTTCCTTTTTTGAAACCGTTTAAAAAGGTTTGGTTTCAAATAAAAAAAAAGCGCATACGAGAATATTGCTACAGTTAAAAATATTTTACTTGGTGTTTCTTGCACGTTCTTTTACAATATTGAAGTATACCATTATCTTTATGTATTCTGGCATCATATGTATTCAGTTACCGAATTTCATTTAAAACCATTCAATCGAAATCTTACTTTTCTATATTAATTCGGGTCTGGGTATTGTGGTACAATTATTTTTTCTGATTTCTGTTACAAAAAATGCTTAAGTAGCTAACATCTAATAATGATGGCAATGTATTTGACGTTATCCAATATTTATGTACGTATATTTTAAAATTTAATTAAACGCCATTAAAGCCGTAAAACAGCTATATTCACCTCGAACGTTCTTACTGGAATCACGTATTACATTGTTTCAGTGAGTCCGTTTACTGCAAATAGGCAGTAAAGAAAACATATTAAATATTCCTGCCATGTAACGGCGTGAAAAGGGCATGACAGACTTGGCCGCATTGTTCCCTTCACAGGTAACAAGTAATTTTAAGCAAAAAACCGGCCAAAAGCGTGTCGGGCCACGCTCAGTGTAGGGTTCCGTAGTAAGTAAGAAAAAAAAATGCTTAGCATATACGCTTAAATTACAACTTTAGTTAAAAAAATATATTTTCAAAAATTTCAAAAACTATTAAACCCGTCAGGTTCAAAATAATTTTCCTAGAAAGCCTTTATGCAGTTCTATATCCTAGATTTTTTTCATATTTTTTGAACTTATGGTTCAAAAGTTGGAGGGGGGGACACAATTTTATTTTCTTTTGGAGCGATTATTTCCCAAAATATTAAAATTATCAAAAAATTTTCTCAGTAAACCCCTGTTCATTTTTAAATACCTATCCAACGATATATCACATGTTGGGATTGAAAAAAATAACACTCCCCAATTTACGTGTAGGGGGGGTACCCTAAAAAACATGCACTTTGTGATTAATATATATATTTGTACCAAATTTCAGCTTTCTAGTGCAAACGGTATCCTCGGACGGACAGACAGACAGACAGACATGGCGAAACTATAAGGGTTCCTAGTAGACTACGGAACCCTAAAAAGAGCATTGGAAAAAATTCCACTCTACAAATGTTCTCGTTTCCTTATATAAATACTGCCTGTAGCCCGCAATTTTCTTGCTTTCTTTCGGGACACAAAGTATCAGATAATATTAACATATTATGTTAATCGAGTATATAATAGAAGGGTCCACGGCAATAATGATGAATGTCCAAAATATTACAATCTATGTGATCAACGTCATTCGGTCCTTCATACATGGAGCTGCTAGTAGTAATTTCGTTTACTAACTAGGCAATATCACTTCCAGTCCTGAGATTAAACCTCTTCTGAACTTAATACCCACATATCTTGAAACAAAAAACTAAGGCCGTTTATCATTATTGCTGTGGACCTTGTCTTCGTACCAAATTTTATCCAAATCCGTTCAGAAGATTTTGAGTCAAAGAGTAGCAAAAGATACGGATGTTGTAATTTGTATTGAGAGTGGTATGTCGGATTTAAACCGACTAAAACTTCCGGGTTAGCCCATAGAGAAGTGGAACTCGTTGCCGGCTCATGTGTTTCCTTCTTCCTTTGACATGGATTCCTTCAAAAGGAGCGTGAAGAAACATCTTGCGGGCCAGTATGGCGATGCTAACGGATAGGATATTTTGATATCAAATCCGTTGTCATCGCGATGTGGGTTCCTCTCTTGCTTACCATCAGGCTGGGAGGAGCCAATATACTGCGCTACTATAAAAAAAAAAAAAGGTGGTTAGTGGCTTTGCTTAGAATTATTCGCAGGCCCCACTGACAACGAAGTCAATATCTTTTTTTTTGCCCTCGACAAAAAAAAAGATATTGACTTCAAGATATTGACATCATCACTCTGCGGTGAACAGATAGTGGTTTGTCAGGCTCGCACCGACTGAAACCCCTTCGGTAGCCAACGCTGCGCAGTTGGAGGGGAGTCGGGATCCCTTGCGGATTCTACACAGGCAGCCCTCCGCGCCTACGTCTAAGCGGTCCAGCTCGCAGCGCAAAACGCAGCTGGAAACGAAGTCTATACCTGCCCTAACTCGGGTAATTCTGTTTTGACACCCGCAGCGTTCAGGCAAAACATTTTCGCTGAACATTTACTCATTATGCATGCATCGGAGGCCCCAGTAATGACGCGGTGACGATTTAGTTAAGTTGTCTTCAGAATCCATTTGGGGGGATAATAATTAAACTGGGCACAAAATCATTGATACTTTTAATGTGTGCATAGTGGTCATACAATATAAGTGACAAAGAGAAAAGTTTAATAAAATATGGGTTATATTTAATCGAGTATCATAAAAATACTAACCTAACCCAAATAATAGATTAGCTACAAATTTAATAAGTAAGCCACTTGGGCTTGGGTGACTTCTGCCTCACTAGTGAGTGAGAAAATACTGATTTCTATTGCCCAAATTAATAAAAAAGTGCGTGTCAAATTGTCCCCTAAGCATTCTGAATGAAATGTTTTATGGTTATGGAATAAACTAGTTAGACACATTTGTGACCCTAGAAACGTTTTAAGTTAGTAATACTGTTATATTTCTTTAGTTATGCTATTTACTTTTTTGTTTAGGTACTTATGCGCCTGTATTTTAGTCGTATTTTGTTAATTACCTAGGACCTCATTACCGCTTAACATCAGGTGGGATGACGTCAATCTTGAAGTGCAATATAAAAAAAAAACTTTTTTCAGGCACTAGATTGGCGCCTGTATTTTTAAATCTTATTTCTCAAGATATACAATTTTACACTCAGTAACATTCCCTTTTTAATACAGTTAAATAGAATAATGCCCGCTTCCAATATTTTACGGTTCGTTATGTGTCAAAAACGACTATCCGTTTTTCTGCAAGTCGTTTATTGGCTACTTGACAGTTTTTGAAAAAGTATTGTAAAATGTGCGCCCGTTCATTTTATATCCCAAGCAATTCGATTTTTCTGGAAATAATCTAAATAACCAGAGAAAAATAAGATTTTGTGTAACACATTTAAAAATCGCGCGAAAACGCCTAGTCACGTCACTGTTGCAATTATGACGTCAACGTCCTAGACAACGAACCGATACGCATAGGAACGACTTAATTTAGATAAACGGAAAATGTTTCAATAAATTCTTAATACGATTAGAGACACAATAATTCAATTTAATCGGTAAAATAATCATTGTTTCGCCACAATAAAATAAATAATTTTCGCCGTCAGCTGTCATTTCCGAATTGCAATGGTGGTTTCCGTTTCGGTTCTTTTGTTCCACAGATAAAAAAAGTATTTTATAAAAATTAATTTTGCAAAAATAAAATACTAACTATGCTTTTAATTAAAAAGTAAAAATGTAAAATGATTACTTAACTAATAAGCTAACATATCTAACACTTTTCATATTTTATTGTTAACACTGTCAAGTAGCCAATTCTAATTTCAAATTTACTTTCCATATCCGCAATCATCAGTCGTCGGTCGGTTGTTTTTAACTTACGCTTCGTAATATTGATTACTATACGTAACTAGAACAGACCGTTTTTCAAATATTGGAACCGAGGATAAGACGTACAAATAAGATCTTCAGTCTTACTTAAATGCAAACTCGTCTTTATCTGGAAAAAATGTTTAAAAGTACACTTTTCCGGTAATTCACACCCGAAGCCTTAATACCGCAACCAGTTATTCAAACCGTTTTTAATTTAGCTGAACTCGCAGGGTAAGGTTCTTCTTGTAGCGGGGTCTGTTTGTTGAAGGAAAGATTTATTCCAAAAATGTGTTAATTCTTCCAAATAGTACGGTCAGCCGCAAGTCAAGGTGAAGATTTCGTTCGATATAAGTTCTTATTTGCACGGCATGAGAGCAATTAAATAAAATTAAATATTCTTTATTTCAGACTAGTGTCCATAATGGTTAGTAACAAATTACTTAGAGACTATGGCTAGTATTCATCAGAATAGGTAAAAAAAAAAATTATCAATATTTAAAAATTAGTTCTATGCTCAGGGATCACTCTTTGGATCAAACACCTCCAAAGAGGTTATGTGAGCCTCTTTGCAAATATCTGCAAAATACTGTTGTGATTGCCACGCACTCTTTTTATCAGGGATACCGTTTTTTTGCGTATTACAGCATTGAAACCGTCTGTATGGTGCAATGCTAAGTTTAAAAGGCATAATAGTCTGACGTGCTTTTGATAGATCCTAATTCGGGGTAGCCTTTTACGAAGGAGATGAAATGTTTATGTTTATTTTAAATAAACATAAACATTTCATCTCCTCTTGCGATATGGGATTCGAAGACACGAATTTCACGTACCGAGCGTGCTGCTTTTCCAACTGAGCTAACAGCAAGTTATCGTAAGCGATGAATTTAAGTTATGAATTCAGAGGGAAGAGCAGCACGTGCGATACGTGAAGATCGATATTTCTTTAGAATAATTTAATTATACAGTTAATTTAATTTATTTTACAAATTGAAACTTTTGTTTTATTTGTAAAATAAATTATTTTTCAATAATTGATTTTTAATTTTTATTTTACAATTGACAAACTAACTGTGTGTCTTAGTGCAAAATTAGTATTAAGTTTAACTTCCATGTGTAAAATAAAACTACTGAGTTCTTTGCCGGTATCTTCTCTTTAGTTATAGGTTCCGAACCGGAGGTAGCTTCATTTGCTTTATATAGAGACTATTCATAAGTATTACTAATATAATCTATATGAATAAAAAAGATTGACTTTGATATGATTAGTGCCTCTACCAATCTATTCAAGGGTCACAGGTTTGATCCCAGGATAAACATTCATGCCAGGGGGGGAGGTGATACCCCTACCTGGCGCGTCCCCCGGCCGGCGGATAGGGGAAGCCGTCGGCTGCCGTCCGGAGGGTACTCCCGCTTACAGGGATGCCCTGCAGGCGGCGGTCGGCGGTCGGAGCGTAGCTCCCGCGGACCAAACACACTGGGGGGGTGGGGTAGGCGGGTTGGGGATGGGGAATGGGGGGTGGGGAATTTGGGGGGGTGGGGAATACCGTCCTCTCTGCTATTCTCGGTTTGAGAAGAGCAGTTGAGGGCGAGGCGTGTAGGTGTGGGTCGGTGGGTCGAACTGGCCAAAGTGGCTGGGGAGACGCGGTCCTTTTCAGGACCACCACTGGCAAACCTGCTTCACCTCCTTGTAGCCCAGGTAGGCCTGGGGAGGGGGGAGGGGTAGGGGGCTTGCCTTCATTGGCCGGCCCAAGAGGAAGGACACCTCCATAAAAAACCCCCTAAGCCCGACGTTGGGAGTGGCACGAGACGTCGGGGCCATCTCTCCCTCGGAGGGATGGTGAGGAGATGGGCAAAGCTCCTCCTATCGACCCCACCGCCCGGCACTGGCCGACCCCGGGTATGTAATAGGCTTCCCCGTGCAACTGGCTCTGCACGGGGTGACCTTTTAGTCCCAGTAAAACTCGTGGGAATCAAAATGGAATCTCAAACAAACCAACCTAAGAAGTCAGTGGAGATTGCGGAGAGTGAGATAGACTCGGACGACGTGTCGGACGTGTCGGAGATGAGTTTGTCTGGTGTGTCAACTCGGACAGCATCACGGCGCTCAAGTCGCGCTGGTATTCGAAGCCGCAGCAGCAGCTGCGCGTCTTTAGATGGAGCGGGATTGTTGGCTGGGCGGAAACGGCCCAACCAGGGGGAAACGTGCGGGGATGTTGTCCTCCGCAAGAAGACCTCAGCCAAGAGGGGGCGGGGCCGACCACCTACCACCGGGGAATATGTAGGGGTGGCGGCGGCCAAAGAGCAGAGAGGTTAGAGGCCGAAAAGGCGGAGAGGAAGAGGGAGTGGGACCAGTCCATCTCTGGGAGAGCCCAACTGGTTGAGCGTCAGGCGGGAGAGATCGAATACGTCGCACGAACTCTCTCGCCAAAGACATACGCAAGAAAAGAGGCGTCGGAGAACCTAGCTGACCGGCCCTCGTTCCTCCTAGCCGCCCAAGCTATGGAGACGGCGAATTTGGTCCGGAGCGTCGCAAAAGGGTCCGGAAACCTGAAGGGTACCCACATGAGGGCCCTGGTCATGGCAGCCAACGAGTGGGACAAGGTGGCTGCCATGATGTACAAGAGGACGTCCGCCGACGAGCACCGAGTCCTCGAAGAGGCGGTCAAGCGGGCCAAAGAGGACGGGGCCGCTGAAGTAAGGGCGGTCAAGCTGGAGAACGAGCGGCTTCAGTAAGAGGTGGAGCGGCAGGCCAAGGAATTGGCCGAAGTCCGCATTCAGGTCGCTCTTCTCCAGCAGAGTGTAGAGGGGCGAGTACCCCCCCCAGCAATAAACAGCAGGGGGAGTGAGGAAACGCTCCTCAATTACCTGGATTCCCGCTTCCAGGCGATAGAGAGGCGGCTGGAGTCGGCGGTAGGACGCCAGGAGAACACGCCGTCAACGAGCACGGTGAAGGCGGTGCGAAGCAAAGGGGCAACCACAAGCAGCACTCCAGCGGCGACGCAGAGGCCTGATGCCCCAGTGCCTCCTCCGAAAGGAACGAGGAGGAAAAAGCCAGTGACCCAGCCCACGGTACAGTCCACGGCCCAACAACTCGAGGAGGCCCAGCTCATGCCGCCCCCACCCCCACCCCCTCCCACGACGTGGGCTACGGTGGTCCGAAAGGGGGGGAAAAAGAAGAAGGGTGCGCCGGCAACGACACCCCAGCTGCCTCAGCCTCCGGTCAAGGCGCCGCGGCAGCAGCGACGGCCCAACCTGCCAAACCTCCGCTCCCCCCAGTCGGCGGCAGTGATACTCACACTGCTGCCAGAGGCCGTCGAGCGGGGGATGACGCTGCTGGCGGCGCTAACAAAGGCCAGGGCCCAAATAAATGTGGGGGACTTGGGCATCACCAAGGTCCAATGCCGCCGGGCCATTACCGGCGGCCTCATCGTGATGGTGTCCGGCGGCACGGAAGGGGAAAATCGGGAGAGGGCCGAAAAATTTGCGGAGAAGCTGCGAGAGGTTCTCGCGGCGGACGGAGTCCTGGTCTCCCGCCCGGAAAAGTGCGCGGAGCTGCACCTGTCCGGGCTGGACGACTCCGTCACCGCCACCGAAGTCGTTGCCGCGATCGCGGCGATTGGGGATTGTCCGGCGTCGTCCGTTAAAATCGGTGAGATCCGGCGAGCAGGTCGTGGACTGGGGTCCTGCTGGGTGCGCTGCCCTACCGCAGTCGCGAAAAAGTTGGTGGTTGGCCGAACGCTGACAGTTGGCTGGTCTTCAGCTCTAGTACAATTGCTGGAGACCAGAGACCTGCGCTGCTTCCGGTGCCTCGAGAAGGGGCACGTCAGGATGCAGTGCGGGTCAGAGACGGATAGGAGCGCCACGTGCTACAGATGTGGCGCTCCTGGCCACCTTGCCCGTGCGTGCGAGGCAGCGCCACACTGCACAGTCTGTGCCGCGGCGGGTAAGAAGGCCAACCACATAGGTGGGGGTCCAGCGTGCAAGGCCCCCAAGAGAGCCCAGAGGCGGGCCATCGGAGCGACTCAGTCGCAGTCGCAGCCGGCCCGCCCCGCCCCTGACGTCCAGATGACGGGGGAGTTGGCCCGTAGGCCATGAGTCCCGAAGGCGTCAGAACGGGGAATTCTGGCGTCGCTCGAGTTGACGGGGCATGCTGGGTGGTCCGGCATGCCCCGTGGTGCGGCAAATCTACCTGCCGCACCGAGAAGCGCTGCGCCATGCGCGGCAATTGCGTTTAGGGGGGGGATTGCGTAATGCTTTAATGGCCCTTCCCGGCCCCCCCCGCCACTGCGCAGAGTAGGACCACCCCAGGGGTTTTAGTCGGTTCGAGTCCGACACACCACTCTCTGTCTCCCCGTGGCAGAGAGTGACGGTGCGTGGGCATTTCCCCTGGGAACAAAAAAAAAAAAAGGATAAACATTCATGTAATACAATATTTGAAAAACGGTCCGTTTTAGTTCTGGATAGTAATAGATTAGATACGTGGCGTAAGCTAAAACCGTTCCAGACTCGTTGTCAGTTGGAGAAAACGGATCGTGATTTTTTACACATTACGAATCGTAAAATATTGGAACCGGGCATTGAATAATTATGGCAATTATCTACTACGTACTTATTATTAAAGAAACAAATTTAAAAAACGCGAACAGTGAGACGCCACATCTTTTAGAAACTCAATTTTCAGACCATTTCGTTATATTAGGTCGTTGAGCTGTAAACTAAAACTGTAGATAATCATTTCTTTCAAAAGTACTTTATTTATACTTTTACATGTAGACGTCTTCTTATTTAAAAAAGGTAGAGTAAATTTCAATCCTTTAAAATTCTAACATTAAAATAATGTGTCAGTTTTGAGACGCCTCTAAAAGTGTCGCCAAACGGGACACATTTCGAGGTCATCAATCTTAAGAATAAGAATGTATTAATTAGCACACACAATCAATAGGTACACAATGCACAGATATAAAAGTGACACGAAACCAAATAATAGGTAAAAAATAAAAGTAAAAGTAAAAATAACACAAAAATAATAACAACAAACAGTGATTGCGCAGCTAACAAGGTCCCAGCCTCAGCATAAGCTGCCACGACATTGGATGCCGCAAGAGCGCTGGTATTCTGGCAGAACCTTAAGCTGAGTGGCGTGGTGAAAAAAATAATAAATAAAGACAAAAAAGACCCCCCCCCCCCCCCACATAACCAACCCCAACATTACTTTAAACACGTTAATTAAACGAAAAAATATGACAAAACATAATAAGACAGTTCACAGTTTACGACAGTTCACTCCAATGCACTGTTGTTTTCTAAGTCGAAGAATAGACAAGGATCTTGTATTTTTTTAGACTGTTATATTCAACGCCTGATGTATATTTAAAAACAGATCGGTGAAACTTTTAACATTAAATATTAAAAGGTACAGATAAGAATATATTGCCAGCATTAAAATCAATTAATAAATCAGCGTGTGTTTACCTCCATTACTCCTAGACGTTTTCCCTAAGAATTTACACCCCACATCAGTATGAATTACGGGGTCAGACCAAAAAAGCGTGTTACCAACAAATTCTGCCGTTTTCCCAGAATCCACGGGGATGAATAATGGACTTACGCAGGCTTACCTCATTTTGGAAAGAAAACGCTCTACTGTAGGGTTGCTAAATTATTTTGAGGGATTTTTTTTACATTTTTAAAATATATTTTTAATTTCACTCTCAATAACATTCCATATTTTTATGATAGGTCTTTCAATGAAAAAATCTGGTCTCTGTATTGTTCATACGTGTTAAACATAGCTTAATTAATACATGAGTTCTACAACTAAAAATAACAATGACTTAGTTGACAGTATTACGAGTATAATGGCAATGGAAAACAACACAGAAACTTGTTACTATAAAATTCAGAGTATCAGTGAAATTATATATATTATTATATTTCTTATCTTTTATCTCTAAATTAAAAGGTTTGCATTCTTAAAGGAAATATTGAAGTACCTGTGACAGTTAAAAGTTGAAATAAACATTTTATTTTATTTCCATTATTGTTCGCTTTTTAATGTTTTCCTTGCATATAGGATATTTTTGCTTTATCAAACCTTAATTCTTGAATAATTTCCTGTTATCAAAAACCTCTTGGCAGACAACCCTAAAGCGTAAGTTGAGGGAAAATAAAGAGGGAGCATGTCTTCACAGATTTATCGACAAAAAGTGATGCGGACTTTTACATCTGACGGTCAAAGTAGTTACTGTCTGCTTTATATTTTACGTTAGTTAATTGAGACATTTTTATTGCAAAAAAAAACATTCAAAATATATAATATACAATATTTAAACAAAAAAGGTATTTATTGGAGAAAATAATTAACATACTTTACTTCTTATTTTTTCAATGAAAAGCATCTTCAATTCTTCAATTAATTGTTCTGTTTCAACTCGAATGTGTTTCTTCGTGTTAAAGTTACAGTGTGCAATCATGACAAGTTTATTTGTTAAACTGAAGCAATACTAATTCGTAAGTGACCATGGTTCCCAGCAACTGAAAAAGAAATATTATGACTGGCAAATACAAAGAAGAACATTGCATACAATTTTTTTAAAAAACGAACTTATCTTCAAAGTAAAAGATTGGCTTATCAAATATTATACTTTAAAAAACGTGTAGACTTGCGAACATCCTCCCAAAATTTTCATGAATAACAGGTAAACAATAATAATTTAATGCTTGTCATTTCATTAACGAATAACTTAATAAAATACTTTACGCCGTTCGAGCCTTAATAATTTATTGAAAAGCGACCGCCCCAGCTTTGCACGGATGACATGTACTAGTAAATAAGAATATTCTTCTTGACTATTTTAAAAAAGTATGAAAATTAGTTGCGTAGTTTTAAAGATAATGTACAGGGACGAAGTGTATGTTAACATACCCGAAGGGTAAAACGGGACCTATTACCGAGACTTCGCTATTCGTCCGTCTGTCACCAGCCTCTATCTGAAGAACAGTTCTATTACCACATTAAAAATAAATATTCAAGGGAGGCTGCCATACAACTAAAGAGAGTTTTTACCGTTTATTGCTTGATGCTAACATTAGAATAGATGTAATGCCTAATTACAGCTACCTACGCCACTAAAAAGCTTAAGAGAGAAATAAAAACAAAACAAGCAAGAATACCTCCAAAACTATCTACCAGCATTCATCATTGTAATATTAAGCCATTATCACCACATTTATTTTAACAGATCCACTGAGCGTTTGGAGCAAATACTTACGGTCAAAATCATCGTTTTGGTCACGTAAAAGAAATCTAAACCGCTGAGAGCCACTTTGATGTTGTTAATTTGAGTTATAAACCTTTCAACCTGCAAATAAAGATTAATGCTATGGAAAAATGAGCTTTGGTAACAGGCGTTTAATCTCAACCGTACCATAAACGTGAAAGTTCAGTTTTATAGATGTTAATAAGGTACTGTTTCACACAAAAATTTTGATTCGGATAAAGTTGAGTGGGGTGACAGCTTTGGTAGTAGAACAACATATGACATTGATACTATTTAATCCTTAATAACGCGATCGAAGTCATGGGCCATATCTAGGGAGATTTTATTTTTAGTATAATAAATTATTAAAAAAAAATAAAAGTAGCCTAAGTTACTCTTTATTACATCAGCTAACTGCTAATAAAAGTCCCGTTAACATCAGTCTAGCCATTTTAAGATTAGCTGGGACAAACTGACAGGACAAAAAATGTTATTTTGGTGTATATAACGTAGATGTTTTCATTTTTTTTTCTTTTTATATTGCACTTCAAGATTGACCTCATCCCACCTGATGTACTAGATATGTTACTAGACTTGTCGCGCCTACCTTGAAGGCTTGACCCCTGCTACTAATACAGCACCCCCAAGGAGCTCTGGAAACCTTACTTACACGCAGGAACACAACAACACAGAAGTGATTGTTATTTGGCTGCGGTCTTCTGTAAGGTGGAGGTATTTCACCAGTCGGGCTGCTCCAGTTAGAGCGATAAATCGCTATGCCCTACCTTTTTTAAAATTCAATCATTTATGCATGTAGTAAAATTATTTCAATATTACAGAGACTTTAATTTTATTGCGACATTCTGAAGGATTCCCCATAATTATAAGGTGACTAAAAAAGACCTGCTCTATCCAACACATATATAATAAACCTTTAGACCAATTTAACTCACAATGTACCTATTTTGCTAGAAATAGGGATAACTTTCTTGGCGATTTATGGCATCATTTGCTATTTCCACACAGCTGGGATGTGGGAAAATTGCAGATGTGCTGGAACTTTCAGAGTGTAATCTTTCATTGTCCTCTTTGGACGAAGACTTAAATCCTTTGTTGCAGTTTTAAATTAATTAATTGTCTTACCGTCTTTACTTGCACAAATGTTTTAATCTATGTTTTGGAATGCAAAAATATTAAACATATTTCATTCGTCAAAAATATGCAGATTATTTTATACCATTTAATAGAATGTGTAAAGGTCAGAAACCAACGTGTTTTTTAATTTTTACACATTTTTTTTTTTATTAAGATTCCATTTTGGATGTAACAGAAGTTATCACAAATGCTAACAACTAACATTATTTTCGTGATCGTGTCTTGTATTTTCTTTAACAACTATGTCCCGTCAACTAACTTTGACCACCTATGTTTAATTATTAAAAAATAATTATTGAGTATTTTTTATGCATGTTTCATTCTTGTATTCAAAATGAATAAAAAATAACAAAAAGCTTATACACTTTCCATATACATTTTTGGTTAAATTAAGTTATGTTGGTGCGCCAGATTGCCCCTTTTTTAAACAAATTATTTTACTTTTTTATACTGATATTAACGTTTTATTTTGGTCAATATGGTTATGTTATGTGATCATATTGACCAAATCATATATAGCCATGAGATGTATTTATATATGACAGAATATATAAAAATATTTCAAAAACCTTAAAGCTTTAATACTCACGTCTACACCAAATTTAGAACTAGGTATTTCATAAAGCAGAACAAGTGGCATAGTGGAAGCAGAATTAACTCGAGCAGCCAACAGAAGTACCAGTAATGTCCTCGCAACCAAGAAAGAGAAGGAATATGTGAAGTAGACAGTATGCTCTATACTATGTATTGCCCTGAAAACACAACAGATGATTTGTATAAACTTAACGTAAACATTACAAAATATGAGTAAAGATTGTCTTCCTAAGGGCTTTGGGTGTATTGCTTATGAAATCCATCAGATGACAATACTCAGGTTTTGAATCCGAAATGCCGAGGTTAGAGGTTTGCGGCCACGGGGCAAGAAAGGAGTAAAAGCACGTGTGAACAAAAAATCTGTTAATTTTCATTTAAAAACGTAATTTGAAACCAAGTAATATATTTACTTATCTTAAAAGAGTATCTATAGAGGGAGCTCCTCTTTTATAAAGGCCACAGGTTTGTAGCCTTGGTTGCTGTCCCCTAAATTCGGCCCTGGATTTAACTGCCATATAATAATTAATTATGATTAAAAAATACTTACTGATTAGCATCATGTTCCTTAAATTGACAGGAAAGGTAATGACCAGTCTGACCTTTACTAAAAGATAAACAATAAAATAATAATTTGTATAATACACATTCCGAGTCCGAGTTAACCTTTCGATAGGCTCGTTTATTTAGTGACATGCATCGAATTATTTAAACTTGAACTTATTAGTATTGAGCATTTCGAGGTGTCGAATTGACAACCCGATGCTGGTCTTCAACACATGCTTTTCGAAACATAATTATATAACAGTAATCATACAATAAAAATTACTTAATCATTTGATTCGTCTATCCAAAGCCACTGTAAAATACTGGACAGCAAAAAAATTCCATCACAATATTTGAAACTGGGTTCATCAAAACACACTCAACAGAACGTCAGACTATACATTATGATCTTTGAACCGCCCTCTAATCTAACTAATATCGAACTGCAAGATTTTACCTTGACGTGCTGTCGACTGTACTTATAATTTAGAGAATCGTCGTGTGGAGCAAATGACAATTGTGGCAGAATAATGATTAAGGCAACGTAGAAAACTTAATTAAAAAAAAACTTACTTTAAACTGTAAAACAATTGCGTGCAAATCCAATACAAATTACTGCCGAAACATATCAATATATAAATGCCGATCTGTTCGTTAATAAGCTTCACCAGGCGAATTATTTTTAAATGCTGCGTCCGAAATTCGTCACAAGAATAATGGTCCTGAAACAATTAATTTTAATTCGTCATGGAACACGTTAAGTGTGAAACAAGTTGTGGGGAATTTTCCAATTGCACCAAAAATGCTTTTGTACATTTGGAAAGGTACAAGGCATATGAAGTGCATACGCAAGAGAGCATGCATATTATAAAAGCGAGCCAGTAGAGATATAGGTACGAAGGAATTTTAAACACGCGTGAATCTCCAATGTATCTTGAGATGCCAAAATTTGATTAAAACTGTAGTACTTGGATTATTTTCGGATATCTTGAGGTACATACACATTCGATCAGCTCGCATGCATAGCATAGCTTTTTTTCCTAACTGACTAACTGATGATGGTCGTAGATGGCATTTTTATCTTCACCGGACTTTGCATTGCATAGCACTTTTATGTGACCGTCATTTCCAGCGGCAGTCGTTGCGCCCATCAACGAATCGCTCTTAATGAAGACCTTTATTTAGATCCAATGCGTTAGGTTATCCACCTAGTAGGTAACATAAAGTTTGTACGCAAGGCAATAGAATTATACCAGGCTGGGAAAATACGTAATGTACATAAAAACAAATTCGGCCAATTCATTTGTGTAATATAAAATACACAAACAAAGATTATTAACGATAAAAATTAAATTACAATTAATTGAAAAGTTATAACGTTTCGAGACGTGTGACTTTCTAGCTCAATAGGCAGTGAGGTAGTTATATTTAGTTAGTGCATAATAATATAGTACTTCTATCTTCTGAATATAAGACAATCAAGGCACAACTCACACAAACAAAAAAATCACATTTAACGCAAGCTTGCATTAAAGTCTGTAATTGTTTTCCTTTTTATTCTTATTATACTTATGATTATTCCTTTTTTTTACAAAAAAGCAGTTGAACTCAGTTTCACGGTGATTGGCTTTTAATGCTGTGGAATATACTAGGCAAAATACGGCGTATACATATATACAGAAGTCATTGAAAAATAAATAAATATTGGACAACATCACATACATTGCTCTGATTCTGTGGTAAGTAGCTTAAGCACTTGTGTTACAGAAATCAGAAACAACGACGGTACCACAACACCTAGACCCGAGACAGTATGGAAAAGTTTTTTTCCCATATTGACCCGACCGGGGATCGAACCCAGAACCTCAGAGATGGCGCTCGCCAAAGTCAGACCCGCTCGCCTCTCGGCTACGGAGGTCGTCAAAAAAGTTCAGCAAAGTTAATAACGGTATTAAAAATGCAATTTACCAGTTGCAAAGCGTTCTGGAACAAGCTGTTAAACGTTTTAAAATGTTCTGTGACGTAAATACTGATCACCATGATCAGCAAATCGTTGTAAGTCCAGATGAATGTTGATTGAATGTTGAATATCTACAAAGTACAGACACGGTTATTTTTGCATCATGGCCCTAGATTCTAGAATCTATAATGACCAGTTCCAATATTTAGAAAAACGATTCGTTCTAGTCTAGCTCTGCCCACCGAAACTCGACAATCCCTCACTAAGGGAATTTTTATATTAAAAGTTCGTGAATTCTTTTATTCCTCCCCTTCTACATAAAATTTCGTTTGCTCAATTGATTTGCTTTATTTATTTAGTTGTTTGCAAACATTTAATATATTTAAATATATATATATATATATATATATATATATATAAGTCAATAACTTCAATACACACAACTAACCAATAATATCTGAACACTGAATATGTAGATGACACAGGTAGCTAAATGAGACACATGACACATATTGACGTTATGAGTGTTCAGATAATTTTGGCATCTTCTCAGATATTACTGAAGT
Organism: Glyphodes pyloalis; assembly: GCA_037074685.1. Classification (NCBI taxonomy): domain Eukaryota; kingdom Metazoa; phylum Arthropoda; class Insecta; order Lepidoptera; family Crambidae; genus Glyphodes; species Glyphodes pyloalis. The sequence continues at coordinate 6,022,564 of JAYKKO010000030.1, read as the reverse complement.
AGTGAATGTTCAGATATTAATGGTAACTTGTAGTGTAGGGAACTTATTGACATTTTTAACTGTTCAGAAGTATTTGGTCACTTTGTCTGCTTTGATATACGACTGTACATCAAGACAAGCATTGGAAAAAGGCCTAAAGCGTCATTTGATCTACACTAATTTAAACTTTACATGACTGAGAAATAAATCATTTTGTAATGGCATATGAGCAGCCACACAGCGAAAGAAGGCTTGAAAGCTTTGTTACGTCATGTCGGTGCCAATTTGTAAGTCACAACTGTGTATATTCAAAATCTTTGATTGAAAATTTTAATTCGTTGTTTTTTCGTCTACATAAAATGCCGCTTTGTGGTAAATATGAACCTCTTTTGATACACTTACTTCAATTAAAATACCTTTCCAAGCACTGTAAGAGGTGTAATTAAAAATCCAAGGTTTGTCATAATGGAAATATGTTTCAATTATTTTGTCTGGATCGCAAGCCGTTGCAACGGTTATTCCATAGTAAATTGAAAATGTATGTTCCACTGAAAAATAAAAAACACTGACTTAGTTTTTCTCCAAAATAATGATAAAATACTGCAGATGATTTGGAATATGACTTAAAATTTCCGAAAAGAACACATGATTTTTCTATTATCTTGTAAACAAACATTGATTAAGAAAAATATATTCAATTTTGATTATTTTGATCGATAAAAAATTAAGATGATATAAATTAACATAGAACATGTTCTTATTCATTTTTCAAAAAAATATAGCATAAATTTATTGATATACATAATTAGTATTGGCAATTAATGTCCTTGACTCTTTCTTTTCTTAATTGCACACCAACGTTTCGTTGAATAAATAAATACATAGTACACATTTTTCGTTTAAATGGTGTCAAAATGCTTCTTAGTTAGCTTAAATATTTAAAAAATAAGATACCCTAACATTGAAATGTCTTACTTATTACAGTTATGAAAATGAATTCCTTAGTGTGTTTGATATTGCAATAGTATTATTAAGTAATTGTAGTTATGTTTACAGAAGGAACCGAAAATACACATGAAAGGACGTCTTAAATAAAAATATAAAATACACATACAAAAAGACGTCACAAATAAAAATATGAAGCTCTTGTTCCGGATTAAGGTTTATATGTACTTAGCCATTTCCCCAAAAATTTAACTTATTGCACTTATCGCAAGGAATCTAGTAAAGTTTTGCTAGCAGTTGTACCTCTATTTTCTCGTATCAGGCCCATACTTACATCGCAAAATGTTGCTAACATAACAACTTGAAGTAGAAAGATAAGGAAAGACTTGAAGAGACAATACTGCGATACGTGACTCATAGCGCATAAATCACATAAAAAGGAGTCTCGTATGCTGACACCGTCAATAGAAAATCGAGTCAGCATTATTCTTCAGTCTTTGCTTCGTCTTTTCTCGTATAAAAAGTGATCTATCAAGTTTGGTGAATAAAGAGAATGGACCTGTATAAATAGGGGCCAATCAAAGTGAACTTGCTTCTTCATAAAAAGAGAGGTAAGGTAAGGTAATTTTGAGTTTCGAAGCTAACATCATTTGGTTTCTACAGAGACGATTCACAAATATTACTGATGAAGTTTATTTAAATAAAAAACTTTGCAATTAAAATTATCGTTAATAGAGTTCTATAATAAAGTCTATTACTGGCAATATCGCGTTTTATTTAAAATAATTTGTTACAAAATTGTCCAGTTTCTTTTACCTTTCTGTTAGGCGTAACATCACTTGCCTACTACTTGAACATTACTTGAACACTACTCGACACCAAAACTCGATAAACGATAAATAAATACCAATAAATAGATTGATCATGCTATTCTTACCATACAAGTTACTATTCATAAGTGCTTTTGTAAAGCTTACATGAATAAAGACATTTTCTATTTTCTAGTTAATTATTGTTTCTTGAAGTTTTTTCTAAATATACCTGTTACGTATTGTATGTTTTCCTAAGCCCGGTTCCAATATTTTACGATTCGTAATTAGTTAAAAATGACTATCCGCTTTTCTACGTGTCGTTACTAATTTCAAATTTTCTTTTCATCATAGCATCATCATTCGTCTATCGGTAATTTTTAAGCTTACGCCTCGTAAAATTTATTACAATCTGTAACTAGAGCAGATCGTATTTCAAATATTGAAACCGGGTATTAGTCACTATCATTTTCCTAGTATAATGCAAATGTTCTTTAAAATCCTTTTAATTAACATCATAATATTTTATTACCTAAGGCAGCAACGAGAATAAATACCATAGTCAGGTTGCAGTACATAGGTATGTTAGCAGTGAGTGGTGGTAATTTGTGCTCTATGGCTTCTACTTCTGCTATCAGTCTCGGCCAATGTCTTCCAATATACGCCAATATTGCCAATGATATCATACTTGATAAGTAAAATAAGAAGTTTGCTGCAAAAAGAAAACAATCAGCCAATTAATATCTCACTGCAACTCTGAGGTCATCCTTGAAATCCAGAAATCGTTAATATGTACATAGTTAAAATGCTTGCCACTGGATATCACGAACCCGAGCGATTTTAGGAAAATAAAAAAAGAAACATACTTTTTTCGGCCCGGGAATCAAACTCAACACCTCGGGGTCATAACTGTACTTCAAACCATTACATTACCGCGGTTTTGCAAATCTATACTTTTGTACTTGTATAACAAAGCTATATCAGCCGCAGAGCCGACAATCGCTGGGGTAAACGAGTTCTGGAGTGGAGACCACGCCTCGGTAAACGTAGTGTAGGACGCCCTCAGGTCAGGTGGAGTGACGATTCGCGCAGGACGGCTGGCAGGAGTTGGATGAGAGTCGCCGAAAGTCGAGCGAAGTGGCGAACATTTGGAGAGGCCTATGTCCAGCAGTGGGCTGCAACAGGCTGATGATGATGATGATGACACCTCACAAAACCAAAACAATAGCTTATAAATTTAAAGAAGAGATGAACAGCTAATACTACTAACGTCAACTTTTAACTTTACTTTTTGACAAATATTAATACCTTTATGTTGTAAAAAATATACTTAATCTTTATTTAAGCCTTCCAACCCCCTCATAAGTGATGTTGTGGCTCTAACGAAAAATTTTAACTGTAGGTGTGTCGCAATAACACTCACGTCCTCATACAGAAACTATGCGTACTACACAAATAACGTTATCGCGCCAAGTAAATGGGTTCTTTAGGATCACTTTCAGATATTTAACTACTTTTTGAATTTTTTTGCAAAAGTGACAGTGTCGCACCGGGTATGTACGTCACACAATCATGGATACATAACCTTATTTGTTTATATTCAGACCTAAGCTTTACAATAGATTTCGTAACATTTTTATTTGCTTATAAAATAATGAGGGCGCAGCGTCAGCACTTGGAATTTGCCATGTGTCGATTAGCTGACATTGCAATACATTGTAATAGCCAAATTTAATTAACTTTCGGATTAGTATTGAAGATACCGGGATCCATCGTGGATCACCTAGTTGTACTCACTTAGATTTAATTTAAATAAATATTTTTTTTACATCATCTACTGTGGTCATAACTTATTTAGCGCAGTCGGTAGGATATTCGCGTTCGCGATAGTCCATTTATCGAGAAGGGTTTTAGGATGTAAAACATTACCATGTAATTAATAAGAGCGAAGAGTCAGCGGGATATATGAAAAAAAAACGGTGATAATACGGATGCGAAGCCGCGTGTAACATAAACTCAAGGTAAGTTAATGCTATAATTTTAGAAAAGTTAATAAAATACTTACTCATATTAGTCATTGATATTTTAGTTGAGAGAACCCAATAGAAACTCATTGTGAACATTAATACTTGTCCAAATACTGTGATAATGTAAATCAATGTATAAGGAGTTCGGAGTGTGAACCTGAAACCGAAAACCTTTATTAAAATAAATAAATTATAGTTGACTAGCTGTGCCCGCGACTTCGTTCGCGTGGACTACATCCTTTCATGGTCGGTTTTACCCATTTCTCCCCTAATATTCGAAATAAAAAGTAGTCTTTATTTTAATCCAAGTTTCGAGCTATATTTGTGCCAAATTTCATATCTCTAACTTCAAAAATAATCATTTTTCCATATAAACTTTCAAAGGTGGTATTACCCCCCTCCCCCCTTACTTTCTAATAAAAAGTAGCCTATGTCCGTTCTTGTGATTCAACGTATACCTATACCAAATTTCATCAAAATCGGTTGAGAGGTTTAAGCAGGAAAGCGTAACAGACAGACAGACAGACAGAGTTACTTTCGCATTTATAATATTAGTAGGGAAGTAGGGATTTAGTGGTAAAATTTGGTGTCTTAATTTTTGGAGGAGGATTATTGACTGAATTGTGAAATGAGATGAGATGCCTGTCAAAACACTATTTCTTCATAGATCATCTAAAAGGTACACACCTGTGACGTCACAGTTACTTATCACAGACTGACTATTAAATATTTTCGGAATATTTTAAAGATGATTTGCAAAAAATCTATTTCGACGATGTAACACTAAGTCCTCTTTCAAGGCATTAATTCGTAAAAATTTTTGTGAATATAAGTGAACATTAATATCAGTTTATGGCATTTAAATAGCTTAGAAGACACGCTTTGCCATGGTCCTGACTGTGATCCCAATAGGTTTGGCTTCTCTGGTTACGAAGGTCAATAATCGCTCAAATGTCAAATAAAAATCATTGGACCCTGTGTTCCATTATAAATGTACACTTGACATATACCAAGAGTAGAACAACAATTAGCTCCCCTGGATTAACCAGGGATTATAAGTCGCTGGGACCGGAGACGCCAGCCGTTGGAGAAGCCTGGCGTCCATTATAACTCGGTCATGAGGGGGTGGGCCACTTAGCGGTTAGCGCAGTGGGGAAGACTGTCGAATCCGTATGGGATCCCGACTCCTCCACATAGCGCAACGATGGCCACCAAGGAGGTTTTAGTCGGTGCAAGTACGACACAACACTCTCTGTTCCCCGCTGAGAGTGACGGTATGGCAGGCATTTTCCCCTCGAGAAAAACATACGTATGAATATGCTACCATCATTGGTTCTGGCTTCCAAAACACAAATGCTTAAGCTTCATATTTTAGGATCAGATTATTCTATGAGATTGTTCGTGATATTTAGTATTTATTTCCTTATTAACACGTTTTCAGTGTCTCATCATACTTCAGAGCATTAAGCATATTTACAGCCCAGTACAGTATCCTGATAACGGTTTATTTATCTTGAAGCAACACCCTCCTTCCCCTTCCAAAGGTACCTGAGACCATAACTCCTTGGATTCATCAGCCCCTCCAAAGGCAAGAGACCCATCAGTCGTCCAGAGAACAGGGTCAGCCTGAGAGCTGAATGTAGACCGTTGGACTCCTGCCTCACAACTTGCAGCTTCCATTCAAAGTCTGGCGCTTTCTTTGACATCAGTGATCGGATTCTGTTAGGCTCCTTCTTTATCTCCATGATCACCTGATTAGAGATCCACACTCGTAAATTAAACATAGGTTTTGATATCGAGCTCCTAAGTTCAATTTGAGGACGAGGAAAGTATATTTTCTATTTTGTAAACAAAGCTCTGTATTGTAATGATCCACCCCCATTTAGGTAGGTATTATGTCAATAGACATTGTAGTAGGATGGCTTGTTTTCAATGATGGAAATCTTAAATATTCAATGGGGTATTAAATAGAATGACACTACATATCACGTTCCTACTCTGTAATAATATATATTCGAGTATAAAAATAATAAAGTTTCGATTCCAAACATATCTTGGGCAAACCATAAAACAAAAAGTGTATTAGATGTAGACAAGAATATTATAAACATTAGTAGAGTTGATTACCTACGATTAGTATTGATAGCTGACCAATTTGACAATTTAAGACACTTTTTTTTTAATTATTGAACCAAACTCGTGAACCAAACAAATGTTGTTCTAATTAAACAGTGCTCATAAATCTTTCACAAAACGCTACACACAGCAACTGCTTACAACTTCACGGTAATTTTAAAGCATCACCGCTGCTACTGAACCCCGATATTATTCCAGATTAAATGTCGACGTTTCAAAGTTGGACAGTATAAACAGCCCACTAGTATCGTCTAAATACTATCCTGTTTTTTCTATACCCCAATCCAATATCAACCTTAGGGCCTGCACGTTAAAGTTCAAGTGGCAGTACGAGGGTCTGTATCGATATGTTTATTTAGGAAAGACTTGAGTCAATAAACAAGACCCGAAGGCAGTCGTTTATTTGACACCATAACACTATAATCCTTTGTTGGATGTTCTAGTGAAAATATTGGTCAGAACTTGGAATAAACTAAGATTAGCAAGTTTCGAGGGCTGCCCCGAATTGTGATTTTGCTTTTTCCAGTGAAAAGTGCTGTTTACAGTTAATTACCAAGGAGTGACGTCAGTTACTTTTGCAGTAATTTGGATCTGACTGGAAAACTGCTTAGTATTTTTTGATTAGCGACCCGCTCTGGCATCGTTATTCATGTATGTTCAGCTTTTCTGTTCTCATACCTACATATAAACCCTCCCCTTGAAACAATCTACCTATTCAAATAGAAACCATCAAAATCGGTTGCATAATTTTAAAGATCTAAGCATACATAAATACAGTAGTGACGTATTTGTTATATACTATATACCATCAACAGCACATCAAATTATAGATTATGAGCTTGGCACCGCCCTTATGCCTTGGGCATAAGAACCAATATGGAACTGCAAGTGTTCACCGTAAAGGTTCAAAGTTGTAGGTTAGGCAAAATTGACTTAAAATGTAGCGTTGTTAGTTTAGACGAACAACACTTTAAAACTTCCATAGAAACCTATAATAATCATAATCATAATAAATTCATTTATTCATGTCGGTTACAACAAGTAACGCTTTTGCATCGTCAAAATGAATATAAACAAAAATTGAAGCTACAGTTGGTTCGGAACCTAATCCTACCGAGAAGAACCCGGCAAGAAACTCAGTAGTTATCCTAATCTTTACAATATTTGGGGCTAGAGAGTTAACAATATAGTGTGCGAGCGAGCAAATATCATATCATTGAAATATTCATCAAGTTTGTAGTATCCTTTTTTCAATAAACATGATTTAACATAGACTTTAAATTTATGCATGGGTAAGTCAATAATACCTTGCGGTAACTTGTTGAATTAAATTAAACTAAAGGCTTTGGATATTCTATTATTTTTGGTTGTATCAAATTATTTTAATACCTTGAGAGTCACGAACTATTTGACGCTGAATGTACTTCAAATTTGTACACAAAGAAAAATTTACATTTTAGCCCAGAACATCTACTATGAGCAGAATACACAGAATATTACCCCGGAATATTACCGAGGCGCGAAATACTCGGAACTCGCGAGCGACATTTAGCAAATTGCACCGTTTTAGCACAGTCTAAATATCATTCCAGTCAGGAAACCTTGAAGAAACTGCTGAAAAGGCAACTTCCACTGTAACTTGATGGCGGATGTCATTTCGTGGCTCTTCACTCTCTCTTCGCACCCAAACTTTAGAGTAATATATTTTGGTGTTTGTACTCTATTGCCGACATTTTAAACCTACTTGTATTTATCAATGAAAAAAATATATCAAAATAAATAAACGCACTTCAAGATTGACCACCTTCCACCTGGTGTTAAGTGGTAATGAGGTCCTAGCTTAAGGGTGACAAGTACAGCATAATAAATCTGTTACTGGACTTGTCGCCCTTACCTTGGAGGCTTGACCCCTGCTACTAACGTAGCACCCCCCAGGAGATCTGGAAACCTTACTCACACGCAGGAACACAACAACACAGAAGTGATTGTTATTTGGCTGCGGTCTTCTGTAAGGTGGAGGTATTTCACCAGTCGGGCTGCTCCAGTTCGAGCGATAAATCGCTATGCCCTACCAAAAAAAAAACTTGTGTGTACAGATATACAAAATGAAATGAGATAAAACTAAAAAAGGCCTAAAAATTAACACGTCCCTGCCCTCTCTTAAAAAAAAACTTGTGTGTACAGATATACAAAATGAAATGAGATAAAACTAAAAAAGGCCTAAAAATTAACACGTCGTCAAGTAAACCGTCTTGTGGCATTGTAACCTCTCTAGCTCCTCTGTACAATATTGACAGTTTTTGAGCAAAATAGCCGCCGGCTGAGGATCAATCGGGACGACATATCCTTCACGAACGATGGTCTTCGAATAATTAGAAGATAATTACCACAGAGCAGGTATTACGTGATAATTGATGACTATTGCTTATGTAGGTAGAGTTGAGAGCATCTTACCGGTTCATATATCAATCTTTCTCTCAATTCCCTTTACTTGGCACCGACTTCAAGCTACGAACTACTTCGTGTTACCTAAATGTTTTTCTTTTCTTCTATTCTATTCTTTTATTTTTAACTTTTTAGTTCCCGTTTGAAGTCGGTTTATTTTTGTCAATTTTTTTTTGTACTTGTCTTTTATTTTTTGTCTTAATGCGTTAGTCAGAAATAAGACCTTTATGTAAATTTTTCTTTAAGTAGTTTCAAAATGGCATTGGTCTTAATTTTTATAGCTTTTAATAATAAAAAATTTAAAGGTAAGAAGAAAGTAATATGAAGAAAGAAATAGACTTTTGTACTCAAAACTTTAACCTTTACTGCTTCATTAAAAGTCACAGAGTTTTGTATACTGTTGAGCCTATTTGTTTGGAAAAATTGTTAAAGCCACCGCACTGCATTCATATTTGAATTGTGATTTTACCGGGTGCCTCAGTTTCAGTTTTCTTGGTTGCTCTTAAATTACTTAAAGTGATTGTTTAGTCAGTGTTATGGCGTTTATAATGCTTTTAGGTGATGTAAACATGTTTTTTTTTGTTAATGACAGTTTAAGTAATTATTTTTCCTAGAAAAACTTCAGAATCGAAGATGTCTCGGTGCCTATAGCACATTTTATGTAATTTTAACTTTGAAAATTCCAAAACACCTCTCTTGAAGTATAGGTTTCGAAACCAGGACCCACCTATACATATCGTTAGCGATTTTCAAATTAAACACCACCAGCACCAACCAAAGGCATAGGGGGTATTTATTTTGCAGTGCTCGTTTCACCTTTCATTGCATAAATTCATGCAATAAACATCTTGTTAATAATAAGTCACACATACATGTAGTGGATGGGAAATGAAAAGAAAGCAAGTGTAAAAAATTGAATTATATGGGTTAAATAAAATAATTGAAATATCTTTAACATCGATGTCGTTCCGCGTTCAAATCTAACTGTCACTCTCCATTCGGATAATTCCTAATAAATGTATGGATAATAAATACGAACAGTAATCGCTCATGCATTACGTTTGGACACATCCGCTATCCCACATTCATTACTTAATATGTGCCGACCGGCACCTGTTAACTGGGATTGTCGAGGGATGCGACAGTCGCTTGATGCAGTTGGGCCACCGTAAATGAAACCACCTTTTTTTGTGCAAAGCTTCCTGTGTGTTCCAGTGTTCCTGTTCCAGTGTTCCTGTTCCTGTGGTGAGCTTGTGGAGCCGAGCATGCCACTGTTTTTTTTTTTTTTTTTTTCCTAATTGACAATTGATGATGGCCGCAGATGGCCTTTTCATCTTCACCGGGCTTGCGGGGGAGCGGAGGGCTCACACCCCTAAAAATTTAAACAACTGCCTGAGGGCGCCCCATAGCGGGACTCGGACCTCGGCTCGGGCCGTTGTTGGGAGATGGTAACCTAACGTACCTTGGGGGGGAGAAGCGTCCCGGCACGTGCCGGTATCGTGAAAGGGGCCCTACTGCTAGGGGGGGTCGCGTCGTGCGTCCTCGCCGTCGAGGACGGAATAGCGGTCGGTGTGAAGTGTGCTGTGTCGCGAGCTGTTTGGCGTCGGCCATGGCGATCGTTATGGCGTCGTCGGGATCTAATAGTACGTTCCTAGGCCTACGTTTACGTGGGCGGACTACGGAAGGGACATAGTCAGCGGCCGAGACCACTAGACTATTCGAATGATGGGGGGCAGAGTCGAAGTAACGGGAAGAGCATTGCTTAAGGTACTGCGCGATAGTCGGCAGACCTAAGTCAATGTGGAGGTTTTCGTTGCGAAAATACCAGGGGGCACCTGTAGCCTTACGCATGAACTTATTTTGATGGGTTTGAAGCCTTCGGATCGTGGTGGGGGCAGCGTGTGCGAACACGACGCTGGCGTATGTCATGATCGGGCGAATGCAAGTGACGTAAAGTCTCACCTTATTTCTAAGGGACATTTTACTATGCTTATTGATTAGGCCATGAAGCCTGCCGAGGGCGAACGCGGCGCGATCCCTAACTGTTTTGACGTGACTGTGAAAGGTCAGTCCGGCGTCGAGGATTACACCCAAGTAACGGACCTTCCGTTCCCAGGGGATCGGTCGGCCGAATAGGGTGACCGGGGGGTGTTTCGGGGGGAAGGGCGCACACCGTTTGAAAAGAACGGCTGCACTTTTGTCTGGGTTCACTTCGATACGCCATTTCCTGAACCACTCGCCGAAAATGTCGGCGGAGCGTTGTAGCGTTCGGATAATGGGACCGGGAGTGCGGGAGGAGCAATAGATGGCCGTGTCGTCCGCGAACAGAGCGACATGTGCCACTAAAGGTTTTGGGATCTCAAATGTAGGGAAGTCGCTGGTGTACAGCACGAACAGAATGGGGGAGAGCACAGAGCCTTGGGGGACTCCGGCTGTGATGGGATGGGGGGAGGATAGAGTACCCTCCACTCTGTAGCGAAATTCGCGGTTTGACAGAAAGTCTCGTATGATGAGCACGAGACGGTCTGGCACTTCTAGTTGGAATAGCTTAAATATTAAGCCGTTGTGCCAGACTTTGTCAAACGCTTTTGCCACATCTAAGAATAGCGCCCCCGTTGTGCGGGGGTGGGGTCGGTTGAAACTATCAAGTACATGCTCTACTATGCGATGCACTTGTTGGACACATGAGTGTTTGGCTCGAAAGCCGAATTGGGTCTCTGGGATGAGATTACGCTCGTGGGCGAAATCCCTAAGCCTCGTGTAGATGATTCGCTCATAGAGTTTACCAATCGTACACAGAAGGCTGATCGGTCTGTAGCTGGACGGTTCGGACTTGGGCTTGCCGGGTTTTGGAATGCCAATGACAATGGCTTGTTTCCACGATTGTGGGAAGATATTATTGCTGAGAGCCGCATTGAATATGGCGGTGAGCAAGGAGATTAGATGGGGGGAAAAGTGCTTAAGCACTTTATTGGTGATACCGTCACAGCCAGGGGCTTTTCTTGGGTGGAGGCCTCTTATGGCGGACTGAACTTCATCGAAAGTGACCCGTTCTAGTGCGGGTGAAGTTGGCTGAAGGCTTATTCTGCGTTCGACCTCCGCCTCGACTGTGGCAAGGTGGTCTGGGTCTACTGGCAGTGTACTGGGTGAGCATTGGGCCTCGAGGCTGTCGGCTAGGCACTCCGACTTCTCCTCGTCCTCAAAAGCTGGCGGCTGGTTAGGCCGGTTAAGAGGGGGGGTCGTAGCTGTGTTGTCGGATCTAAGCTTTCTGGCTAGCTTCCAAAAAGCGAACTAATTGGGGTCTAGGTCGCCCAACAGTTTATCCCACTGGGTGTTCCGAAGCTCTTGTATGCGATGCTTTACAGCTCGCTGCAAGGCGCGCATCCTGACCCGGTTCGACTCAGTGGGATAAGTGTCGTACGCCCTGATAGCGGCGTTCTTCTCCCTCAATAAGGCCCGTGCATCCGACGGCAGGTTCCATCGACGGTGTGCCGTCGATGGGACCCGCCGCGAACAGTCGCTGACGACGTTTTGCACGTGCCCCGTGAGGGAGTCGATTGCCGTTAAGGTGTCTTGAGGAGAGACAATAATGTCTGGAATTTGGTCTAGGAGAGGGGACTTGTCAGATTTAAGACTTTCGCCCAGTCTGGCCCAGTCCACACTCACTATGGGTTCGGGTGGGATAGCCCCATTAGGGGTACCATTTCTGGGAAACAGCTCCATTATGACTGGTCTGTGATCGGATTCTAGCTCATGGAACACTTCTATAGAGTGCAACTTTAAGTTGACATTCTTAAGAAGAGCTATGTCTAGGACATCTGGGCGGTGGCTAACCACTCCAGGGTAGTGGGTGGGGGACATTGGGGCAATTACATCGAACGGCATCGACTCTGACAAGCTTTCTAAGAGCTTACCTCGGCTGTTAGAGGTATGGCTACACCATGCGGTGTGCTTAGCGTTTAGGTCGCCCGCCACTATGACGGAGCTACCTAGGCTCATTAGTGCTTCTAAGTCGCTGCGGACTAGGAATTTGGGATTGAGACCTGTATTGGTCGGAGAGAGGTATGCTGAAACTAGGACTATGGACTGGTGGCCCGTCATGCCCAGCCGGCAGACTGAGGCCTCGATGTAAGTGAGGCTAGGTGGGTCCATAGGCGTACAGTACAGGGCCCTCTTGTAATATATTAAGGTGCCGCCAAAGGTAGAGATGGTCCTATCGTTCCTAACGAGATTGTAGTTTGCGATTTTGGGATCGCGGGTTCCGGGTTTTAGAAATGTTTCCTGTACTAGGAGAATATCTATCTGATGATCTGTGAGGAAAGTGGCTATTTCAGACCTTTGGGACGAGATACCATTGGCATTGAAATAACCTACTTTTAGACTAGTCGGTCTGACTCTGCTTGTTTGGGGTGTTACAACCATTTTTGGGCTAAATTTGGAAGTTGCTCAGGGACTTGCCTAGCTCTTGGCACTCAATAGCGACGTTAATCATCGCCATTGGGTTGCCTTTAGCTTGCCTAATGAGGCCAGCCACGCGTGTGACCTCGCTGAAATCAACGAAATCGAAGAAACGCGTGACTAGCGCTACATCTTCAAGGAGGGAGGGGGCTGGGCCAGCGGGAGGTGGTGAAAACCTCGGGGCCGGGGCAGCGGGGCGGGGGGGGCTTGCCGTCGGTTTGACTACCTTGGCGGTCGGGGGGGGTTGGGGAGTCTGTCTAGCGACTCTCCATTGAGGAGCTAGGATAGGGGTTGGGGCAGGCTTTCCTAAAACAGGGAAGTCTGATAGTGCCGGAGGGGCGGGGCGGGGGGACATTGCCGCGGAGGGTTCCCTCTGACGGAACGCTGCACGCGGAGCCGCCCTGTGACTCTTACGTGGGGCCTTTGGACAGCCGCGATAGTTCGCGGGGTGTCCAGACTCCCCACAGAGCACACAGCTGGGCGGCTCCGTGCACAGCGTCCTATCTTTGGGACGCAGGCAGTCGGAGGTGCCATGGTCGCCCAGGCACTTGACGCACCTGGGCTTGGCGAAGCAGTTACGGGCAGAGTGCCCGTAGAGCTGGCAGCGGTGACACTGCCCTATGGGACCGTTTTTGCGGGGGGGCTCTACGGTTATGCCAGAGAGTTGGCATACCTTTTGGATATTGAAGATGGCCTTACCGGCGTTACTACGCTCTAAGACCGCCAATACCATGTCATATGGGGCGGAGTTCCTACCGCGGTGTAAGCGGTGGACTTCGGAAACGGGGAGGTTTTGGGCCTTAAGGTCCGATAAGATGTCAGAGCTTGAGAGCTCTTTGGGGACTCCGCGGATAATAACGCGGAGTTGTTTCTCCTCAGGGAGGGCGTACGTGTGGTAACCCACACGCATCTCCTTGAGGAGGGAGGTGATGCGACGATGGTCCGATGAGGATTGGACCGCTACGCGAATGCCCAGCTGGGTGGACCTGGCGTTGGTGTAGTGTATCTTAAGCGTGTTACACCGCTTCGATACGTCCAACCATTTCTCCTTCTCTCTGATGTAGAGAGGAGGAGGAAGAGGCTCTTTAATAGCCTGAACGGGGGGCTGGCAGGCGAGGGGGGATGCGGGTGACGCATCAAAGGTTAAATGGCCACTGACGGCCGCTTTTTTGGGCTTGGGAGCCTGGTCTGGGGATGGGGAGGGGCCTTGAGAGGCGGGGGGGTCAGAGGCGGCCTTGGCCTTGGCTTTTGCCTTCCTGGCGCGTTTACCCTTGGTCCCTTGCACCAGGGTAAACTCGTCAGACGAGGCAGACGAGAGGGAGTCATTATCGGACTCCTGAGCCACTTCCATGTCTGATACACGGGAGTCATAGCTGGGCGGGGTGGGATGGCTCGGCTCGGGGGCCGGGGAGGAAGGCCCGGGAACGCTAGGTTCCGGGTTGCTCTCGAAAAACTCTCGGAGCCCGGGGACGACCGAGGTGAGCCGCTCGGCCACCTCCGGGTCGCGCAGAATTGCCTGCCAAATGCAGGCGAATAATTGGTCGGCGCCAGCCATGGCGGCCGACCAAAACAGCTAACTACTTTGGCCGAATTTTATCGCCTGTTCGTACGCGTAGCGTTCCGCAGGAAAGAACAGGCAAGAACCTGCGGCAGTCGCTCCTATCTGAGCCTAATTTACGCCCCGGGTTGGAGTGGCCCGGGGGTGTGTGGTGCAAGTGGTCCTTCCCACCGGGGATAGGTGGGAAGGGTGAGCCTTACGGTGTACCCTAAGCTTGCTCTCCACCGCCAATCTTATTGGGCGGTGGGTTTCTAACAGCCCCGAGTAAAGAGGGTAGCGTCGGACCAAAGTCCTAGGCGCCCAAACAGTACTCGAGGAATGGGATGGTAGGGATAGGGTAGGGTAGGGAAGGAAGGAGACAGCTACCGTCGGCTAGGAGATCCCCCAAGGCCGGTGGTGATAGCCCCGTCCGTGTGGTTGCTTTGCCCTGAAGGGGCGCGGCGAGTGTCACGGGTCAACACTCCAATCGGCTTCGTTGGCACCGTTAGGTATCCACCGATCGACCACAGAAACAGTGGTTTTGGGCAAAACGCGAAGATTGCCCGGTGGCCAAGGGTAAGTTAACTTTAAGAGTTAAAATACCAGGTTAAAAGAAACAAGATAATCAGAGTTTAGTCTTGAAAAAGACAAACTCTGACGTAAAAAGGTTGTCGACGGCCGAAGGGACGGCCGGAGCAGGTAGCCAGGCAAGGCCTGAGCGGCCGAGCAGGTAGGCGGCGGGATGGCCTAGGCGGCCGAGCAGGTAGGTGCGGCGGGGCGCACCGGGAGAGCGAGGGATCGTGCGTGCGCACAGATCGAAGGCTCGAAGCGAAGTTTCAACATGCCACTGCCCGAAGCATATACAGACACATTAACCCGCACAGCGAGCGACTGCCTGGGGAAAAAGAAGGAGAAGGATACCGGAGGTTACGAGTGGTGGACGCCTGAGCTGGACAAGTATAGAAGGAAAGTCTACAGCGCACGAAGGTACTGGCAGGGTTCGCGAAGGTATGGCGGAGAGCGCGAGGCCCTTGCCAAAAGGGCTCTCTCGGACGCGAGACGTCGGTACAAGGAATCCATGCGGAGCGCAGAGACAGCTTTCTACCGCAGAATAGCAGAGACAGGAAATGAGGACCCATGGGGGTTGGCGTATCGCGTCGCTTGCGGTAGGGTGCGCCCTCCCCCTAACGTCATGCACGGTGTCAAGCTGCTCGAGGGACACTCGGAGACGGCCGGAGAGACAATGTCCGGTCTACTAAGGGTGCTATGCCCAGACGACGACCCCAACACGGACGAAGTCTACCACAGACAGGTCAGAGTCGCGGCTTCTTTTACACCAACAGGTAGGGACTCAAACCCCCCCTCTCGAGAAACCCTGGAGAGAATCATTAGGGACCTGCCAAACACAGCACCCGGATTGGACGGGTTGACGCCGAGGATCATCAAGCGCGCGTGGAGAGTGAGCGGGGAGGAAATGCTCCAAATGTACTCCGCGTGCTTGAGGGAGGGCGTTTTCCCAGACGTCTGGAAGAAGGGAAGACTAATAGTCCTGCCAAAGGGTAACGACCGCCCACTAACCGACCCGAAGGCGTACAGACCAGTTACGCTACTTCCCATTCTGGGAAAGGTACTGGAACGATTAATCATCGCGACCGCTCCCTGCCTACACAGTAACATCTCTCTGGCTCAACATGGCTTTCGGCGTGGAAAGTCCACGGTCACAGCGTTAAACGCAGTTATGGACCGTGTGGCAAGTACCACCGAAGGCTATGTTCAGGCAGTGCTTCTCGACATCTCTGGGGCCTTCGACAACGCATGGTGGCCCATGGTCCTTCTTAAGGTGAGGCAAACCGGTTGCCCCCCTAACATTTACAGGATACTCACCAGTTACTTCTGCAATAGGCGCGTCGGACTGTTCATGGGCCGCCAGGCGGTGTGGAAGACTATGACAATGGGCTGCCCCCAGGGATCGGTGCTGGGTCCCACGCTCTGGAACATAATGCTCGACGACGTCCTGCGGCTGCCGGTACCGGAAGGGGTGAGCATGGTCGCCTACGCAGATGACATCACGATCGTGATTGAGGCTTCGTCCAGAGCCAGGATAGAAGCCAACGCCCTATCAACACTCAGGGCGGTGGCTGAGTGGGGGCATCGAAATCGCCTTAGTTTCTCGGCTGAAAAATCCCAGTCGCTTACTCTTAAAGGTAAGCTGAAGCGCCCCCCCACGATCCGGATGGACGGAGCCTCAATCACATCGGTAAAACAGGCAACATTACTAGGCGTTACCATCGACGAGGCTAGCTCCTACCTGCAGCATGCGACTTTGGCCGGCCAACGGGCTGTGAATTGCTTCGGGAAGATGGCGAGAATCTCCTCATCTTCCTGGGGCGTGCGGTTCAGAGCACTGGGGATCCTGTATGCAGGTACCTACGTTGCGATTTTAACCTACGCTGCTGCGGTATGGTGGCGACGCTCATCGATTTATGTGGTAAGGCGCGCACTACTAAGCACACAACGGTCGGCCCTGATCCTGTTGACGAAGGCCTACAGGTCGGTGAGCACGTCTGCGCTGCCCGTGCTGGCTGCGGTGCTGCCCGCCGACCTGGAGGTCGTTCGAGCGGGACGTTTCGCGCAGGAGTGTCCGGAGCGTGCGACAGGTAAGGAGCGGAAAGAGTTAAGGCGTAACTTAACCAGGGACGTCGTGGCCCAGTGGCAGGAACGTTGGTCGTCGGGCGACAAGGGACGGGAGTTGTCGCAGTTTTTCCCGGAGGTAACTGATAGAATTCGATTCAGATGGGTGGAGCCGGACTACGCGGTATCACAGATTCTCACGGGACACGGGAATTTCAACGGACGCCTACACGCTATGACGCTGGCCGACTCGGCCGCGTGTAGTTGCGGAGAAGCAGAAGAAACCAGACACCATGTCCTGTGGGAATGCCCCATGTACAATGAGGAGCGGGACGAGATGCTGGACGGATGGGACCGTGAGGAGCAGGGACCAGTACATTATATTCAGCTGGTGAGCAGTGAAGATGGTTTCTCCCGGCTGAAGATCTTCGCGCACAGATGGCTGAAGAAAAGAAGTGAGCTGACGGAGTGAAGGTGCTGCACCGGACGCAAGCTGTTTTATGTGGTGTGCAAGCCCCAGATGGGGAGAGTTGTCAAAGAAAGGGACACGGGAAAGAGATTTGTAGGGAGCTGAAGAAACGCACCCGGGGAAAGAGCTAACGCAAGGTACCCGGTGCGTCTCCCGAGATTCGGTCCATATGCCGGAAGGCGGGAAGGACCATGGGAAGGTGGTGGGACATGCCACTGCCCGGTCCCACCGTGTTATAAACAAGTTTCGCCCGCGCAACTAGCGACTATTGGGGGGAGCTGAGTGCGCGGGCGAAGCTTGGGTGTGTGAGCGAGATAGTTGTGTGGTGTGTGAGTGAGATAGATGAAGCATCTTTATTTCTTATTGAAATAGTACAAGTCATTTTACATTATTTACAACATTTTATATACATAAGCCGTCCTGCACATAATACGTTACCTTATTTTAAATGTTTAAAATGGAACGCGAACGTCTTCAATTCTATACTCGTCGCTAGTTCTTGGCTTAAGAAGCCTGTTTTAAGAATATTACAAAAGAAAATTACATCCTGCACATTGTAAAACTTCTAAGCGGCTTTTAAAACGCCTCGTCGGATGATCTAAGGTCAAGGTAGCTGTTTCAAAGAAACAAACGGATGTCCTTTAGACTGCTTGATATACTACTCCCTTTGAGAGAAAAGGAATATGGGCTCTCCGATTTGAAAGTTGAAGATATCTATAGTTGAAAATATTTTACGAAGCTCCATTCTTATTGGTGTAAAACGGGGCTTGGAAATGTTTTTGAAGTAAATGACTCGCAATATAAAATGTTTCCTATAAAAGGTTGTGTGAGAGCATATAATTGTATTAATTTTCTTAACTTTTTCCGACAGGAAAATTAGCATTGCTCACTTTCCTTACAGATCCTTTACCAATCAATATTGGTCTCAGGTGGATTATCATCCGTTCTTCTCTTGTATCAAGTTGACATGTGCCCATATTGTGTAAAATTTTAGCTAAATAATATTGATCCCTTTTATTTGTACGAGTATTTGGCGTCTTCATTACCTACAAATATATTTTTTAAATTCAGCTCAAATTGCTAAATTAAGACAACAAACTCTTATTAAGGGTTTTCCAAAATACTTCTCACGCCTTACACGTCCGTGCAAACGAAAGATTGATACGTTGTAGACCCTTTACACAGTAAAATGAAAACCAGCATTGAATGTTTATTTTGATATTGATTTTTACTCGACCGTTGTATTTGCTATTAATGAGATGTCGCTCACTATTACCCTATTATGTATATGTCTTAATTGTACCAATGATAGTATTTAATACGTTTTTTAATTAGACTTCAAGCAATAATGATTAAAGACAGGATAGAAAAAAGAAGCGAAGACTAATTACGAATCAATTTATCTATTATATAAAAATAAGTCGGGTTTTCCTCCCTGACGCTATAACTCCAGCAAGCACGAACCGATTTTCACGGTTTTGCATTCGTTGGAAAGGTCTCGGGCTCCGTGAGGTTTATAGCAAAAATAATTCAGGAAAATTTTCAACAGAAAAGCGGGAAAATCCTCTAAGGCTAAACGAAGTTAGCCGGGACCTCTAGTGTCATAAAAACATTACAAGTTGTGATTGACCTTACTCTTTTACGTGTATAGTGATGTATATTGATTTTTTTTTGTATACTAACCATTTTTCAAAGTCAATTACCAAACAGAATTACCCGGATAGTAAAAAAATGGCCGGATAGGCCGGATACCGGATAGCAACCGGATATCCGTTTCATCTCTAATCTCGATGTTTTTTCATATTGATTCTTCGAAGCTTAGCAGCTCCGATGCTTCACTGCGCTTCTCTGCACTGTGCCTAAGGCCCAAAAGAACATTAAGTGCCTACCGAGCAACTGTATCCAAAAGATAAGTCGCTAGCAATTTAAAATTCCTGCCTCGAACGAAATAAATTATTTGAAGCTTGGGTAATATAAGAAAGAATTTTCGTTTAAGATCCTCACACGCAACGATATAAATTGTTAGATGAGACCATTTTGTGTAATAAATTATTATTTGAAGAAAAACCTTGGGTGCCATCTCATTTTTAGTTTAAGAACAAAATGTATTTATTTATTTATTTAAAAACATTATTGCACAAAAAAAAGTACAAAAGGTGGACTTAATGCTAGGAGCATTCTCTACCAGTCAACCGTTGGGTCATGCAGATAGTTCGTTTATGGGTGCGGTAACAGTAAAAATGTGAGTTTGGATTTCAACAAAAATGTATAATGATAAATAGCAGAAAAATTCAACACGAGAATAGAATGTTCATGATAAATAAATGTTATGTACAGTTTGCAAATTATTCTACGAGTAACGTCACGAAATTTTCTAAAATGAAGAATATTTTTTAATCCACTGAAAAGCGTATTTTTACATTAACAACTTGATTTCAAAGTCCCGTAAGACGTTTCTTATGAAATAGTATGTAATAAAATATACTAATTTATTTATTGCAACGGTGTGGTAAATAAAAGTAAATATTAAGTACAGCAATACATATCTAGAAATAATTGTTGTTACAGAGTCAAGTTATAGGCCTCAACTTGTATGTTCTCTAAGTTTCAATAAACGGTTAATCTTACGCGGCAAGATACTTAGGTATGCAGGAATTGATATTGAAGCTCATCACACACATTGCTCTGTTTCAGTAGTAATCACTCATATTACATAAATAAGAAACAACAACAGAAACACAAAAGTCATACCCGAAATAATGTCTTAAAAGTAAGAATTTCCACATTGGTCCGACTGAGAAGCAAACCCGTGACCTCAAAGACAGTCCGACTCTAAACTGCAGCCCACTCAATTTCCAGGTATGGCGGACGCAATTAATTATCTTCATAGTCGTAAGAAACACAAAACCAGATACAATAGAAAATCAATCATGTTTGCCTTTTTAAAAAGCCTTTCAACCTTTATGAAGATAATTTATTTATTTTACTCCAATCTTAACCAAAAATCAAAGTTAGAAACAGCCATACAGATCGTCACTCAGATACCCTAATTACCACTTGGACTTTTAAATACTTAGCCAAAAATCGAGTGGAAGATATCTCCAAAGTCGTCAAAATGCAAACTTTTGAGCATGCGACGAGAATTGCGAACTTTGCCGACGAAGTCTTTGAAAACGGTTTAAGTATTTTTCAAACATTAAAGTTCCAAGTTGACGACTGCTCTGCTAAAAAAAATAGTATTTCAACTAGCAAAGAGTATAAACCGATCGAGAAAGTTATCTGCAATGTAATGCATATTGTGAATTTTTTATAATATCATCCGGCGTATCCCAATATGCTACTTTAATACATTTAGTAATAACCAGAAACAGAAAAACCACAATGAGTTTTTACTAGTTTTGTGGTGCAACACGACGCATTGGTGAACTTTAAATATTTGAAACATATTTCAATTTATTTACGTACAATTGTCATAGTTGTACCTGTTGATGTTAACTGCTCCTCACAGGACAGGCTTAGCCTAGTGTGAGGATCAGCAAAAATGTAACATGTATTATAATTATCGAAATGAATAAAAAGAGAACTTTTCCACTCTTCTTTCTGCTCTTTCAACAAGGTCGAAATTCGAATCCACTGCAAGTGGAGATTATTTTTTTCTTGTTTTAATTATACAAAAAAAACGGTTGATCACATTAATAAACAATTTTAATGAGTTAACGGATCAAAACGCGACACTATTTTTAGTACATTTCGATTAGGTTGCACCAACCATGCACGAGCTGACTACTAAAAAATGATGTCGCGTTTTGATCCGTTAACTCATTTTAAATGTTTAAAATGGAACGCGAAAGTCTTAAATTCTTCTTACATAAATTTGTCGTGGCTATGGAGCGAAGACCCTTGGTTCAACTGGGTACAGGCAGGAACGTTGTGGTGGTAGGCAGCAGAGCCGCACAGCATATCGCTGATGGGACCAGATCACCGGAGACGCCAGGCGTGGGGTAAAACTGATGTCCTTTTCCTCGATCCCGAAGAGGTGGAGCGTGTCACCTGGCCTGGCACGCTTCAGCTGCGTTTTGCGCAGTGAGGAGGGCCACTTAGTGGTAGGCGTTGTGGGGGAGCCTGTGTAGAATCCGCAAGGAATCCCAACTCTCCCACAACTACTCAGCCTTGGTAACCCAGGGGGTTTTAGAACCCGACACATCGCTTTCCCCGCAGAGAGTGACAGTGCGGTAGGCATGGCTTCCTCGACAAAAAAACCAGGAACGCTAGCCATTGATCTTTAAGTATGTGCCAGTGAATATACCGTTACATTAAGTTATAAAATGAGCTAATCCTATTGTTCGCTTATTTGTTTGCTACGACCAACAACGCACAAAAATTTATGTTTGGGAACATTTAGATCACCAACAAAATGTTAGACATTCATATATTATAATTTCTTGTCTTGTATCACGTGAATATCCCTTAGGTAAGGGGGTATAACGGGTGTTAAAAGAAAAGTTAAATAAAGTTTGTATGAAAGTCGAAAAAGTTTGTTCGATTGTATCAAAACTTTCGAAGCCGGAGACTTAAATTTAAAATGTGTGCTTTATAGATGGCCTGGGAGGTGTATAATTGTGTTTAACTTTCTTTTTTTTTTATACGCGTATAAACTCGAGGGCGGTCGCTAGTTTGTTTAAATTTTCGACTTTGAAGACATTGTCGTACTATTCGCTTTTCTAAGGTCAATTGTTTTCACCGCCAATTTAACTTTAACTTTCATTGTGATATTCAGCGTTTGTTAAAACCAACTGTGTCCCAATTATGGAACTCACTCAATCGCATCACAATCTAAAGTTTGACCTACAACGACATCAAGTGAGCCTTCTCATTATTTATCGCACTTGTGCCTAATGTGATAATCACAAAGTTACTCGCATCTTAAGGCTTTGAAGTTCACTCGAGTACACCAATATACTCAAGTTAATATATTCTGCTTTAAATCTGAATGATACATACTGTCGCTGAGAATGAGGTTTGTTTGGTCTGCTGGGACAGTGGTTGGCGCTGATCTTTGCACCAAGGGGTTATATTGTGGGTTCGATTCTCATTCAGAACAAACATTCGTTTGATTGTCATTTGTGTA